>CM065685.1:56807632-56820132 GCA_017654935.2 Phymorhynchus buccinoides | reverse complement strand
AAATCATCTTTCTGAGGGTTAAAGAATAAGCTGACAAACTTTTTTTTATATCGTTCCCTGTGTGTGGGGTGTGTGTGTGGTGTGTGCGTGTGCGTGCGCGTGCGTGTGCGTCGTGCGTGCGTGTGTGTGTGGTGTGTGTGTGTGTGTGTGTGTGTGTTGTGTGTGGGTGTGTATGTGTGTGTGTGTGTGTGTGTGTTGTGTGTGTGTGTGGTGTGTTTATGAGAGCGCGAACAACATTTGCGAGTGTATGCAGCAGGGTATTGCAACATTTTGCTCTGTGTGTGTTGTGTGTGTGTGTGTGTGTGTGTGTGTGTGTGTGTGGTATGTCGTGTGTGTGTTGTGTGTGTGTGATGTGTGTGTGTGTGTGTGTGTGTGTATGGAGAGCGCGCGAACGAACATTTGCGGAGTGTATGAAGCAGGGTATTGCTATCCATATTGCTCTGTATGTGTGTTGTGGCGTGCGTGGGTGTGCCGTGCGTGGCGTGTGTGTGTGTGCGTGTGCGTGTGTTTAACGCGCGCGCACGAACATTTGCATGTATGAAGTACTATAGGAATTGCTACCATTTTGTAATGTGTGCAACGTTTACAAAGTTTTCTAAAGAAGCCGCCGACACACGCACGATTTCTCATCCAACTGCGATCCAACTGTGAGGCACGATTCACGTGAAGCACTTCTGTCTTAAAATACCGTACTATTTTTCGTTCACCACGCTAATGGCAGACCCGCCAATACACGACCTCATAAAAAATGTCTGAACAAATACAGAATTTCATAAGACAGTAGAAGTTTTGTGATATGGAGAGACTACAAAATAATATTGAACAAAACTACAGTATTTGATCATATTCATGTAGGCAAAGCAGTATTTCACGAGAATCATGCTTCACAAATGAAAACATCACAGTTGAATCGCAAGGTGGATTGAGTCGCAATGCAGGTGTGACGGCCCTTAATGCTTCGATGTTGCGGTATTTGGGACTTCTCTCTGTGAAATTCGGCTGCTCTCCCTGGAGGAGGTGCGTCGCCGCAAGTGCAGCGCCTACTCAATTTTTTTGTTGGTGTGGGGGGGGGGCACAGGGTGATGGAGGTGGGGTGGGTGGAGCACAACTTGGAAAACTCTAGCTATCAATTTGGGCCATCTACCAGGCGCGGGATTTTCTCCTGCTCTTGCCGACTTTCAACTAGCCGTGGGGATTTTTAACAATGCGTAAAGCGCCACCGTGTCAGACTAGCTTTAAGTCCCCATCCCCAAGACTGGACGTTCATTCGATTTTCCTGTTCGGTAACTAGAAAGAAGGGCGAGGAGGCCCGGGGTTCGAACCCGGGTCCCTCACGTTTGCAGGTCACGCATTACGTTTGGCAGGCGAACGTCCTTAACCACATCTGCACTTTCCTCTCTAATAGACTGAAGGTCTAATTAGTGTGGCTACTGATGGTGGGGTTGGGTTATTTTCTCAGATTATCAAAATTTCTTTGTGCATGTTTACATGTAGTGCGACATCTGTTTGACACTGTGTTTGGAGTAGGCTTCTTCGTTAATTATGAGCTCTAGTGCTTACCGTACTCAATTAATATTGTAAGAAACCAGGTCTTCTGCAATCATTGATTTTTGACAATACAGTTTTGTCTTGACCAATCATTACTTGTTTATTTATTTTATATCTAATAGCCCTTATGCTAATAAAACCGTGTTTGGTTTGTTTATAGATAAGACAAGGATATTACTCAACTGAGGCTTGTTCTTTGAAACATTTGCATTCATGTGTTGTTTGATGTTTAGTATGCAAAAAGAAGAGGTAAGCCTTTACACGCGCACAACGACGCCACAACACACGCACACATACACGCACGCACGCGCACACGCGCGCACGCACACGCAGCACAGCACACACGCAACACACACACACACACCACACACACTAACTATTTTATGTCTCTCTCTCTCTCTCTCTCTCTCTCTCTCTCTCTCTCTCTCTCTCTCTCCCAACGACCTATGGATTAAACACTGAACCTTTTTGAAGTTTTCTTGATCTCATCATAATTATGTATCACGGTGAACGGTTTAATTTCCCAGTGTCTCGCTATCCTAATAATGAATGGTGCCATGAATTTGCATCGAAAGTCCACATTTTAGGATTTCTTTCTACGTCAAAGACTGTCATTTCACCGATGTCTCTTTTTAAGATAGCTTTCCTACACCAAATTCCATCATTTTAAGATAGCTTCTTGCATTAAAAGTCATCAGTTTAAAGATAGCTTCCTACTTCACAAGACGTCATTTTAAGATGTTATCATTTTTAAGATAGCTTCCTACATCAAAGTCATCATTTTCAGATGGCTTCATTACATAAACAGTCACCATTTTAGGGGGAGATGGCTTCCTACAACTTGAAATCAAAACACATGAGCAACCGATCTGTCAAAAAAACAATATATTATGCCAAAGAATATCAAAATGATCAAACAATCCTAAGCAAAACATCAGAATCCTTCGATGATTTGTCAAACCATAAAAAAGACAAACTGTTTTAACACCAGGGCGTGCATTCACGAGTGCGTTCCTTTAGAGAGGTCAACATGGGTAATAATATGTACATTAGGCTCAGCAAGCCCTCGTTTTTTGGGAGTTTTTATACTAACGACCACAGTGTTAATTGTTTCAGATGCATTCTGAATACCGTACGATGTTTCATGACCCTAACGGATGAACAGACCATTGCTACAAGAAAGGTTATGTATAAATTACATGTTCAAACAATCCGCAGGTGTGCGAGACCCGATTCGACACACACCAACTAATAAAAATGTGTGAATACTTAAAATAAAGTGTATGAATATATTCGATATAAATGTTTAAGAAATGTGCGATTGCCCTTTTTCTCACAACGATCACAGGTGTCAATGTTTCCTCAAGAAATTAGCTCGCATATGAAATGCTGAGGTGCTCCTGGAAATTTCAAAAATCCTGCAAGGCGGGGGTCCAGGGGCCACCAGTCCCCGGCGGAGTGCAGGACAGCGCCCCTCCTGGGGGTTCTGGGGGGCATGGCCCCTGGAAGCCTGAAGAAACCACAGTTTCCATGTAACTGACAGGCTCTCGTCTGCACTTTCACTTCTGGTTAAGTCATGACCTCTATAACCAGCAAACAATGCATCTTCTCAAATTTGTCATAATCCAGCGACGCCGGCTCAGACAATACATAAAATCCTGAACTTCAGGCACGACCGGGGACAACAACAAAATTCCTGAACTTCAGGACAATCCTGAAAAGAGTAGCATCCATGAAAATGTACATGTTGCAATTTATTTTGTTGCTGACATAATCCCCATCAGAGGCGCCAATATAATTCCTGAACCACACACCACATGGACAAAAGTCCACACAAAGTAGCCAAGGTAGACCATCTGTCAGACGATTTAATAAAATCTTACCACCCCGATCTATGCATTTTCAGAAACTGCAAGGACCTCAACAGACGAGGTGGAAAGCATTTATACGAAAACATTCGAATTTGGTGCAATTCAGAAACTTCCCTCATAGTGATTCATAAAAGTTTGGAAACTGTTTTACTAATCTCTAACAGCAACAACCTCGTCTTCACATTGCCCCAGAACTCTATGAACAGCACGCAGCTACCTTCCAACCTACTTTTTTGTTTCGCCTTTTTCCTGGTTTATTTTCTTCCTTTCCCCACTGTCCCCCCTTTTCTTCTCTGTTGTACCCTCTTGTGTATGAGGGTAAAGGTGGGGCAAGCACCTCCCCCCCTCCACCTCCTTTCCTAAGCAAGAAGTCCTTGTTTTTTCTCTTCTCCTTTGAACCACAGACTTGTGTATTCAATGTAATCGATAGAGGCCCGCCACACTACAACAAATTATCCTACCGTTTTAAAATATAAAAAACCAATTCGCACAAAAGAGGCCACAAACGCAGACAAAAAATGGTTTGCCACCTTACGAATATCAATTTTTTTGACGTTCTCTCGGCTAAGGACATTCCGTTTACTCATTGCTGTTACTTTAGTTATTGGGCCCAACCTTAGCTTACCATACTTCTGAAATACAAGTGCTCGCTCTTCCATCTCACCTCACGGCGTCTTGGGCTTCAGCATCATGGTGACGGTCTTGAGCGAGTAGAACTCGGAGTCCTTCACGGAGAACAGACCACGCGTCGGGCGTAGTTGGACGAGGCCTGGGATTACCACGCCCGGTGGTACACCCCGTTCAGGTGGCTGGAGAAGCAGTAGTGGAACCACCAACCCCCTGGGTTTCTCCGCGGCGCAGTGTCGGGTGTGCAGATCGTTGTCCACGTCTTCCTTTGTGGAGAAGGCCATGCCGTCGTGGTAGCTGAGTGAGTTCCACCGGCGTCCCCGTGTAGCGCTGACTTTGAGGCGGTACTGCTGGGAGGAGTCGGCCACCTGGATAACTGGGAGTACTCGGCCCAGTACCTGTGTGGTAGGAGGAGGAGAGACCTCAAAACGCACAATAAAGCAAGAAAAGAGTCGTAATTAAAGCGAGGGTACTCTTGAAATTTACAAAAAATTTCAAATGAGGTCGACTTCTCTTGCCCCAGGCTTTCATTACGCAATGAAGTCTGCCGTGGGATTGGGCCCGCCCTTTCAGAGCGTAATATTTATAGATTGTAAGAAAAATGTCGATGCGTGTGAAAACAACAAGAAAACGATCGAAAGAATGAAACCAAATAAATAAACCGACAGATTTGTCTTCCTCGAGTATCGCCATGGTTAATTAACACATAATATGTTCTCATTTAATTATTCTACGCTCTGCATGAAACGCAACAAATGTTTTTTACCACATTCTTTCTCTTTGTCCTTGTCTGTGATTCGTCGAATGTAACAATTAGTTGAAGCAAAAATGTAACAACCAGCCCTACACAAAACGCACCATGTAGCAAGAAAAGAAACGAGTTGAAGATAGTCCTAAAGTTTTTCTAACAAACTAATAAAAAGAGTTAGTGTCTTGTGTGAGCCTTGCACACAAGGCCGTAAACACATATACCACACAAATCTTTACCGAAATTTCATCGGCAATCCTCCCCCAAAAACCCCCAAACAACCCTGGAATAAGAATAGGAAGGAATGTGCACATAACACGCAGCACATACGTCCCGCGTATCTCGTCCGCTTATTTCTTAATTTCTTTTACCTTATTTGCGGATGGCTTCGTACGGACATTTTCAGTAAGGCTGGGCACAGACCTTAGTTATAAATGTATTTGTGGCCTGACCTTTTGCCCTCCAGTCCCCTAGGTCCACCTGAGGTCAGGTAGTGTTCTGGTGGTCATCAGTGCAGCAGCTCGTTGGCCAGCCACAGCTCACCGTAGGGGTTCCGTACCCGTACTGTACTCCAGCACGCCTGTCACAGCGGGAGAACACAATATGTCAAACAGATGATGTTGGAAAGTATGCTGGTATGTAGTGGCTTTAGTGTCCAACAGTGCCATGGTTGCACTCTTCCTTGTATATAGGATGTCCTGTTTTGAATTTGGACCAGAACAGGAACTTCCTTTACTATTATTACATGTCAAACTAAAAGTTTGTGTGTCTACTGTATTTTTCAAACACTTTAAGATAAGTATTTGTATAAAGTGTGGAAAAAGCAAATACAAATACCTTCATAATCATTTTGTGCTTCAGCTGCATGGGACACTTATCCCTAGACCCCGGCCTTTCTGTTTTTTTTCATTTTGTGGTAGTTGTAGCCCATGCAGTGCCTCATTGCCCGTACAGCTCGGCTGGCCTTGTCTGAAGAAGCGTAACCGGGGGCTGCCCAATGTAGTGCCCTCTGTCCTCTCTGTTAAGTGACCATCAGCAGCTTCCTTTGTGGCCGCTGGGTCCCTTACATATGTGACCCAGCACCACGAAAGGGACATTAGTGCAACTTACCATTCTGAGAAAATATACATTTGCCAAAGTCAGACGATTCTCTTTCTATGATACAGAACCGTTCTTGTATCTTTTCCGTTTCCCGAGTATGAGGCATTTAAGTGAGTAGGGTGAACGTCAGCCATTTTGAGAAAACACAATCTAATCTAGCCTAGCTGTAGAAAATGCATTGACCTACCGTTTTAAAACAACTAGCAGACAAACGCCGAGTACCGGTAACCCTGTAATTGGTAGCGTCTTAGTACGTTAACGCAAGTTACTGGTTAGACGCGAGTACAGCAAATTTGAAGCGATTCTGTAAGGAAACGGCGGAGTATAGGGCCCTTCCCGTTGGCGTGCTCTGAGAGTGATGCGGTCTCCCTAGTAATGTAACGCCTAGTAACGGTACGGCCAGTACTGTAACGCTGAGTACAGCAAATTGAAGCCGATTTGGTTAAGAAACGGCGGAGTTATAAGGCCCGGTTTCCCCGTTGGCGCTGCTCTGAAGTGACGTGCTCTCCCGATTTCTCTCAATTTCTGCAGGCTTAGCCCGGCCACAGCAAGCCTGACACAAATTGTTGAGGCGAATCGTTAAGAAACGGCGAGTTATTTGCCAAAAGGTGAAGCGGCGTATATCGCGCGTGTTTATGAATCGATTCAGGGATTACCACGGTTTGGCACTCGATAGTCACCGTCCCCGGTCATGTACCTGCCAAATTTAAGGCTCGGTCCGGGGAAAATACCGGAGATACGCGCCGAGATGCCAGCGATACGCGTTTCGCGCATTTGCCAAACCGGCGCAAATGACACGGCCGCCTCGGTTGCCGTTGCCATCGCCCCGTAGGCTCACAGCAAATTGGAAGCGATTCGGTCGAAAAAACGGCAGAGTTATAAAGGGTCCGTTTTGTGTTTCAGACAGACAGACACACGGACATTGGCTTTTACTATATGATTATAAGACGCATTATAGACCATATTACAGATTATTCTTTATAAATATGAAGATAAGATTTGAGAACACAACAATACCCATAACTCAAAAAAAAAAGAAAAATATTTTTATGACTGCAAGCCTGTTGTGAGAAACTAACCCGCGACTTAATGTCCGCTTTTGTGGCGCTAGGTGTCCATATGTACATGCATTTCAGCAGCCTTTTCATAAGAACACTACAAGGCGTACCATCAAAATGCAACCATTTTTTGTGTGCTCATCCTTATTTGGATCTACTGTGTAGATTGGCACGGAGGCAACGCGTTTTCGCCTCGAACAATAAACCCGAGTTCGAACCTGGGTAGCAAGTTTGTTTTCGCCCCTCTCACTCTGCACTAGTCCTTACGGTCTGAACGTGGAGATCTTTCGGATGAGACCATAAGCCGAGTCCCGTGGCCCATCACTTAGCACACGTTAAACCCAGTGCAACGAAAAATTGTCATTTGGTCGAAAATTTATACAACACACGCTTTCCTTGTCATCGTCACACAAAAATTGGCATGTCAAATTTTGTTTAAAAACTGGGTGGCGCGCCTCTGCTGCACGCGCTCTCCAGGTGGGAGCAACCCGAATTTCACAGAGACGCCTCTGTGACTATAAGTACCGAATACCAAATACCAATGCAAAAGTAGGTGTTTTCCCGTCAGCTTTCATTCTGGACCGTTCAGACATGAACCGTTTTTAATCCCAAACCATTCTTAAGGGCACCCTGACGGATGAGTTTTTTGCAAGAAACCACGTCCGAGATCACCAGAAAACACCCTTTTACTCCTTTCTCTGGTTTCCTAGAAATCAAACCGTCAAATCGGCGATTCCTCCTTTGGCGGAGTGCTGAAGTCATATTCTTGCAGTGAAAGAGAAGGCCATGCTTCTCTTTCTATGCCCCTGATCGCTTAGTACAAATATCACGAAATGTCCACAATACAAGCCTTTTTTATTTTACAGTTTTACCAAAGGAGTTTCGCTCACAACAAGGAAATAGTCTCCTGTTTTTATATTGCACTACAAAAAGAAAAGCTTCAACATCTCTGAGTGGTCCTCCACCCGCCCCGTCCAAAATGGCCTCTCTCTCCGGCAACTCCGGCCAAGAGATCGCCGTTGACGGTTTGTTTTTCTAGTAAACGCAGAGCAAAGTGATGTTTCTGTGCTTAATTTTATGAAGTTCTAACACGTTTAGTTTCCCACTTAAGCAATTTAGAAGTAACAACGTTTAGTTTCAAAAAAAAAGAACTTAAGCTTTAGTAGAACTTCATAAAATTAAGGCTGATCCTTGAAAATGCTGTCTTCTGGTATCTCGACGTGTTTCTGGCAAAAACATCATCCGTCAGGGTGTCCCTTTAAATCAATCACGGGGGAGGAGGGTTGTTTCCCCTCTTGAGAAGAGACTCGCCTGTTGAAGTTGAGCAGCCATCCACACGTCTCTTGGATGACCGTGTAGTCCTGTGGAGTTCATCATGAGCAGTAGACTGCACCATGTAGGCACCTTCAGAGGCTGATGTGGTACACGCCCTCCCCGCTACTGCGATGACCCGTCTGGTACAGCTCGTGACAGTCTGCACGTGCATGACACTGTTTTATGGCAGCGCATTATGATAACCATATACAAGTTGCTTCCTGTCTGTCCTGCTACCTGCTGAGGTCCTAGTGCAGCTGGTCTAGAATGTCCGCCCGTGCTTCTTTGGTCTGCCTGTATGAGAGTGCATCACGCAGGGCACACATCCACACACACATCCACCAATGCAATACAGAAAACACACTGACACTGACAGAGACACGACACTGGCACTGGCAACTTATTTGCAGGGATAAAGATTTAGGCGATGCCATTCTACAATCTGTCCACAGAGAGAGAGAGACGACACACACACACAAACATACGCATATTAGCCTAAAAAAGGACGCACGCGTGTGCCTTGGCGCATTCACACACCCGCGCGCACCTACACACACACACACCCCACACACACACCACACCACACACACACACACACACACACAACACACCTACACACACACACAACACACACACACCACACACTACACACACACACACACACACACACACACACACACACACCACACACACACACACACACCAAGACACTTCCCCCCATCCCCCCTACCCCCCACCCACCCCCACACACGACACTGATAATCAAGTAACGTCGATCGGCCCAACAGATCCCAACTCACCCGGGGCGATGAAAGTTCTCTCCCGGCCGCGCCTTTGCAGGAGGACCGCGAGTTCTCTCGCCTCTGTTGGTGAGCACATATCCGTTCTGGTCACGCCTGCGCCTGCATGGCTTCCTGTCTTCTTCCCAGCCTGCTGAGGTCCTCGCTGAAGCTTCTCCAGAAGGTCGCCCGTGCTTCGTCGATCTGCCTGCAGGAGGTCAGCTGACTGCTCTGCTCTTCTCTGTCCAGCTGAGATGAAAAGAATGAGTAAGAAACACCCAAGGTGCTGATGGGACCTGAGACGCACTGTCCCTACCTTCCCCACCAACACATGAGCAGCCTTGTACTACACCGACCCTGGAAGCTAGAATGCTGGAGAGGGAGAGAGAGAGAGAGAGAGAGAGAGAGAGAGAGAGAAGAGAGAGAGGCGAGTAGAGAGAACACTGAACACTGAATGTTTTATGTCCATTGGCCATGGGCCCAGTACATCTCGAGGGAATAGGGGGAAACATCACTGGTAAACATACAAATCAAAACCGATTAAAAACCCACCCAAATCTCATTCCACACCGATAAAGGCACCAATAATTAACTTATCAATTTAGATATCAAGTGACCTACGCTATCAAAAATAATTGTCAACCAAGTAATCGCAAATCTCATCATACATCTTTCACATCATATCCTGAAATTACCCGTGGTAAATAAACACCATTAAGCTTCATCGCAAATCAGAGAGAGAGAGAGATAGAGAGTAGAGAGAGAGAGAGAGAGAGAGAATGCCGCTCACCTCGTAGTGACATATTCTTAGCTCTAATTAATTAAAATACAGGTTCAATGACAGTTGCTTGGGTGTCATGATTCATGTGCCAGTGCGTGTACTGTAGGTTGTTTTTGGGTGTCTAAGTATGCGAAAGAAAAAAGTTTGGGTGAGCAATTTGTAGACATAGGCCTAATGCACAAGCGCGCACACAGACACAGAGTTAAACAACTACCTCCCACCCCCCCACCGCAACATCCATAAGCGCTGAAGGCTAACAAAGGGACTAAACAGAAACACGACTCAGCTTTCAGAAAACTGAGCATGGTGAATACATGTTCTTTTCTTAATTTAAAATCCGCATTTCAGATAGGCCTACTCGGAGGCACACATGATGCTTCTTGAGGGTCAGTGGAACACGGGGTAAAAAGCCCACGGGCGGGTAAGAAGCCCATGCCAATTATCTTATGAAATGAATCAAATTTCGCGTCCATTTTGCCTATGGAACGTAACTCCGCCTAAACATTACACTTCGTCTCATGGGCAAAATTTGACTGAAATTTTGCTTCATCATGAGATAACTGGCATGGGCTTATGAAAACATGCACATAGGGCTTTTTCCCCCGTCTTCACCTAGGAACAAAACTAGGAAGACGGGGTAAAAAGCGCATGGGCGGGTAAGAAGCCCACACCCCAATTATCTCTTGAAATGAAGCAGATTTCAGTCTCATTTTGCCCATGCTACGAGCGTTAATGTCTTAGCATTCGTCTCCATGGCAAATTGACTGAAATTTTTCTTTATTTCATGCGATAATTGGGGTGGCTGTCTACCCGCCCTGCGCCTTTTTATACCCCGTCTTCCCCTATATCGATGCTTAAAGAAATGCAATATGTTGTTCGCAAGTGTCTGTATTATGCTGTCTTTACCCGAAGAACTCGCCCACCTTGACTAAACTATTTCGGAATGCTCATGAAATGTAGTAGGGGGAAGACTGGGGTAAAAAACGCATGGGCGGTAAGAAGCCCACCCCAATTATCTCATAAAATGATGCAATTTCAGTCTCATTTTGTGCCGCATGAGACGAGCGTTTAACGTCCTAGCATTCATCTCATGGCAAATTTGACTGAAATTTTCTTATCTTCATGAGATAATTGGGGGGGCTTCTTACCCGCCCCCTGCGCTTTTTACCCGTCTTTCCCTATGATTGTTCCGGTGTTTGCATCTTGCCTGTCGTTTCCCCAAGGACTCGACCTCACCTTGACTCGGTCCAAGGGCCCCCTCCATCTGCCACGTCCTGCATCAGCTGGCCAGGCCGTGCCTCCATGCGGTGGAGGAGGTCCCTCATGAGGCTGTTTCTGGAACTGCAGGGTCACCATGCTGGCGACACCCCCTGTGCAGCTCCTGACAGCAACCTGCTGACTGCTGATTTTTTTTGTGGTCCCCGCGGCCACGCTGCTTCTGCAGCCCCGAGACTCCCGCTGTGGAGCAGAATGACATCGGGGAGAGCACATGGGAAGACGGGGTAAAAAGCCCCTGGCGGGTAAGAAGTGTAAAAAGCCCATGGGACGGGGTAACTATTGACGTGACACAATTTATATAGTATCAAACTGTTAGTTTTGCATTCATGACGATGGTAAACACTCGTAAAAATATGTTCCTTAATGATCTTGAAAAGTACGTTTTTGTGAAGAATGAAAGTTTATGCCTTAACCCGTCGGCCCGCTATTCCCCCCCCCCCCCCCCCGCGAGCCACAGAGAGACAACATATGGACATCACTTACTTGTAAAGTTACGAGTAGAATTTTTGTGTGTGTAAAGTTTTTCTTGCTTAAATGTTGACCCACTGTGAAATGGTCTCTCGGAACGACCGTTGTGAATTGGAACGTTTTTTTTTCGAATATCAACGTCCTAGCATGAAATTTAAGGATTTCACTGCTTCTATGACATTTGGACATTGGTAACACAAACTAGTGGCTTGTTAAGTGTTTAACCCCTTGTAAATGGACTTGTTTTCATTTTAAATCTTCATAAATAAACAACTGCGGACATAAACAAGACTGAACCCGAGCGGGTGTAAAGTTCCCTCGCGGTCAAGGTCGCGTACGGACAAACGAACGGACGAACGGACGCACGCACGTACGCACGGGCGGGCCACGTACAAAACGAAACAGTAGTAGTTCCTGCACCTTCGCTCTCGAGAACTAACACCTAGTACTCATAGGGCTAAGCAAATGACCCAGCTGATTTACTTGCAAAATGATTCAAACAAGTATGTCGTCGAGGCAGCAGCCAAGTCCCCTCGTCGGATTAATTCCCGGGTAATAGGTGAAGAACGGGGTTTAAAAAGCCCATGGGCGGGTAAGAAGCCAATTCCAATTATCTCATGAAAATGAAGCACATTTCAGTCACATTTTTGCCCAATGAGACGAGTGTAGTGTTAATGTTTAGCATTCTTCCTCATGGGCAACATTTGACTGAAATTTTGCTTCATTTTCATGAGATAATTGGCATGGGCCCTTCTTACCCACCCCTGGGATTTTTACCCCGTCTTACCCTACCATTCCTTGGGTGATACCATTACTAGGGGGAGGTAGCACGGACAAAAACAGAAACAATAGTCCCCCAGCTTTGCTCGGGGACTAAACAAAACTGTGGTACCTTGAGGGTTTCAATTTCTCTCTTCATCATCAGCC
>CM065685.1:56759457-56807132 GCA_017654935.2 Phymorhynchus buccinoides | reverse complement strand
GTGCGATTTTTCTCACACCAGAGGGCATGACTCTCGTGTGGGGCTAATCCTCTCTATATTATTAGTTGGGGATAAAGAAAGAGAGAGAGACAGTGAGTGGTCCTACCATCACTCTCTCTCTCACTACGCCCAAGTAAGAAAATCGCGTGATAAGCCCCTAGTGCATTGACTGCCCTCTGGCGTGAAAAATATCGCCATAGGTTGACCATTCCTTCCGACCGGTTGGAAGGGTTTCATCCCGACCAAATTTTGCATTTGTCATTTTGTGATTTCTACTCACTATGTCAAAAGAAAGGAAAAGGTCACAACCATTTTCATCCGACTTGGTTTACAGTGTGAGGCGGCTTTAATCTAACTTGGGAGGGGGTGGGTGGATTAAAAAAAACTATAAAATACCGACGTGAATGCTGGAAAGAAAGCTTTCATTCCTGTTGACTTAATCTTTTACCCGACATTATGATGTCAGCATACTTTTGAAAGGTGTATGTAACGCAAGTGCGGCAGCATTTACTATCAGTAGTGTGCATTTCAGTGCGTATTATAGAACAGCGAGCTTGGCGATGCTTTGTTTGCTTCTTCTAAGAGGTCAGTAGGCACTGTGATTGATTACACAAATGTTCGAAGAAAGGCGACTGTGCGCCGTCTTCCCTCCATCCCCCAATCAAACTGAGCAACACAACAGAAAGAAGCAGTTTTGAAAGAATAGGCAGCCAGAAAATGATGGAATTAAGAATTTAGCTTAACTTTAAAACACAATTTATTTTTAAATTATACCAAATTGTTTACTTGATTATGAATATTTCAATATTATTATGAATGTAATGTAACCATTTTCTTTTTAAGTTAAGTTTTTTAAAAAAAGTATTTATTTTTAAAGCATGTCACCATTTTGCATGTCAACAACATAGATAAAGTCAAGTTTAAGTTTTTACATTTTTGATACAGTATGTTAATAACTGACAATTTATTATTTGTATTATTATTCTTGACAAGTTTATTGATTTTTTAAACAGTTCAAGTTTAGGTCTCTTTCCCGAATGTTATTTCTAGCATGAGTTTGTTGAAACATTTTTTTGATCTATTTCTTGTTTGTACACCAATTTTCTTAATCGTTTTGATGACCATGCATGTATATGTGGAATAAACTGAACCATTTTAATTTTTTTTTTATTGTTTTCAATTACTCTGTGCTCATGACTGTACTTCAACTCTTTCAGTGCCATGTACTTAGTTGTCTTGCATCTCAATTGACAAGGGGGGTGGGTGGGTGGGGTAACTATTTTTTTTTGAGTGTACATGCGTTGTTTTAACCAAACAAATCACTGACATAAGCTCTGAAAATAGACAAACACAAAGCAGGCCACTTGGCAGTGAATGTCTTTGCATTTGGTGGGAGTGAATCCATGGTGATAGTAGAGTTAAAATATACATGTTATGAAGGGTGTGATTCCTCTTTATTTTAAATCTGCTGTTTTGTTCCCAAGTATCTCATTAGTTTTTGCCGAGGTGAAACCAGGGTGCACCACGAATATGAATGAAAAAAAAAGAAGAAGAAAAACCAACAGCTCAAGAAGGATAACTATGTTTAGACTTTAGAAAATCGATAAGTTAATTCACAGATCGTGAGTGTAAACTTCAAGCATGGTGGCTCCACGACTAAAAGAATAGTTTCGTCAGTAGGGGGCTTAGT
The DNA here is from genome assembly GCA_017654935.2 of Phymorhynchus buccinoides. NCBI lineage: Eukaryota > Metazoa > Mollusca > Gastropoda > Neogastropoda > Raphitomidae > Phymorhynchus > Phymorhynchus buccinoides. Next base: position 56,805,442 of record CM065685.1, on the reverse strand, counting down.
AGGTGGTGTCCTGAACAGGCTCTACTGAACTCCACCGAAGTGACTCAGCAGCAGTGCAGTGTCTCCTCGGTTGGTTGCCTCCTGACGGCCTAACATAGATTAGCTCCCCTTGGACTGCTGGTGGGAGCAACGCCACTGTACGGCCCAAAAGATGGGACAGCCCCCCAAAAAATCAACATTATTTTGGACTAATTAAAACAAAAGTAATGAAAACATTTTGATCTTGTCATTATTTTCTAAATTCGAGCATGTATCATACATAATAGGGCCCTGTGTATCATATGATACAATAAGCAAGCTTAAGTGGGTTTTTGTGTGCTTTATTTTTGCATGATTTGATGGCTCTGGAAGGATAACCTTGTTTAGAAAATGGATGGGTTCATTCACAGATCGTGGGTGTACACTTCAAGCACCTATATTTGCCATGATTTGATAGCTCTGGAAGGATAACCTTGTTTAGAAAAAGCTTGCACAGATCGTGGGTGTACACTTCAAGCCCTAATCTTCAAAGCTTGCCGTGGTTTGACTTTTAACTTTTGGCTGCCTTACCCCCCCCCCCCCCCCCCCCCCCCAATGTTTGTATTACATTTTTTCACTGAGAAGCAACATTCTGCCATTCTTGGGAAATGGTTAGGGCTAGGATCAGCCTAGGATGATTTTCATAAAACTGACAGCAGACTTTGAGATTGAGGGTCGAACCTTATTCCATTTTCTTACTGTATTAAGCTCAACATACTCTAATGGGAGCATAGTGACTTTTATTTCATGGATACATGTCAGAAACGTTCAGCTGTGAACTTGACACTGACACTGGCATGCGAAGAACACAAAAGCAATAACTATCATCAAATAATTATTCGCTATCAGAAAGCAACGCATTGGTCACTATGACTAAATAAGAATAAAATCACAAACACACGTAAGATCACAAACACACGCAAGAGCAAGGCTATATAAACCACATTTTCGCCTATAAGGGAGATCATCCGATGACAGAAAAGCGAAACGAAATGCTCTTTGCGTCATCAGACTATCGTTTTTTGCGGGCGAAAATGTGGATTTTGCCCAAAGCAGCTTGGAATCACAGAGACAAAGCCTGAGTAAGTACGAGTACGAGACTTTTAATGAAAGAATCAGGAGTGTTAGTCACAAACTACCAACATGTTAGAGGAATGCTGTCCCCGTACATAATAATTTACAAAGTGACAAGGCCATGAATGACATTTACTCTGAACATAGAAGAAAACCAAACTGGAGGAGAAACAAAAGAAACCATGCAAGCGGTGCAATTTTAAGGCCGTAACATCACAATAACAACCAAAAAGACGGACACCCCTTCCTTCAACCTTTCTTTATACCACCCCATCTTGGATGGTGTCATCCTTTACAATTTTATTCCAGATCTTTAACCCTTTCACCGCTAATGTCCAGGCATCAGAATAGTCTGAAGTCCAATCCTCTGAAAACTGCGGTAAAAATGCCATCAAGGCCCCAGACTATAGAGGGACAACACTGAAATCAGTTCCCAACACCACCAAAAAGGGTGAATATAGTGAGTAATCACTTTAAAATGCTATTTAACACAAAGGATAACGCTCAATAAAAAGGCAAAACCTCTGACAAGAGAAGCCAATCCTCTGTCAGAAATTCTTAATACTCTGACAATTCTGATGCCTGATGTCGCATTTTTGCAGCACAATGATTTAACACCCATGTCATTAAAACTCTTGAAATCAGGGTCTATTATTCAATGATATTGTGTTCTTAAATTTGGGCATTCTAAATGTGTCACAGAGAAATCCCACAATATTGCAGACGAAATATTTTCTCTAGCCAAGTAAGTTTAATGGATATTTTTGGATTAAAGATGGCTGGCGGTGAAAGGGTTAATTTCCTTTAAAATTGACATCAGTACTTCTATCTGCTAACATTTGACCCCCACCCACCTTTCACCCTTTCACTTCTTCTACCCATTGTATGACCTTGTAACATTTGTAACTTTACACGTCAAATGTCCGAAATGCTTATTCTCCACTATCAAGCTTTAGCAGTTCATTGGAACGCAAATTAATTGTACTTCGCTACTTGAAACAAGTCATTCCCAAATCACAAACAAAGCAAAAGCCTTATCAAGTGCAGACCACAGAGATGTCAAAAAAGAAGAGAATAAACGGACAAGATAGAAATGTCAGCGCTTACATGGCAAAATAATCAAAGTGTTGATTGTGGTCACGCATAGCTAAGAAGAATAAGAGTATTGAAACCCTCAGTTCTTGTAAAATTGCTTAAAACATTGAATCATTCATTAACAAAAATTTGTGGAGAGCTTTTCATGATGAAAAAACCTAAAAACATCTTAAAAGGTTCAGAGAAAAAAAACAACAACTCAACCAGCAAGAAAAGCTACAATTGGTTCCATAGGATAACTATCCCAATCGAAACGTACCCTGTACACACTCAAAGATATTACGTAGCATGAAAAAAAAGAGAAGAAACATGAATTCACCCACACATAGCGATACCATCACCAATATCTAGTTTTACTTATCGCAGTATCTTTACAATATTTTCAAAAACATAACTTGCACTTACTGTTATAAAAATTTTTTTTGAGGAGGGGGGGGGTTAGAAAGGGGGGGGGGGGGGGGGGGGGTTGCATATCCCAAGGTAGAATTAAAAGTTGTCATATTCATAAACAAGTTGTCATATCAATGGTATTTCATGAAACAAGCAATAAAATATCAGTATTATCACTTTTAAGTTTTCATGCTTAAAATATTAGACAACAAAATGGATTTGAATAATGTCACTCCTCACTAAATTGTTTCTTATGTAGTATATTTTATTCAAGAAATAAGTACACGTATAAATAAAACAATATATAACAAGATTAATGGATAATAAAATGTTCTGTTCAAGTTTCGATACTACGAGCCCGTATCGTTTACGTTTAACACGTCACTTCAGACTGAAATGTCCAAACCCTGATGTAATAATGCGGTAAATAGCCATACATTCAAATGTTTACCTTCGTTTGAAATCCCCACGCCGGAAAAGCAAAGAGCAAACAAAAACCATTGACAACGCTACAAACCGTAGTGTTCATTTCAACACATTATTTATGAAATGAAGAACAAGTCTGACTTGACGAGACACAATCATCTATACTAAGTAAAGAACAATTCTGAATATTTTATCAGAAAAACAGTGCTACAAGCAAGTTTCCAATGAAAACTTCTTCTTCTGTGTTCCCAGGCCATATGGCCATAGTGGGTAAGCAATGAAAACAAACAGGGCAAGTTGAAATAACGCCATAAAAGAAGACATTGAATAGCATGAGCAAAGAGTGAAGTGATGTTGGAAAACACTTGAAACACTAACAAATTCAGTCTTTTGTGCAGTGAACCCTTAGATCATAAGCTAATCTCAGCTGGGGAACTTTTCGTCAAGTATTTCTCTGAATATATTTATTATGTCGGACAGAAAGGATTTTTGAAGCACTTTTTAGAAAAAAAAAGATGCAGTCTTTTATAATATAACAGAGCGCTTACTTTAAAAGCAATCTTAGGCTGTTTACTAACTTTTTTTTTTGTCTCTAAGAATCATCTCGTTTCCAGTGAAATGGATTATATTAATACAATTTTTTTCCTTAAAATTATCTGATCAGCAGACAGTTCCTAAGCTATCCATCTACAGCGTTGCACTTTAGGACACAAAGTTCTTTGTAAGCGTGAGTGAAGCAAGGCCGATGAAGGAAATACCTTCGCAAGCTCTCTTCCAATGTCAACGCCAACAGATCACAACTACCTTTTTCATCTCATTTTCCACCATCCTAATAGAAACGGGGTTCCCCCCCCCCCCCCACAAAAAAACCTTTCTTCTCCTCTGTACAGAAAAAGAATTATAGTTCTCCCAAAAAAACGATGTAATTCTTTCAACGAAAACAACCAATTAGCTAAAAGGAGTTCTTACAGCAATTTACGTAACAGCATATTTTACTGGATACAGCATTAACGAAATCGGCGGTGAACGCCACTGTACGGCCCAGAAAATGGGACAGCAAAAAAAAAAACAACAAAAAATCAACGGTGAAGGCAGGAGAAGGGGGGGTGCAGGCCTAGAAGTCCTCGGAGTCCTGGACGAATTGGTCCTTGAAGTGGTTGAAGCGCTCGATGACGTGACCCACGGGGTGCTCACCGTGCACCTTGTTGTCCCGGGTGCGCACGTTCACCGTGTTGTTGGCCTGCTCTTTCTCTCCCACCACTGAAACAGCACAAACAACAAACTGGTAAGAAATCGGGAGAAAAAAATTATAGAAATTTTTATCATCTACCACTCACAGAACTGAAACAAAGCTTCTTAATATATCTTACAAAATTCAACAAATTGAATCGGCCTAATACAAAAATGGTTTGCATCGAATCTGCAATTTTTTTATTTTAAAAAAAATCTAAATTTGATCCACTTTTCCTTTCTAAGTTATACTACTGTCTTCCTTGTTTTACTTCTGATACAAAAATTATGGATCCCAGAATACAGTTGTAAGCATTCCCACCAATTATGATTCATTTTAGGGATAACAAATCACCAACATTCAAAAATAACATACGCGTAGATCAAGACAGATTCATTTCATGGATAAAAAATCACCCAACTTCAAAAATAATATACGCGTAGATCAAGACAATCAGAGCACAACATTCAGTCACCCTCAGTGTTGATTCTAGGATTTTTCAAAAGGGAGCCCAAGGGCTCCCTAGATTGGAAAAAGAGAGCCCCTAGACTCCCCTAGCTAACAAAAAAGGGGGGCATATTAACTAAATTGTATGTGCATGCTAAAATGTTTAAAAATGTTAGTATTGCTTTTCTTTTAAAATGTATGAAACTGGTTCAACCTTACAAACTTACTTGGCCTTGCAAACTTTCTAGCTGCATATAGATTATAAATGAGAGAGTTGACTTGGAAGTTGGGGGGGGGGGGGGGGGGGGGGGGAGAGGAGAGAAGAGACTAGAATGAGTATGTGGTGGGACAAGGACCAAAAAATAGACATGAAAAAACAGTAATTTTAAACTAAAACACAATAAATGAGAAAAAAGTGAGTGAGAGAGGGAGGAAGAAGGGTGAGAACTTTTAAACAGAGAGAACCTGTGTTACAGTGTCTGTGTGAGTGTGAGAGAGAGAGAGAGAGAGAGAGAGAGAGAGAGAGAGAGAGAGAGAGAGAGAGAGAGAGAGAGAGAAAGAAAGAGAGAGAGAGAGAAAGAGAGAGAGAGAGAGAGAGAGAGAGAGAGAGAGAGAGCATGTGTGCATGAGGTGTGCGCGCGCGCATTGTGCTCAGGCTGAAGTTCTCACTTCACTACTGCCACGTTCAAATGCCGCACTCAAGATTCTTCGAGTTCGAGTTGTGACTTTCGCCGATTCAGTGATCGCGTCAAAGCTCTCATCGTGGATGTTATCGCCCTCGCCCTCTTCCTTGAAACACAACCAAGCCTTTGGAAAGACTGTTTTTCGCGTCTTTCCAGTTCGTTGGGCAAGGCAGTTTCAAGAAGTTCCAATCCGGTTCTGGTTGACAGTAATCATTACCGAGTAATGACACATCTGTTGGCATCGCGAGTTCCGTTTCACTTTCTGACCCATTGAGTGTATTCTTAGTTGTACACATATCCTTCGTTGATAGGCCACGAAACCACGAAATTAAACAAGTTTGCTTTGATTGCTTTGCTCACTGCGCCTTAGAGGCGCTACAACAGAACGAGAATCGCTGGCTGTAGCATTGAACTCGATAGTGTGCCCCAAAACAAAAATGGCGGACTGAAAATATGTGCTCCTGAGTGAAAATTTGTGTGATTGGACAAAGCCAGAGTCATCAGCCAATCAGAAACGAGGACAGAAAGGATGCTCGGTTTCACTCAGTCTTGAGAAGGATATACACACAGCAGCCGCGACTACGCACTCGCTAAGTAAAAGTGCGTTCGTTTTTATTTTTGTGCGTGAGTTGGGCCGCACTGTTCGCGATTTTATGCGTCCTAGGGTAAAAAAATGCGGGAATCCCGCAAGACCGCGCTCTAGAATCAACACTGCACCCTGCTCCCTGTGATCCGGACTGATGGCTTTTTACTGTACATGTTGCAATGTCAGAGCCCCCCCCCCCCCCCCCCCTCTCTCCATCCCTCAACTTCTCTCTCCCCCAACTCAAAATGATGACGGTGGTTGTTAGATGAAAGAAGAAGAACTCCCTCTCCCTCTCTTGCTTCACACGCTCAGACTCCTGTCTCTGTCTCACCAAAGATGAAGCTGCACTGAGCCAGCTGTGCCTTACGGATCTTCTTGTTCATGGTGGTGCCAATACCAATATCTACATTCTCTCTCTCACTCCCTCCCTCCATCCATCTTTCTTTGTCTGTCTGTCTGTCTGTCTTTCTTCCACACTCTCTGTGTCTCTGTCTCACCAAAGATGAAGTTGTACTGAGCCAGCTGTGCGTTACGGATCTTCTTGTTCATGGTGGTGCCAGAATCCAGATCGTGGTCGCACAGGAAGCCCGCATCGTGAATCTGCTTCTTCACCTGTCAACCACACAGTCCTTTCAGTGCTTCGCCGCTGCTTCAAGAGCAGACCTGCTTACCCCCTACACAAGTCTTGAGTAGTCTGGATAGCTGAAATGAGTAGCTTTGGCTCAAAATGTGTAGACAACGGGGGTGTAAAGGCACGCCCCTTGTGGTTGTCCCGAACCACTTCAGAAGAAGAACGTTAATGAGAGACCGACTTCTTCAAAGTACTCAAAGAGGAATGTTTACCTTTTTCTGACATGATAAAAAACGTAGCTAAATTAGCCAAAAACTTTAGGCAATTTAAAACCACACACTGAAAGTTGCATATAAACCAAGATACAACCCAAATCAAATCAGAAAAAATAAAAAGTCAACAAGAAAATAAAAATAAAATGTCAGCCAAACCTGTGAAAAACCGGGCAGGCAAAAATACATTGATTCAAAATTGAAATATTTCTTCAAAAAGAAGAACAAACTTTCTATAAACTATCTGAATAGAAAGAATGAGTAGTCCTGGACAGAAAGAGAGTATTTAAGACCGGAACAAACCCACCAAAGAAAAGGGAAGCTTCAAAGTGGGTAGAGCAAAATGTACTTCTCAGCTATCAAGCATGGAAAATGGTGGAATGAGGTTGATACAGGAAGTGGCCACCGTGACAGGAGAGTATCAAGGGGAGGTTATGCTGCTGTCACGGAGGCGCTTCTCTTTTGAGGTTACTATGGTAACAAGCGTTTAACGCTTATGTTCTTCCAGCTAAGCAGTATGTATGCAATTGTTTTGAGTGTTGGTAATGTATGGTTATAATAGATTGAGTAATTAGAGCATTATTTTCAATTTTGAAGAGCAGTAGAGGTCCAAATTGAGTAGAATACTGCTAAAAAAGAGTAGAGTTAGTTAGTTAGTTAGTCTGTTATAGTCCCGTCAACAGCTATGGTTATCTCAGGACTGTCACCACATAAAAAGCCACCACGTATAGCAAAACACAAATCCAAGAATCTTAACAACGCACAAAACCTGAAAACAAAAAATGTAGTACAATTCATAACATGACACTTCCATTATTATACCCTATAGCACATAAGTCCACACAGTGCTGGAAACGTGGAGCCACGCTACTCTCATTTATTGGATCCAGGTTAAAAAAACAGTAAAAAAGGATAACAAAGACATACTAGTAAGCTAAAATACATAAAAAAGGCTATATAAGCTAATATGCACTGCAGAATGTACAACAGGTGCCCACTCAAGTGCGCAAGTATTAGAGTAGAGTAAACCGGTCTGCAGGACTGTCAGGACTTTACCAAGAAACAGTACTGGTCAGTATGATCTAGAGTACTGAGGAGGGGTTGCACACCCCTTAATGCATTATCGTAATAGGATGTCAGTTTGTTGATTTGCTTCAAGTGTCAGGACTTTACCAAGAAACAGTACTGGTCAGTATGATCTAGAGTACTGAGGAGGGGTTGCACACCCCTTAATGCATTATCGTAATAGGACGTCAGTTTGTTGATTTGCTTCAAGTGTCAGGACTTTACCAAGAAACAGTACTGGTCAGTATGATCTAGAGTACTGAGGAGGGGTTGCACACCCCTTAAGGCATTATCGTAATAGGACGTCAGTTTGTTGATCTCCAGTTCGATATAGGAAAAGATTTAGATCACCAGCATCTGTTAAAATGTTTCAGCTTCCACTGTATCAACGCTCTGCTTTGTAACTGAAACTTTTTTTTAGAAGCAAACGGATTTCTGAAGACTGTGACAAATTGGTCATTGCGTACTGGTACGGGTCAGTGCGCACCGTATATACGGGTGTTGCATTATTATCTATATACACTTATATGTAACCCATAGCAACATTCACCCCACACCAAGTGAGGAAGGAAACCTTAACGTAAAATGAGTAGATTCAGATTTTACCTTCTAACTGCAAGAAAGTTGGTCTGTTTTGGTTGAAAATGGAAGCTGGAAGAAATAAACGTCATTGCAATAAATGACGCAATCATGACGCGATTTCTTTATAATTTCTACGATTTCAGGGGGGGGTACGCACTGACCCAGCCAACGCAAAGACTTGCGAGTACTCTACATACTTCACTGAGCAGATACAAGAAGGAAATTAATCCAGGCTATGACATTTTCGGGTGAGCGACACACAGAAAAAAAAAGCCAATTCAGTACCCAATAAATGCCTACAGATAAATAGCTTCATAGCTGGCTCCGCGACTAAGAGAATAGTGTCGTCAGTAGGGGGCTTAGTAGGTGGTGTCCTGAACAGGCTCCACTGAACTCCACCGAAGTGACTCAGCAGAAGTGCAGTGTCTCCTCGGTTGGTTGCCTCCTGACGGCCTAACATAAATTCTCTCCCCTTGGACTGCTGGTCTTGGTTTCTGCGACTTGAACAAACCCGGGTGTAGCTGCGAATTGGGATTCGGAACGAGCGGCGTGGGAGCAACGCCACTGTACAGCCCAGAAGATGGGACAGCAAAAAAAAAAAAAAAAAAAAAAAAAAAAAAAAAAAAAAAAAAGCTTCATAGCCTTTTCCCTTTACCTAGTGTCATCTCCTAAACTTCTTACCTTACTGGTCCATTCTCTTGCCTTTGTTCTAGAAACGCTTACAAAGATTTTCTCCAGCTGAAGACGGACACATGGATGCAACTGGAGAAAATCCAGAAACAGGCAAGGCAGGGGACCAGAGCCCCTGTTGGGGGGTCAGGGGGGCAACATGCCCCTGAAGCTGAAGAAAAAGCAAAATCATACTCAATTTGAAGCTTATTCCCAGGCTTGTAAAGTGAGAATAACATTTTTTTCCCCTTGAACTTTGAATGAATTTTTTTGTTGTGGTCAACATTTTGAAAAACAGGCGCCGCCTGCGCATAACGCATATGCGCTCACATGACAGGAAACTGTGTGAAGAAGAAATAATGAACTCACCTTGTCTGCATACTCATCGAAGGGAGGGGCCACAGGCACAACGATGGACTGTCGGGGGGACAGCCAGAAAGGCCTGCAAACAGAGGAATAACGAATGACAAAACAAATACCGCATTTGTCGGACAGTAAGGCGATAATTTCCCCCAGACTAAGACCCCCCTGTGCCTTATAATATGACTAATAATATAGCAAGAAAATATAGTAACAGAATCTGAATTTTGTGCAGAATTTGGGGGGGTGCGCCTTATAGTCCGAAAAATACAGTAAACAAAATAAAACATTATACAGTGGAACCTCCCTTATAAGACCTTAAAAAATCATCCAAAATGAGGTCTTATAAGGGAGGGGTCTTATAAGGGAGGCAGTTTTAATACTTACAAAGAAGAGCAATGTCTCAGAGAAGTAGGTCTTATGTGGGAGGGAGTCTTATAATGGGAGGTCTTATAAGGGAGGTTCCACTGTACAACCAAGAAATAAACAACAACAACAATAAAGAACAATAAAAGACCAGGGCCTGTATTCACGTTGAGATAGCATGAGACTTAGCATCATGCTAACTTAGAAGCTCTTCCAAAAGTCCTATTAAATCCTATAGGACATTGGAAGAGCTTCTAAGTTAGCATCATGCTAAGTCTCATGCTATATCAACGTGAATACAGGCCCAGGTGGTTTGAGGAGCTAGTTAGACTCACTCAAGAGGCAGAAAAGAGGGTGGGGGGGGGGGGGGGGATAAAATGGGAGGTCTTGAGTGCTACGCCCATTTCACACAGCTACAGTAAATGAACCCAATGGGGAAAACAGCTCAGATTCCTTTCTGTCCACTCATGGCCCCCTTCGTCCACCAACTGTCGGGCACGCTCATGCAACTACCAACGCCTGCGTCCAACAAACTGTCGGGCAAAGACCTCCATTAAAAGAATTTAAAGTCTTTTGGACAACGCAGTTTTAGTTTTTGCGCCCCCACTGTCTGGAACTCCTTGCCTGTTCACCTCCGTCACAATTCAGCACTTCCCGCTTTCAAAGCGCAAATGAAAACTCACTTGTTTCAAAGAGCTTTCTCTCTCGTGACTTTTCACATTAATTAGATGATGATCGAATGAATGTGTATGTTAGCCCCAATTGCGTGTGAATCAGTGAATGTGAGCGCCGTGAGTTTATTTCTAAAGAAAGGCGCTATATAAATACTATGTATTCTTCTATTTATGTTTCCAATCAATCTCTTAAATTATTCATGAGTAAAGGAAGCCTATTCTGCTGCCACTTTCTTTGGAATGACCTGCTGAACCCCTGGTGCTGTTCTGAAGAATTTGCGAGCACGTTTGGTCAAAGACTGTATAGGGGAAGACAAGCATCCGGTCTCTTTTCCCTATATGAGTAGTGAGGACAGAAACACTGGTTACGTCCCTTTTAAACGTGACACATTTACACGTCGATAGGCCAGTTGAATTCTCCGTTCAAATTCCAGTCTGAGTTTTTGGATAGCCGCCGCTGTGAATGGTGTATAACTACCCCACTAACGATAACTCTATCAGCCCGGTTCGCTGTAACTCTTAAGTAGTCCATCTTACCCTTTTAGAATCTTTGGTTTGGTCAGTTCCTGTTGGTTGCTTTTAAAATATAATTAGAAGGCCCCTCTCAGAATCCGCAGGCTATTGCAGGTCAAATAGCTAGGGCACAAAAGGAATAAATCACACATCTAGCAACATTACAATACAATATATTACAGTAGTGAGTACAGTGCAATACAATGCACTACACTCCAATACAGTACATTACAATGCAATAATAAACTGACCGTTTTCCTCCAAAGTTCTCACACAGGATGGCCATCATTCTCTCCACAGAGCCCAGTACATACAGTACAATACAATATTATACAGTACAGTACATTATAATAGAGTACAATATAATACAACACAATACAATACAATACAATACAGTACAATACAACACAATACAATACAATACAACACAGTACAATGCAATACAACACAGTACAATACAATACAACACAGTACAATGCAATACAACACAGTACAATGCAATACAACACAGTACAATGCAATACAACACAGTACATACAGTACAATACAATACAATACAGTACAACACAATACAGTACAATACAATACAGTGTTAACATCTTAACAATTACTGACCATTTCCCCCCAAAGTTCTCACACAGGATGGCCATCATTCTCTCCACAGAGCCCAGTATAATCATTCTCTCCACAGAGCCCAGTATATACAGTACATACAATACAATACAATACAATACAATACAGTACAATACAATACAATATCTATACGACATACTGACCATTTCCCTCCAAAGTTCTCACACAGGATGGCCATCATTCTCTCCACAGAGCCCAGTATATACAGTACAATACAATACAGTACAATACAATATCTATACGACATGCTCACCATTTCCCCCCAAAGTTCTCACACAGGATGGCCATCATTCTCTCCACAGAGCCCAGTATATACAGTACAATACAATACAATATCTATACGACATGCTCACCATTTCCCTCCAAAGTTCTCACACAGGATGGCCATCATTCTCTCCACAGAGCCCAGTATTGCCCGGTGCACGATGACCGGCCGCAGCCTCTCCCCGTGGTCACTGGAAAACAGCATCCACACGTCATCACATGGGTGCAACTCCCCAAAATGAAAAACAGCTGAAAGGCAGGGATCCAGGGGGCATAGCCCATCGGACAATTCGGGGGGGGGGGACTTAAGAGAGAGAGATAACGATACAGACAGACAGACAGTTAAAATGATAGGCAGAGACAGTTTGAGTCTGATAAGCCTTGTAAAATTATTACATTGTCTTCGTAAACTTCCAAGATAGAACAACCAAGTTCAAAACGCCCCAAATTGCTTGTGGTCAATTTTTGTTGTTGATGAATTACAAAAAACTGAAGTTCAGTTTCTGGTAAAATTAAAAATACTGAAACCAGTGTAAGACTGAAAGAGTAGCACCCATGTAATTACAGACATAGCCTTGTGATGGTCAGTAGAGCTACAGGCAGATATACCCAGGCTTTCACTGCCATAAACAATCAAGTTTCAAAGGCAACAAACAGCATTCATAATGAAAGAGACAAAAGTGGATACCATATTTTACGGACTAAAAGGCGATACTCTTCCCCCAGACTGAGACCTTGTCCGTATAATACGGTAGATCTTTATTCTTAAAAAAGGAACATTACCCCAATCAGAGCTGTCTGCAGCACCAATGCGCCTAGTTCTGTGCAGGTAAAATGTACAGAGGAACAAACCCCAAGAAGAGAGTCACAGGTTTGATCACATACCCCTCATTCAACGCAGAGCACGGCAAACAACGCAGCGAGATATGTGCATGAATAAATCAACATTATCCGTAATCTAAAATTACAGAAGATAGCACCAAAAAGCCTAAATGTCACAAAGAGTGATAACTTTGCAGCCTGCAAACCTTGCAAAGAATGAAGCCAACTTTCTCACTTCCCGCCAAAAGGTGGAAGGTGGGAAGTGTTAGTGTTGTTGTAGGCAGCGAGTCCACAATGATCCCCAGCTGTAGTGTAGGTGAAAGGGTGGAAGGTGGGAAGTGTCAGTGTTGTTGTAGGCAGCGAGTCCACAATGATCCCCACATGTAGTGTAGGTGAAAGGGTGGAAGGTGGGAAGTGTTAGTGTTGTTGTAGGCAGTGAGTGAGTTCACAATGATCCCCAGCTGTAGTGTAGGTGAAAGGGTGGAAGGTGGGAAGTGTTAGTGTTGTTGTAGGCAGTGAGTTCACAATGATCCCCAGCTGTAGTGTAGGTGAAAGGGTGGAAGGTGGGAAGTGTTAGTGTTGTTGTTGTACAGTGAGTTCCACAATGATCCCCAGCTGTAGTGTAGGTGAAAGGGTGGAAGGTGGGAAGTGTCAGTGTTGTTGTAGGCAGCGAGTCCACAATGATCCCCACATGTAGTGTAGGTGAAAGGGTGGAAGGTGGGAAGTGTCAGTGTTGTTGTAGGCAGCGAGTCCACAATGATCCCCACATGTAGTGTAGGTGAAAGGGTGGAAGGTGGGAAGTGTTAGTGTTGTTGTAGGCAGTGAGTGAGTTCACAATGATCCCCAGCTGTAGTGTAGGTGAAAGGGTGGAAGGTGGGAAGTGTCAGTGTTGTTGTAGGCAGCGAGTCCACAATGATCCCCACATGTAGTGTAGGTGAAAGGGTGGAAGGTGGGAAGTGTTAGTGTTGTTGTAGGCAGGCAGTGAGTCCACAATGATCCCCAGCTGTAGTGTAGGTGAAAGGGTGGAAGGTGGGAAGTGTCAGTGTTGTTGTAGGCAGCGAGTCCACAATGATCCCCAGCTGTAGTGTAGGTGAAAGGGTGGAAGGTGGGAAGTGTCAGTGTTGTTGTAGGCAACGAGTCCACAATGATCCCCACATGTAGTGTAGGTGAAAGGGTGGAAGGTGGGAAGTGTCAGTGTTGTTGTAGGCAGCGAGTCCACAATGATCCCCACATGTAGTGTAGGTGAAAGGGTGGAAGGTGGGAAGTGTCAGTGTTGTTGTAGGCAGCGAGTCCACAATGATCCCCACATGTAGTGTAGGTGAAAGGGTGGAAGGTGGGAAGTGTGTGTTGTAGGCAGTGAGTCCACAATGATCCCCACATGTAGTGTAGGTGAAAGGGTGGAAGGTGGGAAGTGTCAGTGTTGTTGTGAGTGAGTTCCACAATGATCCCCAGCTGTAGTGTAGGTGAAAGGGTGGAAGGTGGGAAGTGTCAGTGTTGTTGTAGGCAGCGAGTCCACAATGATCCCCAGCTGTAGTGTAGGTGAAAGGGTGGAAGGTGGGAAGTGTCAGTGTTGTTGTAGGCAGCGAGTCCACAATGATCCCCACATGTAGTGTAGGTGAAAAGGTGGAAGGTGGGAAGTGTTGTAGTAGGCAACGAGTCCACAATGATCCCCACATGTAGTGTAGGTGAAAGGGTGGAAGGTGGGAAGTGTCAGTGTTGTTGTAGGCAGCGAGTCCACAATGATCCCCAGCTGTAGTGTAGGTGAAAGGGTGGAAGGTGGGAAGTGTCAGTGTTGTTGTAAGCAGCGAGTTCACAATGATCCCCACATGTAGTGTAGGTGAAAGGGTGGAAGGTGGGAAGTGTCAGTGTTGTTGTCGAGTCCACAATGATCCCCAGCTGTAGTGTAGGTGAAAGGGTGGAAGGTGGGAAGTGTCAGTGTTGTTGTAGGCAGAGTGAGTTCACAATGATCCCCAGCTGTAGTGTAGGTGAAAGGGTGGAAGGTGGGAAGTGTCAGTGTTGTTGTAGGCAGCGAGTCCACAATGATCCCCAGCTGTAGTGTAGGTGAAAGGGTGGAAGGTGGGAAGTGTCAGTGTTGTTGTAGGCAGCGAGTCCACAATGATCCCCACCTGTAGTGTAGGTGAAAGGGTGGGAGTAAAAAAAAACTGGCTTCAGTCAGCTGCGGAGTGCGAGTTCTTTGTATATTCAGGCTTTTTGATGGCACACACTCAGATCATGGTAAATATCTGATAAAAACAAGCACGTGAAAAAAATCATAACTGGTTTATAAGTGTATCTGTTCCCAATTCACAGAACACAGAGATACTATGTCTAAAGCCGGCGACAGACTATGTGACTGCCTCATGTGACTCGATCAGGTCGTGACGTTTCACCTCATTTGCATACCATCTAACTCGATCAATCTGACTCAGTCAGGCCCAGTCAGGTGACAGGGCCGAATAGGGCGGGTTCTAAATTTCACTGATCGAGTCAGATGGCTTGTGACCTCTTCTGTGCGGGAAACAAAATTTGATCTACGTCACGACCTGATCGAGTTATATGAGGCAGTCGCATAGTCTGTCTCCCGCTTAATACATGCACTTGCTCTCCAAACACATAAATCAAACATGGCATCCAGTAAAAAAAAAGAGAGATAAAAATGCAACCTAAAACCCATGTACACAGATTTTGGTTAAAAAAACAATGAAATGTGCATCTATACATGGCAACATAAGAAAATTACGTCAAGGCAAAAACTTAAATCTTTCTCACTTGATGTAGGTCAGTCCAAATCTCTCTGGCAGCTGGAAGTCCAGCTGTATGGTGGCGCACTGGTGAGAACGCCGCAACGCGTCCTTGATGGTGATGTCAATCTGTACACACACACAGAGACATGTGAACGTAATTATGCACGAATGTAATAATGCGACTATACTACTGTCCTACTCACACACACGCATAGAGAAATACTGGTGAGAATGCCACAACGCACCCTTGACGATGATGTCAATCAGTACACACAGAGACGTCAAGTCAAGTCAAGTCAAAATGATCTTTATTGACGATAAAGGAGTAAGCTACAAGCTTTTTTTCATCCTGTCGTCATGAAAAGAAAAAACATACTGAATCCAATAAAATATAAAGAACGTGACCATGTGAACATATGCACACACGTATACACACACACACATACACGCACAAACATGTGAAACCTGGTAAAAATGAAAAAGCAGGAAGTTCGGGGCTCCAGTGGTGAGGTCAAGGGTGCATACCAACTTTTGATGGCGCCAATCACGGCAAACACGGAAGAACTAAGTACTGCTCTTTTTTCATCCCTCTAGACTAGTACAAGTGCTACATTCCTTTGAATACAGCAAATGCTATAGGCCCTTTTTATTGTAAAAGTGTGTGTGTGTGTGTGTAAGAAAATCATTGCTTATCAAATTCTCATAATCCGGCGACGCCGGCTCTAGGCAATTTAAAAATCCTGCAATTCAGGACATCCTGAAAGAAGGAGGAGCATCCATGTAGACGGAAGTATGAATACATAGACTCTCATATAGACTGCAAAGTTGGTTATACGCACAGTAGCTGTGCTGCTCTGTATATAAGACGATCGGCTTGCATCACTAACAGATTAAAAAAAAAAAAAAGGTGTTGAAAGCGGAATTTTATGGACTCGAGCGGAATGGCGGAAGAAATTTAGTCTGAGCGGAAGAAATTCTGCTCAAAGGGGAAAGGTTGGCGGGTCTGAGAATACCATACTGACAGCAAAGATAACCAGTGATTTTTGACACAAACAGTGTGCCATAGTGACTGACCTTTGGTCCGTAGAAGGCTCCGTCCCCAGGGTTGAGTTCCCACTTCTCTCCACATTCGTCCAACACCTCCGCCAGTTCCTGAAATCACAACACCACGCCCGATAAAATCCAGAAGGTATTACAGTGGAACCTCCCTTATAAGACCTCCCATTGTAAGACTCCCTCCCATATAAGACCTACTTCTCCGAGACATTGCCCTTCTTTGTAAGTATTACCATCACCTTCCTTACAAGACCTCCCTCCCATTATAAGACTCCCTCCCATATAAGACCTACTTCTCCGAGACATTGCCCTTCTTTGTAAGTATTACCATCACCTTCCTTACAAGACCTCCCTCCCACTATAAGACTCCCGTGATTTTGACCCAATCATTCACCATTCAGTGTACTCCTTTTCTTAGATCAATTTAACCCTTTCATCGCCACTGTCGCCTCTTGGCACCACAATGATTGAACACCCACATCACTAAAAGTTGTCAAATGAGGGTCTGGTATCCAGTGATCTTATGTTCTTCATTCTGGGAGGTAAGGACAGGCCTTATTTTAAGCACACAGAGGAATCCCCAATATTGCAGACAGAATATTCTCTCTACCCAGGTAAGTTTAAAGACCCAGTGACGCACCACGATTAAGTCCCTTGGTTTTTTCTGGGTAGCTGTGACCCAGATACAAATTTCCCCAAGTTAAAATTGAGGCTGCTCTTTAAACTGATGATTTGGTTTGAATTTGGGGCCATTCATATGGGAGTCAGACTTGGTCAAAACAAGATTTCTTTCCAGTTATAAGAGGGAAAACCCATGATTTTGACACATTATTTGGTGGATCTTTAATTAAACGTTTTAGCTGAAAAATGGCTGGCGTTGAAAGGGTTAACATTATGCCGATCCCACAGACTGTCTAGAGTGACCCTGACAACCCTGAATCGTGGGATATCCCACTGTGCCCAGGTGTGACCACACAGACTGTCTAGAGTGACCCTGACAACCCTGAATCGTGGGATATCCCACTGTGCCCAGTTGTGACCACACAGACTGTCTAGAGTGACCCTGACAACCCTGAATCGTGGGATATCCCACTGTGCCCAGTTGTGACCACACAGACTGTCTAGAGTGACCCTGACAACCCTGAATCGTGGGATATCCCACTGTGCCCAGGTGTGACCACACAGACTGTCTAGAGTGACCCTGACAACCCTGAATCATGGGATATCCCACTGTGCCCAGGTGTGACCATACAAACCCCCTTTCTGACATCGTTTTGACACAAAATTTCTAATGAAACCCTCTTCCTCTTAGTAGGGATGTACCGCAGAATTCAATTTCTATAGTCTTGCGTAATTGAGACAATAATTATTCATTTCACTAAACGATTTTTTTTTAAAATAGCCACCTCGCCCCCCTCCAAATAAAATGGCTGCTGCAACAGTAGTAAAGTTATGAAGGTGTGAATAAATCACTCAAGGAAACAATAAATTTGAACCACAACAAGAACCCAAATAATGAAAAAAGATTGATAATCTGAGGCGTATTTTCTTAGACAAAAAGACAGAAGAAAATCAGGTATGGTGCTGGGGAGAAAGCATTTTGGCAAAGGTAAAGATGCGCCCCCCCCCCCCCCCCCTCCATTTCTCGGTTATTTCCATTTTTTCAGTCTTGCCTTTCTTACTGCAGACTGAGTACTTCATCCTCTATCGTTTGCTATATTTAACACTAATTTTCATCCATTTACATAATTAAACACATGCATTCAATAATAATAGAAGATAAAGGCAAGATGGAAAAAACGCAATGAACCAGGACTGTGACAAATGCTCTGCGGCTGTTGAGTGTACTGCACTACATAGGGGAGGTCCTATTAGATAATGGCCTTTATCATGACTGCGATTAATTATTCAACAAAGATAATTAGCTCAAAAACTTGATAAGATACAGCTTAATGTTTGGTAAGGCAGGCGGGTGTAAAAATGTGGGGAAAGCTGAGAAATGTACCTTTACCAGCATAGCATTTTTCTCTGAAAATACTTTAGGGGATTCAAAAGAAGTTGTCTCTTGGTATGGTTATTGGGTGGAAAGCCCTGTATATATTGTGATCAGGGGGCAATTTCTTTGATAAAAGACGAATATATAAAACTGGAAAACTTCATAAAGGAGCAATTCCTCAAGTTTAAAACCCCCTATGACATTTGTTTTTCGGCATTCACTTTTCTCTGAGTTCAGGGACTTCTGAAAATTGCTATGCCTGGTTTAAACGTGATAGAATTATGTTTTCACAGAGACAGACAAAACAAAAGAAAAACCTGAAAGGCCTACCTTTTCAGCTTTGTCCCAGACGGAGATCTCTCCGAGGAACTTCTCTGGACGGGTGGAGAGCTTGAGTTCAAAGGTGAACCCCAAGGTACCGTAGACAACCTTCAGGAAGTCCAGGCACCCCTTAATCTCCTCCTTGATCTGAACATCAACAACAAGAAGAAGGCAGCTTTATTCAGCCCTCAATCTCCTCCTTGATCTGAACATCAACAAGAAGAAGGCAGCTTTATTCAGCCCTCAATCTCCTCCTTGATCTGAACATCAACAACAACAAGAAGGCAGCTTTATTCAGCCCTCAATCTCCTCCTTGATCTGAACATCAACAACAACAACAAGGCAGCTTTATTCAGCACTCAATCTCCTCCTTGATTTGAACATCAACAACAACAACAAGGCAGCTTTATTCAGCCCTCAATCTCCTCCTTGATCTGAACATCAACAACAACAACAAGGCAGCTTTATTCAGTCCTCAATCTCCTCCTTGATCTGAACATCAACAACAAGAAGAAGGCAGCTTTATTCAGCCCTCAATCTCTTCCTTGATCTGAACATCAACAACAACAAGGCAGCTTTATTCAGCCCTCAATCTCCTCCTTGATCTGAACATCAACAACAACAAGGCAGCTTTATTCAGCCCTCAATCTCCTCCTTCATCTGAACATCAACAACAACAAGGCAGCTTTATTCAGCCCTCAATCTCTTCCTTCATCTGAACATCAACAACAACAAGAAGGCAGCTTTATTCAGCCCTCAATCTCCTCCTTCATCTGAACATCAACAACAACAAGGCAGCTTTATTCAGCCCTCAATCTCTTCCTTCATCTGAACATCAACAACAACAAGAAGGCAGCTTTATTTAGCTGTGTGTGTGTGTGTGTGTGTGTGTGCACATGCACATGCACGCTTGCGTGCACATGCATATTTGTGTGAAGGAGGGAGTGGTGTGGTAGGTCTGTTGTGGTGCTATGTTCAATGTGCCACTGGGGAGTGACAAGAAATTTCAGTGAAGTTTACTTTGCAAAGAGTGCTAGTTTTACCTAGAAGGACTCTATATAAATATCCCTTATTACTATTTTTTAAAATTAATTTTTATTATTATTATTACTGGGAAATTTCAAAAATCCTGCAAGCCCCGGCGGAGTGCAGGGACAGTGCCCCTTCTGGGGGGCAATGCCCCCTGGAAGCTGAAGGGAAACAACAGTTTCCAATGTAATTGACAGGCTCTCGTGGCACTTTCACTTCTGGTTAAACTTCATGACCTCAAAAAAACTTCATAAAAAAACTTCATAACCAGCGAAATGCATCTTCACAAATTCTCATAATCCAGTGACGCCGGACCCAGGCAATAACACAAATCCTGAACTTCAGGACATCCTGAAAGCAGGAGCATCCATGTTATTATTATTATTATTACAATGCGGTCTCACCTGGTCAGGCCTGCAGAAGATGTGGGCGTCATCCTGCTGGAAGCGACGCACCCGGGTCAACCCTGACAGGGCCCCAGACAGCTCATTGCGGTGCAGCACCCCAAAGTCCGCCATGCGCAGGGGCAGCTCGCGCCACGACC
The DNA here is from genome assembly GCA_017654935.2 of Phymorhynchus buccinoides. Classification (NCBI taxonomy): domain Eukaryota; kingdom Metazoa; phylum Mollusca; class Gastropoda; order Neogastropoda; family Raphitomidae; genus Phymorhynchus; species Phymorhynchus buccinoides. The sequence goes on along the minus strand of CM065685.1, from coordinate 56,785,011 downwards.
GCGGACGATGGTCGAACATCAGGCTGTGAAACAACATTATTGAACAAAGGGTGAATACTCTCTTTCTAATTAACTCCCCTCCACCAAAGTATTCACCGTTTGTTCCATTTCGTTATCTCCTCTCTTGGCCTCACTATTTCATTCTTTGTGAAACAGCAGCCCAAACATACGTTTTTTAACAAAGGGTGAATACTCTCTTTCTAATTAACTCCCCTCCACCAAAGTATTCACCGTTTGTTCAATTTCGTTATCTCCTCTCTTGGCCTCACTATTTCATTCTTTGTGAAACAACAGCCCAAACATACGTTTTTTAACAAAGGGTGAATACTCTCTTTCTAATTAACTCCCCTCCACCAAAGTATTCACCGTTTGTTCAATTTCGTTATCTCCTCTCTTGGCCTCACTATTTCATTCTTTGTGAAACAACAGCCCAAACATACGTTTTTTAACAAAGGGTGAATACTCTCTTTCTAATTAACTCCCCTCCACCAAAGTATTCACCGTTTGTTCAATTTCGTTATGTCCTCTCTTGGCCTCACTATTTCATTCTTTGTGAAACAACAGCCCAAACATACGTTTTTTAACAAAGGGTGAATACTCTCTTTCTAATTAACTCCCCTCCACCAAAGTATTCACCGTTTGTTCAATTTCGTTATCTCCTCTCTTGGCCTCACTATTTCATTCTTTGTGAAACAACAGCCCAAACATACGTTTTTTAACAAAGGGTGAATACTCTCTTTCTAATTAACTCCCCTCCACCAAAGTATTCACCTTTTGTTCAATTTCGTTATGTCCTCTCTTGGCCTCACTATTTCATTCTTTGTGAAACAACAGCCCAAACATACGTTTTTTAACAAAGGGTGAATACTCTCTTTCTAATTAACTCCCCTCCACCAAAGTATTCACCGTTTGTTCCATTTCGTTATCTCCTCTCTTGGCCTCACTATTTCATTCTTTGTGAAACAACAGCCCAAACATACGTTTTTTAACAAAGGGTGAATACTCTCTTTCTAATTAACTCCCCTCCACCAAAGTATTCACCGTTTGTTCAATTTCGTTATCTCCTCTCTTGGCCTCACTATTTCATTCTTTGTGAAACAACAGCCCAAACATACGTTTTTTAACAAAGGGTGAATACTCTCTTTCTAATTAACTCCCCTCCACCAAAGTATTCACCGTTTGTTCAATTTCGTTATGTCCTCTCTTGGCCTCACTATTTCATTCTTTGTGAAACAACAGCCCAAACATACGTTTTTTAACAAAGGGTGAATACTCTCTTTCTAATTAACTCCCCTCCACCAAAGTATTCACCGTTTGTTCAATTTCGTTATGTCCTCTCTTGGCCTCACTATTTCATTCTTTGTGAAACAACAGCCCAAACATACGTTTTTTAACAAAGGGTGAATACTCTCTTTCTAATTAACTCCCCTCCACCAAAGTATTCACCGTTTGTTCCATTTCGTTATCTCCTCTCTTGGCCTCACTATTTCATTCTTTGTGAAACAACAGCCCAAACATACGTTTTTTAACAAAGGGTGAATACTCTCTTTCTAATTAACTCCCCTCCACCAAAGTATTCACCGTTTGTTCAATTTCGTTATGTCCTCTCTTGGCCTCACTATTTCATTCTTTGTGAAACAACAGCCCAAACATACGTTTTTTAACAAAGGGTGAATACTCTCTTTCTAATTAACTCCCCTCCACCAAAGTATTCACCGTTTGTTCCATTTCGTTATCTCCTCTCTTGGCCTCACTATTTCATTCTTTGTGAAACAGCAGCCCAAACAAACGTTTTTTAACATTTTCACTACGTAGCACCGCACATGTACGTGGTAGAAGCTTCCTCCGTTCAGTACGCAGCAACCATGTATGTGTGGTGACTTTGTCTATGAACAATGCAATGCATGTCTAAGTACGGTCTAAGGGAAAAAAATTCTTTAACCCTTTCACCGCCACGTCGCATTTTTGCACAATGATTAAACACCCATGTCACTAAAAGGCATCAAGTCAGGGTCTGTTATTCAAAGACCCTGTTCTCTTCATTTTGGGAGGTAAAGATAGACCTTACTTTAAATATGTCAAAGAAGAATCCCCAATATTACAGACAGATTTGTTTCTCTACCCAGGTAAGTTTAATGGAAATATTTTGCTTAAAAATGGCTGGCGGCGAAAGGATTAACTAAATTCATCAATCAGTTATTTGTCTTCTGAGTGTTTTCCCTTGAGCAAAACTGGTCTAAATTTGTCACAAGCAGCTTTTGAAAAGACTAACCGAAAGCGCGGCCAATAGTAGCAAAGAGGCGAAAAACACTATCCGAACAAGATGGGTATGTTTGTATTCATGTATTTTAGGTGTGAAAATGGAAAAAATAGTCAAAGAAACTTGATGTAGTTATAGCTAGAGACTTGTTCTGTCCAACAATACCAAACACTCGCACTTGGCATGCAAACAAAGTAAGGAAAAGTAGCAATAAAAATTGCTGATTTTACTACGACTGTGGTAACAAGCTACGGTGATAAGACTTTGCGGACTGTGGCTATGTATATCAAGAAACAATGTTGTAACATTTTCAAGAGCTTTTTTTAATCTGAACTGAGCATCTGATTCTCCTTGTGTTCTTTGTCTAAAGCGAGATCCTATGAATTTTCTATGATTTTTTTTTACTATTGTTTGACAAGACAAAGAACACAAGTTAAGAGCTCAGTCATGTTAATTTTATCACCACTGTACTCATTGATGTCTTAGGAAAGTGGACAAATGATCAGCATCAACATGCAGTACTTGAATGGTCAACCTATGGCGATATTTTTCACGCCAGAGGGCAGTCAATGCACTAGGGGCTTATCACGCGATTTTCTTACTTGGGCGTAGTGAGAGAGAGAGTGATGGTAGGACCACTCACTGTCTCTCTCTCTTTCTTTATCCCCAAGTAATAATATAGAGAGGATTAGCCCCACACGAGCGTCATGCCCTCTGGCGTGAAACAAATCGCACTAAGTCTCTCATTGAGAACAAGTGAGGGGACACGTTTTCGTGTGATGTTTTTGGGTGGACTCCATACTTTCACAGTGCCTTCACACAGAGTCTTCAAATTTGGCATGTATGGTCAGGGTAATGTTCTGTATCAGTGTGCAAAATTTCATGTAGATATCTTTATTAGATCCTGAGAAACAAAAATAAACAAAAATTGACCCCCAAAAGCGCAGTGTGCCGCCTTAAAGAGAGCATGCGCACAGCACAGCACTCACCAGTGTCCCGGGCAGTTCATGGGCTTCAGGGCGTACTTCTCCTTCTCACAGTCAAAGGAGAACATGTTCTCCTGCACAGCAAGACCATTTCATGCGATGATAATAATACTGACACACACACACACACACAACAACCCTCTGCAGGGGCACAGCAGGTAAATAAAACAAGCATACGCATACAATTCTTCCCAAAACGAACAAACAAAAGATGAAAGAGAATGGTAGATATTGTTATGGAGGGGTCCCCGTGGGTCTTTCGCAAAAATACTTCCCCCACCTTCTGGAAGTTCTGTGCTTGTAATGCTGCAATCATCTAATTTGGTAGAGCAATAAATGGTAGCCATTCTCTTGCCTTTTAAAAAAAAAATCTTCCAAATAACTTTTCTCCTTTGAGCTCCTCCGAACTCGGAATGTGTCGGCTGTGCGCAGCGGGGAGACCAGTGAAAACTGAAAACGGACACATATGTACCTTACCCATTATGGCCATATGGCCTGGGAACACAGAAGAAGAAGAAGAAGAAGAAGTTATGGAGGTTTCTTCTTCTTTGTTGATCGTTCAGACAGGAGCACCCGTGGAATGAACAAAGGCTACCCTCTGCCTAAGATCCTCCAAAGTGGACCAATGTAATGAGACAAGGGTGGATTTCTTCGTATATATTTATTAATTTTTTTCCATTATAGTCCTGTCAACAGCTATGGTCATCTCAGGACTGTCACCGCGTAAAGTTTGACCACTTATTACAAAACACTCATCAATGTATCTTACCAACGTTCAACAACCTGAAAACAACAAAGCATACAGTACAATTCATAACATGACACCTCCATCATTGCACCCTATAGCACATAAGTCCACACAGTGCTGGAAACGTTGAGCCACTCTACTCTATTTATCGGATCCAGGTTAAAAAAACAGTAAAAAAGGATAACAAACACATACTAGTAAAAAAAAATATATAAAAATTGCCATACAGGCAAAAATGCACTGCAGAATGGACAACAGGTGCCCACTCAAGTGCGCAAGGTCTCACGTGTGGACGCCAGTGAACAATAAAAAAAACAACTGGCATGTCATCGATCAGTCAGTCTCCTGTCATATGAGAGCAGATGCATCATGCTGCCATTATGCGCCTAACGAAGAAATAGTTAGGCCCAGCTAGAGAAAATGTTTGTAAGAATTTCTAGAAAAAAAAGGCAGGGGGAACGGACCAGTAAGGTAGAAAGATAGTAGATGACAGTAAGGAAAGGGAAAAGGCAGAGTCAAGGAGAGTGACAGATCAGAGGAAGTTACAAGCACAAAATGGCAAACAGATTCCCAGACTGGATTTTCTGCATTTGTGGTCTTTTTTTTAATTTTATTTTTTACTTCTTTTTTCTCTTCTCTTCTTTTCTTTTTCTTTCTCCAAAGTGTGTACAATTACTTCTAAAGTTCTATATAAAGAAGTTGGTCACCACCAAGGAAGAAGAAGAAGATGCACAGAACTTCAAGAAGGTGGGGGAACTATCTGTACGAAAGACCCCCCGGTATCCCCACAGGGGAGCAAGGCTAGACTCACGGCGTAGTGCTGCCACAGTTTGGAGTTGTAGATGTATGTGTGTGTGTGCATGTGTGTGTGTGTGTGTGTACGTGCGTGCAAGTGGTGGACTCACGGCGTTGTGCTGCCACAGTTTGGAGTTGTAGATGTATGTGTGTGTGTGTGCATGTGTGTGTGTGTATGCGTACGTGCGTGCGAGTGGTGGACTCACGGCGTAGTGCTGCCAGTGTCCGGAGATCTCCCACAGCTTGGAGTTGTAGATGTTGGGGGACACCACCTCAGAGAAACCACGCTTCCAGTACTCCTTCTGTAGTACCACATTCAAAGCGAACACACATGAACACAAAGAAATGTTAAATCTAATGAAGAAAATTTAAACAAATTCTCTCAACCCATACAGTTTCTACTCACTCGTAGCTTTCGCCAAGCGTCCGCCTGGCTTCCTCAGCGCTTGCACACTGAAGGTGGAGTCTACAACTCCCTTATACAGTCACACGTCGTGAGTTCATCTCACCGGCGTGTTGACTGAACTCCAAGTCTCCACCTTCAGTGTGCAAGCGCTGAGGAAGCCAGGCGGACGCTTGGCGAAAGCTACGAGTGAGTAGAAACTGTATGGGTTGAGAGAATAAGTTTTAATTTTCTTCATTATGTCAACACTTCAATCGTTAAAACTACCACAAATGTTAAATCTCTCTGCAAATACATGGGTGCTCCTGGAAATTTCAAAACTCCTGCAAGGGGGCGGCCCCAGCGGAGTGCAGGGGCAGCGCACACACACATTTACTGCTCTTTTTTTCCACCCCTCTAGACTAGTACAAGTGCTACATTCCTTTGAATATAGCAAATGCTTATATAGGCCCTTTTCATTGTACAAGTTACTGCCGTCATAGATGTTGGATTAACTTTTAATGAGAAGCTCCGTTTGTCGATTTTGTGAGCAATGTTTTAATCTATTTTAACTCATTCCATGCTGGCCAGTTGCTTCCCTTTGCAAGCGTTCTGTACTGGCCGATTTGCATAGGTTGCAAAAATAATATTTTCTAAATAATGGTAACAGATACAAACGTGACATTTAGGCAATATGTACACAATATACAGTACTAACACCTGCAACAGTTTCAAAGCATCCACTTGATTAGTTTTGATTTGTGATATTTTAAAATAAATGCATGTTTTGTCAAGCCAGGCACACTCATAATAGCGAAAATATAATTTTAAGGTCCCAAAATAACCGGCAGCCAGCCAATCAGTGTCAGAGGCATGAATGAAACGTAGTAGTAGCCCTCTGAGCCACTTTGAAGCACGCATGACTGTTAACCTATTAACTATGAATTTTTAAAGTTCACATGCGATATCCCGTTACCTTAGTAACGAGGCGTTGCGCGCATGCCCTGCGACGAGAGCGCAGGTTAGTATAGAAAGAGTTAAGTTGGACAAACCATAAGTGTGATCTAGATTTATTTACCTTGGTTATTCTGTGAGAATGTCTTGACAGTCTGGTTTGTTTTGGTGTGAAACATCGCATGGTCACTATTTTTGTCTCAAAGACGTCACAGTGTGGAGCATTACCTCCCTTTGTCGCAATGCGGTTGTATCATTCCGCTGGTCAATAAGTCCATGATGTTTTTTAAATAAGTAAAGAATTTCCTTTTTTTTGTACATAAATATCTTTCGAGAGCCACCTGAATCATATGATATGAGGTGGATTTGAGTAAGTGAAATTATATTTAGTAGCATTCAGGGGCGCATTGATACAGTGACTTTTGGGTCTGGATTCGAACATGTGTGAGCTCTGCAAAGGGGTGTATCGAGGCAGTTGTCTTGAGCCACTCACACTGAAAACATGCAACATTGCAAGGTCTTGTCTGTACTCTCAAATTCCAAAACCCTAACCCCAAGTTGCGAACGAGGTGAGCCTTTGAAGTTATATTTTTGAATGTCTAAAGCATCAGGTCTTTCTCTTATAACGGTACACGTACAAGAAAATCTGTGCCATGAAAACGAAGAGTTACATTTTGGGGTGAAAAGTGCTTACTCATGGAGTTCTGTTAATGAACTCTATTTTATATTTTTTGACTTAGGCTCATGTTCTCTGAAGGTCTTGAGCATCTGGTCTTTTTGGGTCTGACCCGAGCCCTTAACAACTAATTGGCTTTCAGTTTTGGCAAGCCGGTAGTCCTAGTCATGTATAAATGTTCTTGTGTGAACTTAATCGATGTGTGTAAAGATGGACATTTAACTAATTTTAAATGGATATATTTTAAACCTAAGAAGTAATGCCTAAATGATGTAGTCCAAATGAGCAAGACATGAGAATGAATTATTGGTTTAAAGTGTAAAATATGCGATATTAAGGCTTTGGAAAGAATGTTGTTTTAGACGGTGAATTTAATCGTTTGAAATTTGTCTTACGGAAAATGTTTTGGATACTGGAGACTTAAGGATGGTGTTTTCTCTTGTTTTTGTCTCCAGTTTTTACGGCATGTCTTCGTGATGGAGTCAAAGATTGAAGAATAAAGGATTTGAATTTCTACGAGGACTGTCAGTGTCAACGTTTGCTAGTTTGTGGGGCGGAAATGCGAGAGCGCAGCAATAGTACAAGTGTGTGTGTGTGTGTGTGTGTGTGTGTGTGTATGTATGTGTGTGTGTGTGTGTGTGTGTGTGTGTGTGTGTGTGTGTGTGTGTGTGTGTGTGTGTGTGTGTGTGTGTGTGTGTGTGTGTGTGTGTGTGTGTGTGTGTGTGTATGTGTGTGGGTGTGTAAATCGTTGCTTCTCAAATTCTCACAATCCGGCGACGCCAACTGTAGGAAATTTAAAAATCCATTACAATCTTAATTAATATTCTAACAGTAAAAACAATCAACAAACTATACAAAAAGTTACGGGTCAGTTCCTGATCTTTTTCCACATCTTAACTAATAATACGTTTCTTTCCTGGTTCATACGGCTTTTGGTGAAAAGACATTAACCCTTTCACTGCCAATGTCACATTTATGCACCACAATGGTTTAACACCCATGTCACTAAAAGGCATCAAATCAGGACCTGTTATCCAAAGACCCTGTTTTCTTAATTTTGGAAGGTAAGGATAGGCTAATGTTATACATGCCACAGATCAATTCCCAATATTGCAGATTTTTTTGTTCTCTATCCAGTTAAATTTCATTAAGTGCTGGTTTGCTTTTATTGCGGACTTTCAATCTGGTGCAAAGAGGACAACCTTTCTCTTGGAGAAAGTCTTCTAGCTCAGTTTGAATGTTCACTGTGGACATTCTTTGCAGGCCAATATGCAGACTGAAGTCTTTCTCAAAGACGAAACAGCTGTCTTTGCATAGGCATTGTCTATCTCTCCCCCCCTCCCCCCATTGGGAGGAAAAGTAAATCAGCACATTATTTTCTTTTATTCTTTTTAGAACACAGAACAAATCGTAAAGCTAAAATTAAATTTATTGAGTTTCTCTCTTAGGTTCACAAACTTATACATTGGACACAAACAAAGTTTTATTAAAGCAAACCATATATATAAGAGGAAAGCTTAATGGTGTGGTTGTTTTTTCTTCTTCAATTCTTGTATAGTTAAATTTAATTATATTTTTGGGCGGCGGTGAAAGGGTTAAAGTGAAGAACAACTGACTTTGCATAAAATCCCCCTGGATGCTGTAGATGTGTGCTCCTTTTATCAGGAAGAAAACAGTTTTCTCTTATACCAACAGTACAAATAATAATAATAACACATACCTACCACATACCAGTGTTACTTCTTATGCACAGATGTGCGTCTTCACGCTCAAATCTCCCATCTAACGCATTGGATCTCAGGACAGTGAGTCACAAAGCGTAGCAGATTTCTACCTGACGCAGTTTTCAGAAAATATTATTTTTAATTGTAAAGAGAGACCTCCTTAACCCTTTCGCTGCCAACCATTTGTCAGCCCAAAAATATCATTAAATTTAATTGGTTAGAGAGAAAAAAAATCTGCAAAATTGGGAATTTCTCTGTGACATGCATAACATTAGGCCTATTATTACCTAAAAAAATTAAGAAAATAGGGTCTTTGGATAACAGGCCCTGATTTGATGCCTTTTAGTGACATGGGTGCTAAAGCATTATGCGACATTGGCAGTGAAAGGGTCAAAATATCCATGCGACCCTCTAAAGATCTAGAAGCATATTTTGTGCGCTGATTCGAAGATAGAAATAACACTGAAATACTGACCCGTATAAACTCGACCAGTGTTTCCTTCGGATGGGGACTTAAAGCTAGTCTGTAAGAGCAGGGAGAAATCCCACTGCCTGGTATGCCCAAATTGATAGCTAGGTTTTCCAAGTGTGACCACACCCCCTCCTCACCCTGTGCCCCCTCCCAAATTTTGTTTTTTTAAAATTGGGTAGGCGCTGCACATGCGGCGACGCACTCTCCGGGGGAGAGCAGCCCGAATTTTACAGAGATAAGTCTCTGTGACTAGAATATACCAAATACCAAATAAATGTGTGCTCCTTTAGGCAGGAAGAACACAATTTACCTTGTACCGACAGAACAAAGAATAGTGACATAATAATATTTATAATTCCCAAATACTGACCCGTATAAACTCGACCAATGTGTTGTAGATGTGTGCTCCTTTAGGCAGGAAGAACACAATTTATCTTGTACCGACAGAACAAAGAATAGTGACATAATAATATTTATAATTCCCAAATACTGACCCGTATAAACTCGACCAATGTGTTGTAGATGTGTGCTCCTTTAGGCAGGAAGAACACAATTTACCTTGTACCGACAGAACAAAGAATAGTGACATAATAATATTTATAATTCCCAAATACTGACCCGTATAAAACCAATGTGTTGTAGATGTGTGCTCCTTTAGGCAGGAAGAACACAATTTACCTTGTACCGACAGAACAAAGAATAGTGACATAATAATATTTATAATTCCCAAATACTGACCCGTATAAACTCGACCAATGTGTTGTAGATGTGTGCTCCTTTAGGCAGGAAGAACACAATTTACCTTGTACCCACAGGACAAAGAATAGTGACATCATAACATGGGTGCTCCTGGGAAATTTCAAAAATCCTGCAAGGCAGGGGTCCAGGGGCCGCCCAGTTAACAACTTGACTTAAACAATCCTAAAAATATAAAGTTCCTGGTAAAGGCATGTATGTAAATATTTATCTGTATTCATTTCTTTTACATTCCACACATGCGAGAAACCGAAAAAAAGTTTATAAATAGGAAATTCGTTGCTTCTAAAATTCTCATAATCCGGCGACGCCGGCTCCAGGCAATAAAAAAAATCCTGCATTTCGGGACATCCTGAAAGCAGCAGCATCCATGCAATAATATTTATACTTCCCAAATACTGACCCGTATAAACTCGATCAGCGTGTTGTAGATGTGTGCTCCTTTAGGCAGGAAGAAACAGCTACCAGGGCTCAGCTCATGAAAGAAGAACAGCTCCTGGTCCTGAGCACAGCAAAAAATGCATACATAAATCTTATTAGTATACAGCAAATGAAAACAACAACTATACATTGCTCCCTGTATAAAGTAAAAGAAATTACAGTTTTTGTTAGAAAAACTTTTTTTTTTTGTAAACTGGAATTGTCTTTGCTGACTTTTTTTAAAATTAACTTTTTTTTCCCCCCCAACACATTTTTTAATGAAATATAAAAAGGACAGAATGCACACATACAAAAAAAAGAAAAGAAAAACAAAGACAAGAACTGACCAAATCAAATATTAAGAAAAAGACTAACAATCAAAACAAGAATGCATAATCAAGCATAAATGCACATATGCTAGCATGGGACAACCTGAGCATTGAAACCAGTAATACCAATCATAAAGATCACAGTAGTCATATAAATAATAATAGATAATGGTATTGTTAGTAAAACTTGTATTTGTGAGATAGAACATGAGAACATGTGTCACTATGTGGCAATTTTCCGCGTCAGCGCTCATCTGGAGAATGGAAGAAAACGAAAGTGAGTTCCCCCCAAAAAAACAACAACCAAGGGAACTAACTCTAATGAGAGACCTCTCAGCTTGAGTGATCTCCCTTAAACGGCCAGTATCTCAGGTCACAGACCATGTAGAGGTTACCCAATGACGGTTTTCATATTCTCAGGGATGCCCCTTTCACGGTACAAAATTCCAGAGCGGTATGAACATTTGCAGAATTTTTTCCGCTAAGACCTTCCACTAATAGTATTACTGAGTAATAGTAAATTGTAGGGAATACAAGTGACAAAGCTGAGACACTGAGTATGTGTTAACTCTTTTTTTAAATTTTTAATTAATGTTATTTCTACTCAGTCTTATTTCCTATCTTGCTACCTGGTTGTTGTCACTTTTGTGTTGTCTCCCTTCTGTGGTACACTGAAGACGGGCTACGGCCCAAAACGTTTGTTCTTTCTCTTCAATGAAAGGGCCACAATCCAACCTGTTTGTTTGCGGCGCTACTTTCTGTACAACTGGTCCCAGTGGTCATTTATTAAAAAAAGTTTCCCTTAAAGGTGGCGACATTTTTGCAAGAAACACGTCAAGATGAAGCAGCCTTTTCAAGGATCGGAACATTCACTTTGCTCTGGTTTCTTAGAAAATTAAACCGTCAAAACGGCATTCCTCCTTGCATGCCGGAGAGAGGACGCATTTTGGATGGGGTTTTCACTCATTGTGGTTGAAGTTTAAGTGCAGTCTATTTCCTTTGTTGTGAGCAAAACTCCTTTAGATAAACTGTTAAAAAATGTGCGTGTAGCGAAAAGTTGTGCAACGATTTGGTCTAAATACAGGCGGCCATTTAGAAAAGAGACAACGCCTTCTCTTTGGGTGAAAGAATTTGACTTCCAGCTTCCGCCAAGGAGGTTTCGCCGATTCACCTTTGATTTCTGGGAAACCAGAGCAAAGTGAGTATTTAATCTGTGTGATTGGTGTTTTCCTGGACCCTTAAAAATTTCAAAATCAGGGTGCCCCTTTAAAGTAAATGTTTGACTGTATTCATAAAGCGCGGTCACTGACCCTGCCAATCTTGCGGTGGTCGCGCTTTGCGGCCTCCTCCTGGAAGTGCTTCCACTCCTTGAGCTGCTTGGTGTCGGGGAAGGAGATGCCGTAGATCCGCTGCAGGGTCTCCGCCTCTGCCTTCCCTTCCCAGTAGGTGGATGAGTTCTGCACACACACACCGCTCAACAATCAGCCTAATGGTTTTGCGTGAGGGTGCTTGCAGATCTGACGATTTTGAAAAAAAGGGGGCATTCCCCCCCATAAGAATAAAAGGGGGGGGGGGGGCAGGTCCAATTGATACGAGGGGAAGGGGGGGGGGGAGGCGGCTGATTCAATCTTCGCTAGCCATGGCCGTTTCTTCAGCCACTCGTCTTGGAACCGGTGTTCCCTCGCACTAGTGCCGTTATCTTCGGGCCTTCTTTGAGACTGTTGATGCAGTAGCTGTTTCTGCAACATCACACTCGTTTGGCAGAGATTTTTTTTTTTTTTACTTTGCAGCCACAAAAATCAAAGTCGAAGAGCGTCGTTGTCCGCTTCATTTTGAAGAAAATTCAACATGGCGGGTAGGACTCTCGCAACTTCTTGTCGGTAAAACGAGATGAACGCGATTGATTGATTTACACTAACATTGTAAAGGAACCAATGAAATGTTGAGAAATCATTCATTCCTGCTCGATGCTTTCGGTTTGTGCAGACGACGAAGGAATTCCCGCAGGATCGGTAAAAAGTGCGGGCAGTTAGCAAATATGCGGGCGTCGGCCCGCCGTTTAGACCTTTATTGCGGGAAGGAACAGATTTTGGGGGGATTGTACCAATCCCGCGCCCTAGAATCAGCTCTGTGCTTGAGGCTGACTCATTCACAAGTGCAAAACGGGAATATATAGGTTCACTATTGCGAATGCTCTCGCTAACTCATTCGCATCGCAATGATTTTGAATTATTAAAAAAAATCTCACAAATCACTCCAGCTATACACACAAACAAAACATACATAAACAAGGAGCCCCTTTAAGATTACAGGTTTTTACTGTATTCACAAAGCGCGGTCATCAGACCCTGCCAATCTTGACTTTATATAGAAAAGAAAAACTCTCCACACCAACTGGATTCCTCCACAACTGGCAAAGTCAGAGGCAAAATTCCTCTAAGGGAGCAAAGCGAGTTTAGGTGTATGGTGTGCACACAGAGACTTGCCCTTGAACACGGCAGCACAACTGGCGAGAAATCCTGCCCTTTGTTCCTTCCTCTTTGTCTGTGTTAGCGTCGGCCAGTGCTAGCCATTCTACCACCCACGCTGTTACACATCTGGTTGTGGTGCGTTCTTTACAATGCTGGAATGGCTGCTGTGCAGTGATTTGTGCCAGTTTGTGTGCTCTGAATCGGATTTGTGCATGTCAACAAATTTGGAACGTTTTTAAATTTACATAATTGGAAAGTGTGTGTGTGTGTGTTCAGTGTGGACTAAAAATTTGTGGTAATAACGTTATTAGAGAGTGTTGACAAGCTCCAGTAACGTGAAATTGCATCATGACTCTCCTCTCTCTCTCTCTCTCTCTCTCTCTCTGGAACACTGTGTTCCCTCAAATAGTGTCCAGTGTCTCTCTGTTTGTGTGTGTGTATGTGTGTGCAAAAGCTTTTCAATGTGCTTGATATTGTTTTGTCAATAATGAAGTTTGTTGTCTGTCCTATTCCTTTGCTCCCTCTCTTTAATAGTTTTTGTATTGTCTTTTTACACACACACACACACCACACACAAAAACACAAACACACGAACAGCGTCGCACACACACACACACCGCGTGCATGCATGCGCAAGACACACGCACGTGTGCGCAAATGCATGCATGGGCATGCACACAATCTGTCTTGATCACTGTCTCTGACAGTAAAACTAACTCTCTCTCTCTCCCCCCCCGCGATTCTCTCTCTCTCTCTCTCTCTCTCTCAAATTCGACTCTTGTAATTAAAATAATAAGGTAACTTCTCTTGTTATTATTCAGACTGAAAGACTTTTTCATTTCCTGTGATTCATTGTTTTGCCTAAAGAGTCATTTGTTCATGAGCCTATCTTGTTTGACTTATTCTGCTGAAAGACTTGTTTCTGTGAACGAAACGTGATCAACCTCTTTTGTTTTGCACCACCTCACATCCCTTTCTTTTTCTACCGCATGAAGTGTCAGGGTCATCTGGCTTGGGTCAAAGTGGCTTTTAATTTTAGCTGCCAGCAAGATCAGAAAGAAGGGTGTGGGGGGAAATAATTATAGTGGTGGTAGGGCGGGATGGTTAGCCCTGAAGATAAGGCGGCTGGGTGAGTCAGCGTTCTGTGAAACTGCTGCCCTCGGGACGTGTATAGTTACTGTAATCAGGGACACACTCACACACATGCGGGAATATATAGGTTCACTACACCCACACCACACACACTCTTTTCCCTCATTTTAATTCAATATTGTTTATGTCTGTTTTGTTGTTTTACTTAAATGTATTTATTTAAGTCTAATAAGTAATATCACCATTGTTGTGAACAGACTTTAAATTAAATCAATCAAACATAAACACACACGCTTTGCTGTAATCAAGAAAAGCCATAAAAGTTCTGACTGTGTAGGTTTAGGCCTAGAGGATGGGTCAGTTTGTTTTTCCACACAGTCGCTCTGGCCTTGCAGGGCTGGAGGGAGGAGGGAAAGGGTAGAGAGGTTACGGGATGGTGGAGGTGGGATGGACCAGATTGGAGAAATGTCTGCGAGTGGGGCTGTGTGGCAAATTTGTATCCAGTGAGCGAGGCACACAGTTTGGCTTTTGTTCAGTTTTCTTTCCGGACCTCCGCGTTTGTGCAATGCTGCTGTCCAGACAGTGGACAGAGAGAACTGCCCTTGAAGCAAATGCATCAAATTGACAGCTATCTATTAATTCCGGACATATATGGCCGGAACGGACTTGAACAAGTTAAAAACTGTGACAAAGAGGCAACACTTTGCTTTGTTGGAGTAAGGGATAGGACATGTGCTAAGTCAGGGCTATTTTCATGAAGCAGAAAGCATGATACCTTAAGACTGAAAGCTAAACACACGAGAGGGGGTGCCTAAACGGCACCATCGCCCGCATTTATCCCTGCAAGAAAAGCTGAAACAAAGAAATAAGCCTCAATTGACCTGTTTATCCGTAAATGAATTATCTCCTTTAAAGAATGAAAAGAGTACTGTAATTCGCAGACTATAAGCCGCAACTTTTTTTTACCAAAACAAAAAACAATCACCTTGATTTCGGTATATTTTTCACAAAATTACGATCTGTTTCGCGGTCCGACACTTTCGTTTTGGCAGTCAACACACCCACGATCAACTCTGGACTCAACCGGAAGCGGACATCGTGCATCGCCACGCTTCCACGGCTTATGCTTCGACGCGGCTTATGCTTCGACGCGGCTTATGCTTCGACGCGGCTTATGCGTTACTTTTTTCAGATTTTCTTTTTAAAGTAGGGGGTGTGGCTTATATTACCAAGCGGCTTGTAGTCGGTGAATTACGGTATTTATTGGTGAATCAACTGTTATCCGTTTGTGATTAGCATCTAATATTTTGCGGTATGGAGATGACGGTGATTACCTTGGTGACGGAGAAGGCCTTGATTTTCCCTGTGTGCCGCACGTGGGGCCCACGACACAAGTCGATCAGGGGACCGCACCTGGAACAAACTTCACAGTCAACAATCGTTTCTCGCCCAAAGGTCTTTGGTTATTCACTGTGTCTGTACATGTGATGCAAGTGAAACTGACCCATGGCCAATACAGTGGAACCTCCATTATAAGACCTCCCATTATAAGACTCCCTCCCACATAAGACCTACTTCTCTGAGACATTGCCCTTCTTTGTATTAAAATTACCTCCCTTTTAAGACCCCTTCCTTATAAGACCTCATTTTGGATGATTTTTGAAGGTCTGACAAAAACCAACAATTCTTTACGGTGTGTAGGGAGAACTGCCACTGGTGAAGACAGCTTCCATTGGGCACAACCGCATCATTTTAATACAGTGGAACCTCCCTTATAAGACCTCACTTTAGAATGAATGAAATTTTGGGCTTTACGTCCTCTCGACCTGGGAAGGCACATATGGGACAAAGCTCACTTTAGATGATTTTTGAAGGTCTTATAAGGGAGGTTCCACTGCATTAAAATGATGCGGCTGTGCCCAATGGAAGCTGTCTTCACCAGTGGCAGTTCTCCCTACACACTGTCAAGAATTGTTGGTCGTTGTCACTCCACGGGTGGAGTCAATGTGTGGGTGGCTCCATGAATGGAGCGAAGTCCCCTGAAGTCGGAGTATGGCCGCCCATGTGGCGAGGCCCTTTAAAAGCAGCCATGCACGTAATCTTCCCACTCAAGGCCATGCGAAATGTTCACATGGCACTGGGTGTGCACCCAGAGCGTTTAAGCTGGGGAACGAAAACAAGAAACAACAACCTTTTCTTCTTCTTCTTCTGACTGGGGATGTTTATCCTGCCCCACGCCCAAAGTCTCCGTTTAGACTGCTATTGGCGCACAGGATGCATGCTTTGTGAGCTCGTATCATCCATTCCACCGGCACACACGTCCTACTCATACCGAATAGTGGAATGGGCTTTAACTCATTCGCATCGCAACGATTCAAATAACTCACAAATCACTCCAGCCATATACACAAACAAAACAGACATAAACAAAAAGACAAATGAAAGATTACGGGTTTTTACTTCAGGTTTAGACATAGGGAGGTGGTAGATTAGACATTTTTATATATAGACTTTATATAGAAAAACTCTCCACACCAATTGGTTTCCCCACAACAAACACTACAAAAGCAAAATCAGAGGCAAAATTGTGGTCTAAGGGAGCGAAGCGAGTTTAGAAGTGACCAAGGTATGGTGTGCACACAAAATTACTTCCCTTGAAGATAATGCATCAAATCGACAGCTATCTATTAATTCCGGACATATATGGCCGGAACAACTTGAACGAGTTAACGTGCGTGCAAGATCTTGTGCGTGCGTTCGCACACGGAACCTCGACTTACTTGTACACAGTGGTGGTCGGGGTGGTGACTTTCTCAGTCAGAATCCTCTGCTTGAATTTGTTGTACTGCAAACAACACAACACAATACGCGTACAACATGTGTACAATTGTTCTGTGTCTATCTAAAAGGGCAAAAGGGCCTGCTACACGTTAACTAATATCGCACGACTGTACGATACAATTCGATCACATAGTCTCGAAGAACAAATCAAACAGCGCTTCGAGAGCACGTGATCGAATCGTATCGCACAGCCAAGCGATATTAGTTGACGTGTGGCTGGCCCTTAAGGGGATGTGCAGATTACACGCGGAAATCTCATGCATTTATCAACAATAGAGTGGCACAGAGGTAACGCGTTCACCTTGTGTCAAGTAAACCTGAGTTCGAACCTGGGTACAGGGGATTTGTCCTCTCACTTTGCACTAGGCCTTACGGTCTGAACGTGGAGTCTTTCGGATGAGACGATCAACCGAGGTCCTGTGTGCCCATGCACTTAGCACACGTTAATCCCAGTGGCAACGAAAAAGTTGTCATTTGGTCAAAATGTACCCCCTTTCCTTCCTCATCAGTCACACAAAAATCGCATGCATATTTTTTTTTTTTTAAATGGGTGGCGCGCCTCTGGCTGCGACGCTCTCTCCAGATGGGAGCAACCCGAATTTCACAGAGACGCCTCTGTGACTATAAAGTACCTAATACCTAAAATAAGTAAAAGTAGGAGAACTAAGCGCACACGTTTGCGTTTATCCCATCCACTTATTTTCTTTTACTTATTTGCGGAGAAGTGCACGAGGCTTCCGCGCGTAATCTGCACAGCCCCTAAGTCCCACAAAACAGGGCTCCCCAGGGACCCCTAGCTTGCAAACAACAAAAATCTGAATTTTGTGTGAAATTTGGTGGGGTGCGCCTTATATTAAAGTGTGTGCCTTGCCCTTGTAGTCCATTCGATAGTCCTAGACAATGTGGTGGTACCATAGCCGATGAGGTTTAACCGAGGCGTGGTTACCGCTACACCTATCTATATTGTTTAAAACTCGGGACTTTACTGGTGTTGCACTGCCTCCGGGCATTGCAGCCAGTATTGTTCCCACCATCTTTGTATTTACAAATGTCCCATATGTGTCTTTGACCGAGAGGACGCAAAGCACCATTTTTCATTCATTCATTCCTTGTAGTCCAAAAAAATATGGTACTCCTTTACCGACCATAGTCAGGCAAATAACATCATTATTATTACGATGTCAATGATGCTGACCTCGAACATCTTGAGGAGGTTCTCCTTGGTGACCTCGAGTCGCTCGAAGGGCTGCTTCTCCTTCACGATGCCCTTCACTAGAGTCTCCAGGTTGGGGAAGTCGTTGCTGGACACAGACCTGTGGGGACACGCCACGCAAACCACAACATTAACCCTTTCACCGCCAATGTCGCATTTTAGCACCACACTGATTATGACCCCAGTCACTAAAAGGTGTGAAAGCAAGATCTGTTAAGTGTTATTTTATGTTGTTAATTTTGGGAGAAAAGGAAAGGTCTCATTTGATGCATGTCATAGGGGGATCCACAGTATTGCAGACAGCAACTATTCTTTATCCAGCTCAATTTGACAGAAATTTTGAGCTAAAAATGGCTGGCGGTGAAAGGGTTAACTCATTCGACACGAGAGTCGCTCAAAGGGCTGCTTCTCCTTCACGATGCCCTTCACCAGAGTCTCCAGGTTGGGGAAGTCGTTGCTGGAAACGCCACGCAAACCACAACACTAACTCATTCAACACTGGCCGAATGCTTCCTTTCACAACTGTTAAACACGAGAGTACGCAATAGCGCACATTGTGTTTTAAACATTCACACTTTACAACTCAGCGAACCCGTGCAAACCAAACTGGTATAAAAGTATTCCTCTACGGTCCCTTAACAGTTTTCAACCAATGAAATGACTTCTAGTCTATTTTAAGGAGGGCAATTAATGAAAATGAGTCACCACCCCTCTCTTTGTCTTCTTTGTCATGCTTTTTTTCCCCAAAACGTCATAAATCGGCTAGCAATAAAATTTTTATTTTGGAATTTGGAACTTTAACGGATGTTATTTTTATTATTATAAGTGTGTGTGCGTGCGTGCGTGAGTGCGTGCGTGCGTGTGTGTGCGTGCGTGCATGTGTGTGTGACATGTCTGTCATGCACCTGTGTTATAGCAAAGGATAAGAACCTTTTTTTAACCCTTTCACTTTCTTGACTCGTCAAAACCCCCAAAAACATCATTCTACTTTTTTTTAGGGCTAGGACATCAAAAGTTATGACATCATTAATGACATCATACACACACACCCTAGTAGACATGGGGCAGGCAGTGAAGGGGTTAAGAATCAGTTCTCATCCTGACCCTTTCCATCCATGAATCATCTTCAATTAACCCCTTGACTGCCACCAACATATCACATACTGACCTGATGACATCACTGATGATGTCATCAGATGAAGAGGAATAACCCTGATATGCTGGCTTTCGCTCTAACACAGTCAAGAGAGTTATATCCCCAGACCATTTTGCCAGACTGGCTCTATCAGTTGTCCTTTTCATGGCATGATTTGCCCAATGATTTTTTCTTTAATTTTCTCTGGCAGTCAAGGGGTTAAACTAGGGCAGACCCGTTTACCCCCTACACAAGTCTTGAGTAATCTGGTTAGCTCAAATGAGTAGTTTTGGTGAAAAAAGTGTAGTTTTATTCATTAAACCATCAAACAATGTTCACTGAAAATGAGTAGTTAGAGCATTATTTTCAATTTTGAAGAGTAGTAGAGGTCCAAATTGAGTAGAATACTACTCGAAAAGAGTAGAGTAACAGGTCTGCTAGGGATAAATGTGGATATCGCCTGCAAGGCAAGGTGTCTGTCTCACTCTTCAGTCCACATGTCGTAGTAGAAGCCGCCCTCCACCGGGGGGCCGTAGCACAGGTGACCCCCGTAGTGCTGCTCCATGGCCTCCCCCAGAATGTGGGCGCTAGAGTGCCAGAACACGTACTGACCTGGACACACACACACACATACGCACACACACGCACACACACACACACACACACACATACACACACATACACACACACCATAAGATTTGGAGCATGCATTCATGCACACTCACAAACATACAAAGACACAAACGTGGTGCTCCTCCATGTCCCTGTGTGCTCGAGTGCCAGAACATGTACTGCCCAGACACACACACACATACACCATAAGATTTGGAGCATGCGTTCATGCACACTCACAAACATACAAAGACGCAAATGTGGTGCTCCTCCATGTGCTCGCGCTCGAGTGCCAGAACACGTACTGACCCGGACACACACACACACACATACATACACACACACACACACCATAAGATTTGGAGCATGCGTTCATGCACACTCACAAACATACAAAGATGCAGACGTTGTGCTCCTCCATGTCCTTGTGTGCTCGAGTGCCAGAGCACATACTGACCTGGACACATATATGTGACCCAGCACCATGAAAGGGACATTAAGTCAATAGCTAGTAGCTGACTAGCCATTGTACTGCAATCACTACAGACAAAAGGCCAAATTTGGCCATTTTCAATCAACTATTGTTTGATAACTACTGCATGAATTTTCGTATTTAAAATATCAAAATAAAGTTTGATCTTTTATCTTTTCATTGCATTTGTTTTTATTTTTGTGTGATGTGTGTATCAGTTTCAATAAATAAAACGGAGCATGTGAAAGCGTTCGCGTAAGCCGCGGCCGAGAGTCCGACATTGCGCTCAGTGAATGACATTTCGCTTCATGTGTTCTTCGCTTTGCTGAAACTACCACAATCGGGGTGCAGTTCTATATTTAGTATAATCGTGTTCGTCTTGAAATGAGCTTTCCAACGATACCTAAGCCACCTGCAGCGGTTTTACATAGCCAAAGTTATTTAAGAAAAAAAAACAGTATCAATTGGGCCCATAATTTCAAGGCCGAAAAATAGTAGATACACCAAGTTGGGTCCGAAAATAATGCACAGGACATCAACTTTCAATTTTCCATTGACGTCAGCATGTTAATGACCTGTAGTCCGTTCAACAGTCAAAGACCTCGACCCATTGCAAACAACCGAGTCAAATTTCCAAATTACACATGATGAAATAGGCGCATACATTTTTATTGAAGAAAAAGACATGCAACTCATCATATGTTATTGAAAAATTAAAAAAAAAAATTTCCCAAAAACATGACTTGTACAACAGTGAATCATTTTGTTGGCCACTTCACCCTTTCGTGTCATCAGCTCCCTGCATATAATACAAAAATAGCAACATTAAATAATTTTAGATAGTGAGACTTATCATCATGATATCTTAGAAGTACTTCCAAAGTAGTAGGATTTAATAGGACTTTAGAAGGACTTCTAAGATATTGATGATAAGTCTCATACATCTCAATGTGAATACAGGCCATGCTGGATCATTTTAATACACTATGCAGATATCAGTGACTGAATGCTTCAGCATGCCTGCAAAGCAAATTCACGAGTGCAAGTGCATGACTTTTGATCTATCAACGATGCGCTATACATGTATTAAACTATTATATATATGCAACTAATACTTAGTACCATATTTTTATGACTATAAGGCGATACTTTTTTTCCAAGACTCAGACCCCTGCGCCTTATAATGTGACTGATGAAATAGTAAGAAAATATAGTAACAATATCTGAAATTTGGGTAAAATTTGGGGGGGGGGGGGGGGGGGGGGTGCGCCTTATACAAAGGTACGCCTTATACAGTGGAACCTCCCTTATAAGTGGAACCTCCCTTATAAGACTCCCTCCCATATAAGACCTACTTCTCTGAGACATTGCCCTTCTTTGTAAGTATTAAAATTACCTCCCTTATATGACCCTCGGGTAGAAGTCCTCATTTGGGATGATTTTTGAAGGTCTTATAAGGGAGGTTCCACTGTATTAAACTATTATATATATGCAACTAATACTTAGTGCCATATTTTTCGGACTATAAGGCGATACTTTTTCCCCAAGACTCAGACCCCTGCGCCTTATAATGCGACTGATGAAATAGCAAGAAAATATAACAACAAAATCTGAAATTTTGGGTAAAAATTTTTTTTGGGGGGTGCGCCTTATAGTATACAATGGAACCTCCCTTATAAGACTCCCTCCCATATAAGACCTACTTCTTTGAGACATTGCCCTTCTTTGTAAGTATTAAAATTACCTCCCTTATAAGACCCCTTATTTAAGATATTTGGGATGATTTTTGAAGGTCTTATATAAGTAATTAACTTATAAGGGAGTCCCCCAAAATATGGTACTTTACGAAAGAAGTCACTAACCATCAGGGTCGTCAAATTTGAGCAGCTGGAGGGTGGCGTCCCCTTCAAAGGGTCGGTCCAGGTCCCAGAGCACATCGTTCACTTTGGCGATCACTGTGTTGTCCGCCAGACCTTGACTGCAAACATCACAGCATCACGGATGTGAAACATGTACAGTGGCACGGAGGTAACGAGTTCGCCCCGTATACAATAAACCCGAGTTCGAACCTGGGTACAGGGGATTTTTCCTCTCACTCTGCACTAGGCCTTACGGTCTGAACGTGGAGTCTTTCGGATGAGACGATAAACCGAGGTCCCGTGTGCCCATGCATTTAGCACACGTTAAACCCAGTGGCAACGAAAAAGTTGTCATCTGGTCAAAATGTAACCACCACCACAACTCACACCCCACCCCTTTCCTTCCTCATCATTCACACAAAAATTGCATTAAATTTTTTTTATAAAGGACTGCACGGCCGGCTCCAGGTGGGAGCAACCCGAATTTCACAGAGACACCTCTAAAGTACCAAACACCAAAAGGCATAGCATTAGCAGCCGATCCAAAGATTCGGGTCTCGCTAGTTAGAAACGAACTGCCTCCCACAACAGGGGAAAAAGAAGGGCTGCAGCCAGCAGCGAAGCAAATGTGACCTCGCCTCTCATTAAGCGCTTAGAGCTTGAAGGTGAAGCGCTATATACATTTTCTTAAATAAAAGAGGATTGCTTGCATAGGCCGGCTGTGGCTTAAGGAGGAGAAAAAGAAGAGCAAAGCTGGAGCCGGGCAGCTTCAAAGTTCCCTCGCATGCGCACAACACAATCCACTGTGGCCAAGCTGATCTATTTTTAGTTCCTAGGTGATACCATTCCTCGGGTGATACCACTCTTCTCCGCTGTTCATAGGGGTGGCAGGATAGACGAACATACAGACGCCGCACACACACACACACACACATGGATGAAACAAAAACAACAGTTCCCCTTCTCACCGAAGCTAGGTAACTAAAGAGAAGAGGAGGAGGAAGAAGAAAAAGACAGAAATACGAAATTGAAGAACATGAACTCATGATGAAGAACAAAAAGTAGAAGAAAAGGAGAAAAAAAGGAAGAAGAAGAAAGAGTTAAAAAAATGACTACTAGTTGAAAAAAAAGAAAAAAAAGTACTAGTTCCCAAATGATGTTGCATTGATGTTTGAAATGTATGAACATCAAATTCAAAGGACAGCAAGTCAGTTGATTAATTCAATATCAAAACAAATGATCCGCTAGACTTTTTTTTAACTCCTGTGAACTTCCTTGACACTGACAGAACATAGTATATAACATACACACATATTCAAGTTTCAGTTATCTGTCAATGGGTATGACTAGACCATGAATAGAACAATACTTTCCTGCTGAGAACTACAGTACTAGACCTAACAGAATGAGAAATTGAACAATAAAACTTTGACTTTGCCTAACACTTTTGCCGCCAATGTCGCATTTATGCAGCACAATTGTTACCCATGTCACTAAAGTAAAAGACATCAAATCAGGGATTATTATCCGAAGACCCTCTTTGCCTAACACTTTTGCCGCCAATGTCGCATTTATGCAGCACAATTGTTTAACACCCATGTCACTAAAAAAGACAT
Organism: Phymorhynchus buccinoides; assembly: GCA_017654935.2. Classification (NCBI taxonomy): domain Eukaryota; kingdom Metazoa; phylum Mollusca; class Gastropoda; order Neogastropoda; family Raphitomidae; genus Phymorhynchus; species Phymorhynchus buccinoides. The sequence continues at coordinate 56,761,198 of CM065685.1, read as the reverse complement.
CAAATCAGGGATTATTATCCGAAGACCCTCTTTGCCTAACACTTTTGCCGCCAATGTCGCATTTATGCAGCACAATTGTTACCCATGTCACTAAAGTAAAAGACATCAAATCAGGGATTATTATCCGAAGACCCTCTTTGCCTAACACTTTCGCCGCCAATGTCGCATTTATGCAGCACAATGGTTTTAACACCCATGTCACTAAAAGGCATCAAATCAGGGCCTGTTATCTGAAGACCCTATTTTCTTAATTTTGGGACGTAAGGATAGGCCTAGTGTCATACATATCTTAGAGGAATTCGCAATTTTGCAGATTTTTTTTTCTCTACCCAGTTAAGTTTAATGGTATTTTTTGGGCTGAAAAATGTCTCGCGGCGAAAGGATTTCACACAAAAAAGAGTAAATTTTGGGAGGTAAGGATAGACCTAATGTTATACGTGTCACAGTCGTCTGGCGGCGAAAGGGTTAAAGCATTAGTATTGCTATGGTACAAACCTCTGACTCAGTAAAACCAAAGTAAATTATAACTCCATCAGACAAAACCGCCAGCCCAAACCTAACAATCTCACCTGATGCCGGCGGCAACCTTGTAGGGAGTGGTACTCCACGACTGGCCTTCCACCACCTTGCCGTCCGGTAGAGTGATCTTGATTGGTGCAGGGACCTGGGCAGCCAGCCAATCGTCACGCTCCTTCTTGAGCCTGTTCCACAGCACCTCCCGCTTGGCCAGAAACTCTGGCGGAGGGTTCATCTGTGTGATCACGCGATAAAGATTAGGCAAAAAAAAAAAAAAAAGTTTGTTTCCGGTTTCCCGACCGACCCTAATTTCTTGCTGCCGACCTTAAACTTTTTTTTGATGAATAAAGAAAAAACACCCAAAAACGAAAGTAATTTGAGCAGACGATGCAAGGGAAACAACCAATGCACTAGGCGCAGTCAAGGACCGTTACTCGCGCAGACTTTTGTGACCCTACATCCGCTGACAAAATGGCGGGCGCTAGACACGCGATTGCAGTTTCAATGCCAATGTGAAATGTGATAAACATATTCACACACATAGGCCGAACACAAATGTTAAAAAAACACAAAAAAACAAAAAAACTACCTACCTACCCTATTTTTTAAACTGATGAAACCCCAAACAGACATTTTTTTTTGGAGTGCTTTATTTTACATCATTCAAGTTTCAAAAATCATAAAAAGTACTGACAATCAAAACTAAAAAAAGACTAAAAACAAAAACAAAAACAAAACCATGGCTGTGAAAGACTTGCAATAGATCATGCTGAAAATTAATTTGAAATTTTTCATAGATTTGCATAATGAACAATATAGCTCAAACCTGTTTCAGTAATAGGGCATTTGCAACAAGTGTTCGTTCTCTATTATAGATTACTAATTTGCCCGCACTCTTTCTGCCCGAGTTATGCTGACCTTTCTAATTCAACTCTCTCAGTGAAATTCAAGGTCACCGGCACGCGGCAATGCCCTTTTGAGTAAACACTGTCTAGAAGATAGTCCTCTAAATTACTTACTTAGATTTTTAAAAATCAAAATTCAACAAAAATTCAGACACACACACACAGTGTAACACACACATGACATACAGTGATACACACTCACAATTTTTCCAATAATTGTTCAGGTTCCTTTCTGCTCATTAGCAGAATACAAAGGGATATGGTAAGACAGAGAACTTACTTAGTCTAAGATTTTTTATATATATACATGTCATGCGCAT
>CM065685.1:56749457-56754457 GCA_017654935.2 Phymorhynchus buccinoides | reverse complement strand
TCTCTCTCTCTCTCTCTCTCTCTCTCTCCCTCTCTCTCTCTCTCTCTCTCTCTCTCTCTCTCTCTCTCTCTCTCTCTCTCTCTCTCTCTCTCTCTCTCTCTCTCTCTCTCTCTCTCTGTGTGTGTGTGTGTGTGTGTGTGTGTGTGTGTGTGTGTGTGTGTGTGTGTGTGTGTGTGTGTGTGTGTGTGTGTGTGTGTGTGTGTATGTGTGTGTGTGAGATCAGTAATGTATTCCATTTCACAGTGCCCAGGTAACTACCATACTTAAAAATTATCTTGAGTTTATCACTGAGTTTTACTGGATGATGACATACAAGGGGGATTTGTGTGTGTGTGTGTGTGTGTGTGTGTGTGTGTGTGTGTGTGTGTGTGTGTGTGTGTGTCAAGTCAAGTCAAGTCAAAATCATCTTTATTGAGGGTTAAAGAATAAGCCAACAAAGCTTTTTTTCATCCTGCCCTGTGTGTGTGTGTGTGTGTGTGTGTGTGTGTGTGTGTGTGTGTGTGTGTGTGTGTGTGTGTGTGTGTGTGTGTGTGTGTGTGTGTGTGTGTGTGTGTGTGTGTGTGTGTGTGTGTGTGTGAGTGTGTGTGTGTGTGTGTGTGTGTGTGTGTGTGTGTAGGTGTAGGCGTAGGTGTGTGCGTGCGTGTGCGTGTGTGTGTGCGCGCATGTGGTGCGTTCGTGTGTGTGTTTGTGTGTGTGTGTGTCTGTTTAGTGCGTGCGTGTGTCTGTGTTTAGTGAGTGCGTGTTCGCGCACGCGCGTGTGCGTAATATATTTTTCTCATTTCTTTATTTATATTGCTTGCTGGTTTATTCATTTATTATTGTAAGCGCTTAGGGCTTTTTTTAAGATTAGGCGCTATGAATGCTTATTATTATTATTATTATTATTATTATAATTATAAATTACTCTTTCTTCATTCTTCGATAGAGATAATTCATTGACGGTGAAAAGGCCAGCTGAAGCTTCTTTCCATGTACCAATGAACCATCTGATCTTATAGGGATAGATTAGGGCGAAGGTGCGTCATTGTCAACAACTCATTAGCATATTTAGAACAGCCAACCCTTGCAGGAATGTAGGCCTATGTGGGGTTTTGAACCTTACGTTTGCATATGGCGAGCTGACGTACAAATCTTACGTGTATCTAATTTTCAAACTGCAACTGCCAAATATAGACTAATAGCCCCGTGGTGAAGACAACAAAAATCGAAAAATTAAAGGTCAAAGGTCAAGGTCAAATAAGTTATATAGTTAGTCAACAGAATAATCAGCTAGTAAAATGCAACTTTACAAATGTTGAAGTGATTCTGTGCAGCGGTTCGCAGGATATTGCGCGGACTGACAAAGAAAAAACATACCACCACGTCAGACACGAACAGCAGCAATATCCCCTCCGCACTCCGCACTGAAGGTGGTGGGGAGAAAACAGCAAAATGATAACAAGTGTTAGGGGAACCTGGGGTAAAGAACCCACCCTGGGGTAAATAGCCCACTCCCGTTAACCTTTTGTGTTCTGCCCCTTTTCCCCACGGGCTGCACTTCCAGCCTGTGGGTTCTAAGAGAGGTAATAGTTTTACTGCAATTAATTTCAATCATACATCTGTATCGTTAAAAAATCGGGACTTTCTTGGAGTTGCACTACCTCCAGGCATTGCCTCCAGTATCGTTTCCACCATCTTTATATCTACTAATGTCCTATATGTGTCTGTATCAGACCGGAGGACGTAAAACAGATTTTCACCTCTGCAATTAAAAAACAACAACCGAGAATGAAATGCTTTAAAATCAGACAACCTTTTAGTGAGCCATTCAAACCCTGTACCCCACCCCACCCCGATCCGCCCCTGACCCGGCCCTGCACAAGGTCATTACTAGATTTTCCTAGACTCCCCGTTTCAAACCCCCTCCATTGGTCGATATCACACCTCAGCTGTGCAAATAAATGATAAAACAGTGGTTTATGAAAGAAGTCAAGTTATGACGTCATCCCCGACAGTGGGGTGAAACACTTTCGATGTGCTGCTGGGTAGCAGACAGCAGCAGGGCAGCGCAGTCATCCACCCTCGACCTGGGTGTTGGCTGTCTTGGCATGCGGACGGGGCGATGCAGGACGACTTGGATTATCTCTGCAGTACTAGTGTTGGCCTTGAGCCAACACTAGTACCGAGAATGAAATGCTTTAAAATTGGACAACCTTTTAGTGAGCCATTCAAAAAGCTCCAAATTATGCTTTAAAATCGGACAACCTTTTAGTGAGCCATTCAAAAATCGTCAAATTATGCTTTAAAGTCGGACAACCTTTTAGTGAGCCATTCCAAAAGCTTCAAATTAAGCATTCTTGAATCATTAAATGACTTGTAGATTGATAAGGGAAGTAGACTGGAAGTCTCTGCCCAACAATTATTTTGTCGGGTGCAGGTGCTGGTTGTTGACCCAGTGCCCAGGGCGAAATGTATTAATTCTTTCACAGCCTGAGAAAATGCCTGAGAGATTTCCGTTTAAGATCACGAAATAGGACAGGCACTTGTTAGAGTCAAACTGGCAAAATAGTCTAGAAATGTATCCCTCTCGATTATTTTAAAATCACCCCCCAAAAAAACACACACACACAAAACCCCCACCCCAACAACCCAAAACCCCAAAAACAAAAAACAACGAACACACACACACACACACACACACACACACACACACACACACACACACACACACACACACACACACACACACACACACACACACACACACATACACACACACACACACACACACACACACACACACACACACACACACACACACACACACACACACTTCATCCTTGTTTTTATTTTGATAATGTTTAATACGATATATTTGTTTAATACTACTTTGTGTGTTTGTCAGGCTATCTAGCACAAGGTCAACGCATGATTAAAAATGCAGTTATTTTCTGTTCATGTAGCAAAGCCAGAATGATGCAACATTCTTATCATGCTCAGGCAGAACTCTGAAATAAAGTCACTTTCTTGGTCTTCTGAAATATCAATGCCACAATTTCAGAAACTCGTGTTCTGGCAGAACTCTGAAAAGAATCCACTGTATTGGTCTTCTGAAATATGCCAGAAAATTCTAGAACTATTTTCAAAAACTCTTGTTCTGGCAGAACTCTGAAAAGAATCCACTTTTTGGTCTTCTGAAATATGCCAGATAATTCTATAACTATTTTCAAAAACTCATGTTCTGGCAGAACTCTGAAAAGAATCCACTTTCTTGGTCTTCTGAAATATGCCAGAAAATTCTAGAACTATTTTCAGAAACTCTTCTCTGAACTTGCTTCCAGTTAAACAGTAGAGGTAGAAGTTAAAGGCAGCGTTGCAGTTCCAAAAGACCTGAAAGAGACCACTGAACAACCAGTATTTTCTGTGCAGAATCAGGTAGTTCATATCAATGTAGATTGGTAAGATTATAAGTATATAGAATGGTGTTGTCAGGAGGATGAAACAAAGACTTACCGCAATCAAGGTGACCGTCAATGAAGACACTTTCCGTTGTCTGGAATCCTGGGTGGCTTGTTGAACCTGAAGACGCTTGTTGGCTCTGACAGATCTGACCAGCGTCCACAACAATACAGTGTTACTGACCATCAACAGTATGGAAGGGATTAAACAAATCTGAATCAGGTTAATCCAAGGGTAGACGATTTTAATAAACCATTTGTACATTTTGGATCGAAGGGTCATGCAACGTTTTCTCACGACGTATGTGTCATACAGAAAGAAATGGCAATGCATCACACTGAAGATTAGCAGCACTATACCAGCGGCAGCTCTTGACTTTCCCTTGGTCCACACAGCATTGACACGAAGTGGCCACAGCACAGAGGCAGCTCGGAGCAAGGTGAGAGCCACCAGCATCCACGCCGATAGAAATGGTGCAGTACGAATCATAAACCTGTAAGTCTGGCACTGCCAGGGGCCCAGTTGATGTATGTATGTTAGATCCACGAAAACGAATCTGAGAAAACTCTGGAAGGAAGATAACAGCGTCAGTTGGTCCGACACGAAGAGGACTTGGAAGAAGACGTTAGACGTGGATGGAGGAAGACGGTGCATGATCAGAATGATCACACAGTTTCCAAAGGATCCAAACACAGCGACAACAGGGTCGGTGATGTGCCTCAGCGATTGAGCCACACTGACATAGGGTTGTCTTCTGTCATACCAATTCCCTATCCAGTTTTCTGTCTTTTTTGTTGTATTGGTCATAGCAAAGACTAGGGGAGTTACAGGCATTGGATTCACTTCAGTTTCCATCTTGGGTTGGTGCTAGTTTGATTAATATATTCGATTGTTATCACAACACCACTGATATCAGCTGAGATAATTAAGGAAAGAAAAGACCAGCGAGTGACGCTGTGGAGGATCTTCTTCTTCTTCTTCTTCTTCAGCGTTCCCAGGCCATATGGCCAAAAGGGTGAAGTAGGCCTAAGTATGTATCTGGTTCTTGTCTCCCCACGGCATGCAGCTGACACATTAAGATTTTGAAGGAACTCGTAGGAGAAATTTGTTTGGGAAACGTAAAACCTGAAGGATCAGCATAATAAAAGGGTAGTCTACTTTTTCTTGAAAACTATAATTGTTAATAGCGATTGCTCTCTCTCTCTCTCTCTCTCTCTCTCTCTCTCTCTCTCTTACTCGCTCGTGTCGCTTCTTTTGCTTTAATACTTTGTCTCCCTTGTGTAGACAATATTGTTCATTACAATATTGACCATGTAGTATTCTTGTAAGGTTGAAGAACAAAAATAACGGTACCTATCTTTTTTCTATTTAAGCAACAAAAACAAAGACTAGCATACAACAACTAAATTGAAAAGACATGCTCGTATGATAATCTAATGGCTTAGGCTAGGACCTGTAACAAAAGTGATGCAGTTCAGTTGTCCTCTTCCGACAGATATTAGCTAACCGCTATCCTTCCTGGTCGAAATATGCTGCACAACTCCAGTATTATTTTAACAAAT
>CM065685.1:56741957-56744457 GCA_017654935.2 Phymorhynchus buccinoides | reverse complement strand
AAACAGTTAACACAGGCAATAGTTACATGTGTTAACCCGTGTTAACTGTGGTTAAGACGCAGTCTTGACTATGGTACCTGGTGTTCAATCAAGAAGAAGAAGAGGAGGAGGAGAAAGAGGAGGAGGAGGAGGAGGAGGAAGAAAAAGAAGAAGAAGAAAAAGAATCAGAAGAACAAGAAGAAATTAGCATGTAATTAAATTAATCGACAATTTCACGCGGTCGGTCGTTTTCTTTCTTACATATTATTTTATTTGTCTTTGTGAGCAGTGATCATCGAAGAACAGAGATATGAAAAGAGAAAACGGTGGAAAATGAAATAAATTGTGATAAAAATGATTTTCTTTTTTAAAAAGGAGGCAAAAATTTGATGGGGGACTCTACAGTACACCTTATAATCGAAAGCAAGAACAAAAGACATTATCACTTATTAGGATTTTGGAGTGGGATATTAGTGTGATAAACGGCAAGGCTCGAGAGATAGGATAAAAGCAATATCCCGTTCCAAAGTCCTAATAACGGATATATACCGATATGTATTAACAGAAAAGCAAGAAAAAGAATCAGGATCAAATCTGCAGCGAAATGAAAACGCATCCATTTTCATAACAATGGTCGCAGCACACACACTGTAACACGCATTCTTGCGCACAGAATATAGTTCAACAAAATATAATTTTTTAACACAACATGTACTCATAAGATGTTGCTGTTATTTTAACTTGTAAACACCAACAATAAAACGTACACACATGACGAGAGCGAGTCAATTTAAACACACCGTAAAAAAGAAGGGAGTCAACTTTGACAAGAACGTCAATCACAGGCCCAGAAAACGCGCTTTTTTTTTTAACGGAGGTGCGGTACTTCTTCGCACAGGTTCAGTCGGCTCATTTTTATTTCTGGACTGAAGATGAGTTCGAGCTGTTCTTGTGACAGTTCTGCGTCTACATTATCAACATGGATTCTCCCTGTGACAAAATTGCATAGCTCGAATCTTCTGCTAATATTGACACGCATGGCTGGTCATGGAGTTGAGTAGCCTAGGCCTAGATCCACGACTAGACGTTCCAAGTGGCTCGCACAGAATGGATTGTGTAGATCTGTGACAACTGGCACTGTTGATTCAGTCCAGCCATGAGTCTTCTTGGGAGTGGCTTCGTTGCATTAAATTTTGTCGTCAGCGCTGAATGAATTCTAGGGGTAGCACTGCACAGCTTGTCAAATTCTGGGTCCAGCTCGCGTTGACAAGACGGTAATGTAATCATGCTACATGTATGTGAAGATAAATAACTGCGACGTCAAGTTTCTAATAGCAATGCTGTATTCTTGCACGGAGCATTCGAAAAGCGCGACTTTTCGAAAATCGCGATACGAAATGCGCGAACTACAAGATGCCGAAAAGAGCGAACAGTAATGACAAAAAGAGCGAATTTCAGAGAGTCGCATAAAACTCAGAAAGTTAGGGATAGGTTAGGGATAGGGATAGGATTAGGGATAGGTTAGGGATAGGGTTAGGGCTGGTAAGAAAGTAACAGACATTTTTTCTTGTAAGGTACTTCTTGCCCCATCCCAATCCTCAACGACCCTCTCGCTTTCTGTCAGTGACATTCGCTCTTTCTGTCAGTGACATTCGCTCTTTCTGTCAGTGACATTCACTCTTTTCGTACGGTCGTGCAAATGGGAATATTCAGAGAGTCGCGCTTTTTGCATGTTGCCTTCTTGCACCTTTTTCTCATGTCTTCGACCTCATAGGATAAGCACCAAGTCTCTCTCGAGATAGGATAAAAGCAATATCCCACAGCAAAGTCATAATAACTGATAATATCCCACGCTTGGCAGCCTTCTTTGGCTCTCTTGGAGATCGGTATATATTATAAGATGACAAAAAGAGGGGGGAAACGATGAACAAGAAACACCCGAAGGTGCTGATGGGACCCAGAGATGCACTGGCCCCACCTGCCCTACCAACACAAGAGCAGGCCTACACCAGCCTTGGAAGCCCGTGCTATGTCACAGGTGTAGGCATGCACGGGGGCATTCCATTAAAAGGCACATATATACCTGCTCTCGACTTGGTGACCATTTTAGATACGACGCAAAGGAGTTTGTGAAAGTGCCCCATGGGTGTGCCAGTTCGTTTTGTAATGACTGCAGAGCCCAGCGGCAAGCGCACCATCACTCAGAAACCCAGCACGCATCCAACAGCCCCCACCAAGGACGGGTGAGGCCAGTGCATCTCCAGACAAAGCCACAGGCTATGTCGCCTTACCGACTTATATGCCTTGGAAGAGAGTCCCAGAATATCCAGTGATTGCTAGGTCTTTCCATAGTCAGCCTGAAAGAGCAAACCCAATGAACAAGAAATACCCGGAGGTGCTGATGAGATCCAAAGATGCACTGGCCCCCACCTGCCCTACCAGCACAAGAGCAGGCCTACACGAGAACATGTTTACAGTACACCTTATAATCGAAAACAAGAACAAAAGACATTATAGTATA
>CM065685.1:56691957-56726957 GCA_017654935.2 Phymorhynchus buccinoides | reverse complement strand
TGTCCCTGGAAACTGCAACAGGGGGTTGGCAGCCCTGTCTGCTGGGGAACGAAAACAGCAAAAACCAATGTTCTGGCAGGTTCTGGCCAAGAGACGAGGCCTGGCGTGGCGGGAGGTGCGGCGCCTCAGGGACGTCCAGCAGAGGCTGGGCCTGGAGCTGCAGGACATGGAGGAGCTGGTGGGCCACTGGCTCAAGAAGACGCCCTACTCCAAGGAGGAGGTGTGCCAGGTCCTGGAGACCACCCCCGAGGAGCTGGCCTCCACCAGTCTGAGTCAGAACACGCTGGAGGGTGAGTGGATGGAGTGATGGGGGGAAAGGAAGGAGAAGGGAGGGAGGGGGAAAGAAACAGAAACAGAAAACAGACAAACTAGACCAGTCCAGTGTCGTGTACCGCATAGATTGTGACAACTGCAGCCAACTTAACATCAAAGAGTTAAAATGGGAGAAACTGAAAGACCCGTAAAGAAAAGACTGGGGGAGCACCGACGGGAGTCGACCCCGGTAGGCGAACATCTTGACCGGGCAAAGCATGACTTCTATGAAGACAGCGTCTCGGTGCTGGAACGCGAGGTGAACTGGTTCTGCCGAGGAGTGAAGGAGGCCATTCATATCGCGGCCACCAAACACACGCTGAACAGGGACAGGAGCAGACACGTCTTGCCAGCAGTCTACAACTCCCTTATTCAGTTGTGAGTTCATCTCACTGGCATCTTGACTGAACTCCAAGTCTCCACCTTCAGTGTGCAAGCGCTGAGGAAGCCAGGCGGATGCTTGGCGAAAGCTACGAGTGAGTAGAAACTGTATGGGTTGAGAGAATAAGTTTTAATTTTCTTCATTACTATTCTCTTAGTCACGGAGCCAGCGTGAGAGAGGTCCCCCTCCGAGGGCGCCACCACGACCGTCCACCGACAGCTCCCCAGAACACACTGATCCCCATGACTTTGACCCGGACGCCCCAGGGCATAGACTGGATTGGAAACCGAAAACTTGTCTGAATCCATGTGTTCTCAATCCAAAGCACGTTTTTCGAGTTACTTCCCTTCATGACTCTTTCAGCCTTCGTTTCAATTATGTCTGTTACTTTCATTTCATTTTATAATGTTAAAAATGTCAAAAGATTCGTCCATATATTGAGCCTCACAAAATTCTCCAATGAGTTTTTATTGACAGTGATAGTAACAAGGAGACTAATGATTCCAATTTGAATGCAAGTGACCATGTTTCAGAGTGAAAATTAAACTCGGATCAACCAGTAATATTGTCAAAACTGAATCATAGACAGTGGTAAGGTTTTTTTGCACTCTATATTTGTTATAATTTTGTAAGGCAACCTCAGGCCAGTAAGAATGATTACCTCAGGCAGTGATGTCCTGAAGGGGTTAAGCCAATAAAGAAAAGGTAGAAAACTCTTCTTAAAAAAGATGAACCGTACTAAATCGCTTAGCTCTGCGCAGATGAAAGGCACAGAGAAACATATGTAGTTTCCCCTTTTTGCTTTCAGTGGGTTCCTTCCAGCTGCACAAGAGGGCGCTGCACGTGTTCAGCGAGGCCAGTCGGGTGATGCAGTTCAAGAAGCTGTGTGACGACCCGCCCCCCGATGTCCTGGGCAAACTGGGGCAGCTCCTGGACGCCAGCGAACACAGCCTGAGGCACCTGTACCAGTGCACCCACCCCGAGACCGACCTCCTGGTCGATGACTGCAAGTAGGTTGGAAGATGAATGCATCAGAATTTTGAACGATTATATTGTTAATAACATTATACATTTGTGCACTGGAACCCAGTCAGTAGAGCCTGAGGCACCTGTATGGGTAAACCCACCCCGAGACTGACCTCCTGGTCGATGACTGCAAGTAGGTTGGAAGATGAATGAATCGGAATTTATTGTTAATAACATCATACATTTGTGCACTGGAACCCAGTCAGTAGAGCCTGAGGCACCTGTATGAGTAAACCCACCCCGAGACTGACCTCCTGGTCGATGACTGCAAGTAGGTTGGAAGATGAATGAATCGGAATTTATTGTTAATAATATCATACATTTGTGTATTGGACGCCAGCGAACACAGCCTGAGGCACCTGTATGAGTGAACCCACCCCGAGACTGACCTCCTGGTCGATGACTGCAAGTAGGTTGAAAGATGAATGAATCAGAATTTATTGTTAATAATATCATACATTTGTGTATTGGACGCCAGCGAACACAGCCTGAGGCACCTGTATGAGTGAACCCACCCCGAGACTGACCTCCTGGTCGATGACTGCAAGTAGGTTGGAAGATGAATGAATCGGAATTTATTGTTAATAATATCATACATTTGTGTATTGGACGCCAGCGAACACAGCCTGAGGCACCTGTATGAGTGAACCCACCCCGAGACTGACCTCCTGGTCGATGACTGCAAGTAGGTTGAAAGATGAATGAATCAGAATTTATTGTTAATAATATCATACATTTGTGTATTGGATGCCAGCGAACACAGCCTGAGGCACCTGTACGAGTGCACGCACCCCGAGACTGACCTGGTCGATAACTACAGGTAGGTTGGAAGATGAATGCATCAGAATTGTGAACAATTGTATTGTTGACTCATTCCCATCGCAACGATTTTGAATTATTAAAAAAACTCACAAATCACTCCAGCCATACACATAAAACAAAAGGAGAAATGAAAGAAGATTACATGTTTTTACTTCAGGTTCAGACATAGGGAGGTGGTAGATCAGACTTTTTTATATATAGACTTTATATAGAAAAACTCCCCACACCAATTGGTTTCCTCACAACAAACCACTACGTACAAGAGCAAAGTCAGAGGCAAAATTGTGGTCTGAGAGAGCGAAGCAAGTTTAGAAGTGACCAAGGTATGGTGTGCAAATAGATTTACTTCCCTTGAAGCAAATGCAGCAAATTGACAGCAATCTATCAATTTTGAGCATATATGGCCGGAATGACTTGAATGAGTTAATAATATCGTACATTTGTGCACTGGAAGCCAGTCAGTAGAGCCTGAGGCACCTGTACCAGTGCACCCACCCCGAGACTGACCTGGTCGATAACTACAAGTAGGTTGGAAGATGAATGCATCGGAATTTTGAACGATAATACTGTTAATAATATCGTACATTTGTGCATTGGACGCCAGCGAACACAGCCTGAGGCACCTGTATGAAGGTGACAGTCCGATTTTGTGGTAAAAAGACATTCTATTTTTCCGAAAATCATTTATTGCTCAGTTTCCTGTCATTTGAAGGCAGATGCGTCATGCTGCCGTTAAGCACCTAACTAAGAAAATAGTTAGGCCCGGCATGTCCGTCTTCAGCTTGAGAAAATCTTCGTAAGAATCTGTATAACAAAGGCAGGAGAAACGATCGGTAAGGCAGAAAGATAGTAGATGACAGTAAGCAAAGGGCAAAAGGCAGAGTCAAAGAGAGTGACACTGACAAATTAGAACAAGTTATGAACTTCCAGAAAGATGGGAAAACTATTTGTATGAAAGACATCCCAGTTTCCCCACAGGGGGGATTATGCATTATGACTCTTGGCTACTAAAGAGAGGAGGGCTACTAAATTGATAACATCTTTTAAAGACTTTGATTATTGTGAAAGGCTGCACAAGCTTGATTTGCCATCCTTGAAATACAGGAGACTACGAGGGGATCTAATGAATGTTTATGAATTTAAAAAACCACCTAGAAACTGTGAACTAAAAATACTAACACAATATAGCAGAACTAACATTAGGAAAAATTTCTTCAGCAACAGAGTAGCGAAATACTGGAATAACCTTTCTGCACAAACAAAACTTGCACCTACTATTAACCATTTTAAAAGCCTCCTGGACAAAGATCCTAAAATTAGTAAATTAAAATATCAACGTGACTGATTGTCATCAAAGCCCGTCACAGATATGCTGATACACACAAAAAGTAACTTGAAAGGAGACGCAAGAGGCTGCGAGGCCTAGATGTCCTCATTGACCTGACCTGACCTCGTGTGTGTGTGTATGTGTGTGCGCACATGCACATGTGTGTGTGTGTGTGTGTGTGTGTGTGTGTGTGTGCTCATGTGCATGTCTGTGTGTGTGTGTGTTTCAGGAGCTGTGGGGCGATGGGCAGCAGGATGACGGGGGCGGGGTGGGGGGGCTGTGTTGTGTCCCTCGTCACCCCCCAGCAGACCTCCCCCTTGCTGGAGCGGATCAGGGACAAATACTTCGCGCAGAACCCTGCCAAGGCCCCCCACGTGTCTTACTCCACCTTCGCCACCCAGCCAGGCCCCGGAGCCATGATCTACGTGAACAGTGATTGATTGAGGAGGATCTCAGGCATCAGAATTGTCAGAGGATTTCAGAATTTCTGACAGAGGATTGGCTTCTCTTGTCAGAGGTTTTGCCTTTTTATTGAGTGCTATCCTTTGTATTAAATAGCATTTTAAAGTGATTTTTCAATATATGAAGCCTTTTTGGTGGTGTTGGGAACTGATTTCAGTGTTGTCTTTTTACAGTCTAGGGCCTTGATGGCCCTTTTACAGCGGTTTTCAGAGGATTGGACTTCAGACTATTCTGATGCCTGAATCTGCCCGGGTTTGGTCCGTTCGTTTTTCCCTGTTAGATGAGATCTTGATACAGTGGAACCTCCATGTTAAGACCTTGAAAAAATCAGCCCCCAAAAGGTCTTAATAGGGAGGGGTCTTAATAGAGAAGTACCGTTTAGCCCCTTATTATAAGTCATAAGTTTCGTTATTGTCCATTGGCATTGTACAACACACATGGAAACTTGTCTTCCACCGTGGAAAATAAAACATATTAAATAAAAGTATGAAACATAAATTTACATTAACCCTTTCGCCGCCAGCCATCTTTGAGCCACAAATTTCCATTAAACTTACTTTTGGCTACAAAAAAAGATTTTGTCTGCAATATTGTGGGATTTCTCTGTGACACATTTAGAATAGGGTCAATCCTTACTGCCCAAATTTAGGAACACAATGTCATTGAATAACAGAACCTGATTTCAAGAGTTTTAATGACATGGGTGTTAAATCATTGTGGTGCAAAAATGCGACATTGGCGGTGAAAGGGTTAACAAATATGTAACTCTCACACCACATCCAATCATTCATCCGTTCTCTGCTATCTTGCTCACTCATCATGCAACCCACCACCACTTCCGCCTTCATTTTTAACCCTTTCTTTTCGTTTTTCCTTCCTTTGTTCCCTTTTCTCTTTTTTCCCTTAGCCCCCTTTTTTTCCTACCCTCCCCCCCTTCCCCCCCCCCCCCCCCCCCCCTTTTACTATTATTAACAGTACAAAGCACTTGTGGGTTTTTCTTTTGTTGAGCAAATTTTCTCTTGGTTTCATCAAACTCAGTTAAAAGATTTACGATGTGAGTTTACCATAATTTGTAAAAAAATGTTAGTTATTAGTTATGCCCCAGTACTTACTGATCATGAGGGTTTTACAAACATGAGGGTGTAATATTGATGCTTGTGTTTTTTTGTTTCAAGCATATTCCATGGATTAATGATACAGGTTTTTGTATGCTTTATTCAGCTGTAGAACCATCAGCAGACGCTATTGGGGTCTGCAACGAACACCTTTTGCAAGAGTGAATGCCCTTGGTGGGTGGGGGAAGATGGTTCAGTACTGACCAAACAGGGGGATAACTCTCACAAATAACCCTATTTGATGCCACTAAATGGCTGCCTTTCGCAAGAGTGAATGCCCTTGGTGGGTGGGTGAAGATGGTTCAGGACTGACCAAACAGGGGGATAACTCTCGCCAATAACCCTATTTGATGCCACTAAATGACTGCCTTTCGCAAGAGTGAATGCCCTTGTCAGTACTGACCAGCAAGGGCATCACTCTCACTGTCAAGGGCGTTAATAACCTTAGTTGCAGAGGCCTATAGACAGGCCGCTTTACTTGCTATGTTTTAACCCTTTGACTACCTCGTCCATAAAATGGAGGTCATGACATCACTGATAAAATAGTTATTCTATTATCAGACCTGCTATTGCAGTACTTCTAGGATCTGCTCAGAACAATGAATGATGGTTGGTTGATGCTTCGTCCCATATGTGCTGTTTTGCAGCCGAGTGGACGTAAAACCTAACTTTCATTCACTGATGTTAGCGGTTCAAGGGGGACAATTCCTGAATGAGTTTTTTTGGTTTCCAATCAGTCAAGGGGCATATACCCCCAGAAAGTTTTGCACAATTGACTAACAGTTCTCTTGTTATTTTTCAATTTATTTCTCTTCATGTTTGCTATGGCAATCAAGGGGCGAATAACTTATCTTCGTTTCAGTTTCCTTTTAAAGATTCATGATGACTTTTATTATTTTTTTTAGTGTTTTTGGTTTGTGAAAGTTCTATCCAGAGATCTTGAGAAATATGTTTTGCTGATGGTTTGGTGAGCTCTAAGAAATATGCTTTGGTGATGGTTTGGTGTATAGCATTTTTCATCAACAAGTTATGCATACTATAGTTAAGAAAGAAAGAAAAAAAGATCAAAAATGTGTTTCATGTCCTCCGACCTGCTTAGAGGCACATATGGGACATTTGTTAGGATGAAGATGGGTTTTGCTTTGGAATGATCAGGGTGTGTCATGCTAAGGAAGATAATTTATGTTGATGTATTCTGATATGCTGTAATTAATTGTCAGCTTTTTACTCTTTTTTTTTTTCCCCTACAAAGCCATTTGAATGAAATGCAAAATGTGTGGTTTTACTTTTTTTGACTCTTCTACTGCCATGTATTTTTTTACATTCATGGTTGTCCGTTGCATCTTAGCCGACAAAGAGGGAAGTAACTATGTTTTCGAGGGCACTTGCATTGCTTTAGCGGCAGTGACGACAAAAAGCTCGAAAAATGGACAAACACATGGCAGGGTGCCGGTGCTTGGCAGTGAATGTCTTTGCATTTGGTGGGAGTGTAGAGTGATGGCTTGGGCGAATGTATTCACCGGTGATGCTAGAAGAGTTAAATCCCTTTCATCGCCAACCACTTTCTGATTAAAATACCAATGATACTTGCCTAAATAAAAGACAATGGTATCTGCATTGCTGAAGAATCCTCCATGACATGTACAAAATAAGGCCTCTCCTGGTCTCCCCGAATCAAGATCAGTAAATCATTGGATTAATGATGGACTAATGTTGTATATCGTCGGTGAAATTCAAAAACCTCGTATCTCAATTTTGGTAGTTTGAGAAAAATTAAAAAAAACTGTTTTAAGAATTAACCCCGTTGACCACAATTGATTAACTTTGATGAATATGTTGTTCAAGACATTGCAAGTTTAGTCCTGCATTTTGTTAAAATTACTTTAAAACATTTTTTTTAGACTTGAAAAGAACGAAGATAAGAGGTTTTTGTCCATCTGAATTTTGGACTTACAAGTTTTTCTTCTATTTTCACAACCTCATTTACCCCAGATAGAAAGTCGTTAGAGATACGAGCTTTTGGTGGAAGGTGGCGGGAACAATCAGAGAGCTGACTATGTATCTAACTAAAAAAATCAAATCAAATCGGGATACGAGGTTTTTGAATTTCACCGATGATATGTGTTTTCTACAGATGGTGCTAAAAGGTGATTATGTTGGTGGTGAAGGGTTTTTAAAAGGAAAAACTAAATTAACGTGTACTGCTTTATTGGTTTGGGGAATCGTGTATTTCATTACATGCGCATGCTTAGTTCTCTAGAGATATGTATCAGACTTGATTCAGTACGTGAATTCAGAAAATAAACTCAAACATGCATTTGTATGATTCTCTGATTTTTAGACTGTTTGTGCAGCTGCTCACACATCCGTATAAATATCAATAACTGTGATTCTTCTATTCAACATTATTGAACAAAGGTGTAATACTCTCTTTCTAATTACTCCCCTCCACCAAAGTTGATGGAGGGAGTTAATTAGAAAGAGAGTATTACCCCTTTGTTCAATTTCGTTATCTCCTCTCTTGGCCTCACTATTTTCATTCCTTGTATTGAAAATTAAAAACTACAGTAGTCAGGCCTTTTTTTTTTTTTTTGAACTTGAAAGATGTTATTGTATTTTGTATTTTGTATGATCAAACCTTGCCATTAAGCTTTAGTTTACTTTCTTTGCCGTTATTCTTTTCACATTGATATTAAGACAACCAAAACACCAAATATTGGAGCGGAAAGGGATTTGGACCTCCTCCGAAATCGGAATGTGTTGGCTGTACGCAACGGGGGAGACCAGTGAAAACTGAAAACCGGACACATACGTACCTTACCCATTATGGCCATATGGCCTGGGAACGCAGAAGAAGAAGAAGATTTAGACCTCCTTTGCCCACCCATGGACTGATTCTCTTGTGGCATTTTTTGTCTTACTTTGGGTACAGTGGAACTTCCCTTACAAGACCTCCCATTATAAGACTCCCTCCCACATAAGACCTACTTCTCTGAGACATTGCCCTTCTTTGTAAGTATTAAAATGACCTCCCTTATAAGACCCCTCCATTATAAGACCACATTTTCGATGATTTTTGAAGGCCTTATAAGGGAGGTTCCACTGTATAAGTAATCATTCTTTGTGGATTGGATAAGCGCAGTGAAAGAAAGCCGCTTCATTAAGAACATGACTGCTAATGTTGTATCCAAGTCAATTGTAACTGTTTATTTGAAAGTCTGGAGGTTGATGAGGACAAGAAGACATAAAAAAACCAGGCATCAGAATTGTCAGAGGATTTCAGAGTTTGGATTAAGACATTTTGACAGAGGATTTTCAGAGGTTTTACCTGTTTGTTCAGTGTTATATTTTCTGTTAAATAGCATTTTAATGTGATTTCTCACTTTATTCAGGCTTTTTGGTGGTGGTGGAAACCTATTTCAGTGTTGTCCCTCTTCAGGCTAGGGCCTTGATGGCCCTTTCACGTGGGTTTCAGAGGACTGGAGGTCAGACTATATTGTTGCCTGCACATAGAATTAAATTAGAAGCCATTTTTACGGCTTCTGTTTCATGTTGGCATGTATTTATCGAATGATGGTGCAATGTGGTAGAATATATTATAAACATGGTAATTGGGTACTTAATCTATGTATATTGGTAAATTATGATTGTTCAAATGTATGCAACATTAATTGTTATGTGACATGGACAAAACATGTGTTGGGCAAATTTTCAAAGCATTTTGAAATTAAACGGCAATTGTATGCTTAATTTATTTTCTAGTGTGATTGTGTATTGTTATTCAATGGACATATCTTTTGTATTATCTCTCTCTCTGTGCTGTTTCTCTCTCTCTCTCTCTCTCTCTCTCTCTCTCTCTCTCTCTCTCTCTCTCTCTCTCTCTCTCTCTCTCTCTCTCTCACTCTCTCTCTCTTTCTGTCTGTTTCTCTCTCTCTCTCTCTCTCTCTCTCTCTCTCTCTCTCTCTCTCTCTCTCTCTCTCTCTCTCTCTCAGTATGTTGCCGTTTCTCTTCATCTGTGTGTGTGTGTGTTACAGACTCCTTTATATGTGACCCAGCACAACGAAAGGGACATTAAGTCGCTGGGCTAGTTTCTTACAACAGGCTTCCAAAGTCAAAAATCTCAGTTTTTGTCCATTTTCAGTTATGGGCATGTCTGTGTTCTCCAACATCTTATCTTTCGTATTTATAAAGGATAATCTTTAATGTGGTCTCTAAATGGTCTTATAAGTGTTTTAAAATGAGTAGGTCAATGCATTTTCTTCAGCTGGCTAGACTTTAGACTTTTTTCAAAATGGCTGACATTCACCCTACTAACTTTAAATGCTCATAACTCTGGAACGGAAAAAGATACAAGAATGGTTCTTGTATCATTAGAAAGAGGATTGTCTGAAGTTTTGAAAAGTATGATTTTCTCAGAATGGTCATTTTGACACTTAATGTCCCTTTCGTGGTGCGGGTTCATATAATTATAGCAGGCCTCTACATTTGAGATATTTTGTGTCTGACGTGGTTGCTACGGGCCTCAAGTGTAACCTACTTCTCTCAATCAGTCATCTAGTCGTAGTAATACACGAGGTCACAATTCTAAACAAAGAAACCATGACAGAAAAAGACGAAGTTAACAAAAATACCTAACATAAAGAGAAGAAGAAGAAACCAACAACCTCGTTACTTCCAGTCACCCCCCCCCCCCCACACACACACACTTTTTTTTCACTAACGGGATGATAAAGTTTTGAAATACTTTATGACACTATCTATATATAAATCACAAGTTATAAAAAAAATGGATAAGCCCCCTTGAACTGCTGGTTTCGATTTCAGCGGCTTGACAAACTAAGGCTTCTGGTTTCTTTTTTTATTTCTTTTTTCGTATAGTCAGAGAGTCTTTATACAGTCTGTGATAGTCACCCAAATAATTACTGTGAATGGCAGGGCGAAGAGGTCAGAAGGAGAACAAAGAAAGAAAATGAGAGAAAATGAATGAATGAAAATCTGTTTAAAATCCTCCGGTCTGGAACAAAAACATACGGGACATTAGTAGATATAAAGATGCTGGGAACGGTTCCGGAGGCAGTGCAACACCAGTAATGTCCAGAATTTTTAACAATGCAGATGAGTATAAGAATACGAGAGAGAGAGAGGGGTGTGTGGGTGATGGGTAGACTGCCAGACGACCGGCCAGACAAGGATCGTTGAGCGGTACCCAGCTTGATGCCGGCCCAACCACCGCCTACTCCCCGGTTTGGTGTGATGGATTAGTGCTCTGCCAGAAGCCTCCTGAAGAAGAAGGCCTTGGCAGAAGAAGGGGCCTGGATGATGTCAGGGTGGAGGGCTCTCCATTCTCGGATGGTGCGGGGAAAGAAGGAGGTGCTGGGTGCGGCAGGGAATCCCGCAGTAGGCCTACTGTTCGCCGTGTCCCCTTCTTGATCTTGCTGTCAAGGGCTGCAGGAATTTAACACCTGGCATGGAGTTGCCCTTTGAGGATCTTGTACAAGGTGGTGAGCCTTGTGGCGGCTCGCCATTTCTGCAGCGTGGGCCGCTCCATGCCAGGGAGAAAGGTGGCAGAGTGGTTAAGACGTTCGCCTGCCAAATGTAATGCGTGACTGCAGCGTGAGTGACCCGGGTTCGAATCCCGGCCTCGCCCTTTCTTTCTAGTTTGACAAGAAAATCGAACTGAACATCCAGTCCTTCGGACGGGGACTCATAGCTAGTCTGACCCGTGCGCTTTACGCACATAAACATCCCACGGCAGTTGAAAGTCGGTAAGAGCAGGAAGAAATCCCGCTGCCTGGTATGGCCAAATTGATAGCTAGGTTTTCCAAGTGTGCCCACACACCCTCCTCACCCTGTGCCACCCCCAAAAAACCCGCGGGGGAGATGTTGGATGGTAGTCACTGAAGACAAAGCGTGCTGCTCTCCGTTGAAGCTCTCTGGTTGACCTGCCTCAATGTCTTTGATATTCGTCTGCGCGATGCACAGCACACACATTCCCCACATTCTGACTGCTTTTAGTTTTCCTCAGAGAGCTACTTGTTTCCAGTTATTTCCTTTCACATAAGCAAGTAGGGGAAGACGGGGTAAAAAGCGTATGGGCGGGTAAGAAGCCCACCCCAATTATCTCATGAAATGAAGCAAATTTCAGTCTCATTTTGCCCATGAGACGAGCGTTAATGTCTAGCATTCGTCTCATGGGCAAATTTGACTGAAATTTGCCTCATTTCATGAGATAATTGGGGTGGGCTTCTTACCCGCCCATGCGCTTTTTACCCCGTCTTCCCCTACATCGGTTGACGGACCCGCTGATGCCGTGCTGCTTCAGTTTGTGGCCCGACAGACTGTGGTTAAACTTTATCGAAAGCTTAACCCTTTCGCCGCCCGCCATTTTTCAACCAAAAATTGCCATTAAACTTAACTCGGTAGAGAAGAAAAATTATATGCAATATTGGGAGTTCCTCTCTGACATGTGTAACAATAGGCCTGTCCTTGCCTCCCAAAATTAAGAAAATAGGGTCTTTGGATAACAGTCCCTGATTTGATGCCTTTTAAGCCGGTTACAGACTATGCGACTGCATCATATGACTCGATCAGGTCGTGACGTAGATCAAATTTTGTTTCCCGCACAGAAGAAGTCACAAGCCATCTGACTCGATCAGACTCGATCAGTGAAATTTAGAACCCGCCCTATTCGGCCCTGTCACCTGACTGGGCCCGACTGAGTCAGATTGATCGAGAAGGATGGTATGCAAATGAGGTGAAACGTCACGACCTGATCGAGTCACATGAGGCAGTCACATAGTCTGTCGCCGGCTTTAGTGACATGGGTGTTAAATCACTGTGGTGCATAAATGCTACATTGGCGGTGAAAGGGTTAATTAGCAAAGTCCGTCTCCATGACACCCCATGTTTCTGGAGAGCTCTGCTGTTCCTGTCCGAATTGACCCCCAAACACTTTCCTGTCTGAACTTCCCTGACCTAGGGGAAGACGGGGTAAAAAGCGCATGGGCGTGTAAGAAGCCCACCCCAATTATCTCATGAAATGAAGCAAATTTCAGTCTCATTTTGCCCATGAGACGAGCGTTAATGTCTAGCATTCGTCTCATGGGCAAATTGGACTGAAATTTTCTTTATTTCATGAGATAATTGGGGTGGGCTTCTTACCCGCCCATGCGCTTTTTACCCCGTCTTCCCCTACTAATACTGTTTTACACTGTAAAACATAAATTGTACACATATTAAGCGTCGCCATAAAGCCATTTCTGCGTCATCAACTAAACGTTTAGGTCTACAGCAGATATAATTATGGACACTTGAGTAAAACTACACTACAAAGTGTATTCTCCAGCCTATGTAAATGAACTGTAGATTCTACAATGCTCTTTTTTGTTTTGGCGGTTTTGTTGTACAGTCAAGCTCAAAACCAAGGTGAGATTCAGATTGTAGGGGAAGACGGGGTAAAAAGCGCATGGGCGGGTAAGAAGCCCACCCCAATTATCTCATGAAATAAAGAAAATTTCAGTCAAATTTGCCCATGAGACGAATGCTAGACATTAACGCTCGTCTCATGGACAAAATGAGACTGAAATTTGCTTCATTTCATGAGATAATTGGGGTGGGCTTCTTACCCGCCCATGCGCTTTTTACCCCGTCTTCCCCTATCATCAAATTAAAAATATGTTATGATTCATAACATAATCATTGGAGTGTCAGAATATGAAGAATAAAACACTCAGTATTACCTAATACTAGTAACAGTTGACAGGGGCGGATCAAATGATTCGTAAGGGTGATGTGGAGTGTTTCCGCGGCATAACTGCATAGGTCATGGGTTAACCAAGGTGCGTTCTTTTAAACCATTACATTTTTACGACCACTTGGTAATAAAACCTGTACAGTTTTTTTATGCAGGTCTTTGCCTCTTAAGAATTTAAATAATAAAGCTCATTTGAGCACAATACATGGATTTTTAAACAAAGCTCAGTTGAGTGTAAAGCATGAATTTTAACTGTAGCCCTGGTTTTTTTTAATCATAGACTTCCTCCAATCTGCCAGACTTAAAGCAAACAGCTAAATATTTTTTACAAGCAAAATATTTTATCACAAACATAAATTTTAAATTTTAGACTTGTGCGCCCTAAATATTAAAACTTCTAATTTCTTTTCTAAAATATTTTACTAAACCCTAAAAAACATACAAATTATAATTTCCAAAATTATGTTTCCTCACTCAAAAAATCCACTTTTCTCCGGAATCTTTATAATTTCAAATGCCCCAAATGGTCCTTTGACCCAGAAGGCGTTACATCTCTAATTTTCTCTCTCTACCCAAGGTGCAGTGGCCTTGTGGGGGCCCAGGAGGCGAAGTTACCAAGGCAAGGCAAGGCAATAAATTTATTTCATACCCCATTTGGGCACAGAAATACAAAAACATACACACACATAAATACATTTCCAAGAATCAACCCAAGAGTGATGTCCAAAATCATTTCAAAGATAACCCATACCATAATATTACAAATAATGTAATGTATTACTAAATTAAAAACAAAATGGGAAAAAGACATGATTAATAGCATTTATCTGAAAGAACCGTTAACAACTGTAATGAAGTGCTTTAGTTTGAGTAATCTTTTCTTATTTTTTGTAGAGAACAAAGCTTTGAATTTATAAGCATTAGGGCGAGTAAAAAAATACTTAGGGAGGTACCTTAATTCTCCTGTCAGTGTCAAAGAAAGGACAAACAAACAAGTAGTGAAACTCATCTGCCACATCAGCCGAGCTGCTGACGTGCGAAAGGGGCAGCTTGCCCGGCAGATACGTGTGGGTGGTCACCAGAAAGGTCTGCCTGGGGCTTTGTGTCCTGGAGGTGTTTGGCTATCGAGTGTATCCCGATATCCCGCGTGAGCCCTTCATTCGTGAATGCACTTTTAACATCTCTGTCTTTCTATCTGTTTGTCAGTTAAGGAGAGAAAGAGTGTGTGAGAGAGAGATTATTTAGTAATTAAAAGTGGGAAGATGTTCAATTCAAATTCAAAATCAAATTTCAAATTTTTTTCAGCGTGCACTTAAATATAAAACTGACGAGACAATATATTATAAACTAAGACATAAAAAATACATGCATAAAAGCGCATGTTATTCACATAGACCAATTAAGTTTGTCACAGACACTCCCACCTACACCCCCCCCTCCCCCCCCCCCCACAAATAAGTAAACAAAGTTCTCCTTTAGTTTTTACAATATTAAGAGTTTGTATTAGGTATTGTAATACAATGTATTAAACTGTTATTTTGTCACTTTTTAGTTATCCTTCTTTACATTGTATACGTCATCTTTATATTGTATACTAGTAGGCCTATGCGTCATCCATTCACTGCCGTCATTGTTAAGCTTAGTGTATTGTATTCATCTCGTCAAAGTCTTTTTAAAGACGAAAATTTGGTTTTATTCTCCGTGTTTATTGTTTATTTCACCTTCATGTGCTTGTGTGAGTGTAGTGTTTTGATGTTTTTAGTTCAATTATTCTTTATATTGTTTCGTTAAAGTTTGTTCTTTGCTACGAAAATAAGGCTTTTCCCCATGTCATAACTGATAAGAACATTAGTATTTTTGTGAAAAGTAGTCCAAGTGTCAAGTATCTGTTTGTCTGTCTGTTTGAGAATAATGCCGCTATTGCATCCGTCAGTTTGAGAATAGCGTGTTCTCGTGTTCGTCTGTTTGAACAAAGCAGCCTTTTAATATTTTTTTCGTGTATTGAGAATGCGTTCTAGTCTGTCTGCTCAAATAACAGCGTTGCCTTGCATAGGGTCTACATAATCTATCCATATTATTGCTTAATAATAAAAGCCACTCTCTCTGTGTATTTTTCTGTGTGTCTCTGAGTGTGTATCTGTCCGTACTGCGGGTGACCAGGCTGAAGGTTAGCTACAGACAGAGTGACAGTGACAGTGGGATGTCAAGCGCTTAGAGCTTACATTACCTTTCCGGTAAAGGTCAAGATGTGCCCCCCCCCCCTGCATTTCTCAGCTCTCCCCGCATTTGCACACTTGCCTTTTTTACCAAACATTAAGCTGTATTCTATGAACCTTTTCAGCTAATTATCTTTGTTGAATAATTAATCGCAGTCATGATAAAGGCCATTATCTAATAGGACCCCCCCCCCCCCCCCCCCCCCCTATGTAGTGCAGTCCACACAACAGCCGCGGAGCATTTGTCACAGTCCTGGTTCATTGCGTTTTTTCCGTCTTGCCTTTATCTTCTACTATTATTGAATGCATGTGTTTATATTATGTAAAGTGGATGAAAATTAGTGTTAAATATAGCAAACGATAGAGGATGAAGTACTCAATCTGCAGTAAGAAAGGCAAGAACGGAAAAAATGGAAACAACCGAGAAATAAATCAATAAGTAATAAATCAATCAATAAATAAATGTGACAGCAAAGTGAAGAAGCTAACTGTAACCTTCGTACCCTTCAGCATCAAGTAATACACCAGCGTACAACATTTTGAGCGATTATGTGCAATGGTTCACAAAATGGCCTTCCTCGGGCAGACAAGTAAAACGTCAACAACCAAAAAACAACCACAAACATGGGCGATCTCAATAGCCCGACACTCCCCACGGAGGCAGTGGACTAACAAAGCAAAAACAAAAGAAAACCCATTGTATAATTATTGAGCCTCTTTCTTTCTCCCCCCCCCCCCCCCCCCCCCCCCCCCAGCCATTCAGAGACCGCCCGTTCCCACAACGGCAGCCATAACCCCGTGATCCTACACGTCATTGTCCTCGTGGTCCTTGCCCTTCACGTCATATGGCGTAATAACCAGTGATGTCATGATCGTCAGAGGGACAACTGTTTCCACGTCTTCCCCTCCTCACGCAGTTACATGTAGTTTGCGGTGTGGGACAATTTCGGGACCCGGACTGTTTGAGGATCTTGGCTATTTGAGGATTGTGACCCGTTTCAAAGTTTTTGATCCTTTCTGGATCAAGGCTGTTTGTGGATCGTAGCAGTTTGTGGATTTTTACCTGCTGGGGGTATGTTGATCAGCTTACCCCATGTCCATTATTATTGTTTTATGGCGGGTGGGGTTATCTGACAGGTGTAATGGCCAACTTAGGACGATGATTTGACCGCCAGGGGGCAATCAAACCAGTAGGGGCTTAGCGCGTTATATTCTTAGTTGGGCGTAGTGAGAGAGAGAGAGAGAGAGAGGGAGAGAGGAGGGAGATAAGTCCCTCCCCCTCTCTCTCTTTCTCTCACTACGCCCAACTAAGAATATCACGCGCTAAGCCCCATACTGGTTTGATTGCCCCCTGGCGGTCAAATCATCGTCCTAAGTTGCTCATTGTTGATGCCATTCGTTTGCTACTTTGTTATGGACATGACACACTGGTCGAGTAATCACCTTGTAAGTTTTAACCCTTTCACCGCCAGCCATATTTCAGCCAAGCATTTCCATTACATTTACCTGGGTAGAGAACAAAAACCATCTGCAGAATTGGGGATTCTCCTGTGACATATATAAAATAAGGTCTACCCTTACTTCCCAAAACTAAGACAATAGGGTCTTTGGATAATATACCCCAGTTTGATGCCTTTTTAGTGACATAGGTGTTATATCACTGTGGTGCTAAAATGCGACTTTGGCGGCGAAAGGGTTAAGCAATGTTTCAATTGATGTAAATTGATTTGTACATCTTGATGGATGGTGTTTCTTGTAGTTGTTGAAGAAAATAAAAATTGGTTTTTACCTCAGTTTGAAATGGAGAATTGAAGAGATAAGACAGACAGACAGAGACAGAGACAGGACGGAGACAGACAGACATACAGAGAGAGATAGAGAGAAATAGAGAGAGAGAGAGAGAGAGAGAGAGAGAGAGAGAGAGAGAGAGAGAGAGAGAGAGAGAGAGAGAGAGAGAGGCAAAGAAAACAAACAAACACACAGACAGAATAAACGTGAAGAGTCAATTCGTATGCATGGGAGGCACAAATGTCGGTACCCAAATCGGAAAACCATCGGATGCAGTCACCCTGCATAGTTACCTTGTGCAAGACAAGATAAAAACACCCATCAGCCCACACCACCCCTAACCCCGCCCCCCATCAATAGTATCCCAAAGTTACCCACACAACTCTAGATCTCTCCCCTTCCCAAATTTTCCCTTCCCTCTACTTCTTGCTTCCATCTTTGTCGCTTCGATCTCTTCTCCGATTTTTGTTCTACAACGGGTTTTTTCTGTTTCTCTGTCTCTCTCTCTCTCTGTCTCTGTGTCTCTCTCTCTCTCTCTCTCTCTCTCTCTCTCTCTCTCTCTCTCTCTCTCTCTCTCTCTCTCTCTCTCTCTCTCTCTCTCTCTCTCTCTCTCTCTCTCTCTCTCTCTCTCTCTCTCTCTCTCTCTCTCTCTGTCTCTCTCTCTCTCTCTGTCTCTCTCTCTCTCTCTGTCTCTCTCTCTCTCTCTCTCTCTCTCTCTCTCTCTCTCTCTCTCTCTCTCTCTCTCTCTCTCTCTCTCTCTCTCTCTCTCTCTCTCTCTCTCTCTCTCTCTCTCTCTCTCTCTCTCTCTGTCTCTCTCTGTCTCTCTGTCTCTCTCTCTCTCTCTCTGTCTCTCTGTCTCTCTCTCTCTCTCTCTCTCTCTCTCTCTCTCTCTCTCTCTCTCTCTCTCTCTCTCTCTCTCTCTCTCTCTCTCTCTCTCTCTCTCTCTCTCTCTCTCTCTCTCTCTCTCTCTCTCTCTCATTTTAGGGGTCATTTCCCACGTGTTTTCTTTTCTCTTCGCCTTCGATTCATTTACTCACCTATTGCTAGCCACCTGTCTTTGAATGTCTATGTCCGCCCCCCCCCCCCCCCCCCCCCCCGCCCCCTCCCCTCTCTCTGTTTCTCTCTCTCTCCACCTCGTGCCTTCCCCCTCCCACCCTTTCTATTCCTCATCCTTTATTTTCTCTTTCCTTCCTATGGACAAGTAATTTGCATATGCATGAGTGGTCTCTCCTCCCCTCTGTCTATCTCTCTCTCTGATCCCACACACTGAATGTGTTGGCGCAAATGTTTCAGGGCTGGAGAAGAAGACAAAACAAGAGGCAAAGCCTTCAAGGCTCACTCGAACAGGAACATGTGGGACTAAAACAAAGATTGAGGGGGGTGTCTAAAGTACAAGATTGCCAATACAATTTTAAAGTACAAATGAAACTATCGTTAATGGATACAACTAAAACAAAAGTGCCCGTGCCGAGAATCGGACCAGGAACCATTGGCATAACAGACACTCTACCAATGAGCTATCGAGGCTTTCAGTGTTGATGAGTTGCCTGTTGAATACTCTCTAACCCACTAATCTAAAATGCTATCTGTTTGTTATCTATTTACAGTGTTGTTTTATGTATTTAATTATTCAAATCATTATTGTTTGAAAGCTTGCATAGATATCTATATGTGTGCAAAGTTTGAACAATGTATGCCTTCTATCTCCCGAGAAAATGCCAACGTTAAAGTTTGGAGATTAGACCACGCAACACACACACACACACACACACACACACACACACACACACACACACACACACACACACACACACACACACACACACACACACACACACACACACACACACACACACACACACTCACACACACACACACACACACACACACACACACACACACACACACACACACACACACACACACACACACACACACACACACACACACACAACCGAACAACTATCATGCTATAGACTCACTTCGTGTTAACACGAGTGAGCCCAAAATACTACAGGAGTATCCAATATAGTCGCGAAAAACAGGCTGAGAGTTTCCTTCACAATCAAACGTTCACTGAACATCGATGTCGTTCTGTGTTGGACAACCTTCACTGTTGTTCAGGGGGGGGGGGGGGGGGGGGGGGGGGGGGGGGGGGGGGGGGGGGGGGGGGGGGGGGGGGGGGGGGGGGGGGGGGGGGGGGGGGGGGGGGGGGGGGGGGGGGGGGGGGGGGGGGGGGGGGGGGGGGGGGGGGGGGGGGGGGAGGGGGGGGGGGGAATGCTTAGTTTGTCTATATTTTCATAATTTTTTTTTCAAACCAACTGAAGTTTTCCATAAGTAACCTTTCACAAATAACAGTCAAGAATATGTTGTAGCATGTTTGCAAATAAGTTATATTACTTTGCCATTTCTCAATAGTCACTCATGGGCAGTTTGTATTTATGTTTGCGATATCAAGTGTACTATTTAAGAACATTTTCTATTAAATACGTAGCGTAATACTGCTCAACAAAAACTAATTTTTACCATAAATCTGATGGAAGAAATATACCACAAATACTATAAATAAAGAACATACAGCCAAAATATGTCTATATGGACATGCTTGGGGCAGTTTTGATTGATTACCAACCGTGATCGTAGAGAGCGGATTGGTAATGTTTTCACTCGTGTCTGAGGTGGTGTTTGTATGTTTGTATGTATCCTCTCTAGCGTTTGAACGGATGGACTTAGGGTGCTCAAATTTTGCATGCGGGTAGGTAGTAGGAAGATCTAGGCCAAGTGCGATAATTAAGGTTATGGGTCAAAGGTCAAGGTCACTGGAGCCGAATAACGCTGCCGCGCGGTTGGTGATTTAGCGTCTTAACGCTCTAGTTATTTCCTGATTCAGTGTTCTGACGAAACAGCTTGATGTTGTCTGTTTTGAACGGCTGTTCAACGCGTTCAGCATGTTTCATTCAACTAAACTGGACAGTCAGAGCGAATCACAGTACACAGCCTGTCCTTAGTGCTGCAGCCTAAGGGATTAGTCAGCCCTCGGGGAACTTCCTCAGCGCCGGCGAAAGTCTATTTAGCCGAGAGAGTGGGGATGTACTCTGGGCAAGGCATCTTAACTGTAAACACATTTAAATTTTTTTATATCCCAGCCCTTCAGAGAAGCTGCTGTCTGCTATCTGGCAATCATAGTCGGAAACGAGCATACAATAACTAGCCTACAGCTTGCCCTAGTAACAGTCGTTGAAGATGGTCCCCTCCCTCCCTCCCTGCACATTTCTACCATGTTGTTTGATAACCGTGTGGAAACACAAAGCTAGAGCCTACGTCGCCTGCTCTGACTTTCGATTGATTTAAAGGTGGACCCTGACGGATGTGTTTTTTGGCAAGAAACACGTCGAGATAACCAGAAAGACAGCCTTTAATTTCAAGGATCGGAACACTCAATTTGCTCTGGTTTCCTAGAAATCAAACCGTCAAAACGGCGATTCCTTCTTGGCGGAGATGCCGGAGAGAGAAGCCATTTTGGATGGGGTGGGTGGAGGCCATTTATTGTGGTTGAAGCTATTTCTTCTTTGTAGTGCAGTAAACATTTTTTAGAGCTATTTCCTTTGTTGTGAGCGAAACTCCTTTTGGTAAACTGTATACAATTATAAATAAAAATAAAAAGGCTTCTACTGTGGAAATTTCGTGCAAACGATTTGGTCTAAACTCAGGCGGCCATTAGAAAATAATTTGACTTCCAGCACTTCCGCCAAGGAGGAATCGCCGAATTGACGGTTTGAATCTTAGGAAACCAGAGCAAAGTGAGTGTTGCCATCTCTGTCAAGGGTATTTTGCTGGTGATCTCGACACGTTTCTTGCAAAAAAAACCTAATCCGTCAGGGTGGCCCTTTAAATATTGTTCCAATAGAATTATAATTAGAAGGCAACAAGGAGGCATTGACGTGTGTGGTGACTGCCTGCCTTGGGGGGTACACACGGTTTATTGTTGAACATGACTGTAAGCTTGCGAGTAGCGCTCTCCCCCCTTCCCCCCATCTCCTTCCTCCTCTTTATCGCCCCCGCTCACCCTCCCCCCCCCTCCCCCTTTTATGCATAATCCCTGGCTCAAAGACACGGGAGAGATGAACGCGTAGATGGTGTAGTCAGCTGTGGTATCATCATCATCGTCGTCGTCGTCATCATCATCATCATCGTCGTCGTCATCATCATCATCGTCGTCGTCATCATCATCATCTTCATCATCATCATTATCATCATCATCGTCGTCATCAGTATCATCACCATCATCATCATCATCATCATCATCATCATCATCATCATCATCATCATCATCATCGTCATCATCGTCATCATCATCATCATCATCATCATCATCATCATCATCATCATCATCATCATCATCATCATCATCATCATCATCATCATCGTCGTCATCATCATCATCATCATCATCATCATCATCATCATCATCATCATCGTCGTCATCGTCATCATCATCATCATCATCATCATCATCATCGACATTACTCTTTTCATTGCTATCACCATGGTCACTGTCTCTCACGATAAGCCATTGACTGAGCATACAGCTTTATGATCGTCGTTGTCACTAACTAACAGCAGCTTCACTGACATCAAGCACCATACTCATCATCATCATCATCATCATCATCATCATCATCATCATCATCATCATCATCATCGACATTACTCTTTTCATTGCTATCACCATGGTCACTGTCTCTCACGATAAGCCATTGACTGAGCATACAGCTTTATGATCGTCGTTGTCACTAACTAACAGCAGATTCACTGACATCAAGCACCATACTCAGTAGCAGCAGTCAGTGGTATCAATCAGTGGGTCGTTTACACACATCGAACTGCCTGTCTGTCTGCACCCCCCCACCCCCCACACACACCAACCCCCCAACCGCCCTGCACCAACCTTACTCTGACCTTGGCGACTCCAACCAGTGAACTACGTGACCAGAAGGAACGGTGTATGTGTGCGTCACTCTCCGACACTGGACGTGCCATCTTAAAAGGGGCAGGGCGGCATAAACCTAGCGCAACAGAACGCTCGGGTTGAAAACCTCAGCGAGTCCCATTACAACAAATAACTATTATTGGGGCTCATAGCAAATTTGAAGCGATTCGGTCGAAAAACGGCGGAGTTATAAGGCCCGTTTTGTGTTTCACACACACAGACAGACACAACCTTGCCTTTTTATTATATGATGTTGTCACGAGCGCTTTAAGCGTTCTAAAATGTTCTGCAAACTTGAATGGAGGTTTATACGTCCTCATGGCGGAAAGCCCTTAGGGACAAGTTGTTCTCGTGCTGGGTCGATGTGGAGATGGCCGCAAAGCGGTTGATGGTCATGAACTATTCTGCTAAGCGAGTTCACAGTGAACATATTAGCGTAATCTCGCGTGAGCTTTGCTTCGCGTTTTTTTTTTATGAATAAGAGTTTGATATTGTTTTTCTCAATGACACGTTTGACCAGAAACCATGTTACTACTCTTTCTGATCTTTTTTTAAAATTTCAGTTTTGTTTCAATTTAAATACTACCTGAAGTCAATATTTGTTGTAAAAAACCCCAACAGGAAACGAAGAGAAAAGGAAAAGAGCAGCCTCTTATTAAAAGCATGATTGGAGGAGTTATCTTTCTTTGGACAGAGGTGCCCGTTCATTTGTCGTTGCCCACTCTAGGTGCTTTATTCGAGCAGAACGTTACGTCCTTGCAACTGACCTTGTCTTGCAATATCACCAGGGAATCACGCCTTTTCCTCCTTGCTGCGATTACCCCACCCCCCACCCACCCTTCGTCCTAGCCCCTGTCGTTCTTTCCCCACGTCCTTTCCCTCCCTTTTCCCCTTCTTTCTCCTTCATTTCCACCCCCCCTCTCCTCTTCAGCTGATGTTTTCCAGAATCTTTCTGAATGTGTGTGTGCTAACTACCACCGAGAGGCTGGGAGTTTCGTCAGCAGTTTGTGTGTGTGCTGAGAGTGTGCATCTTTCTTTTCGTTCATAAAAAACTTCCCAAAGAGCCTGATGTTCGATCTATAGGCCTACTCTCTATTTGTTTTATTCCGCATGTCAGCGGTTTTCATGCTTGTTTAAGCGAAATATTGATTTCAGTGTATTCTGTTCTTTTACATTACGCATTTTGAAAAAACCCAAAAACCAAAAACACTTACAGAAGGGTGACGGTAGAACCGAATTAAAACGGTGTTTTTTTCTCACCCCCTGAAGATAATAGCAAAGACTGTATAGGGGAAGATAAGCATCCGGTCTCTTTTCCCTATATGAGTAGTGAGGACAGAAACACTGGTTATGTCCCTTTTAAACAGGACACATTTTACACGTCGATAGGCCAGTTGAATTCTCCGTTCAAATTCCAGTCTGAGTTTTTGGATAGCCTCCACTGTGAAAAGTGTACTGTCCCCACTAACGATAACTCTATCAGCCCGGTTCGCCGAGCTCTTAAGTAATCCATCTTACCCTTTTAGAATATCTTTGATAATAGTTCTCTTCTTCAATTGTTTCATGTTTTCTTCGTTTTTTATTCCCTCTTTAATCTGTATTATCTACTAAAAAAACAGACAACAACAACTGAAATCCTATAAAAAAAATTAAACCATTTACAATTTAAAACTTTCTAAAGATCCTTTGAATTTCTTCTCTCATTTCTACCACACTGTCTTTATAATTATCTATTTTGAAGGAAAAAGAAAGTATAGGTTTTAATTAATAATGAAATCGTTGACGCATAGAAAGTATTCTAATGATCTTCATTGTTTCTTTTGCATAAAAACAAATTAATCAGCCTAAATTTAAAGACCTAGACCTACTCGAACACATTGTTCAGCATTCAAAAAGTTCTGAACACAAACGACTACACGTATACATTTTTCAGCATTCAAAAATATCTGAACACAAAGGACTACACGTATACATTTTTCAGCATTCAAAAATATCTGAACACAAACGACTACGCGTATACATTTTTCAGCATTACAAAAGAATTTCACTCAAAGGACTACACGTATACACTTTTCAGTATTGAACAATTTCTGATCACAAAGGACTACACGTATACATTTTTCAGCATTCAAAATTTTCTGAACACAAAGTATATATTTTCCAGCATTCAAAACATTCTGAACACAAAGAACTACATGTATACATTTTTTAGCATTCAAACATTTCTGAACACAAAGGACTACACGTATACATTTTTTAGCATTCAAACATTTCTGAACACAAAGGACTACATGATTGTATACATTTTTCAGCATTCAAAACGTTTTGAACACAAAGGAACACACGTATACATTTTTCTCTATTTGTAAAACAAGATTCTACAATGGACGATATATTTCTTCCCGTGCGTTGTCACGTTGTGATGATAGTTCTTCTCCTTCTGGTGGCCATGGTAACAACGGGATCTGGGGTTGTCGGTGGGTTCAAAACACGCACAGACAGCGGCAAGAAGAAAGCCTTCGACTCCAGCCAGAACTCGGGACAACAGGGACATCACCGACGATATTCGTCCGCGGATTCGTCTTGCGTTTGTGGTGAGTGTAATGATAGCTTAAGTAACATAAGCGTCCAGTTTAGTTGAGCAAAAGCAGGCTGTGAATGTCACTCCACTGACTTTTACTTACTGAAAACGAAAACAGCAAAAGTTCAATAGGAATTGTTCGGATATAATTAAGGGGAGTGATGTCGTGGTGTGTGGGAGTGATCTTGCCCAATGGTCAACCTATGGCGATATTTTTCACGCCAGAGGGCAGTCAATGCACTAGGGGCTTATCACGCGATTTTCTTACTTGGGCGTAGTGAGAGAGAGAGAGAGAGTGATGGTAGGACCACTCACTGTCTCTCTCTCTTTCTTTATCCCCAACTAATAATATAGAGAGGCTTAGCCCCACACGAGCGTCATGTCCTCTGGTGTGAGAAAAATCGCACTAAGTCTCTCATTCAATCGGTCAAACAGGGGAAGTCACTCTACCATAAGCTCTCGTAGCCTATCGACTCGTGTGTTTGAGCAGACCTTTAGAACACCGTGGCGTCATTCCCTAAATATGTTATTTATATTTTACGTCACATTTTGCAAGTTTTATCAGTTTGTGGCCAGTCTGTGACTCGCATCCTGCAGTTTCAAGCTTCGACGCCATTGTTACTATGGTATTTGACCGAGTAATGGAGGTAAACAACTATAATTTTCAGAAAGTGCTCTCCCCTAGTTTTTTCGAAAATCGTCAATCGAAAATCGTCAACTGTGAGTCACAGTACTAGCAAGCACGTGCGTCATTACTGCCCCTATTTTAAAACGAGCCTTTATTCAGTAGTTTGCAGGTTGTTTTCCTTTGCCGATCTACGATCGCAAAGGAGCATGAATTCGTTCGTGTATGTTTCTTTTCTTCTTATTTTCTTTCTGTCCCAAGGACATCTCCCGAACCGCTTGACCGAATCGCTTTCAAATTTTGTGTGGTGGTGTGTCACCATGAGAGGAAGGCA
Organism: Phymorhynchus buccinoides; assembly: GCA_017654935.2. Lineage (NCBI taxonomy): Eukaryota > Metazoa > Mollusca > Gastropoda > Neogastropoda > Raphitomidae > Phymorhynchus > Phymorhynchus buccinoides. The sequence continues at coordinate 56,701,224 of CM065685.1, read as the reverse complement.
TCCGCGCATAAAATTAATTATCGCCGTCGTGACCTTGACCTTGGCGTATGATCTTGGAAACCGAAAATCTGTAAGGGGCCATAACTTCCACACCGTAGGTCTTCAAACTTGTTTTAGCGTTGCTGTTTGTGAATGTATTGTCTTGAAATAAACTGTAGTATTCCATTAGAAAAATCTGAAAGAGGTGGGGGGATAAAAGCTACTGAGCAGGGCCTGTATTCACATTGAGATAGCATAAGACTTAGCATGATGCTAACTTAGAAGCTCTTCCAATGTCCTATAGGATTTAATAGGACTTTTGGAAGAGCTTCTAAGTTAGCACCATGCTAAGTCTCATGCTATCTCAACGTGAATACAGGCCCTGGGTATTAGACTGCCCAGCTTAGTCAAGCGATGCAGTTCATGAACTTGATATCACTCCACGAAAATGTGTACTGCGCTTTAGTTCAAAGAATAATCGTGGATGTGAAATTGTCAACCTGTTTGGCTGGACTTCGCTTGATAGTATCAAATGAAAGGGCAGTAAGCTACCAAGACTAAGTCAGAAAGCAGCGATAGAGTGCAAAACTATGCCAGGGGAGACAACTAAAATCGATGTGTTCTCAACTCACTCCAGAGAAACCATCAAGCGAGAAAAAGTAAAAGCAAAGAAGACAACTCTAGCAAGATCGTAAGATGAAAGAATGGGGTTGAAACGTAGTTACCCCCCCCCCCCCCCTGTGGGGATACCGGGGATCTTTTGCATAAATAGTTCCCCCACCTTCTGGAAGTTCTGTGCTGTAACTTCCTCTAATCTATCACTCTCTTTGACTCTTGACATTTCCTTTTGCTTACTGTCATCTACTAATCTTTCTGCCTTACCGGTTCATTCTCCTGCCTTTTTTCATGAAACACATTCAAAACGGTTTCCTCCAGCAGAAGTCGGACTTGCTGGGCCTAAACTATTTCTTAGTTAGGCGCATAACGGCAGCATGACGCATCTGCGCTCATAATCGACAGGAGACTGCCTGAGCGATGGAAGAAGAAGAAGAAGAAATTTAGTTGAAAACCTTTTCGTGTTTGTCTTGCGTCAGTGAATGGAAAAGAATGAAAAGAAATGTAAATAAAAACCCCACTGAATCCGAATAACAAACCTTAACGAAACCCAACACATTTTGATTATTATTTCTAGCAGGGATGACTTGTCCGCCACACCATTTCAAGAAGATCCGTAGGCTACACCATCCTCTACTTTGAATTTTCTAATTAAAGAAAAGCTAAAGTAAGCAATACTTAAAACATAAACATGAAGGTCATTTATGAGAAGTACATTCCGTACATTAGTTAGTTGATAGAACGTCATTGTGGTGACGCCACAAGAAAAGGGAGAAGGGTGGCAGAGTGGTTAAGACGTTCGCCTGCCAAATGTAATGCGCGACTGCGGCGTGAGTGACCCGGGTTCGAATCCCGGCCTCGTCCTTTCTTTCTAGTCTGACAGGAAAATCGAACTAAAACGTCGAGTCCTTCGGATGGGGACTTAAAGCTAATCTGACCAGTGCGCTTTACGCACGTAAAAATCCCACAGCAGTTGAAAGTCGGTAAGAGCAGGGAGAAATCCCGCTGCCTGGTATGGCCAAATTGATAGCTAGGTTGTCCAAGTGTGCCAACACACCCTCCTCACCCTGTGCCCCCACCCCAATTTAAAAAATAATAAATTGGGTAGGCGCTGCACTTGCGGCGACGCCCTCTCCGGGGGAGAGCAGCCCGAATTTCATAGAGATAAGTCTCTGTGGCTAGAATACAGTGGAACCTCCCCGATAAGACCTCCCATTATGAGACTCCCTCCCACATAAGACCTACTTCTCTGAGACATTGCTCTTCGTTGTGAGTATTAAAATTGCTTCCACTATAAGACCCCTCCCTTATAAGACCTCATTTTGGATGATGTTTGAAGGTCTTATAAGGGAGCTTCCACTGTATCTACCAAACACCAAATACCATAACCCTCCAGAACATTGACGGTTACATGCCAGAAGGTATACTGTAATTCCTCTAGGGTGAAAGCCAGACGGCATTATTAGTTTTCTTGATTATGTCCGTGATAGAACATTCTAGCTTTCACCCGAGGAGAATGACCGAAGGGACTCTGGGACTACACACGGAGACAGGTCGTAAGACAGATTCCCAGAAAGTGTGATAGTCAGCTTGTCAAATGACGTATCTCCTTAACCCTTACCCTTCTGTTACTTAGTTTTTACCCCCACCCCCCATCCCATCACACCACCTATGCTCCATGGTACATCTTCTAATCTGCATCCCCCCCCCCCCCTCCACAATCAACCCAGCCTCAACCTTGTCCATAGCTATGAAGCATCGCAGGAACGCTCTGCCTATCAGACTAATCTGCAAATTGCTCCAACCCTGAACGGCTGGCATGATCATGTAAAAGGGTCTTTACTATCCAAGACACCACCACCCCCTCACTTCCCTCCCCCCCCCCCCCTCTCTCTCTCTCTCTCTCTCCCCCCCCTCTCTCTCTCTCAGTTCTAAATATAACTCCCCCCCCCCCCCCAGCATATCAAGGCGAAAAGAACCAAATGTTCCGGTACGGAATTTATTGCGGATTGCCGATGCAGAACACACTGTGGTGGATGTAAACAATTTAGCTGTGCAGCTTCTTCTTCGTCTTTTTCTGTGTTCCCAGGCCATATGGCCATAATGGCTATGGTACGTATGCGTCTGGTTTTCAGTTTTCACTTCCGATTTCGGAGGAGCTCAAAGGAGACAAATTATTTGGAAGATTTATTTTGAAAAAAAGGCAGGAGAATGGGCCAATAAGTCAGAAAGATAGTAGATGACAGAAAGCAAATGGAAAAGGCAGAGTCAAAGGAGAGTGGCAGATTAGAGGAAGTCACAAGCACAGATCTTCCAGAAGGTGGGTGAAAAGACCCCCCCGGTATCCCCACGGAGGAGCTGTGCAACTTCAATACTGTTTCTTTGTTTTTATGCCAGGATAACGCAGCTGATCGTTGTGTGGCAATCTGTAAGAAACTGTACCAAAAGAGTTGGACAAAAAGAAAGTATGATAGTATTCCCATTTCACTTTTGTATGGTATGCAACTTTTGATTTTCGTTTTGATTGATTGCAATCTCATTAACCCTTCTGATGTTATACATGCTTTAAAGGAATCCCCAGTATTGCAGACGCCATCTTTTCTATTCCTAGATAAGTTGTACAGAACATTTTAACTGAAAAACGGCTGGCGATGAGAGGGTTAATGACGATGGGACTGCAAACAATGAGACGGAAGTCGAAAGAAGATCATTCATTTTTAGGCCCAGTTGATGAAAAAAACACCCAACCCACGTCATATAAACAAAACAGACAACAATGACAGCCACAACAACAACAACAACGACCTCATTCAACAACAACAAGATAACAACAGCGAGCCTAGCGGTCAAAAGCTTCAAATACCATGTTCAATACTCAATGGGGCAATTTTGGTGGTGAAAGACAGATAGGGCGAGGTTAACCCTTTCACCGCCAATGTCACATTTTTGCACCACAATGATTTATCACCCATGTCATTAAAACTCTCGAAACCAGGGTCTGTTATTCAGTTATACCGTGTTGCTAAATTTGGGTAGTAAGGATTGACCCTATTCTAAATGTCACAGAGAAATCCCACAATATTGCAGACAAAATCTTTTCTGCAGCCAAGTAAGTTTAACCCTTTCGCCGCCAACGTCACATTTTTGCACCACAATGACTGAACACCCATGTCAGTAAAAACCTTGAATTCAGGGTCTGTTATCCAATAATATTTGTGTTCTTGATTTGGGGAGTTAAGGATAAGCCTTTTTTAAGCATGTAATCCCCAATATTTCAGACAAAATATTTTCTTTACCCAATGTTAGTTTATTAGATAATTTTGGCTAAAAAAACCTGGCTGGCGGCGAAAGGGTTAATGGAAAGTTTTGGCTCAAAGATGGCTGGCGGTGAAAGGGTTAAGCTAAGAGCGACCCCTCTCACGTCTGCCATGATTGGGCTGTCAGAAAAATGAACAAGCGACTCTTGTCATAATTACGAGGGTGACCTCTGACGTCTGACGGTCACGTCATGATTGATGGCGTCGTTATTGACTTTATTATGATTATAGTTGTCTTCTATTGCCATGTTGTCTTGCTATGATTTTTCCCGTGTTGAACCAGCCGTGAGGCAAAGTCTGGTTAATGTTTTCAGGGCAGTCTGTGTGTTCATGTCTATCTATTTATCTATCTATCTATCTATCTATCTATCTATCTATCTATCTATCTATCTATCCATCTATCTATCTATCTATCTATCTATCTATCTATCTATCTATCTATCTATCTATCTATCTATCTATCCATCCATATATCCATATCCATCCATCCATCCTATCTATCTATCCATATCTATCCATCCATCTATCTATCTATCCATCCATCCATCCTATCTATCTATCTATCTATCTATCTATCCATCCATCTATCTATCTATCTATCCATATCATATCCATCCATCCATCCATCCATCCATCCATCCATCATCCATCCATCCATCCATCCATCCATCTATATCTATCTATCTATCTATCTATCTATCTATCTATCTATCTATCTATCTATCTATCTATCTATCTATCTATCTATCTATCTATCCATCTATCTATCTATCTATCTATCTATCTATCTATCTATCTATAATTATTAAGACAACTTTTATAGCGCCTAATCTTTAAGCTCTAAGCGCTTTACAGAAATCACTAAAATAAACACAATGAACAAAAAGTATACATCAAACATTGACCAACACCCCCCTACCCTGATCCCTCAGTCAATTTCTCAATCACGCCCAAATAATGAATGTCATAATCTACAGTACACTTTCGCAACCAACTTGAAACACTCACACTGATGGACGCTTAAAGACGCCCAGGCCACACTATTAACAAATCACACTCACACCCACACTTATAATGATAGAGAGAGAAAGAGAATGAGAGAGAGAAAGAGAAAGAGACAGACATACAGACAGACAGAGACGGAGACACAGAGAGCCAGACAGAGGGACAGACAGAGAAAGAGAGAAGAGAGAGACACAGAGAGACACAGATACAGATATATATAGGACTGAAATACAGTTGCATGCATCATAAAAAACAACTTACTATAATTTGTACATACAATAGTCACACACACACACAAAGGGCACATAATATTCAATATTAATAAACATTCACACACACACACACACACACACACACACACACACACACACACACACACACACACACACACACACACACACACACACACACACACACACACACACACACACACACACACACACACACACACACACACACACACACACACACACACACACACACACACACACGCACACGCACACGCACACACACACACACACACAGACACACACGATTAGTGGAAAAACATTAAATGAATGACACTCACACACATACTAATAAAATAGCATTTTAAAACACTTATAACGTAAAATCATTTTAAAACAGTGAGACAAAATGGATGAAGAAATCTATCTATCTATCTATCTATCTATCTATCTATCTATCTATCTATCTATCTATCTATCTATCTATCTATCTATCTAAAACATTCAGGCTAAAAACACACAAACAAACAGGATACAAACTTTCCAATATTTCGTCATTTAATTGACTTCCTCGGGGTTTAAAGACCCACCACGCCGCGTGTCAAAATCACGGTTTTTACGTGTTTTCCCTCTTATTGTTGGTACGAAATCTTAAGACATCTTCCTAGCTTAAGAGGGAATATGACACGTGACGTGGGGGGTCTTTAAGGACGGAGTCTATTTATCTATCTATCTATCGACACCATTCTCTTGTAGAATGTCTTCTGGCTCAAGTTGACATCCACTGGACAGTCAAATTGCAGGCCGATCATGCAAACTGATGAGACCTTCACTAGGTCGAAACAGCTGTCTTTGCATAAGGCACTGTCCCTCCCCCATTGGGAGAAAAAGTAAATCAGCACAATTTATGCAATTTTTGTGTTTTTGTTTTTGAACACGGAACATTACTCAAAGTGAACGTTAACTAGTTTTGTTTCTGAGGTTCACAAATACAGACATTGGACACAGAAAAGTTTTATCAAAGCACATTATCGATCTATCTATCTATCTATCTATCTAGTATGAAAGAGAAATTTCAGTGAATAGATGAGCTCCATGCCCCTTATCTGAAGGACTGAAAAGTTGGTGCATTTGAAATGCAGAATAATTTGCTTTGATAAAACGTTTCTGTGTCCAATGTTTGTATTTGTGAAACTCAGAAGCAAACTCAGTTAACGTTAACTTTATGAAGTGTTCTGTGTTCTGAAAAGAAGAAAATAATAAAATGTGCGGATTTACTTTTTCTCCCAATGGGGAAGGGACAGTGCCTTATGCAAAGTCAGCTGTTCCGATCTGTGAATATCTCATCAGTTTGCATTGTGGATTTTCGATTTGGTGCAACGAGGACACCATTACCTGGTAGTATGTCTTCTTGCAGTCAAATTGCAGGCCGATCATGCAAACTGATGAGATCTTCACAGACCGAAACAGCTGTCTTTGCATATGGCACTGTCCCTCCCCCGTTGGGAGAAAAAGTAAATCATCACATTATATTATTTTCTTCTTTTCAGAACACAGAACAATTGCTCAAGTTGACATCCACTGGACAGTCAAATTGCAGGCCGATCATGCAAACTGATGCAAGTGAAAACTGGAAAACGGACTCACACGCACCCATTGTGGCCTTATGGCCCTGGAACGCAGAAGAAGAAGAACGCACCTTCGAGAGTGATGAAAATGTCAAAGGAACAATCTTTAAGTTGTAACAAGTTTGGACAATCTGGCTTCTTCCATTGTTTTTCTACAATTTGTTTTCAAATAAAATGCAATAAATAACGATAAGTTCGAATCATTCGGTTATCGCGTTTCTTTTGTTGTTGTTGAACAGTATACCCATTTCAAGTAACCTCGTCCTGTTTGAACATGTTTTATATTAGCATTCACTCATAGTAACATTGGAATAACAAAACGAACCTACTATTTTATTCTGAGAGGATCTACATACATTCTAATTTGAAAGAAACATTATAAATCCTCTCATAGAATAACTGAACTAAAAAACATCAAAACGCTACACTCACACAAGCACATGAAGGTGAAATAAATACTACACACGGCGAATCCTCTCATAGGAAAGTTTTATGCAGCAATATAATATTAAACTTACTGCCATCAGATCGACGGATATTTTACGAGGTGTATCCTTCTAGAGTTTCCTGGTTGAAAACGATGCCCCCTGATGATAGACAAACAGTACGCTGGCACCACAGTTTTGCCAGCAACGGGTGATAAAAAAAAGCACGAAATAAAAAATGAAAGGATCAAAGAGAAATTAGGAAACGATGGAGACGGGGTTTGAAAGGCTTCGAACTCTATTGGTGTTCATGCTTTCGTTCCTGCAGAAAATAGGCACAGTTTTGCTATTGGCATGGAACGGAATGATGAACTAATTCTTGTTTAAATGGCTTTTTTGCATTTCTTCTTCTTGTTCTTCTTCTTCTTGTTCTTCTTGTTGTCCTTTGCCGATCTACGATCGCAAAGGAGTATGTTTTCGTTCGTGTATGTAACCTTTTTTTCTTTTTCTTCTTCTTCTGTCTGTCCCAAGGATATCTCCCGAACCGCTTCACCGAATCGCTTCAAAGTTTGTGTGGTGGTGTGTCCCCATGAAAGAAAGGCATCCGCGCAAACATTTTCGCCGTCCTGACCTTGACCTTGGTGTATGATCTTGAAAACTGAAAATCGTTAAAGGGCCATAACTTCCACACCGTAGGTCCTAGAGTCTTGAAACTTGGCATGAAGGTACTTTGGCTTATGGCCGTTCTGATGATGGCATACTAATCAAGGTCAAGGTCAAGGTCAGGGAGATCGGAACGCCTTGAAAGTGGTAGGGGTATAAAAATTGGGTTTTTCTGTCCCAAGGATATCTCCCGAACCGCTTGACCGAATCGTTTCCAATTTTGTGTGGTGGCGTGTCACCATGAGAAAAAGGCATCCGCGCATAAATTATTGCTGTCGTGACCTTGACCTTGGCGTATGACCTTAAAAACCGAAACTCTTTAAGGGGCTATAACTTCCACACCGTTGGTCTTAGAGACTTCAAACTTGGCATGTATGTACTTTAGCTTATGTCCGTTCTCATGATGGCATACTGATCAAGGTCAAGGTCAGGGAGATCAGTGCGCCTTAAAAATGGTAGGGGTCTAAAAATCGGGTTTTAAGCCATAATTTCAACATTTGTTCTTGACAGAAGCGCTTCAGATTGTGTGTGGTACTGCATAACCTAGAGTAGAAAGCATCCAAGCATACATTATCGCCATGCTGATCTTGACCTTGAAGTGTGGCCTTGAAAACCGAACTTTCCTTCTTTGTGCTATATATTTCTTGTCCAAGCTGTATCTCGTGAACTAGAAGACAGAATCCCTTCCAATTTTGTGTCAGGATGTGACACTTAGAGTATAACACATTCGTACATAAATTATCCCTCGAATATACAATGTTGCCGAGCGGCAGACATGTTTCCGTTTTTCTTCACCCTCCTATATCTCGTGAAATACTGTATAGAATCACTCTAAATGTTGTGTGGGGGTGTATAAAGAAGAGTAGAAGACATTGCAGTACAAATTATGCCACGTGGGATTTCAATGTCGCCGAGCGGCAGACATGTCTCCGAGTTAAGGGTGTGCACCCCATTAAGGGTGTACACCCCACTCATTAAGGGTGTACATCCCGGTAAAGGAGGGGGTCTAATACTAAAGTAAAAGACATCCTAGCACAAAATGTGCCACGTGGGGCTTAAATGTCGCCGAGTGGCAGACATGTCTCAGTGCTAAGGGTGTGCAACCCACCAATTAAGGGTGTGCATCCCGGAAAACGATTTGCACTCAGTCAAGGGTGTGTAGGTGCTTCACTCAAAGGTCACAAGGAGGACGGGGACCTAAGATGTGAGGGGGAAGGGAGGTACAGGGCGGGGCATGTACAGGGCGTAACCGGAAAAGGATATATCTGCCGCTCGGCGATGCCATTGTTGTTGTTGTTGTTGTTGTTGTTGTTGTTGTTGTCGTTGTTGTTGTTGTCGTTGTTGTTGTTGTTGTTGTCGTTGTCGTTGTTGTTGTTGTTGTTGTTGTTGTTGTTGTTGTTGTTGTTGT
>CM065685.1:56654457-56661957 GCA_017654935.2 Phymorhynchus buccinoides | reverse complement strand
TGTGTGTGTGTGTGTGTGTGTGTGTGTGTGTGTGTGTGTGTGTGTGTGTGTGTGTGTGTGTGTGTGTGTGTGTGTGTGTGTGTGTGTGTGTGTGTGTGTGTGTGTGTGTGTGTGTGTGTGTGTGTATGTGTGTGTGTGCGTGCGTGCATGCGTGTGTGCGTGTGCGCGCGTGTGTGTCTGCATGCGTGCGTGCGTGCGTGTGTGTGTGTCTGTGTGTCTCTGTGTGTCTATGCGTGTGTATGCACGTAATTTCTTTTTTCTTTAGTATTGATGACTATGCCAAAGATGTCATGTTTGTTCGTGTGCGTGCGTGCGTACGTGCATGTCTGTTTGTATATGCGTGTTTGTTCCCTCAGTGCGGATGACTACACCAACGGGTTCATGCCCTGCAACGCCATGCTGTTCTCCCAGGGCATGGTCAACTGGTCCCCGCCCGTCAAACTGCGCAGCTCCTGCCAGGTCAGTTATGACGTCATTCAGGGCATCAGTGACGTCACTGTCTCATTTCGTCAGCCGGACATCACTGATTCTCCCTTTGAGTGGCAAACGCGTTGGCTTATTAAGCTTATTGTTTACTTTGTATCAAGTAGACGTTACTTTGGGCTGACATTCTCTTTGGAATGGCAACTGTGTTTTCTGAAGTCCATTGTTTCATGGTGAATTTCTTGGTTTAATTTCACCAGATACACGTCAAGCTCATTTGAGTTAATCTGTTACGCACAATTCGTTGTTTTTATTTCACTTAATGGACATTACAAGTATTCTAGTTGGTTGAAGACCTGCTGTTTTGTTTGTTTGTGTTCATGTTCACATCCCTTACTCCACCCTTTGACTGGCAAGCGTCTATCTCAAAAGGAATAAAGAGCACAGATGGGCAGTCCTGGCATTCACCCCTTATATTGTTTGAATGTGTTCTTTGTTTGCATTTCATCAGGTAGACATGGCTTAAGCCGACAATCTTTTTGACTAGCAAACGTAACGTATTTGCTGTAATCCATTGCTTAATGGTGAATTTATATTATTTGTTGAGACCGAATTCTGATTAATCAGGTAGTAGGTGGACATCACTTTCGTGCCTTTTGACTGTCAACTTGTTGTTTAAAATGTCATCAGGTAGGTGCTAGGCTGCATTCCCTCTGACTGTCAACTTGTTGTTTAAAATGTCATCAGGTAGGTGCTAGGCTGCATTCCCTCTGACTGTCAACTTGTTGTTTAAAATGTCATCAGGTAGGTGCTAGGCTGCATTCCTTTTGATTGTGAACTTGTTGTTTAAAATGTTATCAGGTGGATACTAGACTACATTCCCTTTGACTGTCAACTTGTTTAAAATGTCGTCTCTGAATATCAAATTGTTGTTTAAGATGTCATCAACTAGGCTACATTCCCTTTGGGTGTCAAATTGTTGTTTAAAATGTCACCAGGAAGATAATAGGCTACATTCCCTTTGACTGTCACATTGGTGTTTAAAATGTCATCAACTAGGCTACATTCCCTTTGACTGTCACATTGTTGTTTAAAATGTCGTCAGGTGGATACTAGGCTACATTCCCTTTGACTGTCAACTTGTTGTTTATTGCCTAAAATGTAATCGGGTGGATACTAGGCTACATTCCCCGTGACTGTCAAATCGTTGTTTAAAATGTCATCAGGTAGGTATTAGGCTACATTCCCTTTGACTGTCAACTTGTTGTTTATTGCTTAAAATGTAATCGGGTGGATACTAGGCTACATTCCCCGTGACTGTCAAATTGTTGTTTAAAATGTCATCAGGTAGATACTAGGCTACATTCCCTTTGACTGTCACATTGTTGTTTAAAATGTCATCAGGTAGATACTAGGCTACATTCCCTTTGACTGTCACATTGTTGTTTAAAATGTCATCGGGTAGATACTAGGCTACATTCCCTTTGACTGTCACATTGTTGTTTAAAATGTCATCGGGTAGATACTAGGCTACATTCCCTTTGACTGTCACATTGTTGTTTAAAATGTCATCGGGTAGATACTAGGCTACATTCCCTTTGACTGTCACATTGTTGTTTAAAATGTCATCAGGTAGATACTAGGCTACATTCCCTTTGACATTGTTGTTTAAAATGTCATCAGGTAGATATTAGGCTACATTCCCTTTGACTGTCAACTTGTTGTTTATTGCTTAAAATGTAATCGGGTGGATACTAGGCTACATTCCCCGTGACTGTCAAATTGTTGTTTAAAATGTCATCAGGTAGATACTAGGCTACATTCCCTTTGACTGTCACATTGTTGTTTAAAATGTCATCAGGTAGATACTAGGCTACATTCCCTTTGACTGTCACATTGTTGTTTAAAATGTCATCAGGTAGATACTAGGCTACATTCCCTTTGACTGTCACATTGTTGTTTAAAATGTCATCGGGTAGATACTAGGCTACATTCCCTTTGACTGTCACATTGTTGTTTAAAATGTCATCAGGTAGATACTAGGCTACATTGCCTTTGACTGTCACATTGTTGTTTAAAATGTCATCAGGTAGATACTAGGCTACATTGCCTTTGACTGTCACATTGTTGTTTAAAATGTCATCAGGTAGATACTAGGCTACATTCCCTTTGACTGTCACATTGTTGTTTAAAATGTCATCAGGTAGATACTAGGCTACATTCCCTTTGACTGTCACATTGTTGTTTAAAATGTCATCAGGTGGCTACATTCCCTTTGACTGTCAAACATGATGATTCAAGTTCATTGGTTTTATTTGTTTTATCAGATATACATCCAGCTTAGGTTAATTAAAGTTCATTGGTTTAATATCCACCAGGTGGATATCAGTTACTTCCCACGTGACTGACATACGTCTTGGCTCAAGTTCATTGGAGTTTATTGTTTTAATTCAATCAGTTGGGCATGTATTACGTTTGTTTGGCAAATTACTGTTCCGATTTCACCAGATGGACGATGCGGGTATCTTGTTTGATTGGAGGCCCGTTGTTTCAATGTCGTCATCAGGTGGACATCACGTACTTCCTGTTTGAATGGCAGACCTGTTGGCTCAATTTCATTGGAGTTTCTTGTTTTCATTTTATCAAGTGGCCATGTATTAATGAATTACGCTTGGTTGACAAATTACTGTTCCGATTTCACCAGATGGACGATACTAGTATCTTGTTTGATTGGAGGCCCGTTGTTTCAATGTCGTCATCAGGTGGACATCACGTACTTCCCGTTTGACTGGCAGACGTGCATTCTGAAGTTCGGGTCGTGGTCGTACGACAAGGCTCAGGTGGATCTGCTCAACAAGACCTCCATCGTGGACGTCTCCATCTACATCACCAACGGCGAGTGGACACTGCACGAATACCGCATCGTGCGAAACGAGGTGACATTTGCTCTCGTGTTGATAGGACAGGCGTGGTTGGTGCGTTTCTGGGTCCCATCAGCACCTTCGGGTAGTGTTTCTTTCCCTTCCTTTCCTGTCATACGAGCATGGATGCGTCATGCTGCTGCTATGCGCCCAACTAAGAATAATTAGGTCCCCAGCAAGTCCGTCTTCGGCTGGATAAAATATCTGTAAGGCCGTGTACACATACACGCGGATGTTCCGCGCGGAAACCCATGCGCAATCAGTAAATAAGTAAAAGAAAGAAGGGAAAAAATATACGCACGTGTCCGTATTTCCCCTAATCCGTATAATTATTTGCTTCCTTCTTTCTTTTACTTATTGATTATTTTCGCGCGGAAAATCCGGATGTACTGTGTACCAGGCCTAAGAGTTTTTTTAAGAACAAAGGCAGGAGAATGGACCATCAAGGCAGAAAGATGGTAGATGACAGTAAGCAATGGGCGCCCCCGTGGGGATACCGGGGGTCTTTTGCATAAATAGTTCCCCCACCTTCTGGAAGTTCTGTGCTTGTAGCTTCCACTAATCTGTCACTCTCTTTGACTCTGCCTTTTCCCTTTTGCTTGCTGTCATCTACTATCTTTCTGCCTTACCGTTCCATTCTCCTGCCTTTTTATTTTTACGAAACACTTTCAAAAAGATTTCCTCCAGCCAAAGTCGGACTTGCTGGGCCTAGCTATTTCTTAGTTAGGCGCATAACGGCAGCATGACGCATCTGCGCTCATAATTGACAAGAAAATGTCTGAGCGATCGAAGAAGAAGATGAAGAAGAAGAAGAAGAAGAAGAAGAAGAAGAAGAAGAAGAAGAAGAAGAAGTAAGCAATGGGAAAAGGCAGAGTCAAAGAGTGTGACAGATTAGAGGAAGTTACAAGCACAAAACTTCTAGAAGGTGGAGGAACTATACGAAAGACCCCCGGTGTCCCCGTGGGGGAAATCAAGGTAAAGAAAAGCACACTTTAATAAAACTCGATTGTAAATGAAGCAAAGAAGGCAGGGAATTTGCGGTTTTAAAGACACACCACGTCACGTGTCAAAATAATGGCTTTCACGTGTTTTCCCTCTTAATGCTGGTAAGAATTCTTAAGAATTTTTCCAAGTATAGGAGGGAATGTGACACGTGACGTGGGGGGTCTTTAAGAGCCTATGGTATACTTGAATTGCAGATGTATTTGCTTAGACAAATCAAGAACTTCTTTTCATATACAGAAAACGTTTAGGTTTCTTTTTCTCTCTGTGTTGTTTGTCTATTACAATATTTCATAGACCACTGCATTCAGCTACTTTAAATGTTGAAGGGTGGGTATATTACTGAAAGTGATAAGCATGACCTCTGTATTGATGACCATGATCGTGACCTTTGACCTTGATTGTGAACCGAGGGGGCATAATTGCTCAATTTCAATTTCAATTTCAATTCCAATGTTCTTATGTTCTTGTTGTTCTTGTTGTTGCTTGCTTGTTCGTGCACATGTTGTATGTTATCATTTTCATTATCATGTTCTGTTCCAGTCTCTTATTACTTGTGGCAGCCAATATTGTATGATCTACTGGTGTTTGAGCGCCTTATATAAGCTTTAAATGTGGACCCTGAAGGATAAGATTTTGCAAAAAACACGTCTAGATCACATGAAAGACAGCATTTTCAAGGATCCGAACACTCACTTTGCTCTGGTTTCCTAGAAATTAAACCGTCAAAACGGCGATTCCTCCTTGGCGGAGATGCCGGAGAGAGTAGCCATTTTGGATGGGGTGGGTGGAGGTCACTCATTGTGGTTGAAGCGTTTTCTTTTTATTTTGTAGTGCAGTAAAAAATAAAATGGATCTATTTCCTTTGTTGTGAGCGAAACTCCTTAAGATAAACTGTATAAAATTAAAAAAGATAAAAATAAAAAGGCTTGTATTGCGAAAATGTCGTGCAAAAGAGGAAGGAATCGCCGATTTGACGATTTGATTTCTAGGAAACCAGAGCAAAGTGAGTGTTGCAATCTCTGTAAAGGGTGTTTTCCTGGTGATCTCGATGTGTTTCTTACAAAAAAACTCATCCGTCAGGGTGGCCCTTTAAGCTTGTCGTTCTCATTTGTTTATGTTGCTGCTTGACTGTGTGGTTTTCAATTATTTTTTTGGGATTAAACCAATTGCTTGTTACATTTTAGGGTAAAGGTCAAGATGTGCCACCCTCCCCCTACCTATCTCGGTTAATTCTATTTTTCCGTTATTGTCTTTCTGACCATACATAAAGCTGTATTTTAGGAACATTTTTAGCTAATAACCTTTTTGGAATACTAACCCTAGCCCTAACCCTAGCCCTAAACCTAACCCTACCCCCCACCCTATAAGACGGAAAAATGCAACGAACCACAACTGTGACAAATCGCGGTGTACTGCAGTACATAGTGGGGGGTAGGGCTAGGGTTAGGGCTAGGGTTAGGGCTAGGGTTAGTATTCAAAAAAGGTTATTAGCTGAAAATGTTCCTAAAATACAGCTTTATGTATGATAAGAAAGGCAAAAACGAAAAAATAGAATTAACCGAGAAATGCATGGGGGGTGGCACATCTTTACCTTTGGACTTTAAGTTTTAAACAGCATAATTATTGTTGTTCAATGAGTGGCAATTAACTAACTTAGTTATAACACTATTGTTTCGTTCAAAAAGGTGGTGTACCCAAGGGTATAAGCATTACAAATTATTGTTTTTAGGATCCCCTCCTTTAAAGACTTATGTTGCTATTTTACAAGTTTTTGTTAAAATCTATAGCTGTGCTTGGGTTTTTTCCAAGTGGCATAACCAATTAGCGACGTGGTGTACCCCGATGCGACTACCGTGCTGGTTATTGGTAGGCAATTATACCATAAGTTTGTTTTTTCAGGGGACGTCGTGTACCCTGCTTTTGATATGTAGGCAATAGACGATTTTCGGGGAAAAAGTAGGGGAGAGCACTTCGTAAAAATTAGAGTTGTTTGCCTTCATTACTTGGTCAAATTCCATGGCAACAATGCAACAATGGCGTCGAAGCTTGAAACCGCAGGATGAGAGTCAGCGACTTGCAAACACTTTTTTAAAGAAAAATTAGGGGTGGCCAGTGGCCACAAACTGATAAAACTTGCAAAATGTGACGTAAAAGTAAAAATTACATACATTTTTAGGGTAAAGGTAAAGATGTGCCACCCCCACCCCCCTGCATTTCTCGGTTAATTCCATTTTTCCGTTTTTGCCTTTCTTACCAAACATAAAGCTGTATTTTATGAACCTTCTCAGCTAATTATCTTTTTGGAATAATAACCCTAACCCTAACCCTACCCCCCCCCCCCCCCCCCTATAAGACGGAAAAACGCAATGAACCACGACTGTGACAAATGCCGCGGTGTATTGCACTACATAGGGGGGGGGGGGGGGGGGGGTGTCCTATTAGATAATGGCCTTTATCATGACTGCAATTAATTATTGAACAAAGATAATTAGCTGAAAATGTTCATAAAATACAGCTTCATGTTTGGTAAGAAAGGCAAAAACGGAAAAATGGAATTAGCAGAGAAATGTAGAGGGGTGGCACATCTTGACCTTTACCCAATTCCTATTACCCTACGGACGTGATGAACTAATCTCATTCTTTACACTCGTCATCTAGGTGGTGTATCCGATCAGCGACGCAGTGTACCCCGACGTGACGATCGTGGTGGTGATCCAGAGGCGGATTCTGTACTACGTGCTGAACATCCTGTTCCCCTGCTTCTGGCTGAACATCCTCAGCGTGCTCACCTTCTGCCTGCCCGTGGACGCCGGAGAGAAGATGACCCTCAGCATCACCGTCCTGCTCTCCTACTCCGTCTTCATGCTGCTGGTGGCGGAGAGTCTGCCGCCCACGTCCGATGCCGTGCCGCTTATAGGTCTGTGGATTATTAGTAGGGTGACGGGGTAAAAAGCTCATATGGACGGGTAAGAAGCCCATGCCAATTATCTCATGAAATAAAGCAAATTTCAGTCAAATTTGCCCATGAGACGAAACAGCTGTCCTCGGCTGAGTTCTGCCATTGCCTCCCTAATAAGGAGGAGAAACTAAGCTAGCACTCTTTATGTTTTTAGAACATAGATCAAGATACCAAGTTAACATATAACTGGTT
>CM065685.1:56639457-56651957 GCA_017654935.2 Phymorhynchus buccinoides | reverse complement strand
AAAATAAGTTTCATTAGGAACAGGGGCCCTTGCCTCTGTATGCTCTTGTGCGCGTCTGTGTGTGAACATGACCACGTCCCATGTTCTGGCCATTCAACCAAAAATCATTCTTAGTAGAATCTTCTCCAATGTGTCAGCAACAATGCCGGTCATATCGGTTCATGCAAAGGTTTACTATTACGATTGAGAGACTTAGTGCGATTTTTCTCACACCAGAGGGCATGACGCTCGTGTGGGGCTAATCCTCTCTATATTATTAGTTGGGGATAAAGAAAGAGAGGGAGACAGTGAGTGGTCCTACCATCACTCTCTCTCTCACTACGCCCAAGTAAGAAAATCGCGTGATAAGTCCCTAGTGCATTGACTGCCCTCTGGCGTGAAAAATATCGCCATAGGTAAAACACCACAACGCTTCAAGGGTAAAGTGCACAGAAAAGGATGCTACAAGATGAAACTACACAAAAAAGATGGTTCATTATTAAGACTTGATATTATCAACATAGGCGAAATAAAACACCCTCAGTCAGAGAGAGAGAGAGAGAGAGAGAGAGAGAGAGAGAGAGAGAGAGAGAGAGAGAGAGAGAGAGAGAGAGAGAGAGAGAGAGAGAGAGAGAGAGAGAGAGAGAGAGAGAGAGAGAGAGAGAGAGAGAGAGAGAGAGAGAGAGAGAGAGAGAGAGAGAGAGAGAGAGAGAGAGAGAGAGAGAGAGAGAGAGAGAGAGAGAGAGAGAGAGAGAGAGAGAGAGAGAGAGAGACGAAACGGAACGAAACGATTTTTTATCTATGCAGGGCAATGAGATAAGCATTGCTTTTTTACACTCAGCCCTGAGAGTGTGTGTGTGTGTGTGAGAGAGAGAGAGAGAGAGAGAGAGAGAGAGAGAGAAGAGAGAGACCGAGAGAGAGAGAGAGAGAGAGAGAGAGAGAGAGAGAGAGAGAGAGAGAGAGAGAGAGAGAGAGAGAGAGAGAGAGAGAGAGAGAGAGAGAGAGAGGAGAGAGAGAGAGAGAGAGAGAGAGAGAGAGAGAGAGAGAGAGAGAGAGAGAGAGAGAGAGAGAGAGAGAGAGAGAGAGAGAGAGAGAGAGAAGGAACGAAACGAAACGAATTTTTTTATCTATACAGGGTCATGAGATAAGCATTGCTTTTTTACACTCAGTTTCTCCCCTTGTTTTGTTCTTTTCTGTGAAACAGGAAGTACGTGTCCATGTCTGTGCCATCCTATTTCGTATTATTTCCCAGATGCTGGTCCTGGGGTTCTTCGGTCGCATCGTCGGATGCTCGTGTGTGCCGTCATGGAAGAAAACCTGCCGGAAGCAGCACACCGTCACCTCTACGCATGCGCCGGAAATCATGGTGACGCCATCTTCCGCGCACGACACATTCCGATCGGGCAACGACTCGCCGGAAGTCTCTGTCCGGTTGCTGGGTGACGCACTTCCGTTGACGTCACTGCAGAACCATCGCGACAAATCTCGCCCCAACTCTACGGGAGACAGAGGTGAGACTAAAAGGCCTGCTACACTACGTATGATTCCGATTCGTGTCTGAATGTGATGCGACTGTGACGACGTGAGTCATGATGATTCACGTGAAATGCGTGTCTTGGGTGTAGGCCTGGGCCTGTATTCACGTTGAGATAGCATGAGACTTAGCATGATGCTAACTTAGAAGCTCTTCCAATGTCCTATAGGATTTAATAGGACTTTTGGAAGAGCTTCTAAGTTAGCATGATGCTAAGTCTCATGCTATCTCAACGTGAATACAGGTCCTGGAGTATAGTGAGCGAAACTAGCCAGAATTATTTGTAAACGGAAGTATTTCGCGTTGATTCAGGGGGGTTCGGGCTATTATAAACCCGATATTTTCATTGCCTTTTTTCCACTGAAGACAGTTAAGAGTCTGGATGTGCAATGTGCCAGAGAGGTGCGATATGGCAGAAAGTACCATCAGCTTCAGGGGAGATCCGAGGAGAGCGGGGGGGGGGGGTGGGGGGGGGGGGGGGGGGGGGGGGGGGGGGTCCAGGGTTTCCCAAAAAATCCACCCCCACCTCTGCCCCAAGCATGTACTCTATATACAAGGGTGAATAGTAAGAAAAAGGCTCGAGCTTTGTTTTTATAATCACTAAATTGCGAAAAATTCCGGGGGCTTCGCCTGCCCCCAGGGCCCCCAAAAGGGCACTGCACCTTAACCCATAAACTATGCAGCTCTCTGGACCCCCTGCGGACCCCACCTCCCCTTTACGAATCACTTGGTCCGCCCCCTGGGCTTTCTTCATTGCTTTTTGCGATAGTACCTTGTGGCTTTCACCCGAGAACAAATTATTGTACGTAGGGGAGGCTCTCTGATATCGTACCATTTAGTCATATCGTACCACTTGCTTTCCTACTAAATGGTACGGTAGAAGATTGGGGATCAATGTTTGTGTGTGGAGACCAAAAGTTATACTTATCGTTATATCAAAAGTATAAACCTTTTCAAAGACAATTATACAGCACCGAAGCAGCAGTATAGCCGGGTTCACATTAGACGCGTAAGTTCCGTACGGAAAACCCTAAATAAGTGGAAGAAAGAAGGATAAAAGTTTACGCATATACGGGAAATTCGGACACGTGCGCAAATCGTTTCCCTTCTTTGTTTCACTTATTTATGGATTGCGCACGGGTTTCCGCATGGAATATCCGTTTATGTGTGTACACGGTCTATTCCTGCTAAAAGTATTACATATATGGGATGTCAAAAGTATAAACCTTATTTATATAAATATAAAAAGACAATCATAGCACAAAATCAGCAGCTATACCTGCTGAAAATGTTCTGGCTGTGGGTTTATCTGCTTGTGATATAGAGCTCTCTGTTCTTAAATGGGACGAAACCAACACGTCTACCCTACAGTAGCATCTTGCATAATATTATAAACCTCCCATTTCTCCCCCTATGTTTCGCAGAAGATAGTATGAGTCTGGAGGTACGATGTTCGAGCAGAAAAAGCTCCTCCAACAATGGAGAGTGGAGCTCACTGCCCAACCCTGAGTTCCTGTTGACCAGCTCCAGTCCACAGCGCATGTCCGCCGGATCTGACGTCACCAAAATGTCGCTGTACGAGCGTGCCAATTCCGGCATGGAGGAACTGCTGAAATATCTCAAGGTGTGTGTGTGTGTGTGTGTGTGTGGTGGGTGGGTGGGTGGGAGGGGTATGAGCGCGCGCGCGCACACACGCGTGTGTGCGCGTGCGCGTGTGTGTATGTTTATGTGTGTGTGTGTGTGTGTGTGTGTGTGTGTGTGTGTGTGTGTGTGTGTGTGTGTGTGTGTGTGTGTGTGATAATCTTCATCATAGTCGTCTTCATCTTCATCATCTTGATCCTCCTCCTCTTTCTTCTCCCTTTTCTCCCTCTCCCCGTTCTCCCCCTCGGTATCGTTTCCACTATAACCATTTACTTTTCATTCATTATCATCTACCATACCCGTTCAGCTGATGACAGAAAAGCACGAAGAAGAGGAGTTTGACGAGACCATACAAGCATCCTCCTCCTCCTCCTCCTCCTCCTCCTCCTCCTCCTCCTCCTCCTCCTCCTCCTCCTCCTCCTCCTCCTCCTCCTCCTCCTCCTCCTCAATTTCTTCTTTTTCTTCTTCCTCTTCGAAGAGGAGTTTGAAGAGACCATACAAGCCTCCTCCGCCTCCTCAATGTCTTCTTCTTCTTCTTCTTCTTCTTCTTCTTCTTCTTCTTCTTCTTCTTCTTCTTCTTCTTCTTCTTCTTCTTCTTCTTCTTCTTCT
This sequence comes from Phymorhynchus buccinoides, assembly GCA_017654935.2. Lineage (NCBI taxonomy): Eukaryota > Metazoa > Mollusca > Gastropoda > Neogastropoda > Raphitomidae > Phymorhynchus > Phymorhynchus buccinoides. The sequence continues at coordinate 56,648,194 of CM065685.1, read as the reverse complement.
TCTTCTTCTTCTTCTTCTTTTTCTTCTTCTTTTCTTCTTCTTCTTCTTCTTCTTCTTCTTCTTCTTCGTAGAGGAGTTTGACGAGACCATACACGCATCCTCCTGCTCCTCAAGTTCTTCTTCTTCTCCGAAGAGGATTTGACGAGACCATACAAGCATCCTCCTCCTCCTCCTCCTCCTCCTCCTCCTCCTCCTCCTCCTCAATTTCTTCTTTTTCTTCGAAGATGAGTTTGACGAGACCATACAAGCATCCTCCTCCTCCTCCTCAATTTCTTCTTCGTCTTCTTCTTCGAAGAGGAGTTTGACGAGATCATACAAGCCTCCTCCTCCTCCTCCTTCTCAATTTTGTCTTCTTCTCCCCCCCCTCCTTCTTCTACTCATGTCTTTATCATGATTTATTTCAGCTGATGGCAGAAAAAACGAGAAGAAGAGGAACCCTCGGAAGCCATCAACGATGAATGAAAACAAACTGCTGTGGTGACCCTTCTCTTTGTTTCTCCTCCTCTTCCTCCTCCTCCTCCTCCTCCTCCTCCTCCTCTTCTTCTCATGGTCTTTATGATCTTTTCTTTCAGCTGATGGCAGAAAAGCGAGAAGAAGAGGAGTCCTCGGAAGCCATCAACGATGAATGAAAACAAACTGCTGTGGTGACCCTCCTCTTTCTTTCTCCTCCTCTTCCTCCTCCTCCTCCTCTTCCTCCTCCTCCTCCTCCTCTTCCTCCTCCTCCTCCTCCTCCTCTTCTTCTCATGTTCCCTTATCATGATTTCTTTCAGCTGATGGCAGAGAAACGAGAAGAGGAGGAGGAGTCGGAAGCCATCAACGACGAGTGGAAGCAGGCTGCCGTGGTGATCGACCGCCTCATGTTCTGGGCCTTCATGTTCATCACACTCTTCTCCGCCTTCGTCATCCTCTTCGCTGTCCCCGCCACCAAGTTCCACGAGGGAAAGCACGGCATCTGAGGAATCGTCGTCATCATCATCATCGTCGTCGTCGTCGTCATCGTCATCGTCATAACAGTTTCTTCTATTTAGTTTATCCTCCTCATCGTTGGTTATCATCATCATCATCATCATAATCATCATCATCATAATCATTGTTGTCGTCGTTGTCGTCGTCATCATCATCATCATCATCATCGTCGTCGTCGTCGTCATAATTATCCTCATCATCATCGTCGTCGTCGTCATCAACATCGTCGTCGTCATCATCATCAATCTGTTCTTCGCCTTCCTCGTCATCTTCATCGCTGTCATCTCCAGATCATTATGAGGGAAAACTTTGCATCTGATGAAGACTTAGCGTCATCGTTTGCTTCTTAAAAAAACCCCCACGTCATCATTGTCATTGTCATCAGCCTTTTTTCCCTTCATCGTCAGCATCGATTATATTTTTGTTGTCATCTGTTTTGATTTCTACGAAATCTAACGAAACTTTTGTCTTATGTTGAGCACCATCGTCGTTGTCATGATCATCATCATCGTCGTCATCGTCGTCGTCGTCATCGTCGTCGTCGTCATCGTCGTCGTCGTCATCGTCGTCGTATTCGTCATTGTCGCAATGAGAAACACAAAATATGATGTTTGGTGTTGAACTGAACTTCGGAGATTGGAATTATTACATTGTTTTGAAAATGTACACAGTACAATCGTGTAGGTTTCTTTGTACAGTCTCCAATAAGGAGAGACGATTTTGTTCTTAAGCTTCATGCATTTTCTGTACTAGGATCATTTACAATATTCATAGTATTTAGAAACACACATATAACCACGTTCAATCTGTTTTCTTTTCCGTTTATTTTCAACTCTGATTGTTTTTTTATAGAAGGATTTGTTTTACATGTTTGTACATTAGTATATTTTAAAGTTCCAGTAGTATATAAGTTGATGATGAAGAAATTGTACATGAAAATGTCCATCCTTTTGTACTGATCACAACACTATGCTTGTGATGTAAAGCGATTGATAAAGATGCTGGAAAGATTGTTATATTTCTTGTGTTGTTTGATCGGTTTGTTTGGAGTGAAAGGCAGCATTAGTGTTTCAAAGAATCTTCAGGCGGTCGAACAAAGAAGTCAATTAAAGACCATCAGTTAATAGAAGACCAACACTGCAGGTGTCTGTAGTTCTCGGGCCTGGTTAACGCCGGGATATCATTATGAAAGGAAGCGTAGAATACAGCACTGTCATGTAGTCTCAGACCGATACGGAACTCCATAGCATCATCATTATAGTCATCCGCCTCGATTTCCATCAATCATTAAAAAAAAAGAGTCTAAAATTCTGTGGCTTTGCATGCTCTGCTCTCATTGTGACATCAGTTTCGATTACCAATCCAGTCTGTGCCTTGGTGCGTTCGGGTCAAAGTCATGGGGATCAGTGTGTTCTGGGGAGCTGTTGGTGGACGGTCGTGGTGGCGCTCTCAGAGGAGGACCTCACGCACGCTGGCTCCGCGACCAAGATAATAGTGTCGTCAGTAGGGGGCTTAGTAGGTGGTGTCCTGAACAGGCTACACTGAACTCCACCGAAGTGACTCAGCAGCAGTGCAGTGTCTCCTCGGTTGGTTGCCTCCTGACGGCCTAACATAGATTCGCTCCCCTTTGAGCTACTGGTCTTGGATTCTGTGATCTGAGCAAGCCGGGGTGTGGCTGTGAATTGGGATTCGGAATGAGCGGCGTGGGAGCAACGCCACTGTACGGCCCAGAAGATGGGACAGCAAAAAAAAAGAAGTGAATAGAAGTACAATAATAGCCTCAAATGAACATATTTTGCGTTTGTTAAAATTTTTTGATATCAGCGGTAAGAAGAAAATAAGAAGAGATGCTAAGTAATACATCTTGGCCTGTAACGTTTAAGCTATTACATTATCACCACCATAAAGGTTCGTAAACAACTGATTTTGTACATTCTTTATCGTATTTACACACTGTCTTTTTTTCACAGCTTGCCTTGACATGCAAACATCAAACTGTAATTTTCTTCAATGTTTTGGAGAATACCAAAATGTCATTGAAATTCGTGCTCCAGTCTTTTCCTGCCGTTAATTGGGCGCGCGCTCATCACTCGGAAAAAGCAGGATAGAAGGGCGACTCACAAGTCGAACATCCACAACTAAAGACTTCTCCAGAATAATCTCCGTCACCACTCGGTGAAATTCGTGCTCCAACTGTGTGTCGTCAATCGAACGAAGCTGTCAAGAGAAGTCATAACAGTCAAATATACTTAACAAAAGACTTCTCCAGCACAATTTCCGCCACCACTCGGCGAAATGTGCGCCCCAGTCGTTTTGCCAATCGAGCAAACCCGTGAAATGGTAAAGTAACGTCAGAAATCCATAACTAAAGATTTCTCCAGCATAATTTCCGCCAACTCTCGGTAAAATTCGCGCTCCAGTCATGTTGTTAATCAAGCAAACCCATGAAACTGCAAAGTCACTTTAAAAATTCCATAACTAAAGATTTCTCCAGCATAATAATCTTCGCCATCACTCGGTGAAAATCGCGCTCCAGTCATGTTGTCCATCAATAAAATAATAATAATAGTTTAATTCATTTTAAAAAATGACGCCTGTCCCTCGCGAGGCTCCAGGCGCCATTACAAAGATAAAAACCAACAGGTTTAAGAAAGAAGAGAAAGGAGACATACAAGATTAAAACATAAAAAAGAACTTTGACATCGTAAGAACAAGATATCATTAGAAAACATTAAAATTAATACATGCGGGGAACATATACCCCCAGCCCCTCCACTCTCTCACCACCCCCTTCCCCTGCCCCCTCCCTCACCCCGCGCTGTCTCCCCCCTAAAAAAACAACAACAACAAAACACACCCTCCACTCTCTCTCGCGCCTTCTCACTCACACACACACGCACGCACGCACTCACCTACACACACGCAATTACACACACACCGTTTGGGATAAGACATATCAGCAGGTTGACGGTTGATACACGTCAGATTAATCATGGTTAAAATAGGTATGGAATAAGAAGGTCTTCATGCCTGATTTAAAAGCGTTAAACGTTTGTGCATTACGAAGGGCTAAAGGTAACGAATTAAAAACAGTAGGGCCAGCAAAAGAAAAAAGAACGCTTGCCATATGTCTCCAGACGAACTCAAGCAAACCCATTTCTCAGGGGATGGGGGTGGGGATGGGTTGGGTTGTGGGGGTGTTGGGGGGGGGGGGGGGGGGGTCGGTAAAAGGGTGAGTCACATCATGCAGTCAGAAATCGAAAACCAAAGCCTTCTCCAGCATAATCTCCGCCGCCACTCGGTGAAATTCGCGCTCCAGCCGCGTGGTCAATCCAGAGCAAACCCATTTAATCAGGGGAGAGGGTGGGGATAGGGTTGGGTTTGGTGTGTGTCGGTAAAAGGGTGAGTCACATCATGCAGTCAGAAATCGACAACCAAAGCCTTCTCCAGCATAATCTCCGCCGCCACTCGGTGAAATTCGCGCTCCAGCCGCGTGGTCAATCGAGCGAAGCCGTCCAGCGGCACGCGGAAGAAGCCGTGGAAGGGCGAGTCGAGGTCGGAGACGACGTAGCAGAGCAGGGAGATGGAGATGACCGTCAGCAGACACATGGCCAGCTCCACGCGGTAGGAGGAGGCCCGCACCAGCAGAATGCCGAAGAACGTGAAGTAGCCCAGCGACTCCAGGAACGCCCACCTGTTATAATAATGATAATAATAATGATAATAATAATAATAATAATAATAATGATAATAATAATCATACTACTACTACTACTACTACTACTACTACTACTACTACTACTACTACTACTACTACTACTACTACTACTACTACTAATAATAATAATAATAATAATAATAATAATAATAAACGGACAATTATATAGCGCTTTTTATCAAGCACAAAGCACTTATAGAGGAAAACTGTGATTTATTTTTCAGATTTCAGAAAGGCAACTAGCGCAACTTCAATCAGTCTCCAAAATCCTCCTGATGTTGGAGTGTGGCTGCCCACATGGAGGGGTCATGATTTAAAAAACAACACCGGCCACACACATAACGTTTTCATCCCACCTGTTATAGAGGAAGAGTGTGATTTTTTTCAGATTTCAGAAAGGTTTAGCGTAACTTCCATCAGTTTCCAAAATCCTCCCGAAGTCGGAGTGTGGCTGCCCACGTGGAGGGGTAATCATAATTTAAAAAAAAAAACCGGCCACACACGTAACGTTCTCATCCCACCTGTTATAGAGGAAAAGTGATTTTTTTTTAGATTTCAGAAAGGTCTAGCGTAAGTTCGTCAGTCTCCAAAATCCTCCTGAAAGTCGGAGTGTGGCTGCCCACGTGGAGGGGTAATAATAATATAAATAAAACCCGGCCACACACGTAACGTTCTCATCCCACCTGTTATAGAGGTAAAGTGTGATTTTGTTTTCAGATTTCAGAAAGGTCTAGCGTAACTTCATCAGTCTCCAAAATCCTCCTCATAGTCGGAGTGTGGCTGCCCACATGGAGGGGTAATAATAATTTATAAAAAAATTATAAAATGCAATAATGCCTACTGAGGTATCAGATTTTTTTTAATAGAAAAAAACTACATCATACCGAAGAAATTTGTAATTTATTAGATAAAAAAGACCACATGTTGCAACTAATAGTGATACAAAGGACAATTTTGTCAGATTTCAATTAAGTTTACCAGATACAGATGTACAAATATTTGTTATTGAAGTAACAGTAGACGATTTTCAGAGAAAAAATACCCTAGGGGAGAGCACTTCTTGAAAATTAGAGCTGTTTACCTCCATTACTCGGTCAAATACCATAGTAACACTGCAACAACGGCGTCGAAGCTTGAAACTGCAGGATGCGAGTCAGCGACTGGCAAGCATTTTATTAGAAAAATAAGGGGCGGTCAGTTGCCACAAACTGATAAAACTTGCAAAGTGTGACGTAAAAATACAAATGACTTTAAATATCTTGTATTTTGTTTGAATGAAAAATCCCAGTTTATTACCTCTGAATTTAAGTATTAAAAGTTAATGCATAGAAAATGCAGACTAATTGAACTGTATAAATGTTTTTGTACCCAAATGCCTTGCATTGAACATCTTTATCAAAATCAGTTACATAGAACTTTGAATTTGATTTGTGCTCTGAAAAAAATAATGTGCTGTTTTTAGCAAACAGATAACATTTTAGATTAATGGGTTAGAGAGTATTCAACAGGCAACATGAGTTAAGAAACTCATCAACACTGAAAGCCTTGATAGCTCATTGGTAGAGTGTCTGTCTGTCATGCCAATGGTTCCGGGTCCGATTCTTGGCACGGACACTTTTTTTATTTTTTAGTTGTATCCATTAATGATAGTTTCATTTGTATTTTAAAATTGCATTGGCAATTTTTGTACATTAGACCCCCCCCCCCCCCAATCTTTGTTTGTTGTTGTCCCACATGTGCCTGTTCGAGTGAGCCTTGAAGGCTTTGCCTCTTGTTGCATTAGAAGGCATAGCAACCGATCCCAGGGATCGGGTCGCGCTAGTCAGAAACGTGCTGCCACGCAGTGACTCGCGCAACAGGGGGAAAAGAAGGGGTTGAAGTGTTGCTGCTGCGAGCAGCGAGGCAAATGAGGACATGCTGCTCGCGACAATGCTTATATAATATTGTCGCATATTATGGTATATTATGCTGCCTGTGGCTTTATATAATATTGTCGCATATTATGGTATATTATGCTGCCTGTGGCTGTAAGTGAAAGTCCCTAAAACCCCAAGAAAAACCAGCACTCAATTAAAACAGAATTATTACAAAAATATTGTATTTGTATTATACCTTGCCCAGCGGACATGTCTTCCTCCCACGGCCAAGAGGGTTTGAACTTAAGACTGTTGGCGATGGGGAAAGTCCCCAAAGGCTACTTTATCCCCAAGGCTGCTTTACTAAGAGCCGGTACCAATGCACGCTAGTTTGATAGAGAAAGACCAAGTCCTAAGACCTGGTAATTCACACAGGACCAAGGTGTCTCTTTCGTCTCTCTTTAGTTCTGTCTCTTTCTCACGAACTCTCTCACTCACTCTCTCTCTCATACACACAGACAAACTTATACACACAGGCACACACAGGATGAGACACACATTAGGCACAAATACAGGCCCAGACAAACAAACACACACACACACACACACACACACAATTATGTACAAACACACACACACACACACACACAATTATGTACAAACACACACACACACACACACACACACACACACACACACACACACACACACACACACACACACACACACACGCGCACACACACACACACGCACGCGCACACACACACACACACACACACACACACACACACACACACACACACACACACACACACACGCACACGCACACGCACACGCACACGCACACGCACGCGCACACGCGCACACGCACACGCACACGCACACACACACACACACACACACACACACACACACACACACATTTTTCAGTTTCCCCATGGCAACACAAGCATTTTCTAGTAATATAATCACACACACACACACACACACACACACACACACACACACACACACACACACACACACACACACACACACACACACACACACACACACACACACACACACACTCACAAACACACACATACACACACACACACACACACACACACACACACACACACACACACACACACACACACACACACACACACACACACACACACACACACACACCATCACAGCTAAGACCATCGGCGCTTTTCAGTTCCGCCTATAGGGGAAGACGGGGTAAAAAGCGCATGGGCGGGTAAGAAGCCCACCCCAATTATCTCATGAAATAAAGAAAATGTCAGTCAAATTTGCCCATGAGACGAATGCTAGACATTAACGCTCGTCTCATGGGCAAAATGAGACTGAAATTTGCTTCATTTCATGAGATAATTGGGGTGGGCTTCTTACCCGCCCATGCGCTTTTTACCCCGTCTTCCCCTATCAGTGCACGCTATTAATAAACAATCGTTTTGCGCATGAACACAACAAAAAGAAGACAATCTCGCGCTTTTGGGCTGCAGTCCAATTCTCCGAGGCCTTCGATTTTCCCGTCATGCTCGCCAACTAAACATTGAACAGTTTTCCCGGGGGCGGAAGTTAAACATGAGCCGCCATTTGCACAACCCTTAGTGTTGCCCCTGAGTAAACGGATTCGTGAATATCCATCGAACGGTATGTTTGCTGTGCCATCGTTCTCTTGTTGGTCACAGTAGCAAGGATAACAAGGGCGTCGCCGAGCGGCAGACATGTCCGTCACCAGCAATGCCACGCACTTGCGACACCCCGTAGAGTGTCACATCCTGACACAAAATTGGAAGGGATTCTGTCTTCTAGTTCACGAGATACAGCTTGAAGAAGAAACATATAGCGCAAAGAAGGAAATTTCGGTTTTCAAGGTCACACTTCAAGGTCAAGGTCAGCATGGTGATAATTTATGCTCGGATGTTTTCTTCTCTAGGGTATACAGTACCACACACAATCTGAAGCGCTTCTGTCAAGTACCAATGTGGAAAATATGGCTTAAAACCCAATGTGTAGACCCCTACCACTTTCAAGGCCTACGGATCGCCCGGACCGTGACATTGACCTTGATCGGTATGCCACCATCAGAACGGGCATAAGCCAAAGTACCTTCATGCCAAATTTGAAGACTCTAACACTAACGGTGTGGGAGTTATGGCCCCTGAAAGATTTTCGGTTTTCA
>CM065685.1:56606957-56631957 GCA_017654935.2 Phymorhynchus buccinoides | reverse complement strand
CGTCATCATCATCATCATCATCCTCTGCTTTCTCCTCCTCCCCCTCCTCCTCCTCCTCCTCATCATCAGCACCGTCATCATCCACATCATCAGCCTCCTCCTCTTCCTCCTCCTCCTCCTCCTCACCATCCTCATCAACCTCCTCCTACTCCTCCTCCTCAACACCATCCTCCTCCTCCTCTTCCTCCTCCTCCTACTTATCATCCACATCATCATAATCCTCACCATCCTCATCCTCATCAACCTCCTCCTCCTCAACACCATTCTCATCCTCCTGCTCTTCCTCCTCATCCTCCTAATCATCATCATCATCATCATCATCATCATCATCATCATCATCATCATCATCATCATCATCATCATCATCATCATCAGCAGCAGCAGCAGCAGCAGCAGCAACAACAAAAACAACGATGAACAAGACTGAACCCGAGCTAGCGAGCATGAGCAAAGTTCCTAGCGTGCTTATCTGGGTTTGGTGTCCGACGGGCGAAACAAACAAAAAAAGATCCTGCCCGCTTCGCTCGGGAACTGAAAAAACACCCCCAAACAAAATAACATAGTCTATGTGTTACGCTAAATTTGTGAAATTGCCTGTTTGATGAAACACGCTGGTTCCTACCTCCACTGATGCAAGCGAGGCAGAGCAGGGGAGGCAACAACAGCTCCAGCAATGTGGGGGTCATCGTCACATCCGCTTGCTCAGGGGAAGAAGAGGAAGAAGAAGGGGAACTACTCGTGGACGTCCTCTCTGCCATCGTCGCTTGTTATCTCTGTGATTAACAAAAACATTTATGTGATACAAAAAAAATCGAGCTTTTTTGTAGAAATTAAAATTCGGCTATATTGTAGATTCTGCCCCCCCCCCACACTTCCTTCACATTTTCGCTTTGAAAATGTTCACTGAGAAGCAATATTCTAACTTTCTCGGGAAAGGGATAGGGGTAGGATCAGCCTAGGATTATTTTCATAAAACTGAAAGAGAAGCAGACTTTCTGATTGGAGGTTGTAGACTCGAGGGCGGTGTTCAAAGTACAAATGTACAGAAAGTTATTTTATATCATGTTTATTCCTACTTCTTTCAGAAATGTGTTAATTTACTGGTTTTGTATTGACTACGTTTATGTCTGTCTCGGTTGCTGTGCACTTGTGTTAGTTAGGGGAATGGTGAAGGAAATGAAGGAAATATGAATGCACGTGGTTTTGTATTGCCTACGTTTATGTCTGTCTCGGCTGCTGTACACTTGTGTTAGTTAGGGGAATGGTGAAGGAAATATGAATGCACGTGGTTTTGTATTGACTACGTTTATGTCTGTCTCGGTTGCTGTGCACTTGTGTTAGTTAGGGGAATGGTGAAGGAAATATGAATGCACGTGGTACAAACTTCCTTTATTGAATGGGAATTCTCTGGGTTCATTCATCTTTGTTTTCTTATACCCGAACAAGGGCTAGGTAAATTGGTGCAGCAGCAGGCAGCTTTGACAGCAATTATATTCCTATTTAATGGACACGTTCCCCCTTTGTTTATTGTCTCTTCTTAGTCTCTAGTTCCAGGTCAAATCGTTTCTTCCTTATAGAACATAATTATTTTAGTACTCCTAAATTTTCAAAAACGGTTTTTGTAAGTACTCATAAAAATATGGATACGGCGCAAACCCTCGTCTACAATGACAACTCTGTTTGAATTCGTTCAAACATTCCCTCTTTGTTTATTCTATCTTCTTCGTCTCTAGCTCCAGGTCTAATCATTTCTACCTATGGAACATATTGTTGTACTCCTAAATCTTCAAAAGCAGTTTTTATAAGTACTCATAAAAATATGGTCAAGGCGCAAACCTTCGTCTACAAAGACAACTCTGTTTGAATTCGTTCAAACGTCCCCCCTTTGTTTATTGTATCTTCCTCGTCTCTAGCTCCAGGTCTAGTTGTTTCTACCTTATAGAACATAGCTTTGTTCTCCTAAATCTTCAAAAACGGTTTTTGTAAGTACTCATAAAAATATGGACACGGCGCATACCTTCGTCTACAAAGACAACTCTGTTTGAATTCGTTCAAACTTCCCCCCTTTGTTAAATATTGTATCTTCTTCGTCTCTAGCTCCAGGTCTAGCCGTTTCTTCCTTATATAGCATATTATTGTACTCCTAAATCTTCAAAAACGGTTTTTATAAGTACTCATAAATATGGATACGGCGCAAACCTTCGTCTACAAAGACAACTCTGTTTGAATTCGTTCAAACTTCCCCCCTTTGTTAATTTGTATCTTCTTCGTCTCTAGCTCCAGGTCTAGCCGTTTCTTCCTTATATAGTACATATTATTGTACTCCTAAATCTTCAAAAACGGTTTTTATAAGTACTCATAAATATGGATACGGCGCAAACCTTCGTCTACAATGACAACTCTGTTTGAATTCGTTCAAACTTTCCCCCTTTGTTTATTCATATTTGTGTACTCCTAAATCTTCAAAAACGGTTTTTATAAGTACTCATAAAAATATGGACACGGCGCAAACCTTCGTCTACAAAGACAACTCTGTTTGAATTCGTTCAAACGTCCCCCCTTTGTTTATTCTATCTTCTTCGTCTCTAGCTCCAGGTCTAGTCGTTTCTACCTTATAGAACATAGCTTTGTTCTCCTAAATCTTCAAAAACGGTTTTTGTAAGTACTCATAAAAATATGGACACGGCGCAAACCTTCGTCTACAATGACAACTCTGTTTGAATTCGTTCAAACTGTCCCCCTTAGATTATAGTATCTTCTTCGTCTCTAGCTCCAGGTCTAATCGTTTCTATTTTATATAGAACATATTTTTGTACTCCTAAATCTTCATAAACGGTTTTTATAAGTACTCATAAAAATATGGACATCGTCTACAAAGACAACTCTGTTTGAATTCGTTCAAATCCCAGGGAAGGGAATCACGAAGCGCAAGATAGAAGGCAGAGTAGCTCAGGACCGAAGTGCGTTGCTTTCCTTGTGTTGTAAAGAAAGATGGAAGTTTTCGTCTTCATAGCAAAATTATTAATAAATAGATGATTAATTTGATTAACTCATAGCTATGTAATATAATTACTACGATACTCATATTTTTTAGATAATTATTACTAAGGTACTCGTATTTTTGTTAGAACATTAATACTAAGATACTCATAGTTTAGATCATTATTATTAAGATAATCATAATTTTAGATCATTATTACTTAGATGCTCATAGTCTAGAACATTATTACTAAGATACTCATAGTCTAGAACATTATTACTAAGATACTGATAGTTTTAAGAACATTGATTACTAAGATAATCATAGTTTTAGAACATTATTAGGTTTTCCAAGTATGCCCACAGCCCCTTTTAGAACATGCCCCCCTCCCCCCCTAAGATACTCATAATTGGGTAGAACATGCAATTGCGGCGACGCGCTCTCCAAGATACTAATTTAGTTTCTAGACTAGAATATACCAAATACCAAATAATTTTAGAACATTATTTAGTGCTAAGATAACATTTGAAGTGCTTAGTTTCACCAAAAGAGTATTTTAACTGTTACACCAAAAGCTGCTAAATTATGAAAAATGCAACGACATAAAAATGAACCAAAGGTCTGTGAATGAAAGCCCAGGTTAGTTCCAAAGGTGAATTTACTCTACTCTAGATTATACCATCTCTATCCATTAAATTGTTATCTTAATCGGTTTCTTACTTTAATTTATTTTTCAAAAGACACATAAACTGACAGACAAAAACATATATACCCCATCCGAGGGGGCAAAACCACAACCAAAATGAAGTTGGAACAAAGCAAAACAAAACCCGCAGTTGATGGCAATTCTTAGCGTCATTAACACGGACATTGAACAGTATTACTAATTAAATCAAGACTCAAACCATATCGGAAAGAATCATATATTAGCTTTTCTGATGTTTTGGGAGTGTTACACATAATCAAAATGTTATTTTCTTCTTCTTCCATCACAAATAACCGACCGAACGTTGAAAGTTGAAAGCAAATCCCCCTATATACGATAACTCTGTTAGTTTTTTGGTGCTTTTTTGGGGGTATAATTATTATACGTAAAGTTATTATATGTAAAGTTATCATAAAAAGTCATTATATGTAAAGTTATTATATGTAAAGTTATTATATGTAAAGTTATTACATGTAAAGTTATTAAATGCACAGTTATTATATGTAAAGTTATTATATGTAAAGTTATTACATGCAAAGTCATTATATGTACAGTTATTATATGTAAAGTTATAATATGTAAAGTTATTATATGTAAAGTTATTATATGTAAAGTTATTATATGTAAAGTTATTATATGTAAAGTTATTATATATAAAGTTATTATATATAAAGTTATTATATATAAAGTTATTATATATAAAGTTATTATATATAAAGTTATTATATATAAAGTTATTATATATAAAGTTATTATATATAAAGTTATTATATATAAAGTTATTATATATAAAGTTTAAACAAAATTAAAAAGAAGTACCCGCAGGCGTTAATGGGACCCCGATGTACACCAGCCACGCCTGCCCTATCAACACGAGAGCAAGCTTGCTGCTTGAGTTATTAACCTCTAGTACTCTTGTGTATCACATAAGCATTTTCTGGAGGCTTTACTTGATGCTTAAGCCGTTATTTTTGCGCGTTACATCACAGGTCAACAAAAAGCAAAGACCAAAACAAAAACAAAAACCAACAACACCCCCGCCAAAAAAACACTCAAAACAAACAAACAAACAAACAACAAAAATAAAACCAACAAAAACACACTCACAAAACACCCCTCCCCTCACCCATACACAAGAAAGTAACAAAGCAAAAAAGTAGCATCAAAATAGCTCAGTTTCTGTTTTGTTTGTTATCTTACCTTAACACCTCTGCAAAAACGAAACTACCATGCTGGGTTTTTTTCAACACCGTTCCAATAGATAAACCAAACATCAACCACGTTGCACACAGAACAAATCGACTATCACTCCCTTGAAAAAACACTCCTCATTACCCAGCAGTTCTATTCGCGGTAATTAATAAGTCCACACGTGCGCACGCACGCACGCACGCACACACACACACACACACACACACACACACACACACACACACACACACGCACACACACACACACACACGCACGCACGCACACACACACACACACACACACACACACACACACACACACACACACACACACACAGACTTGCCACACACACCCGTTACACGTTGATTCACTGATTGCTCCATGCTGCAGGCCTGCAGGGGTTGTAGACTCTGACCAGCGGGGGGACAGGAACGAGCTGGCAATAATCGATGCTTTCAATGGTACGTGAAATGGGTGACCATTCCACAGAGAGACAGAGACAGAGAGAGAGAGAGAGCCATGTCCACAACCCGAGAGACACGAGAGAGAGAGAGATTCAGAGATTGCTCCATGCTGCAGGCCTGCAGAGAGGAGTTGTAGACTCTGACCAGAGGGGGGACAGGAACGAGAGAGAGAGAATAGAGATGCTTTCAAGAGGTAGTGAAATGGGTGAGAGAGAGAGAGAGAGAGAGAGAGAGAGAGAGAGAGAGAGAGAGAGAGAGAGAGAGAGAGAGAGAGAGAGAGAGAGAGAGAGAGAGAGAGAGAGAGAGAGAGAGAGAGAGAGGAGAGAGAGAGAGAGAGAGAGAGAGAGAGAGAGAGAGAGAGAGAGAGAGAGAGAGAGAGAGAGAGAGAGAGAGAGAGAGAGAGAGAGAGAGAGAGAGAGAGAGAGAGAGAGAGAGAGAGAGAGAGAGAGAGAGAGAGAGAGAGAGAGAGAGAGAGAGAGAGAGAGAGAGAGAGAGAGAGAGAGAGAGAGAGAGAGAGAGAGAGAGAGAGAGAGAGAGAGAGAGAGAGAGAGAGAGAGAGAGAGAGAGAGAGAGAGAGAGAGAGAGAGAGAGAGAGAGAGAGAGAGAGAGAGAGAGAGAGAGAGAGAGAGAGAGAGAGAGAGAGAGAGAGAGAGAGAGAGAGAGAGAGAGAGAGAGAGAGAGAGAGAGAGAGAGAGAGAGAGAGAGAGAGAGAGAGAGAGAGAGAGAGAGAGAGAGAGAGAGAGAGAATGAATGAATGAATGAATGAATAACTTTTATTTTCTGAGGATAATAGAGTAAGTATAAATACTTTTTTTCATCCAGTCCTCACAAAACAAAAAAGGAAAACAAAATCAAAGCAAAGAATTCAATAAATAAGAAAGGCATGCAAAGCAAAGAAAACGAACACACATTATCATCAAAGCAGGCACATTATCAATATAAACAGACACATAATAAATTCAGCATTATTCATACATACTTAAGAAATGGGATGTGGAGGGACCGAAAATAAGTGAGTATCTAGGAACAAAACAAAACATGAAGTAAGAAAAATAAGAAGAATAGGAGGGGGAGGGGGAGTAAAGAAGAAAGGAATGAGAGGGGGGGGGGGGGTGTAGAGAAAGAAATGGTAGAGCGAGACAGCAAAGACATAAACGGAAAGCTGAGGGAGAAGGAGTAAAGGAAGGAGAGAGAGATGGAGGAGGAGATGGAAGGAGGACAGAGAGAGAGAGAGAGAGAGAGAGAGAGAGAGAGAGAGAGAGAGAGAGAGAGAGAGAGAGAGAGAGAGAGAGAGAGAGAGAGAGAGAGAGAGAGAGAGAGAGAGAGAGAGAGAGAGAGAGAGAGAGAGAGAGAGAGAGAGAGAGAGAAGATAGGAGAGACAGACAGGTAGGCAGACAGACGAACAGACAAAAGAGTATGGATAAAGAGAATGAGAGAGAAAGAGGAAGGGTACATGTAAGATAAAAAAAACAATATATACATACTGAATTGTTTTGATAACACAATAATGGTATCAAAGTTATTATATTCACAATGAACAACGTAGCCCCTCTCTCTCCCCCCCCCCTCCTCTCTCTCTCTCTCTCTAACCCCCTAAGAGAGAGAGAGAGAGAGAGAGAGGAGAGAGAGAGAGAGAGAGAGGGAGAGAGAGAGAGAGAGAGAGAGAGAGAGAGAGAGAGAGAGAGAGAGAGAGAGAGAGAGAGAGAGAGAGAGAGAGAGAGAGAGAGAGAGAGAGAGAGAGAGAGAGAGAGAGAGAGAGAGAGAGAGAGAGAGAGAGAGAGAGAGAGAGAGAGAGAGAGAGAGAGAGAGAGAGAGAGAGAGAGAGAGAGAGAGAGAGAGAGAGAGAGAGAGAGAGAGAGAGAGAGAGAGAGAGAGAGAGAGAGAGAGAGAGAGAGAGAGAGAGAGAGAGAGAGAGAGAGAGAGAGAGAGAGAGAGAGAGAGAGAGAGAGAGAGAGAGAGAGAGAGAGAGAGAGAGAGAGAGAGAAGCGCTTTTTGTTATGATAGCGCGTGATAAATCCAGCCCTAGGCTTTAGGCCTGTAACAAAAAGCGGTAAGATTACGACTACAGTGCATGCTTTTCAAACAAACGAAACCCCATAAGCTCTCTCATAGACACAGACACACACACACACATACACGCACACACACTCACTCACACACACACGCGCGCGCATATGCACGCACGCACGCACGCACGCACGCACGCACGCACGCACGCACACGCACGCACGCACACGCACGCACGCACACGCACACACACACACACACACACACACACACACACACACACACACACACACACACACACACACGATCATGTTTCCCGACTGATTACAGAATATTTTTGTTTAGGACAATCCGGATTAACCGTTTGCAGAAGGACAGAGAAGCACGACAGAGATTTTGGACCCTTTTCTCCCAAAGAAGGTTGTTTAAAGAAAATAACAACAGACCAAAAAAGTATTTGAAGTTTGATTTTGAATGTTGGGGATCCACTACGTAGCCTACCAATGAAGCCTAATTGTATTAATTCATAAAACAAAGCAGATAGGGGATCTCATAATCATAAAGATCCTCTCCCAACTTCTTTACAAAGATTTTTGTTCGTTGGTGACTAATACTTGCCATTCAAGGATGCAAGAAAGACGTACTTGACAAACTATTACTTGAAAAGACCAAACGTATTCAAGTTTAAATCTTTATTTCAGAATAAAAATAAACGAACCCTTACCCGTTTAGTTTGTTTTATAAAGGTTATTTTAAAAGAATTTTGAGCATTATTTAACAATGTGACCCATACTGCTTTGGTTTCACAGACTATTAGCCAAACCTGGTACGCAAAGTGTTGGGCTTACTGGCAACGTCGGTTTTGTTTTGTTTTTGTTTTTTATTTATCTTTCTGAAGATTCAATAATTCGGAGTGTTTGTGTGTATGGGCGAGTGTACGCGCCTTTGCAGATGGTTATTGCAAGTTTATAAATGTTTGGAATTGTGCACTGGTATGTTGTTTAAAACCAGTGTGTGTGAGGTGTGGTTCAGTTGCCGCAACATAATTGTGATTGTTTTCTTGTGCCCCTAGGGTTTTTTGGAAACTTAACTTGAACTTGAACATAACTTAACATGATGTACAACGTGCATCCTGCTTTCTCAGTCAAAGTCACACTTTTCTATGTAGCATGTTAATGAAAGCTCATAATTGTTTTTATGGACTGTTGTTGCAAAACCCCCCAAAACAAAACAAAAAAACCGCGAGATCAAGCCCAGCTCGTACAAGTAAGCAGAAGTCGATTTTCGTCGTTGGTTTTATTTTCCCTCATTGAGTTATATACCTGTGATTTCTGGTTTGATGGTGTTTAGTGAATAATACAGTAGGTTAGCAGCATGCTGCGAAAACTCCTTGATTACAGTGATTTTCACGACTTGGCTGTCGTTATTAAGTGATGAAATGCACACAAGCTGAGTTGTTGTGGAGGGAGAAAGGTGACAGATTGGTCAAGACGTTCGCCTGCCGAATGTAATGCGTGACTGCAGCAGCGTGAGTGACCCGGGTTCGAATCCCGGCCTCGCCCTTTCTTGCTAGTTCGACAGGGAAATCGAACTGAACGTCCAGTCCTTCGGATTGGGGACTTAAAGCTAGTCTGACCCGTGCGCTTTACGCGCGTAAAAATCCCACGGCAGTTGAAAGTCGGTAAGAGCAGGGAAAAATCCCGCTGCCTGGTATGGCCAAATTGATAGCTAGGTTTTCCAAGTGTGCCCACACCCCTTCCTCACCCTGTGCCCCCCCCCTCAAAAAAAAAGAAAAAGAAAAAAAGGGGTAGGCACTGCACTTGCTACGACGCGCTCTCTGGGGAGAGCAGCCCGAATTTTTTCACAGAATATGCAAATACTAATACAATTTTCATCTGTCAATGACGGTCTGTCCATCTCTCTGTCTGTCTGGCGCATCTCCAGACTTATATTCCACACTGTACAGTGGAACCTCCCTTATAAGACCTTCAAAAATCAACCAACATGAGGTCTTATAAGGGAGGGGTCTTGTAAGGGAGGGGTAGGGAGGGGTTTATAAGGGAATACTTACAAAGAAGGGCAATGTCTCAGAGAAGTAGGTCTTATGTGGGAGGGAGGGGTCTTATAATGGGAGGTCTTAAGGGAGGTTCCACTGTACTTACAAAGAAGGGCAATGTCTCAGAGAAGCAGGTCTTATGTGGGAGGGCGTCTGATAATGGGAGGTCTTATAAGGGAGGTTCCACTGTACTATCTAATCGTCCTGCTCGGGTAAAAGCCAGAAGATGCCATCACAATAAAGGAATAAGGCCTTGTGCACATTGCATCCGCAATCCGCAAGTCCCGCACGGAAACCCCATACACTTATATAAGAACTAAGCGGATGGCATTACGGATGAGTGTCCGCGTGTAATTGGCACAATCTTTCATATTTATTACTTCCAGATTTTTTATTTGCGGATTGCGCATGGCTTTCCGCGCGGAACCTGAAGAAGGTTGATAATCTATTCCGGCTTTTAATTAGAAATTATGTTGTGGACGGAGAAAGGTGTTGTCAAACGCCATCCATCCAATTAGCATGAAACAAATAAACAAAGCAAAAAAAACCCCACCCAACCAACCAAACAAAACAAAATAAAACAAAACTAGATTGAAAAGTTATCGAATGTAGCATTCGAGAATCACCCGCGGAGTTACGCTTGTTTTCAAATGCCCTGGCCCTAAAATGTACATATGTAATGCCCAGCCTATTGCACAAGTTTGATCTTCCTTCCGAACCCCCGATTTTCAGGGTCCAGCGATCTCCTTGACCTTGACCTTGAACTTGATTGGTCAACAATATTCGGAAGGAGCATAAGCCAAACCACCTTCATACCAAGTTTCAACATCCTATGTCGACTGGTGCCTGAGATATGGCTAAACAAAATTCTTCAGTTTTCAAGGTCATACGTCAAGGTCATGACCTTGACCTTGACACCAAAAGGCACATCTACAGTACCTAGCCTACATGCACATCAAGTTTCATCTTCCTATCCTTATTCCTTCATGGTGATATGCTGTTATCTTGGGAACTCCATTTTTCCGACCCCCCATTTTCAGGGTCCAGCGATCTCCTTGACCTTGACCTTGACCTTGATTGGTCAACAATATTCGGAAGGAGCATAAGCCAAACCACCTTCATACCAAGTTTCAACATCATATGTTGACTGGTGCCCGAGATATGGCTGAAAATAGATTTTCAGTTTTCAAGGTCATACGTCAAGGTCATGACCTTGACCTTGACCTTGACACCAAAAGGCACATCTACAGTACCTAGTCTACATGCACATCAAGTTTCATCTTCCTATTTTTATTCCTTGATGGTGATATGCTGTTAACAACCCACACACACCACACACACACACCCCCCACACCCCACTTACACAACAAAAACAATATCACCTTCGCTCCGTAAACCCCGCGGGTGATAACAAAGCCCATCTCCTCGGCACACCATAACCTTCACTGATAAAATCTATGACAATTATATAATATAACGCGGTGACCTCACTTAGTGTTCTTTCTGTTATCCTTACGTTTCTTCAGATTCATTCAATGTTCTTTCAAACTGTTCTTTTAGGTCATTGTTCTCAGGAGAACACAAAGGGGAGTAATTGATAGGCGTGCGACGGCATCGGGTAGGCTTACTTCCCTTCCCATCGAAATCACTATTTCAAAAGAGAATACAGAGTTGACATCGAAGCTTCGAAAATACCCACGCTTGATCGATTTTCAGAGCGAGAGAGAGAGAGAGAGAGAGAGAGAGAGATGAGAGAGAGAGAGAGAGAGAGAGAGAGAGATTGAAACGGAGAGAGAGAGAGAGAGAGAGAGAGAGAGAGAGAGAGAGAGAGAGAGAGAGAGAGAGAGAGTGAGAGAGAGAGAGAGAGTGAGAGAGAGAGAGTGAGAGAGAGAGAGAGTGAGAGAGTGAGAGAGAGAGAGAGAGAGAGAGAGAGAAGAGAGAGAGAGAGAGAGAGAGAGAGGGAGAGAGAGGGAGAGAGATAGTAAACAATCGTAGAGAACATTGGAGGCAGAACGAACGCTCTGTGACAGGCCTCAAGCTGAACGCACAACCTGCAGATAAAACAAGACGACAAACCATGGATATGTACTCCCAGAAGCTGCGAAGGTCTTACACTCATCAGTATGATTTGATATAGCTTTATACAGTGGTTGCGTCACGACATAATGGCATGCAGGGGCTTGTCTTACTGGTGACCGGAAATAAAGTCACAGGAAAAAACCTCACAGATATTAGGTATTAGGTCCCTAGGTGCTTTATAGTCACAGAGACTTCTCTGTGAAAATCGGGTTGCTCCCACCTGAAGAGCGCGTCGCAGCCAGAGAGGCGCGCCACCCAATTTATTAAAAAAAATTTGCGTGTGATTTTTGTGTGACTGATGAGGAAGGAAGGGGGTGGTGATAATTTTTGACCAAATGACAACTTTTTCGTTGCCACTGGGATTGACGTGTGCTAAGTGCATGGGCACACGGGACCTCGGTTTATCATCTCATCCGAAAGACTACAAGTTCAGACCGTAAGGCCTAGTGCAAAATGAGAGGAAAAATCCCATGTACCCAGGTTCGAACTCGGGTTTACTTGACACGAGGCGAACGTGTTACCTCTGTGCCACTCTGCACATATATGTACTGTGTGGAGAAAGAAAACTCAATTCAATGTGACGTATTCATAAAATTAGAGGCCCAAATTTCCTCTCACCCCTTCCCCCACCCTACCCCGTCTGCTTCTCTGTCTTTCTTTCTATTTATATTATTATTTTAATTATTTGGTGCCATGGTGCTTACATGCACACTAAGGCCGTGTACACATATATGCTGAGATTCCGTGCGGAAACCCGCGCGCAATCTGTAAATATGTAAATGAAAGAAGGGAAAAGATTTGCGCACGTGTCTGAATTTCCCCTAATCCGTAAATGTTTACCCTTCTTTCTTTCACTTACTTCTGGGTTTCTGTACGGAACTTACGCGTCTAATGTGTACACGGCCTAAGCATTCCACGCAGAAAACCAAGATTTTGAACCTCTCTCAATCTGGCGATTTATTGGGTGGTTCCAGGCAGAAGAAGTGACAGTGAGAACGCTACAGCAAGATGTCTTCTGCGACCTTTTTTCCTTGTGACATTTTTTTCTTATCAAATTTTTGTGAGTTTTCTTCCGTGACGTTTTTTCCCTGCGACTTTATTTCCTACAATCGTCTTACTAAATAGGTCGCATGGTTCGGTTTTTGTCACGAGCTTCGGGTTTGTAGTCTAGAAATACCCCAATGTCTGAGAAACTCTCTGGGTCTGTTTGTCTTTCAACGATGACAAAAGATACACGGATATTTGAGTAAGCTGACATAACGAGTATCATTGAGAGATGGTTTGGGACAATTCTGTCGGTTTGTCATCAAGAACGGGTCACAAGTGTAAAGCTTGGGAGACTCAAACACGTATGTGTTTAAACACTAACAGACAGACAGACAGACAGACAGACAGAGAGACAGACTGTTGCTCCAATTGCAAAGTACTCCCTCTTTTCAGAACCGATGACTATGGATGCGGCAGCAAACAGCACGACAATAAAACGGGGATTGATGGCCCAGCGCAAATTCACTGCCCTTTGCCTCTGGAGACTGAAGCCGATAAAGCTTAAGTGAGTGGAAAATTGAATGGCGCCAGAGAAAAGGAATTCCTTCCCATCCAAGTGAGGGAAATCCGGAAGCTTTGAATGGGGCTTTATAGCTAAAGTGACAATTGTTATTGAAGCAATGTAAACGGATGGGTGAGAAAATTCGTGGATTGACAGTTATTTCTGTGGAGTGAGATAAAGACAAAGAAAACACCATTGTAGAGAGGATACTGAAACAAGTGCCGGGAAAACAACCCACTAACCAAATGAACCAAATACAGCAACAAACACATAACAATATTAATGAAAAAACCCAAAAAAACAAAACACAAACAGTTTAAGAACCATTGAACACTTTCACGTGATTATCTTTTAGTCACTGGAAACGTGGCATTGATGATGCAAGATTAGGATGATATTCAATCTTGTTATTGTGAACGTTGATGTGCAATCTGCATTAACAGAATGGTGTTGATTACTTCATTAAATGGGGCAGTGGGTGGATGCCTCGTGCCTCCATACGGGGAGCTGGACGTCCCCGCCCCCCTCCACGAGTCTCTCCCTGTGGGGATACCGGGGAATCTTTCGTAAAAATGGTTCCCCCATCTTCTGGAAGTTTTGTGCTAGTGGCTTCCTCTAATCTGCCACTCTCTTTGACTCCGCCTTTTCCCTTTGCTTTCTATCATCTGCAATCTTTCTGACTTATTGGCCCATTCTCTTGCCTTTGTTCCAGAAGAAATCGTCCAAATAGTTTTTCTCCTTTGAGCTCCTCCGAAATCGGAATGTGTCGGCTGTACGCAGTAGGGAGACCAGTGAAAACTGAAAACGGACACATACGTACTTTACCCAGTATGGCCTTTTGGCCTGGGAACGAAGAAGAAGAAGAAGAAGAAGAAGAAGAAGAAGAAGAAGAAGAAGAAGAAGTTCATTAATAAATTACCTAACAAATTTAAAGTACTCGACATTTTGAACATGTTTCCGCAATCTGTATGGAAAAAAGAAAACATTTACAAGCCAAATCGGACGAGAAAATGTATTTTGTTTTTTTACTTTGAATGCGTCTGAAAAGCACGTACCACACACCCCGAAAAAAGAAGAAGAAAAACAAGAGAAAAAAAAATTGCAAGCAACCTCCCACGGAAAGTTTGAATCCAGTTCATTCTGTATTGGAATAAGCGTTTCTTTATTATTCTATTTGCCCCGCTCCCCACCCCTCCTCTTATTGATGAATGACATTGCGCACTTGTTTTGGATTTGCGTTATTACTGTTTTATATTGCCCTCTTCCCCCCACCCACCTTTTTGACATGGCAAGTTCATTTGTTTTGCTTACGTCATGTGATGACAGACTAAGCATCAAACAGACGTAGTTTGAAGTGTCAGTATACCATACACTAGGTGTTCACATCTAAAAGTAAGAAGACTTTACAAAACTTAGCTAAATTTGTCAAAATTGTCATGCATAACCATTGATTGTCTCTGGTGATATTCCATATATCATAATCACATTGATTTGTGTGTGAGTGCGTGCGATTGTGTGCTGGTGCTCGCGAGCAAGCGTGAGCGTGCTTGTGTGTGTGTGTGTGTGTGTGTGTGTGTGTGTGTGTGTGTGTGTGTGTGTGTGTGTGTGTGTGTGTGTATGTGTGTGTGTGTGTTTGAGTGAGAGAGAGTGTGTTCAGATCTGAATTGTTTTGAGATGTTGCTTTGCCACTGCACTATGCTAATAGAAATTATTGATGTTTGATGTTCATGTGTTGTGATATGTCCTGTTGTTGCTTGATGGCTGACGTGTGAGTTATAGCATGTATTGTGACAATTTGTTTGAATCGCTGGTGTGTGCTATGGGGATGAGTTGTGTCATATTATGCTGCGTTTTGATTAAGGTTTATTGCTGTTGTGACATGCTGTGTAAAATTTCTACTACATGGCTAATGTGTGCGATAGAGATGTATTGTGAAATGTTGTGTATTGTAGTTTGTGTGACTGGTGATGTTGTTGTAGGATGTGCAGCATTCTTGTTGTTTGATTTATATGTAATGTGGTGTGATTCGCTGCATTGCCTGGCATAGCAAGACAGCTGCTTATGCCGGGCCCTTTCTGTGTAATTTGTGTTTGTCTTTTTTTTATAATTTCTTTTTTTTTAAATTTCTTTTTCTTTTGAATTTTGTTTCTTTTCCGTTCATTTTCTTCCAATTTTTCTTTTTTTTTATTCCATGTACCCCCAAGGGGCTTTCGGAAATAAACCTTGAAACCTTGAAACCTAGGTCAGACAGAAACCCAGATATCTTTGTATCAAACATATAACACTAAACGTTCATTGGAAATGTCAATCTTAACAGTTCACTTCAACGAAAAAGTGAGAGAGTATGTGAAAGAAAGGATGGTCTAGATACTGGACCGAAAAAAGAGAGCACTAGTTTGTGTTATGCAATGAATAAACGAAACGAGCAAGCAAAGTAACGTGATATATTTTAAAAAAAGACAAAAAAAAGACGTGGTTTGAAATATCACGTAATCGTTTTATCAGACATAACAGACAGGCGTAACAAAGAAAAGTCAATCAAACGTGAATAATTCATTTCCACGCCACTGTTGTGGTATTTGCAACAAAAACCACCCTGAGTCAATCAACTCCAAGTTAATTCAATTAACGCACCAAATTAAAACAACGAGGTGCTCACAAAATGGGCTGTTCGGGTGGCGTTAAGATCCTTAGCCCTTGACATTAGATAGCATTCCATTCGAAATCAATTTCTCAGCAACGGCGAACTCACTGTGTGTGTGTGTGTGTGTGTGTGTGTGTGTGTGTGTGTGTGTGTGTGTGTGTGTGTGTGTGTGTGTGTGTTGTCTCTCTCTCTCTCTCTCTCTCTCTCTCTCTCTCTCTCTCTCTCTCTCTCTCTCTCTCTCTCTCTCTCTCTCTCTCTCTCTCTCTCTCTCTCTCTCTCTCTCTCTCTCTCTCTCAGCAGCACAAAATAGATTTCGCCTTCTATTTTGACCAATGGCAATAAACAATCCAATAGAGTTATATCCGGTCGTTTCGCTAGAAGCGCTGATCGTTTTTCCATTGATCAACAACAACTGCGAGCAATGCATGCCATCCACACATCACCAATAGAACTGCGGCTCCAAAGTAAAATGCTAGAAAGGTGTTATCATTCTTCTATGGTAAAAGCCAGAAGGTACTATCATTATTCTATGGTAAAAGGCAGAAGGTACTATCATTCTGCTATGGTAAAAGGCAGAAGGTACTATCATTCTTCTGTGGCAAAAGCCAGAAGGTACTATCATTCTTCTATGGTAAAAACCAGAAGGTAGGGGAGAGGGGGCCAATATGGAACACTTTTTTCAAAGTCCAGAAACACAAAAGCAGAGGAGAGTTTCACAACGTTGTACATGGGTTTTAATATGTAATGTGTCCATGCATATTCAAGCAAAACAACAGTTTCCTTACTTTACACAGAACTGAGCACTTGAACTTTTTGTGAAAACTTAAAAGGCTGGCAATATGAAACACTGGTAGGCAATATGAAACAAGACTGGTATTTAAAATGAAACACATTTATCTTTGCACTAACTCCACAATCGAGTAAGATATGTTACTTAGCTTAAGTTACTTTAATAAAAAATAGCATCTACATTCCATTTATTCAATAAAAGAAAGCAAATTAAGAGTTAACAGGAATTTAGTAGTTAACAAGAAATAAACGTGTTAAAACTCACAATGATCTAAACATCCTTGTTCCATATTACCCTAGTGGCAGTGTAATTTGAAACATATCAAAAGTCTCTTCTGTTTGAATTTGATTTTTAATTTACCTGATGCCTCCTCTACTGTTCTTGTGTGTGTTTGTGTCATGCACGCACAGGTCAAATAAGTAAAATTGTGCATAGCCACATCCAGTGCAAGTGTATTGATTTGGAACATCGTTTCATATTTGCCTACAATGGTGATTCATATAAACCTTTTCACCCATTGCTCTTTAATCATACTCTATCCTCAGCAGCCACACTCCGACTTCGGAGGATTCCGTGCGTGTAGGAAGGGGGATGGGGATAATATGAAAAAGGAGCACTTGTTTGACCGGATTTCTCCTAAGCCATCTTATGACATAGATAATTACGTCCATGACGTATACATAGATATGTCGTCATCACGGTCTGGGTCAGGAAAACGTCATTTGACGACATCAACTCACCGAATCCCCGCACCCATTTCCGATGCGTTGTGTGTGTTAGATTATAAAAATAACAACCAATAGGCTCAGTTTAGACGGGTAGGAAATACAAAGAACAAAAATTCGATTGTGTAAAGAAAGAGTAAACATATATTTCTAAGCTAGTATAACAACAACAAGGATAACAAAGTGTTTAATAAAGATCAAAAGTGCAGTGTAATTTGATTTTTTTTTAACTCAGTTCTTTGCTGTTTTATTCTGCTTTTATTTAGGTATTATTAGGTATTAGGTACTTTATAATTAAGTTTATAGTCACAGAGGCGTTTATGTGAAATTCGGGTTGCTCCCACCTGGAGAGCGTGTCGCAGCCAGAGGCACGCCATCCAAGGTTGTTTTTGGGGTTGGTTGTTTTTTTGCATGCGATCTTTGTGTGACTACTGACTGATGAAGAAGTAAATTTTGACCAAATGACAACGTTTTCGTTGCCACTGGGTTTAACGTTTACATACAACTGTGATGTAGATTAGGCATTATTCATAGCGGTTCAGTAGCTGTGGGCATACAGCTTACAAGCCACAAGAGAAAGAAGAAAACAGCAGCAGAAAATAACTTAAAACTTTAAAAAAAAAAAAAAAAAAAAAAAAAAAAAAAATCTATTAGTACTACAACTTTTTAGCCAATTGTGAAAAAATATTAGCAGGGTTCTTGGATATAATCGAGTACAATAATGAAACAAAGATTACAATAACAGTGTAGAAAGGATAGGATAGATCATAGAGGCAGAAACGCAAAAGCTGATCATAATAGAATAAACTTGATAAGGGAGACAGAATAGAAGGAAGCAGAGTAAAAACAAGGTAAATGTGAGTTCGTGCGCGCACACGTGTGTGTGTGTGTGTGTGTGTGTGTGTGTGTGTGTGTGTGTGTGTGTGTGTGTATGTGTGTGTGTGTGTGTGTGTGTGTGTGTGTGTGTGTGCTGTGTGCTCTGTGTGTGTGTGCGTGTGTGTGTGTTGCATGCGCGCACGCGCACACTTGTGTTGAAAACATGTTTTGCTGTATTATTGTTGACTGTTGATCGTATTCTTTGGCATCTTTGTTAAGTAGATCACTATATAATTCGGACATCCTTGTTGACTAATCTTACATATAATTATGTTGGCATCATTGTTTATTTTGTTTTTGAAATCTTTGTTGACTACTAATTAATTTAGCATAACCTGTTTTTCTTCTGTACGCAATCGACGTTATTATTGAGTACATAATTATTATGCCGTCCTTTTGTCCAGCCATGCCTCCTAAGAAACACAAGAAGCCCCGGAGGTTGAGTTTCAACAAGAAGGGGGTACCGTTTGACCCAGAGGCCGACCATGGCATGGACCGTAAGTTCAGCAAATACATGTCTCTCTCTCTCTGTCTGTCTGTCTGTCTGTCTGTCTGTCTGTCTGTCTGTCGGTCTCTCTCTCTCTTTCTCTCTCTCTCTGTGTCTCTCTCTCTCTCTCTCTCTCTCTGTCTCTGTCTCTGTCTCTCTCTCTCTCTCTCTCTCTCTCTCTCTCTCTCTCTCTCTTCTCTCTCTCTCTCTCTCTCTCTCTCTCTCTCTCTCTCTCTCTCTCTCTCTCTCTCTCTCTCTCTCTCTCTCTCTCTCTCTCTCTCTCTCTCTCTCTCTCTCTCTCTCTCTCTCTCTCTCTCTCTCTCTCTCTCTCTCTCCGAGAATTGATGTAGCTATTGGTTTGATTGATGCTAATGTTAATGAAGCCCTCTCCTTGTTTAATGATTGTGTTAGAGAGAGTTCTGAATCTATGAAAAAGTGTGTATCATTTAACAAGAAAGTAATGACAGATAACTGGTATGACTTAGAGTGCAAATCTAGCAAATCTAGTAAACGAAATGCGAAACGATTGCTGAATGTCTATCATCGTTCAGTGAAATATAAGCAGAAAAAAGAAATAATAATTAAAACGATGAGCGAGTGTACAATAGCTAGACGTGAGTATAAGAATTTATTAAAGTGGAAGAGGAAACAGTACAACAAAGATTTACTAGATAGAATTGTTTTTACAGTGAAATCTCAAAAATAATTCTGGGACAATATGAAGAAAGCTTCTTTCAAAAGTGAACAGCCTAAGAACAATACTGCAGTTGATACATGGTTCCAACATTTTTAATCATTGTTAGAAAAGGACACTATCACTTTGATTGAGGATGAAGACCCAGTAGAGGATGAGACAAACAGGTATATGAACCGTTCTATTAGTAGGGAAGAAGTGCTACTTGCTCTTTGGAAGCTAAAAAAGAGTAAAGCTGCTGGTCCAGACAGTATAATTGGAGAGTTATTCAAATATTCTAATGACTAAATTGTATACTTTTTTCTAAAACTATTCAATAAACTGTTTGATAATGGTACGTTTCCAAACAATTGGTCTGAGGCCATTATTCAGCCAATTTTTAAGAAAGGTGATGCCAACAATCCCAACAATTACAGAGGAATTGCTTTGAGTGATATAAGTAGTAAAATATACGGGACAGTGATTAATAACAGAATACAAGAATGGGTGGAGGAAAATAATATTACTGGTGCTTATCAAGCTGGATTTAAGAAAGGCTACTCTACAGTTGACCATATGTTTTCTTTGCTAGCGTTTGTACAGAAACAGTTTTGTCTTAACCGGAAACTTTACGTTGCTTTCATAGATTTTGAAAAAGCCTTTGACACTGTTAACCTTAATCTTCTCTGGCCTATTCTGTTGAAAAATAACATTAGAGGTAGATTATATAGATGCATTAAAAGTATGCATAGTAATGTAAAGGCTATAATTCGTTGTGGACCTAAACTGACTGATCTTATTGCTTGCACTTCAGGTTTAAGACAAGGAGATGCTTGTAGCCCAGTTTTGTTCTCTCTTTTCATAAACGAATTAGCTATAGAAGTACTAGGGTTAGGGTTAGTATTCCGAAAAGATAATTAGCTAAACATGTTCCTAAAATACAGCTTTATGTATGGTAAGAAAGGCAAAAACGGAAAAAATAGAATTAACCGAGAAATGGGGGGGGGGGGGGGGGGGGGGGGGGGGGGGGGGGGGGGGGGGGGGGGGGGGGGGGGGGGGGGGGGGGGGCACATCTTTACCTTTTCCAAGTAATGACTAATGGAAAACATGGTGCTAGTTTCACTCTTGATGCTTTTGAACGTTTTATTTTACTTCTAGCTGATGACATAATCATGTTGTCGGAAACAGTAATAGGACTACAAACACAATTGGATAGTTTACACTGTGTTGCATCATCCCTTCAATTGAAAGTAACTATGAATAAAACTGATATCACTGTATTTCGGAAGGGTGGGTACTTAAGTGCTAAAGAAAAATGGGTATATAATGGTGTTCCAATGCCTGTAGTCAATGCTTATAAATACCTGGTAAGCTCGCTTAAGCTTCACTGCTACCATGTAAGGACCTTGCAAGCAGAGCAAAAAATGATTTAATCTATTTGTTAAGAAGGTTAAATGCTCTAAATAATAACTCTTTTCGATTGTTCATAACATTGTTTGACTCACAAATTCAGCCCATTGTTCTCTACGGATCTGAAATATTGGGATTATATAATGCTGTTTCCCATTGTGAGTCTGTACATTTGTTTGCTTTAAAAAAGTTCTTGGGAGTGGATAGGCGTACACCTAATGATGTAGTATATGGTGAGACTAGCCGGTATCCATTACATGTGAATTCTGCTATTAGATGTGTTAGTTCAAGCAATTACAAATGGAAAATCAAAGAATTCCCCGAAGATCATATGATATGTTATACAATATTTGGATGAACGTGGAAAGAAAAACTGGGTAACAAATGTTCGCATGTGTTTATGTAATTATGGATTTGCTATTGTTTGGATGAACCAATCAGTTGGGCATGTTAAACCGTTTTTGCGTGTTTTAAGACAACGATTAATTGACTGCAGGTGGCAAACATGGTATGAACATATGGAAACTAGTGATAGGTTCAGTCTTTACAGAGCTTTTTGCAGTGAGTATAGTTTAAAATCTTATTTACAGCTTGACTTAGACAATTAAGGCACATTACAACTAGATTTAGATTAGGAATATCTGAGTTAGCAGTACATCATCTCAGGTACAAAAAGTATAGAGACAATGATTTGATTTGTCCTTTATGTGCGCAAGAAGAAGAAGATGAAGTGCATTTTGTTCTCTGTTGCCCAATACTTTGCCATATTCGTGAACGTTTTATAAAGCCTAAATATTATAGACGTCCTTCACTTTTTAAACTATGTTTACTGTTGTCATCCGCCAGAGATGAAGATGCGCACAATTTCTTTATATTTTTGTACAAGTCATTCAAGTTAAGAGAAACTGCCACTTCATGAATTTTTTTTATATGGAATGTTGATTTGTGGCTTTATGTCATGCTCATTATTTCCTTTTCCACATGTGCATTAGGAAAATCAGGACAACTACCCCGCGGACAAGTACCCCCGGACAAGTACCCCTGGACAACTACCCCCCTAGGACATCTACCCCCTGGACAAGTACCCTCCACGAATTATTTTTTAAACATTATTGTTACAGAAATTGTCTATGCGATAACAAAATTAAAACCATGCGGTCCACTTACTTACACTGACATACACCACAAAAAACGAAATATCTTCATACAAAATAAGTGATAATATCTATACAATATGACACATTGTGTTTGTTACATACTGGTTCATACACGATCATCATTGAGCACACGAGCATTAGGCCTACTGTCGATGCAAAACATGTACACATGTGCACACACACTGACACAAAACAGAAAACAAGGTGTAAAAAGGTCGAGGACATTTGAGAGAGGGAATAAACACACAGTCACATCAACTGATAAAACATTCTGGGTATATAATTGCCTTGTATATAAACATTAGTCCATCAAATGTAAAATAAAATATAATATACAAAGTTTTAAAAAGTCACTTTTTTATTACACTATTTATGTTTTCAAGGGGGGTACTTGTCCGGTGGGTAGATTGTCCTAGGGGGGTAGGGGAAGACGGGTAAAAAGCGCATGGGCGGGTAAGAAGCCCACCCCAATTATCTCATGAAATAAAGAAAATTTCAGTCAAATTTTGCCCATGAGACGAATGCTAGACATTAACGCTCGTCTCATGGGCAAAATGAGACTGAAATTTGCTTCATTTCATGAGATAATTGGGGTGGGCTTCTTACCCGCCCATGCGCTTTTTACCCCGTCTTCCCCCTAGTTGTCCGGGTGGGTAGATGTCCTAGGGGGGTAGTTGGGTCTGGTGGGTAGATGTCCTAGGGGGGGTAGTTGTCCAGGGGGTGACTGTCCGGGAGTATTTTGTCCGGGGGGTACTTGTCCTAGAACCGTGCATATGTATGAATTGATGTTCACACGCCCGATCATGATGGGCTATGGCCTTTAAATGATTAAACCATCTTGCGTCTTGCGTCTCTCTCTCTCTCTCTCTCTCTCTCTCTCTCTCTCTCTCTCTCTCTCTCTCTCTCTCTCTCTCTCTCTCTCTCTCTCTCTCTCTCTCTCTCTCTCTCTCTCTCTCTCGATTGTTCGACGAGGCAGATGCAGAGCATAGCATGGACCGTAAGTTCAACGAATGCTTTTTCTCTCTCTGTCTCTGTCCCTCAGATTCCTCGTATTTTGTTTTTACATCTTTGCTTCGTTCTGATTTCCCATTCTTAAAAGAACCCCGTAACGTTCTTGATCATTAGCTGAATTTAAAATTGTTAAGCTGGTTTTTATGTTTTCAAAGCTGATTACGTCTAAAAGGATTTGATCTCTTTAAAAAAAAACATTCTTCTTTATTCTTTAAAAAAAAGATTCTTCATCTTGACCCTTACCAATTCTTCTTTATTCTTTTTTAAAAGCTGACTCCGTCTTTTCAGTAGATTCTTGTTCTATGCCCCCACCCCCACCTCTCTCTCTCTCTTTACAACTGAAAACACCCCATCTCTCGTATTTCTCGCACTTTGCCCCCACCCCCACCCCTGTCTATGCGTGCGTGCGTGCAGGGAGTGTGTTGCACACAGCTGGTCCTTGAAAGGTCAGAGAGCGTTAACCAAAAATATTTGTCTTTACAAAAGGAATCTACAGAACACGCGGGTCACTGGAAGAACGAAGTTGGCGGGAAGGGCTGTAGATCTGGAGGATGTCTGAAAGATAGTGTGGTGCAGAGCCAGTGATAGAAGAATAACAGATGGAAGCCAATTTGTAGTTAATTCTACTCTGTACAGAAAGCCAATGAAGAGATTTCAGTTGAGGAGTGACATGTTGGCGTCTAGATGACCTGCAAGCAAGTCTGGCGCCACTATTCTGGACCTTCTGTAGCTTGTCCAGAAGCTTGTCACGGAGTGCCACAGGCCTGGGCCAGATGTGACGTCTCAGGGTGCTGAAAGTAGGGCAGTCATGCAGAATGTGGTCTGCTGTCTGTCATCCCGTGCCACAAGGACATTCATCCGTGTGGGGAAATCTTCAGACGGTAGAGATGGGAGAGGAGTTGAAAGTGCCCAGTTCTCAATCTGAAGATAGCGACCTGGGGCGGTATTCACGTTGAGATAGCATGAGACTTAGCATGATGCTAACTTAGAAGCTCTTCCAATGTCCTATAGGATTTAATAGGACTTTTGGAAGAGCTTCTAAGTTAGCATCATGCTAAGTCTCATGCTATCTCGACATGAATACCGTCCCTGCTGGGCACTGTCCAGCTGGTGGATGCTGTCCTCTCCAGTGTCAAGCTGCAGACACTCCATCCAAATTGTTCTGAAGCGACCACGAACAATTGCTTTTGCTTCTCCGTATGACATGGGGTGTGCAAACTGTTCCAGTTTGCTGCCCATTTTGGAAAGTCTGTCTGCCTGTTCATTGCCATCCAGACCACAGTGGGAGGGGATCCACTGCAGGATCAGGGTTGATTTGCTGCTGAGCTCTTGCAGCTCCTTCCTGATGTTCTGCATGAATTGGTCTCTCTCTCTCTTGACTGGACGCTCCTGCAGGATTTGGTCTCTCTCTCTCTTGACTGGACGCTTTGGGGGACAGCATGACCGTCTGTCAGAAAGACTATGTTTCCTGGGATGCTGTCCCGCTAGTATAGTTCCTGCACTTCAGAGAGCAAGGCGCTGGCTTAAGCTCTGTAGTTGGTAGACTGATGTCCAGTGGCTAGAGTGAAGGAGATGCCATCTGGAAACGTGATGAACACACCACCTCCCCCATTTTGCACAGCATTCTCTGCAGAGCCATCTGTGTACACTCGGGTCCAGGTGGTGCTAGGGTAGTCCCTGTCGAGGGTTCGAGGGTCAGGGACTTTAGCTCAGAGTCAGTGTGCTGTGTTTTGGCTCCAATAGCAGGGATGTTGAGGATGATGGAGGTGGTATCCAGCAACCAGTCCTCATAGTCTTGGAGATGTTTCAAGTGGTTGTGATCTGGGTGGGAGAGATTGGCTGTG
Organism: Phymorhynchus buccinoides; assembly: GCA_017654935.2. NCBI lineage: Eukaryota > Metazoa > Mollusca > Gastropoda > Neogastropoda > Raphitomidae > Phymorhynchus > Phymorhynchus buccinoides. The sequence goes on along the minus strand of CM065685.1, from coordinate 56,607,308 downwards.
TTTCTGCTGAAGCGCCTTGATCAGATGGTTTGGGCTCTGTCTCTTGATCCTGTTCTTAGTTGGATCTTCCAGCTTGGAGCGTAGAGGGTAAGCGGGTAGCGTCCTCATCTTCTTCCTCAGACGCAGGCGCTTTTCCCTTCGTCGTTCTTGAAGCGAGAGCAGGCCACTGGTGCTCTCCATTGCAGAGATGGGAGTGGCCTTCGTGCCCCCAGTGATGACTCTGAAGGCTGGCATTCTGCACCTTTTCCAGGAGGTATGTGTGGCTTCTGGCAGCAGTGGACCAGGCGTTGGAGGCATACTCCATGTGGGGTCGCACAGATCCTGTAAAAACTTGGGTCAAGATCTTGGCGT
>CM065685.1:56596957-56599457 GCA_017654935.2 Phymorhynchus buccinoides | reverse complement strand
GTCACTCCTCCTCGGAGACGCCCAGTGCCGAGACCAGCCGACAAGATATTTCGGATACGTTTTGTGTCATTCATGATGACACGCAAAGCCACGACTTCTTCAGACCGTGCGTGCAGGTGGGTTTGGTTAGGTTAGGTTAGGTTAGGTAACGCGCATTATGCTCACAGAGGCGTCTCTGTGAAATTCGGGTTGCTCCCACCTGGAGAGCGCGTCGCAGCCAGAGGCGCGCCACCCAATTCCTTTTTTTTGGGCATGCGATTTTTGTGTGACTGATGAGGAAGGAAAGAGAGGGGGGTGGGTGGTGGTGGTGGTAAATTTTGACCAAATGACAACTTTTTCGTTGCCACTGGGTTTTTATCGTGTGCTAAGTGCATGAGCACACGGGACCTCGGTTTATCGTCTCATCCGAAAGACTCCACGTTCAGACCGAAAGGCCTAGTGCAAAATGAGAGGAAACCCCCCCTGTACCCCAGGTTCGAACTCGGGTTTACTTGACGCGAAGCGAACGCGCTACCACTGTGCCACTCTACCGATAATATCAGTAAAAAAAAAGTTATACGGTATAACCTCCCAAAGACTCCCTCTATGCGACCGACGATTCCTCCCCACCCTTCATATCTGGACTAATGAATGTCCACCTCCCTATAAGACACCCCCCCCCACCCCACCCCCCTAACAAGACCTTTTTTGTGCAGATTGTTCAAGGTCTGAATATGAAGGTTCCACTGTAAAGGTTCTGCTACACTATATACGATTCGATGTCGATGCGATGCGATTGTGACGATGCGAGTCATGGTTCACGTGCATGAAATGCTTCCGTCTAAGCACAATTCTACTACTTTCGATCTATATTACTCAAGTATACCCAGTACACTGATTTCACGTGAATCGCGATCGACTCACGTCGTCGCAATCGCATCGCACTGACAGGCAAATCGCATGCAGTGTGGCAGGCCCTTATAACAGCAATGTGAACAAGGATGAGGATGTAAATAATCCTCCTTTTCCTCTTCCTCCCATTTCTCCTTCCCTTTGTTCTCCTCTTCCTACTCCTCCTCCCCCTCTTCCTACTCCTACTCCTTTTCTTCCTCCTCCTCCTTCTCCCCCTCCTCCTTCTCCTCCTCCTCCTTCTCCTCCTCCTCCTTCTCCTCCTCCTTCTCCTCCTCCTCCTTCTCCTCCTCCTCCTCCTCCTCCTCCTCCTCCTTCTCCTCCTCCTCTTTCTCTTCTTCCTTCTCCTCCTTCTCTCCCTCCTCCTGTTTTTCTTCTTCCTTCTCTTCCTCCTCTTCCTCCTTCTCTTTAGTTTCTTCCTTCTCATTCTTCTCTTGTCTTTCTCCTCATCTTTATCTTCTTCCTTCTCTTCCTCCTTCTCCTCCTTCTCTTCCTCTTCCTCTTTCTTTTCCTCCTTCTCTTCTTCCTTCTCTTCCTCCTCTTCCTCCTTCTCTTCCTTCTATTCCTCCTCCTCCTTCTCTTCTTCCTTCTCTTCCTCCTCTTCCTCCTTCTCTTCTTCCTTCTCTTCCTTCTATTCCTCCTCCTCATTCTCTTCTTCCTCCTCTTCCTCCTCCTCCTTCTCTTCTTCCCCCCCTCCTCCTCCTCCTCCTTCTCTTCTTCCTTCTCTTCCTCCTCTTCCTCCTCTTCTTCCTTCTCTTCTTCCTTCTCTTCCTCCTGTTCCTCCTCCTCCTTCTCTTCTTCCCCCTCCTCCTCCTCCTCCTCCTTCTCTTCTTCCTTCTCTTCCTCCTCTCCTCTTCCTCCTCTTCTTCCTTCTCTTCCTCCTCTTCCTCCTCCTCTTCCTCCTCTTCTTCCTTCTCTTCCTCCTCTTCCTCCTTCTCTTCTTCCTTCTCTTCCTTCTATTCCTCCTCCTCCTTCTCTTCTTCCTTCTCTCCTCCTCCTCCTCCTCCTCTTCCTCCTCCTTCTCTTCTTCCTTCTCTTCCTTCTCTTCCTCCTCTTCCTCCTTCTCTTCTTCTTCCTTCTCTTCCTCCTCTTCCTCCTTCTCTTCTTCTTCTTCTCTCTTCCATTCCTCATCCTCTTCCTCCTCCTCTTTCTCTTCTTCCTTGTCTTCCTCCTCTTCCTCCTTCTCTTCTTCGTTCTCTTCCTTCTATTCCTCCTCCTCTTTCTCTTCTTCCTTGTCTTCCTCCTCTTCCTCCTTCTCTTCTTCGTTCTCTTCCTTCTATTCCTCCTCCTCCTCCTCTTCTTCCTTTAATTCCTCCTTCTCTTCTTTCTTCTCTTCCTCCTCCTCTTCCTCCTCCTCTTTCTCTTCTTCCTTCTCTTCCTCCTTCTCTTCTTTCTTCTCTTATCTTCCTCCTCTTCCTCCTCCTCTTTTCTCTTCTTCCCTCTCTTTCTCCTTCTCTTTTTCTCTCTTCTCTCCTCTCTTCTTCTTCTTCTCTTCTTCCTTCTCTTCCTCCTCCTCTCTTCTCTTCCTCTTTTCTCTTCTTCCTTCTTCCTCCTTCTCCTCCTCCTTCTCCTCCTCCTTCTCTTCTTTCTTCTCTTATCTTCTTCCTCTTTC
>CM065685.1:56589457-56591957 GCA_017654935.2 Phymorhynchus buccinoides | reverse complement strand
CGCTGCTCGTCCTCAACCTGGCAGCGAACCACATCGGGGACCAAGGGGCGGCCGCCTTGGCGGAGGTTCTATCTTACCTTGTCCTCACCCATGAACAGGTGAACAGCATATTGAACATTGATTTACCATTATTAAGTCAACCTGGCAGGGAATGAGATCGGGGACCAAGGGGCGGCCGCCTTGGTGGAGGTTCTCTCCTACCTTGTCCTCACCCATAAACAGGTGAACAGCATATTGAACATTGTGTTACCATTATCAAGTCAATCTGGCCGGGGACGAGATAGGGGACCAAGGGGCAGCCGCCTTGGCGGAGGTTCTCTCCTATATTGTCCTAACCCATGAACAGGTGAACAGCATGTGAAGCATGGCATTAAGTTTATTATGTTAACATTATAATCCTGAACCTGGCTGGGAACAAAATAGGGGACCAAGGGGCAGCCGCCTTGGCGGAGGTTCTCTCCTACCTTGTCCTCACCCATGAACAGGTATTGAACATGGCATTGCCATTATTATGTTAATAGTAGTGTCCTCAACCTGGCTGGGAATGAGATCGGGGACCAAGGGGCGGCCGCCTTGGCGGAGATTCTCTCCTATCTTGTCCTCACCCATGAACAGGTGAACAGAATACCGAACATTGCATTGCCTGTATTACGTCAGTATAACTTATGAGTGCGCTCAGAACACGATCAAGAACCAGAACAAGATCGGGGACCAGGGGGGCGGCCGCCTTGGCGGAGGTTCTGTCTTACTTCGTTCTCCTCCAAGAACAGGTGAACATTATTAATGTTAAGTATCAATTAAGGTGATATTACGCTGTTAGGCTATGTTCTATCAACCATTGTATATAGGTCCGTGCTCAACCTGGCCGGGAGCATGATCATGGGATAACGGGGCAGGCACTTTGTCGGAGGTTCTGTCTTACTTCGCTCTCGACAGTGAGCAGGTGAACCAAGTGAAATCAAACCGTCAAAACGGCGATTCCTCCTTGGCGGAGATGCCGGAGAGAGAAGCCATTTTGGATGGGGTGGGTGGGGGCCAAACCCATTGTGGTTGAAGCTTTTTCTGTTTTGTAGTGCATTAAAAAGAATTGAAGCTATTACTTTTGTTGTGAGCGAAACGTTTTTAGATAAACTGCATAAAATTAAAAAATAAATAAATAAAAAGGTTTGTATTGCGAAAATATCGTGCAATCAATTTGGTCGCCATTACAAAAGAGACGGCACACGCCTTCTCTTTCAGTGAACGAATTTGACTTCCAGCACCTCCGCCAAGGACGGTTTGATTTCTAGGAAACCAGAGCAAAGTGAGTGTTGCGATCTCTGTAAATGGTGTTTTCATGGTGATCTCGATGTGTTTCTTCGAAAAACTCATCCATCAGGGTCCACCTTGAAGCTGAGTGCTTACTATCTATCAGGACAACTAACGAACGTTGAGCAAATTTGCTTTCCGACTCCAGAATGCCCATATGTTGATACTTCTGTCTCAGAGTCGACGACATTTTAGGCCATGAGCTAGAAAGTGAGCGGCCGGCCCCCCCCCCCCCCCCTAGGGAATTTTGCAGACAGTGGTTTTTTTTATGTACCTAGGGATATGCCATTTTGATATTTGCTTGTTGGCCAGTTGAACTCTCCTGGGTGTGGCTGCAGCGCTTGCTTAAAGTTTCAATATCAATCATAAATGACGCTCGTACTGTCATATTTCCAAGTTTATTTTATCTTCACTTAAGCTAGTGATGACAGTGAAATTACATGTATATACTGTATGCTTTCTGAATGTCCCTGTATTCTGAAAACACCTTTATATTCTTCCTGAGTGCACACCATGGTATATCCAGCATGGGTTTTGTTTTACGCGTGCCGTCATTTTGCGCAAAATTGGAGGACTTCAACTTCCATACGAGAAAGATTACAGTCACAACTACCGTTTTGTGGATATTTATTTACTTAATGTTGTCAAATTTGCGGAATGTTGCTGCTTGCCTTTCTCAACCCAGGCTGACTGGCAGTTGTGGGGGCCGTTCTTGTGGTTGTCCACTGAATTGCTGCCATTTCTTGTGTGAGTAGTGTTCAGACTTGATTTTCTTTCTCTTGAACACTGCTTACTCCACAAAATAAATGCCAGCGAAACTCGATGGACGACAGCAATAGCTCTGCAATGGTCAACTTAGGACGCTGGTTTAACCGCCAGGGGGTTATCGTAGTCTCTCCCTTTCTCTCTCTCTCTCTCTCTCTCTCTCTCTCTCTCTCTCTCTCTCTCTCTCTCTCTCTCTCTCACTACGCCCAACTAAGAATATCATGCGCTAAGCCCCTACTGGTTTGATTGCCCCCTGGCGGTAAAATGCGCGTCTTAAGTTGCTTATTGCTAGTCAATATGAGATGAGAAAGACAAGCAGTAGCTTGCCGAATGTAGCTTGTGAACACTCCTCATAGGCCAATCCGACAATCAAGACAAGTGCATGCCGCAGCTTTTTGTTCTCCCCAAGGGCCGGCTGTGGCGGGAT
>CM065685.1:56579457-56581957 GCA_017654935.2 Phymorhynchus buccinoides | reverse complement strand
AAACACACGTTAAAGTCTGGTGGAGAAACGCCCTTTACGAGTATTAAGCGGGAGAGAGACTATGCGACTGCCTCATATGACTCGATCAGGGCGTGACGTTCACCAAATTTTGTTTCCCGCACAGAAGAGGTCACAAGTCATCTGACTCGATCAGACTCGATCACTGAAATTTAGAACCCGCCCTATTCGGCCCTGTCACCTGACTGGGCCTGACTGAGTCAGACTGATCAAGCAGGATGGTATGCAAATGGGGTGAATCGTCACGACCTGATCGAGTCACATGAGGCAGTCACATAGTCTGTCGCCGGCTTTAGACATCGCAGTCCGAATCGTCTGTGTATTTGATGTCTAGTAAAGGACCTTGGACCTTTCTCCATCAGACTTTTACCTAGTGGTTTGTTGTTCAAACGCACAAAACACACATTCAAGTCTGTGTCCAGAGAAAGGCCTTTTTATTCATTAGACATTGTAGTCCGAAACGTCTGTGTATTTAATTAATTAATTTCTCCACCGGACTTTACCTAGTGTTTTGTTGTCCCAAGACTAACCTTAAAGGGTCACCCTGACGGATGATTTTGTGTGTGTGCAAGAAACACGTCGAGATCACCAGGAAAACACCCTTTAGAGAGATCGCAACACTCACTTTGCTCTAGTTTCCGATAAATCAAACCGTCAAATCAAATCAAATCAAATCAACTTTATTTCAAAAAAACCTGGGGGCACAAGAAAATGCATACACGTACCATTCACACCTGCGGCATCAAACATTACAAACAATAGCCCAAAAGACACCATAACAGTACACATCAGCATAGTATTACATAGGCTCCAAACAAAAACAACAACAAAAACCAACAAAAACACTTTTTTTTTAACAGTACTCATCACCATATAGACAGGCACATTATACCATCATGCACAGATACACCTTCATACACACACGCACACATATACATGCACAACACAGTTGCTGGAATTTCACATATGAATCCTTTTTTTTTAAACCAGCGATTCCTCCTTGGCGGTGGTGCTGGGAGTCGGATTCTTTGAGTGAAAGAGAAGGTACGTGCCTTCTCTTTTCTATTGGCCGCCTGAGTTAGACGAAATCGTTTGCACTAAAATGTCCACAATACAAGCCTTTTTATACAGTTTACCAAAAGGAGTTTCGCTCACAACAAAGGAAATAGCTCCTTTTGGGGTTACTGCACAACAAAGAAAAAAAAAGCTCCAACCACTCTGAATCTCCTCCACCCACCGCGTCCAAAATGGCTTCTCTCTCCGGTAACTCCGCCAAGGAGGAATCGCCGTTTTGACGGTTTGATTTCTAGGAAACCAGAGAAAAGTGAGTGTTCCGATCCTTGAAAAGGCTCCCTTTCTCGACGTGTTTCTTGCAAAAACCCATCCGTCATGGTGCCCCTTTAACCTATAAGCGTATCCCTAACCTAAAGCTCTTTACCTAATCCGAGGGCACACGTACAGATGCGGACATGCATACTGAGACGGGCGCACAGCGATGTGGTTCCAAACCCCAAATCGGAACATACTTGGGGGGGGGGGGGGGGGGGAGAGAGAGAGAGAGAGAGAGAGACAGAGAGAGACACAGAGAGACACAGAGAGAGAGATAGAGACAGAGAGAGAGAGAGAGAGAGAGAGAGAGAGAGAGAGAGAGAGAGAGAGAGAGAGAGAGAGACCTAATTAACAGGGGGAAACTTTAAGTATGGTTGGTATTTGTAATGTATGTATGCCAGTCAGTCGTTTCCGACAATGACAGCCACAAAACAGGAAAGGGGGAAAGCTGCTAATCCGGCGGGCTGGGTTAAAAAAATAAATCCGTTTATTGTGGAGATGCCTTGCCCAGGGTACATAATACATCCCCACTCTTTCGGCAGAAGGGATTTGAGGACAGCCGGGGTTGTGGAATGTCCCCAAGAGGCCAATTATCCACCCCTTTTGGCTGGTCAGCTCTAGAGTCAGTGCAAAATGGACCTCCGCATAATAAACCCGTCTGCGTGGCAGAAGACAGTTTGTTGGTTGATACAGCATCCTGCAGTGCTGTCTGTGTGCTGTGCTGTTTTCCCACATACACATACACACACACCGCACACATGCACACACACATATACACACACCAGGGGCGGACCAAATGATTCGTAAGGGGGGATTTCCATGGGGAGCTGCATAGGTCCTGGGTTAAGGCGTAGTGGCCTTGTGGCGGTCCAGGGGACGAATCCCCCGAAAACATGTTCCACCATTTGTTTTATAACACCTTTGTATGAAATACACGCTTGGGGCAAAGGGGGGGGGGGGGGGGGGGGGGTGGGGGGGGGGGGGGGGGGGGTGGTCCGGGAACACAAGCCTCCCTCCCGATCCGCCCCACACACACACACACACACCTACACACACACACACCACACACACACACACACACACACACACACACACATACACACACACGCACGCACACACACACACACACACACACACACACACACACACACAT
>CM065685.1:56521957-56524457 GCA_017654935.2 Phymorhynchus buccinoides | reverse complement strand
CGAGAAAGAAAGTATTTAATGGGAAAAAATACAGAGGAGACAGGCTTTAAGCAATTGTTGATCGCATTCAATATTGATGTGTGCATTTGGGGACATAATAAGATCGAGCTGGTAAAACTAAAGATGTAGGTTTATATCGAAAAAAAATACCACGTAAAACAGTTTTATATTTGAGAGTTTGCGTTCAATTGGGGATTGCGCGTTCATCACTGAATAAAAAAAGTAACATAAACAAGACTGAATTTGTATAGAATTATAACCTGGGACGGTATTCATGTCGAGATAGCATGAGACTTAGCATGATGCTAACTTAGAAGCTCTTCCAATGTCCTATAGGATTTAATAGGACTTTTGGAAGAGCTTCTAAGTTAGCATGATGCTAAGTCTCATGCTATCTCGACATGAATACCGTCCCCGGAGAAGTAAAATAGTTTTATATTTGACAGTTTGCGTTTAATTGGGTATTGCATGTTCTCATCACCGAATAAAAAAAAGTAAACAAAAAAACAAGACTGAATTTGCATAGAACTATGACCAGGAGAAGATGAATTGTGTTATATATATAATTATAAATGTCGGTATTATTTATAAGTAAATACAATTTCTGCAAATAGAACCAGTGTTGCTTTAGCTTCATACATCTGCATCGCTACAAATTCGGGACTTTCCTGGAGTTGTACTGCCTCCGGACATTGCCTCCAGGGTCGTTCCCACCATCTTTATATCTACTAATGTCCCATACGTGTCTGTTTCAGACCGGAGGACGTTAAACGGATTTTCATATGTTGCTTTAGAAACCTTTTAAGACACCGTTGATTGTTAAAACAAAAAAGTACTTCGGATTAATATAGAAATAACACTATGAGGTTATTTTTTTTACAAAGAAAGAAAATATTTTATCATTGCCGATCGTATAATGTCTGGAAGTTATTGCTTGCAATACAAAAGTTGTTGCCTGACTGTCGTTTCCGACAATGACTGCCAGATAGCAGAGGAGGCAGCTGCTATTCCAGCGGGGTTGGGCTAAAATTTGTTCATAGCGTAGAAGCCATGCCCAGGGTACATCCCCACACTCTCAACCAAAGGGATTTGAGGGCGATAGTTGGCGTTGGGGAAGGTCCCCAAAGGCCAACCAATCCCTTTGGCTGCAACAATAGAGCCAGTGCAAATGTCCCCTTGTTAGAGAGGCATGGTCTTCCATGAAAGATGAAGCTGCACCATGATGTTCAAGTGCTGTAGACAATCATATATGTGACCCAGCACCACGAAAGGGACATTACGTCGCTGGGCTAGTTTTTCACAACAGGCTTGCAAAGTCAAAAATCTCAATTTTTGTCAATTTTGAGTGATGAGTATTTTTGTGTTCTTTCATATTTATAAAGGACAATCTGTAATATGGTCTCTACATGGCCTTCGAAGTGTTTTCAAACGAGTAGGCCAATGCATTTTATGCAGCTAGGCTAGACTTTAGACTGTGTTTTCTTTAAAATGGCCGACACTCACCCTACTAACTTTAAATGCTCATAACTCTGGAACTGAAACAGATACTACAAGAATGGTTCTTGTATCATTAGAAAGATAATTGCCTGAAGTTTTACTTTTCTCAGAATGGTCAGTTTGACACTTAATGTCCCTTTCGTGGTGCGGGGTCACACATAGTACAGCTCTCATTTACCTTTGGCCCTTTCTACAGGCTAATGTCATCCAGTGTACAGTTTTTAAAGACCCACCAGACCACGTGTCAAAATCACGGGTTTCACGTGTTTTCCCTCTTATAGCTGGACATAAATCTTGTTTTGACCAGGTCTCACTGCCATACAAATGCCCCCAAATTCAAAGCGATACATCATTTTAAAGAGCAGCCTCAATTTGAACATGGGGGCATTTCTATATGGGTCAAAGCTACCCAGACAAAAATCCAAGGGACTTAATCGTGGCGCGTCTGTGTATCTTTAAAAACATAGGTGTGTGCTGATACGGTTCTACAGAGACCTTTTGTGTATATCTCCTCAGTAGCCTTGTAACTGACCTGTGTAGGTGTTTGTCTGCATTGGTATTGTCAAGCTTGTAAGTGTGTGTGTGTGTGTGTGTGTGTGTGTGTGTGTGTGTGTGTGTGTGTGTGTGTGTGTGTGTGTGTGTGTGTGTGTGTGTGTGTGTGTGTGTGTGTGTGTGTGTGTGTGTGTGTGTGTGTGTGTGTGTGAGAGAGAGAGAGAGAGAGAGTGAGTTGATGAGTGAGTGTGTGTGTGTGTGTGTGTGAGAGAGAGAGAGAGAGAGAGAGAGAGAGAGAGAGAGAGAGAGAGAGAGAGAGAGAGAGAGAGAGAGAGAGAGAGAGAGAGAGAGAGAGAGAGAGAGAGAGAGAGAGAGAGAGAGAGAGAGAGAGAGAGAGAGAGAGAGGAGAGAGAGAGAGATAGAGAGAGAGAGAGAGAGAGAGAGAGAGAGAGAGAGAGAGAGAGAGAGAGAGAGAGAGAGAGAGAGAGAGAGAGAGAGAGAGAGAGAGAGA
>CM065685.1:56466957-56469457 GCA_017654935.2 Phymorhynchus buccinoides | reverse complement strand
TGACAGGGAAACTGAGTGATCAACACAGAAGAAGAAGACACTACTACTTGCGACCAGCCTACATAAGATTGCCTAGAAAATAAAACTGTAAGAAACTATACGTATTTTGTATTAGGTATTTGGTATTTGGTATTTGGTATTTGATATTTTGTATTTTGTATTAGGTATTTTGTATTTGGCATTAGGTATTTTGTATTTTGTATTTGGTATTTGGTATTAGGTATTTGGTATTTGGTATTGGGTAATTGGTATTTGGTATTAGGTATTTGGTATTTGGTATTGGGTATTTGGTATTTGGTATTAGGTATTTGGTATTTGGTATTTTAGGTATTTGGTATTTGGTATTTGGTATTTTGTATTTGATATTTGGTATTTGGTATTTGGTATTTGGTATTGGGTATTTGGTATTGGGTATTTGGTATTAGGTATTTTGTATTTGGTATTTTGTATTTGGTATTTGGTATTTGGTATTAGGTATTTGGTATTTGGTATTGGGTATTGGGTATTTGGTATTAGGTATTTGGTATTTGAATATTAGGTATTTGGCATTTGGTATTTGGTATTTGGTATTAGGTATTAGGTATTTGGTATTTGGTATTGGGTATTGGGTATTTGGTATTGGTTTGGTATTTGGTATTAGGTATTTGGTATTTGATATTAGGTATTTGGCATTTGGTATTGGGTAATTGGTATTAGGTATTTTGTATTTGGTATTTGGTATTGGGTATTAGGTATTTGGTATTTGGTATTAGGTATTTGGTATTTGGTATTAGGTATTGGGTATTGGGTATTGGGTATTAGGTATTAGGTATTAGGTATTTGGTATTTGGTATTGGGTATTGGGTATTGGGTATTTGGTATTAGGTATTTGGTATTTGATATTAGGTATTTGGCATTTGGTATTTGGTATTTGGTATTTTGTATTTGGTATTGGTATTTATTCTAGTTACAGAGTCACGGAAGTTTCACATGGGCAGAAAGAGGACAGTACGCTGAGAGACTTAACCCTTTTGCCGCCAACCATTTTTCAGCTAAAAATACCGTTACACTTAACAGGGTAGAGAAAAACAAATCATCTGCGATATTGGGAATACCCCTGTGACCTCTTTAACATTAGGCCTATCCTTGCCTCCCAACATTAAGAAAATAGGGTCTTCAGATAACAGGCCCTGATTTGACGGCTTTTAGTGACATGGGTGTTCAATCATTGTGGTGCATACATGCGACATTGGCGGTGAAAGGGTTAACAACAACTAAATAACAATATTATGAGAGGAACAAATACACACGAACAAACTATAAAGAATTCATAAACAAACTATTATAAGTAAATATGTACACATGAAATACAATTTAAAAGACAAGCAAATAAATAAATAATAATAATAATAATAATTTAAATAAAAAATAAAAATAAAAAAAGAACATCTACATACATGTCATCTCCATTAGTGTGGTGGCAAACAACTGATCATACACATAAATAAAGCTTTGTGATAAGTATGCAATGTATGCAAAAACAACAATACTACAATGGTATAAAAACGCTATGCCCTATCCCAACACGGGTTTATATGGAAGCCACTGAATGGTGATATTATAATAAACATTTTAGAATAAACAATCATGAATTTTAAAATAAACAACAACCACATAATCTGTATAGTTTCATTTATTTTTTTAGTGATTCTTTTTTCGAGTTAATTAACTCATTCTACCTCATTTACGAGTATACTCGTAAACTCATGCCAACCATATCTGCCCGTTTACGAGTTAACTCGTAATACAAACCCATCTTCAAACTGAAGCGTCTAGCTTCGTTCTCGTCCTCAAATTGTTCACTTTGGTAGCTTTAGCCTGTTTACAGACACTTCCTTTCCAGTCATGCTTAGAGTTTATCGATTTTGGAGCAGATTTATCGTATTTTTTCCGATTTGTTTCGATGATGGGTTGATGTCTATTGTGTCCGAGTCATGAAACGACAAGTAAAATTGTTTTTGGATTGATTTAAGACCATTATAATGACAAAAATAGCGATTGTATTGAGTTTTTAGCGAATGTAGGTGAAGTAGAAAGCTCTACTTTCGATCATTGCATAAAGAACAAACCTTTTCTTTATTACTGTTTTTGTGTGTGTAAAAGAGTTATTTTTAGAACTACAAACCGCATTTCAAATTCCATGAAACTTTGTAAACTTTTAAAACATGCATTTGACAATAACACGTCAATTTTTTAAACAGTACAGTGAATTGTTTCACAGTTATAGCAATATTTCTAAACAGTTTTATCGTTATGCTCAAAGCTCTCTGCACAGCTGAGCCAGGGAAGATAAATGCGGCTGCACGGATGGGGTAGAATGCGCTTGCTCATAACGTTGCTCAGAAATCACTGTTGCGGACAAGTACAACAGGAACTCCGTTCTCCCGATTGAGTAAGCTACACCTAAAAGGACGTTGCAAAACTTGTACGCATTTTCTATTCTTACCCAACAGAATTTGCT
>CM065685.1:56446957-56454457 GCA_017654935.2 Phymorhynchus buccinoides | reverse complement strand
ATGATCATTGCTATGCACTAAGTGAAACGGCCTCAATGTGATGAAACAAAATATAAAGGGGAAATAATATAGAAAGAAAGTTTTGTGTTGTGTTCACATTTTATAGTTATTGTTTTTAATTTCATTTATTTTACTTTTTTTCTGAGTGTCCTCTCTCTCTCTCTCTCTCCTCCTCTCTCGAGTCTATCTCGTCTCTCTTCCTCTCTCTCTCTCTTCTCTCTCTCCTCATCTCATCTCTCTCTCTAATTCTCTCTCTCCCTCTCTCCCTCGTCTCATCTCATTCATCTCTCATCTCTCTCTCTCTCTCTCTCTCTCTCTCTCTCTCTCTCTCTCTCTCTCTCTTCTCAATCTTGTTCATCAGTTATGTTAATGAGTTTTACTACAAACATAACCACTGCCATCAAATTTTGCCAATGGTTTGTAATCCCTTATATCTCGATGTAATCTGTCTGTCTCGCTTTCATTCCTTCTCTCTCTGGCTCTCTTTCTCTCTCTCTCACTCTCTCTCGCTCTCTCTCTCTCTCTCTCTCTCTCTCTCTCCTCTCTCTCCTCTCCTCTCTCTCTCTCTTCTCTTCTCTCTCTCTCTCTCCTCTCCCTCTCTCTCTCTCTCTCTCTCTCACCCTCTATTTTTGTTTCCCTTAAAAGTGCTATTATTCTGAAAAAAAAGTCATTTGTCTCAGGAAGTTTTATTGTTTTCTTTACTCAATTAAAACCACAAAGTCAAGTTCACCTTGCTCATTATTATCCATGTTTGCTTTTAATTCCCATTTGATTCTTTCAATGATCTCATGCGCCAATGATTGTTCATTTGCTTGACTTGATTGTGTTTTTTATGTTCAATTTTAATTGCTGAGATGTGTGAGTGCGAGAATGAGAAGGCAGGTGCAAATAAAGCATTGTAGCCTTAACATTGACTCAATAAAACATGGTTCCTCATTCTTGTATTATTCGATTCTCTCTGCCGTCACTATTTCACCTTTGTATTTTACCCTCCCACTTCCCATCAATTAATCTGACCATACAAAGCCACGGTTGTCTGCGAGCAGACGATTCACTGGCTATATGTTTACAACTTCCATAATCAGGTGAGTCCAATAGAAAAGCGCTCTTGTCAGGCCGGAATGTTGGTAAACTTGTTTTGTGTTTACTGAAAAGCAGAAAAGATACCGCCACAATCGTACATGAAACTAAACAAACAAAAACAAACAGAAAGGGGGGGGGGGAGAGAAAAAAAGACAAGAGACAAAGTGAAAAAGGAAAATAAAACGGAAAGAAGAAAAAGTAGAAATCTTCCGGATTTCTTGTATCTCCACAACTTCTCTCTCGGTCTCGTCTCTGTCTCTCTGTCTCTGTCCTGTCTCTCTCTTCTCTCTCTCTCTCTCCTCTCTCTCTCTCTTCTCTTCTCTTGAAAAAAGCAACAAACGGACAAGAGCAACGGACAAGATAACAAACATCCCCAAACAAAACAAACAAACAAGGAACCGAAATATAATCAACAAAAACACAACAGCAAAACAACGAAAAGCAGGCATAAAAACGTAATCAAGCAGCAACAACAAATGATATCATTCGTGTTTAACAGCATTGGTATAGACATTTTGTCCTTCTGTGATGATATCCGAGTATAATGATGTCTTCCATTTATAAATACGCTCACATACACGCACACACACGCACGCACGCGCACGCACGCACATCACGCACCCACACACACTCACGCACTCACACACACACACACACACACCGAGAAAATAGCCCTCTCTCTCTCTCTCTCAACCCCTCTCTCTCTCAACCTCTCTCTCTCTCTCTCTCTCTCTCTCTCTCTCTCTCTCTCTCTCTCTCTCTCTCTCTCTCTCTCTCTCTCTCTCTCTCTCTCTCTCTCTCTCTCTCTCTCTCTCTCTCTCTCTCTCTCTCTCTCTCTCTCTCTCTCTCTCTCTCTCTCTCACACACACATCCATCCTCTCATCTTCCTGTCTACATGTCATTGTGCAATAGCGTCTGCTTTACAAACCCTGACATCCTGAAGATTATAGTGGGCAGTCAGACAAACCTGCCATCAACACCGCGATATTCAGATCGGGATCACACAGGAAAGGCTAGTCCTCTTCTCCCTTTCCTGTCTCCCTGTCTGTCTGTCTCTCCTTTATTTTTGTCGACAAGGTCACGTGTCAAAATCACGTGTTTCCCCTGCTTACCCTCTTATACCTGGTAAGAAATCTTGTTTTGACCAGGTTTGACTCCCATACACATGTCCCCAAATTGAAAACGAAACATCATTTTAATTAAAGAGCAGCCTCAATTGGAAGTTGGGGCATTTGTATGTGGGTCACAGCTACCCAGAAAACAACAACCAAGGGACGATTAAGTCCCGTGAAACCCGTGATTTTGACACGTGATCTGGTGTGTCTTTAAACTTGAATTATGTTGTGTGTTATTTTATCTGTTACCCCCCTTACATACATGCCGGGAGCCTTGCTGTAAACCCTTAAAGGGGCACCCTGACGGATGAGGTTTTTTGCGAGGAACACGTCGAGATCACCAGGAAAACACCCTTTACCGAGATCGCAACACTCTCTTTGCTCTGGTTTCCTAGAAATCAAACCGTCAAATCGGCGATTCTTCGTTGACGGAGGTGCTGGAAGTGGAAGTCAAATTCTTTCAGTGAAAGAGAAGGCATGTGCCTTCTCTTTTCTAATGGCCGCCTGAGTCGCTTAGACCAAATCACGAAATGTCCACAATACAAACTTTTTTTATTTACAGTTTACCAAAAGAAGTTCGCTCATAAAAAAAGGGAATGGCTCTCATTTTTGTTTTGTTTTACTGCACTTCAAAGAAGAAAAAGCTTCAACCACTCTGAGTGTCCTCCACCCACCCCGTCCAAAATGGCTTCTCTCTCCGGCAACTCCGCCAAGGAGGAATCACCGTTTTGACGGTTTAATTTCTAGGAAACCAGAGCAAAGTGAGTGTTCCGATCCTTGAAAAGGCTGTCTTTCTGGTGATCTGGACGTGTTTCTTGCAAAAAAACCCTCATCCGTCAGGGTGTCCCTTTAACATAGTGAGAAAGGAAGTAGCATAGTAGTAAGCTGTCAGGGTTTTTAACCAGCCAGGAGCGAAAGCTGGGTTTTTTTCCAGAGCAGTCTGGGTTTTTTCTATCTGTGTGACTATTTTTCTATCTATGTTCTATCTATGTGACTGTGACTCATCCGTCAGGGTGCCCCTTTAAGGCAAAGTCTGACGATGCAATCACTCGCTATTTCGCGAGAGTGTTCATCCATTCTCACAGCGTGACAGAGCTACCAGGTGCATGCGAGAGGAAGCATCGTCGGACAAGGTCTTTAAGGGTCTGCCACACTACATACGAGTCGTTGTCAATGCGATGCGATTGTGATTGTGCGAGTCATGATTCACGTGAAATACGTTTCGTTAAAAAAACAAATTCTACTACTTTTCGCTCTATGCACTCAAGTAGACCCAATGCATTAATTTCGCGTGAATCATGACTCGCATCGTCGCAATCGCATCGCATTCACAGCGAATCGTATGTAGTTTAGCAGGCCCTTTAAGCAGGGCACAGGTCAGGTCAGGACAAAGCATCTGCTTTGTTTCATTCTGAGGTGGGGGGGGGGGGGGGGGGGTTCCCCACACCTGCTGCCATTATCATTCACACGTACTGGCGTGCGTTGTGTACGCGTTTGGTCCGCTCTCGCCCATGTTGTTTGGGTCTTGGTGGAAGGGAGAGCAAAAGAAGCAGGCCTGATTGTGTGCATAGCCTGTCAACGAGTCAAAAAACAACAAGGCGTGGTGGTGCCACTTGTCACACAACTGTCAAACATGCTGTGTTCTGGCCAGAACACAGATCTATATCAGGCCTTATAGAGTGTCAGAGATTCAGAGGTTCAATCTCTCTCTGTCTCTCTCTCTCTCTTTCTCTCTCTCTCTCTCTCTCTCTCTCTCTCTCTCTCTCTCTCTCTCTCTCTCTCTCTCTCTCTCTCTCTCTCTCTCTCTCTCTCTCTCTCTCTCTCTCTCTCTCTCTCTCTCTCTCTCTCCCTCTCTCCCTCTCCCCCTCTCTCATCTCTCTCTCCCCCCTCTCCTCTCTCTCTCTCTCTCTCTCTCTCTCTCTCTCTCTCTCTCTCTCCCCCCCCCCTTTCCTGCTTCATTCGTCCACTCTCGTTCTTACCCTCTTCCAATCGCTTTATCAAGCTTATTCTTTTATCGTCAATAAAGATCATTTTGACTTGACTTGACTTGACTTGTATTCAGTTCCAACCAAGTTACAAACAGTATCGGTACAGTTATCTGTTTTAACCCTTTCACCGCCAGCCGTATTTCAGCCAAAAATGTCCATTAAATTTACCTGGGTAGATAACAAAATCCATTTGTAGTATTGTGAATTCTTCTGTGACATATGTAAAATAAGGTCTACCCTTACTTCCCAAATCTAAGACAATAATTGGGTCTTTGGATAATAGACCCCAATTCGATGCCTTTTAGTGACATAGGTGATAAATCACTGTGGTGCTAAAATGCGGCGTTGGTGGTGAAAACCCACCTGTTCCCCCGTCATTGAAGCTCCTCTCTCTTTATCTTCTCTCTCTCTTGCCATTAGGTCTGTTTCTGCTATATTCCATTTATGTTATCTGTGTGTGTTCGCTTTGTATTGCGTTTGTGTTTGAATGCGCTTTGAATGCTAACGTGTGTGTGCGCTTTGATTTGATTTATATCAAGATTCAGCGCCGTATAAATACTGTATGTTGTTGTTGTTGCTTTGAAAGGGTTAAGGGTTTAGCACAAACGAAATAGTCTACATGCTTTTTTCTTAGACCCCCCCCCCCCCACCCACCTTTGCATGATACGATGCAGTTTCATCATCTAGTCTGGTCAGCATGATTTGTTTCTTTGGTGGACGGGAGAAAGGAAAGAAAAAGATGCACACATGTGGACAACATAAGGGAAGTGGTCAGAGACAATTGCCGGACAAATCTCAGCCTCTGTCACGCAATTTGGATATTATATAACAGGGACACGAAAGACCTCCATTAAAAATATACCTTTTTTTTTTTAAAGCTCGTTTTATTCTGCTAAATTGTTAATTCCTGTAAATTGTTACGCCGTGTACACAGATAAATTGCGGATACGCCGTGTACACGGATAAGCGGATATTCCCCGTGAAAATCCCGTGCGCAATCCATAAAGAAGTGACACAAAGAAGGGAACAGATTTGCGCACGTGTCCGAATTTCCCCTATATGCGTAAACTTGTATCCTTCTTTCTTCCACTTATTTAGGGCTTACATAACTTACGCGTCTAATGTGAACCCGGCCTTACGGTGGTACTTTTATTCTTTTGGAAAAGAACAACAACAACAGCCACAACAACAATAACACACAGGAGCAGCAACAACTACAACAACAACACGAACAACAACAACAACAGGAAACACACAAATACATTTGACTTTATATCCTTGTCTTTTCTTTTGCAATGCGCTTTGCCGATCGACTTTGGGGTCTTATAAGGGAGGGGTCTTATAAGGGAGGGGTCTTATAAGGGAGGGGTCTTATAAAGGGGGAGGGAGGGGTCTTATAAGGGAGGGGTCTTATAAGGGAGGGGTCTTATAAGGGAGGGGTCTTATAAGGGAGGGGTCTTATAAGGGAGGGGTCTTATAATAAGGGAGGGGTCTTATAGGGAGGGGGTCTAAGGGAGGGGTCTTATAAGGGAGGGGTCTTATAAGGGAGGGGTCTTATAAGGGAGGGGTCTTATAAGGGAGGGGTCTTATAAGGGAGGGGTCTTATAAGGGAGGGGTCTTATAAGGGAGGGGTCTTATAAGGGAGGGGTCTTATAAGGGAGGGGTCTTATAAGGGAGGGGTCTTATAAGGGAGGGGTCTTATCAGGGAGGGGTCTTATAAGGGAGGGGTCTTATAAGGGAGGGGTCTTATAAGGGAGGGGTCTTTAATAAGGGAGGGGTCTTATAAGGGAGGGGTCTTATAAGGGAGGGGTCTTATAAGGGGGGAGGGTCTTATAAGGGAGGGGTCTTATAAGGGAGGGGTCTTATAAGGGAGGGGTCTTATAGGGAGGGGTCTTATTAGGGAGGGGTCTTATAAGGGAGGGGTCTTATAAGGGAGGGGTCTTATAAGGGAGGGTCTTATAAGGGAGGGGTCTTATAAGGGAGGGGTCTTATAAGGGAGGGGTCTTATAAGGGAGGGGTCTTATAAGGAAGGGGTCTTATAAGGGAGGAACCTCCCTTACACGACCTTCACAAATCCTCCAAAATAAGGTCTTATAAGGGAGGGGTCTTGTAAGGGAGGGGTCTTATAAGGGAAGGGTTTAATAAAGGAAGGGTCTAATAAGGGAGGGGTCTTAGAAGGGAGGGGTCTTATAAGGGAGGGGTCTTTTAAGGGAGGTAATTTTAATACTTACAAAGAAGGGCAATGTCTCAGGGAAGTAGGTCTTATGTGGGAGGGAGTCTTATAATGGGAGGTCTTATACGGGAGGTTCCACTGTAATGCAATTTACAGAAGCCCCTTCTCTCCAAACATTTTGTGTTTGACCCTCGAACTTTGAAAACATCCCATCATATTTGCTGATCTCATTTCATAATACCCCCCCCCCCCCCCCCCCCCCGACGTGGGGATGCCAGGGGATCTTTCGCATAAATAGTTCCCCTACCTTCTGGAAGTTTTGTGCTTGTAACTTCCTCTAATCAGCCACTCTCTTTGATTCTGCCTTTTCCTTTTGCTTAGAGTCATCTACTATTTTTCTGCCTTAGGCCGTGTACACACACATGCGGAGATTCCGTGCGGAAACCCGTGCGCAATCTGCAAATAAGTAAAAGAAAGAAGGGAAAAGATTTGCGCACGTGTTCGAATTTCCCCTAATTCATAATTGTTTACACTTCTTTCTTCTACTTATGTACGGATTGCGCATGGTATTTCCAGACGGAATCTCCGCATATGTGTGTACACGGCCTTACTGGTCTATTCTCCTGCCCTTTAAAAAAAACCCTCTTCGTGTTTTTCCAACAGAAGACGGACATGCTGGGCCTAACCATTTATTAGTTAGGCGCATAACGGCAGCATGACGCGTCTGCGCTCACAATTGACAGGAAACTGTCTGAGCGATCCACAAAGAAAAAGAAGAAGAAGAAGAAGAAGAAGAAGAAGAAGAAGAAGAAGAAGAAGAAGAAGAAGAAGAAGAAGATTTCAGACACAGCCTTGTCAGTTTCCATCACTAGTTGAAGAGGCTTCGAAAATGAAGGGAAGAAATCGGGAATAAAAAACCCAACAACAACGATACAACAAAAAAGAACGACAAAAAAAAGACGAAAAAGTGTCATCAATCAATCAATCGATCAATCAATCAATCAATCAATATTTTTATTGTCCATTTTACAGGACATTCTTTCTGCAGCGATAAAACAATCAACAAAACAACACAACAAGACAGAGACATAGTATGTAGAAAAGCCAAAAAATAAAATATGCGACTATTTTAAACACCGTG
>CM065685.1:56431957-56444457 GCA_017654935.2 Phymorhynchus buccinoides | reverse complement strand
CACACATACGCATGCACACGCGCACACACACACACACATACGCGCGCGCGCGTGAACTCATCACATAGAATAGGATAGGGACTACACGTGTCATGTGTCTCTCCGCCTATCTCTTGATCTGCCTCTTTCTTTGGTTGTGTGTGTTCTTCTTCTTTTTCGTCGTCGTCTTCTTCGTCGTCGTCTTCTTCTGTTGTTGTTGTTCTTCTTCTTCTTGTTGTTGTTCTTCTTCTTTCTTCTTCTTCTTGTTCTTCTTCTTCTTCTTCTTCTTCTTCTTCTTCTTCTTCTTCTTCTTCTTCTTCTTCTTCTTCTTCTTCTCTTCTTCTTTTTCTTCTTCTTCTTATTCTTCTTCTTCTTCTTCTTCTTCTTCTTCTTCTTCTTCTTCTTCTTCTTCTTCTTCTTCTTCTTCTTTCTTCTTCTTCTTCTTCTTCTTCTTCTTCTTCTTCTTCTTCTTCTTCTTCTTCTTCTTCTTCTTCATGCTGCCGTTATGTGCCTAACTAAGAACTAGTTAGGCCCAGCATGTTCGACTTCGGCTAAATAAATCTTTGTTGTTGAATAATTTATCGGAAAAAAGGCAGGAGAATGGACGACCAGTAAGATAGAAAGACAGCAGGTGACAGTAAGCAAAGGGAAAAGGCAGAACCAAATTAGAGGACGTTACGAGCACAGAACTTCCAGAAGGGGGGAACTATTTGTACAAAAGACCCCCCCCCCCGGTATCCCCACGGGGGGGAGGTTGTGTGTGTATTCATATTCTCAATTTCTTCGGAAGGGGATCAACAAATGACAAACGTCTTCGATAGTTATTGTTCTCCAGCATTTTATCACTCTCACATTTCGTGCCGTGGCCATTCCACGAGAGCTAATGTGCTAACAGGGTAGAAGGTTGTTGCCTGTCTGTCGTTTCCGACAATGACTGCCAGATAGCACAGAGGGGGGCAGCTACTATGGCGCCCCCCCCCCCCCCCCCCCAGTGGGTTGGACAATGATTCGCTTATAGTGGAGATGCCTTGCCCATGGTACATCCCCACTCTCTCGGCCAAAGAGATTCGAGGACGAGAGTCCGCGTTGGGGAAGGTCCCCCAAAGGCCAATCAACCCCATTGGCTGCAGCACTAGAACCATTGCAACATGCCCCCTTAGTTAGAGAGTCATAGTCTTCCACGAAAGACTAAGCTGTAGCATGACATTCCAATACTGTAGAATATCATTTATAGTACAGCTCTCATTTACTGTTGGCCCTTTCTACAGGCTAATGTCAACCAGTCATACAAGCCATTTGAGTAAAAGGCCTTAGGCCGTGTACACACATAAGCGGATAATCCATGCGGAAACCCGTCCTCAATCTATGAATAAGTGAAACAAAGAAGGGACAAGATTAATTTTGCGCACGTGTCCGAATTTCCCCTATATGCGTAAACTTTGATCCTTCTTTCTTCCACTTATTTAGGGTTTTCCGTACGGAACTTACGCGTCTAATGTGAACCCGGTGTTGCATAAAATATGTTACCCATGAAATAAATACCCTTTTCCTCATTCAAATTGTTTGCTGTTTGGGAAAGATTCGCCCCTAAATACACTCAGAGGCGTCTAAATTGTAGCATGCAGGAAGAACAGAATAGTCATCATTAAATACTGAGAAGTCAGGGATATGTTTCTAAGATTTATTATTATTTATTTTTGTTTGCACGGTTGGTTGCTTTCATCGTCCGCCATTTTGAGAGCATACGAAACTAAATGACATGGCTTTGTATATCGATTTCTGAGGAAAAATGTAGATTTACACCCTCCCGTTCTATTTATTGGTTCTTTCCGTGTAGATTGAGCACCTAAATATTAAATTTTAAATAATAGTTGACTTATTTATCACATGAAAGAAGAATGGCTCTAGTGCGCTTTTGAAGGGTACTTATTTCACGGTAGGTACTTATTTCTCATGACACCGCCATTAGGGTAGAAGAAGGTGACTCTGCGGGAGACGCGCTCGCCTCGTAAAGTAGAGAAGCTACTATGGGGTGAAAGGGAGACTGTAGACACTAGTGCATCATTCTTTTTCTTCGTACGAATCGTCATACACGGACTAGAAAGTCTAGTCACCACAGTCATCCCCTCCCTTTCTTTCTCTGTCTGTCTGTCTGTCTGTCTCTCTGTCTGTCTCTTTCTATGTCTCCTTCTCTGTCTTTCTGTCTGTCTCTCTGCTCTCTCTCTCTCTCTCTCTCTCTCTCTCTCTCTCTCTCTCTCTCTCTCTCTCTCTCTCTCTCTCTCTCTCTCTCTCTCTCGTCAGTGTTCCGGTCGTTGGAAAGACTGTCTTTCTGGTGATCTCGACGTGTTTCTTGCACAAACTCATCCGTCAGGGTGTCCCTTTAACCGTTTCACCGCCAGCCATATTTCAGCCCAAACTTTCCATTAATTTTACCTGGGTAGAGAACAAAATCCATCTGCAGTATTGGGGATTCTTCTGTGTCATATAATATAAAATAAGGTCTATCCTTCCTTCCCAAAACTAAGACAATAGGGTCTTAGGACAACAGACCCCAATGTGATGCCTTTTAGAGACATATGCGTAAAATCACCGTGGTGCTAAAATGTGATTTTGGCAGTGAAGGGGTTAAGAAAAAAAAGGTTCAGATGGGCTTGATGCTGCTTCTCTTTTCTGTGACCTTAGTTTCAACTGCAGTGCGTGCGATTAGCGATTCTCGGTCAAGGCTAGCGGTATCGGGGAGGTTCTCGAAAGCAGTCGTTTGATGGTTGTCTTGTGCCATTCTTGGAGGAGGATCGATTGTATTCATGACGATACTGCTCTATTTCTCCCCGTGGACAAGTGGTGTTAGGCATGCGATAGGACACATTGGGGCGCTTTTGGTGGACCGAAGGGTGACGACTCTTGTAGCTTATTTTACTTCATTTTGGTCAAACAGAAGGCAGGATCTATTTTGAGAGAGAGAGAGAGAGAGAGAGAGAGAGAGAGAGAGAGAGAGAGAGAGAGAGAGAGAGAGAGAGAGAGAGAGAGAGAGAGAGAGAGAGAGAGAGAGAGAATATCGACAATTCGACAGTTTGCAATACAACCCTTAGTTCAAAACACACACATACACACGCGCGCGCAGAGAGAGACAGAGAGATAGAGAGAGAGAGAGAGAGAGAGAGAGAGAGAGAGAGAGAGAGAGAGAGAGAGAGAGAGAGAGAGAGAGAGAGAGAGAGAGAGAGAGAGAGAGAGAGAGAGAGAGAGAGAGAGAGAGAGAGAGGAGAGAGAGAGAGAGAGAGATAGATAGATAGGGAGAGAGAGAGAAAAAAAAAGAGAGAGAGAGACAGAGAGAGAGAGAGAGAGAGAGGGGAGAAAGGGGGGGGGGGCGGGGGTGGGGAGGGGGGGGTGGGGTAGAAAACCAAACAAAGGGGGGGAGAGAGAGAGAGAGAGAGAGAGAGAGAGAGAGAGAGAGAGAGAGAGAGGGGGGGCAGTCAGACAGACAGACAGACATATAGACAGACAGTCAGACAGACTGAGAGGTTGCCGTTTCTAAAGAAACTGTTCTCCAAATGGAACCCCACCTGGTCTGAAGGGCTAAGGACCATGACTCTACCTACACGCCTCATTGCAATGGAGCTGTGGAGTGTTGAGGCTGGGAATGGGCTAGCCTAGCTGAAGAAAATGCATTGATCTACTCGCTTTAAAGAACGTATAAGACTATTTAGAGACCATATTAAAGATGGTCCTTTATAAATACGAAAGATAAGATATTACAGAACTTGAAAATGCCCATAACTCAAAATTGACCACAAAAAAACATTTGAAAAAAAGATTTGACTTTCCAAGCTTGTTGTGAGAAACTAGTCCAGCGACTTAATGTCCATTTCGTGGTTGCCGGGTCACGTTTCTGAATCGCGGGTACACACTTGTCTTCTGTTTGTAACCTGTAGAATTCCCCTGGCTACGTGGCGTGTAGTCATAAGTGCGTCTTAGACAGTCAACGCGGGAAGTAGCATGTCGAGTCAAGTCAAGTCAAGTCAAGTCAAGTCAAAATGATCTTTATTGAGGATAAAAGGAATAAGCATTACAGTTTTTTTAACATCCTGTCCTCAAGAGAACAAAATAGCAACAAAGAATGTGGGACAAATGAGAGTGCAGAGAAAAAAAGTGCACAGGACAAAAACATTCGTTTTACAAAGCATCACAGGAAAACCCACAACTGTTTATTAGAAAAAAATATACATATGAAGCCATTTACATACAATCCAAAATAATACGATTAATAAATATATACATGCATATGCAATTAGAGAAGAAGAAGAAAAAGAAGAAGAAGGAGGAGGAGGTGAAGAAGAAGAAGAAGAAGAAGAAGAAGAAGAAGAAGAAGAAGAAGAAGAAGAAGAAGAAGAAGAAGAAGAAGAAGAAGAAGAAGAAGAAGAAGAGAGAGGAGAAGAAGAAGAAGAAGAAGAAGAAGAAGAAGAAGAAGAAGAAGAAGAAGAAGAAGAGGAGAAGAAGAAGAGAAGAGAAGAAGAAGAAGAAGGAGAAGAAGAAGAAGAAGAAGAAGAAGAAGAAGAAGAAGAAGAAGAAGAAGAAGAAGAAGAAGAAGAAGAAGAAGAAGAAGAAGAAGAAGAAGAAGAAGAAGAAGAAGAAGAAGAAGAAGAAGAAGAAGAAGAAGAGAAGAAGAAGAAGAAGAAGAAGAAGAAGAAGAAGAAGAGAAGAAGAAGAAGAAGAAGAAGAAGAAGAAGAAGAAGAAGAAGAAGGAGGAGGAGGAGGAGGAGGAGGAGGAGGAGGAGGAGGAGGAGGAGGAGGAGGAGGAGGAGGAGGAGGAGGAGGAGAAAGAAGAAGAAGAAGAACAAGAAGGAGAAGGAGGAGAGAGTATGTAAATGTAAATTAGACTACCAAACTCCCAAAGCGATTGCCATTTGCATACTAAATGTTTTACGCTATCCGTGTTGACTGTCTAGGACGCACTCACGATTAGATGACATGGATGCCAACACTAATATGAATAATTGAAATGGTCACGATTTGGGTTTTTTGCAGGCCAATGTTAAATTCATGTTAACACTGAATTATTCTAGTCTCTCGTATTATGGACATTGAAACCCTGATCTCGTCTGTTGTAGCGTATGTGATGACGTTGTCCTTCCTGTCCTGGTTTGTATATGTGACCCAGCACCACGAAAGGGACATTAAGTCGCTGGGCTAGTTTCTCACAACAGGCTTGCAAAGTCAAAAATCTCGTTTTTTTGTCAATTTTGAGTTGTGCGTATTTTCGTGCTCTCCAACGTCTTATTTTTCATATTTATAAAGGACAGTCTTTATTGTGGTCTCTGAATGGTCTTATAAGTGTTTTAAAAACGATTAGGTCAATGCATTTTCTACAGCTAGGCTAGACTTTAGACTGTGTTTTCTCGAAATGGCCGAGGCTCACCCTACTAACTTTAAAAGCTCATAACTCTGGAACAGAAAAAAACAAAGATACAAGAATGGTTCTTGTGTCATTTGAAAGAGGATTGTCTGACGTTTGCAAACGTATAATTTTCTTAGAATGGTCAGTTGACACTTAATGTCCCTTTCGTGGTGCTGGGTCACATATGTCGAGTCAGAAAGAGTTTATTTGTCAGTCTTTGGTCGAGTTTGTTGGCAATCTGTAGAATAAAGAATAAGAAGTTTAAAGCAAAGTTAAGAGGTCTTTTAAGGAAACTTACGACGTGTTGTTGTTGTTGTTGTTGTTGTTGATGGTGGTGTTAGTGGTTGTGGTGGTTAGGGCCTCAACTACAACTCGAAGGGGGTGGGGTGGGGGCAAGGGGGGGGTGGGTGTCTAAACTTCGAAATCAAAATTTCCCTCACATACTTTTGATCCTATTAAGTTGATGGCTTCCTGAAATATGTAAGCTTCGTAGACTGGTGCATACATTTTGATTAAACGAGTTTTACAATGTTCTTGTCAAACTGCCTAACAAAGTAATAGATAGAACTCCACTACCCCCCTTTGATGAGGCCTCTCCTCCTCCCACCCCTCCCATCCATACGTTTGCGTAGACAATATCAACAACAAATAATATATCCCATCAAATCAACAGTCTGTTTTAAAGTAAGTGCCACGAGACTGTAGTATGCTTTGCATTCAGTGAGGGTGTACTATGTTCTTCCATCGAATTAGTCTTGATGGTGGTGAGATGGACTCATATTCATGAATATTCAAAGAATGGTATATACTATTGTTCAGTACTGCCGTATGTTTTATGCAACCGGGATTTGCCGGGTATAAATAGGTCCCGTTGCTGGAGCCATAGTCTAGTAGATCAAGACTATCAGTACGGTCAAACCACTCACTGTAATTATTCATATGGACTTATGTAATGAAGCGTACATAGTAATATCTATAATGTTATAGTTCGTTTAGGTGATTATTTTACGATGATGTAAATATGCTTATTTACTTCAATTAAGGAGGACGTTTTCGTTTTAGCAATATGCAGTGTTTTGGCAATACAAGCCTTTTAATTTTTATTTTATTTTATTATTTCATACAGATTATCTAAAGAAGTTTCGCTCACAACAAAGGAAACAGCTCCGTGTTTTTTTCTACTGCACTACAAAAAAAGAAAACGCTTCAACCACAATGAGTAACCTCCACCCACCCCATCCAAAATGGCTACTCTCTCCGGCATCTCCGCTAAAGAGGAATCGCCGTTTTACGGTTTAATTTATAGGAAACCAGAGCAAAGTGAGTGTTCGGATCCTTGAAAAGGCTGTCTTTCTGGTGATCTTGACGCGTTTCTTGCAAAAAAACTCATCCGTCAGGGTGCCCCTTTAAGGGTTAGACACACTGCATACAATGCGATCCGACTGCGATCCGATTGTGGCATTTGTGAGGCATGATTCGCGTGGAATTCTACTGTCTTCTTTTTCTTGTTGCTCTTCTTCTGTGTTCCCAGGTCATATGGCCATAATGGGTAAGGTACGCATTTGGTTTACATTTGGACTATCTGTCTGTCTGTCTGTTTATCTGTTTACAGATTCCTCAAAGCGATCATATTTCCAGGAATGTGAGAAGAGGAAAGGTTGTATAACTTAAAACTTCCATTGACTTTTAGAGTCAATAAGCAATATCATTGAAATCAGCTGCGATGTGGTCATTTACGCTTTCAAAATGTACGTATTCATTCACTTGTATTCCATTTTGTGTATTATTAGTCTGTTTGAAAACCCGTAACCCCTTCGATGATATGTAAGGAAGAATGCAAACAGCGACGAACATTTGGGTTTTGAAATGTTAGCAACCTTAGAAGTGCTATGCTGATAACATCACGCAACGGAAATGTGAACCTATCCATCATACGACACAGTTGGACGTACGCTATTTATCAGCAGCGAAGCGTCGCTGATAATGTTTCCAGCCGTATCTGTTTGTTCCTGATTGGCTGACTGACTGACTGACTGACTATCTATCTATGTTAGCACGACAGCGTTTGAACGGAAGTATCAAGGACCCTCGAAAAATGTTGCATGCGGGATAGGTAAATATAATACCTAGGCCCTGTGTGAGGATGAATGTCGTTGGTCCAAATGTCAAGATCACTTGAGTAAAAAATGCTACCGCAGGGCTGGTAGTATAGCGTCTTAACGCTCTAGTTTGCTTTGATGTCCGTTCGAGAAAACAACAACAACCCCTCCAAAACAAACAAACAAACAACACACACACCAAAAACCGCCTTTGTATTGGCCTCTAAACGAGATCGAAAAGCCAATGGCACAGAATGTTCAAGGATCATGTAACAGGACTCGCGTTTATATGCGTGTATTATACGCACAATGTAAGTAACATTGTGCGTGCATGTCTGTATAAGCATGTAAAACTGTGCGTGCAAGTCTATTGGCTGAACTCGCCTTTCCTTTCTCTCTTCCCCTCTGACAGCTAAATCCTGTTGCCAGGCGCTTTGCTTATTTGATTGGATTTTTGTTTGTTTTTACTTGATTGTTTAACATTTGCCCCTGTTATGATCATTGAAAATGTGAATATATTTTACACATGACGAAGTTTGGTGGATGTTTCTGTCAATGACACTATATTTTGTTGTTCCTGCAACAACAACAACAACACAACAACAACAACAACAACAACAACAACAACAAACTGACCCCGTTTGTCATCTGAAATCTCCATGCGACTTTGTGCCCTTGTCCATCACTGTTTGAGTTCTGTTATTGCTAAGCAGCCACGAAGCGAGGGCTGCTTAATGTTTTCAGGGGTATCGATCTGTTCCTGGCTATGCGTGGCTGGCTGACTTATGTACGTTAACATTATATCGTTTGAAACGCGGCACCATACGAGGCTGAACGTTTGCATGCAGGTTTTGCATGCACACACTTACCGAGGTTCGAACTTGAAAGTCATTGGTCAAAGGCCAAGATCTTTGTTTGTTTCCTTATGTATGCTTCACAAAGGATTTGAAATGTTCCTGTCTTTATTTCCTCTGATAATGATTAAATCAGATGTTTAGTTTTGTACTTACCAGCCGCCATTCAGAAATTCACGTATAGTACGTTGGCACAGAATAAGCTTCAAGCTTGGTGTTGCTGTTAATTTTGCTTAATATTTATGTAATGTGCGTTTTGGTAAATAACAATCATTTAAGCCAAAGGCCAAGATCACTGCAGCCGTAATGTCTGCCGCGATGCTGTTTGATTTAGCGCTTTTACGCTCTACTTTCGTTTTCTTTGTGTTGGTCTAGTTTCCTGTTCTTTAAACCCGTCAAAGCGCACTGGTTCACTCTAAATCAAACACACATATACATGCAAAGAGAGAGAGAGAGAGAGAGAGAGAGAGAGAGAGAGAGAGAGAGAGAGAGAGAGAGAGAGAGAGAGAGAGAGAGAGAGAGAGAGAGAGAGAGAGAGAGAGAGAGAGAGAGAGAGAGACAGAGAGAGAGAGAGAGAGAGAGAGAGAGAGAGAGAGAGAGAGAGAGAGAGAGAGAGAGAGAGAGAGAGAGAGAGAGAGAGAGAGAGAGAGAGAGAGAGAGAGAGAGAGAGAGAGAGATGGAAACTGAGAGACAGAGAGAGACAGAATGAAGAGAAATAACGCAACGTGTCTTACAAGATTAGTATTAAAATCAATATTAAAATTATAGCCCGTCGACAACACAGGCAATGTCAGGACTGTCACCTCGATATGACTGTTTGCACTGTATTAGTACTGTCTAATTTTGTTGTTGTGGTTGCTGTTGAAACTCGTTCAGAAAAGGGCCAATAGGTCATTTCTCTGCCCCGGAAAAACATGCACGCACATGTAATTCACAACCGAAAACTCAATTTTGCCTACTGCTACAAAACTTCCAATTTGAAAGCAAACGAAATCTATACACACAAACTAACCACTTTTTTTCTCTCTCACTGCATACAGCTACATGTTCGAAGTTTCCGTTCAGTTGGCTTCAATGTGTGATGACCTTAAAGGTGCACCCTGACGGATGAGTTTTAAAAAAAAAAGAAACACGTCGAGATCACAAGGAACACACCCTTTACAGAGATTGCAACACTCACTTTGCTCTGGTTTCCTAGAAATCAAACCGTCAAATCGGCGATTCCTCCTTGGCGGAGGTGCTGGAAGTAAAATTATTTCACCCAAAGAGAAGGCGTTTGCCGTCTCTTTTCTAATGGCCGCCTGCGTTTAGACCAAATCGTTTGCACGAAATTTTGGCAATACAAGCCTTTTTTTTTTTTTTTTTTTTTTATTATTTCATACAGATTATATAAAGGAGTTTCGCTCACAACAAAGGAAACAGCTCCGGGTTTTTTTTTCTACTGCACTACAAAAAAAGAAAACGCCTCAACCACAATGAGTAACCTTCACCCACCCTATCCAAAATGGCTACTCACTCCGGCATCTCCGCTAAAGAGGAATCGCCGTTTTACGGTTTAATTTATAGGAAACCAGAGCAAAGTGAGTGTTCGGATCCTTGAAAAGGCTGTCTTTGTGGTGATCTTGACGTGTTTCTTGCAAAAAACTCAGCCGTCAGGGTGCCCCTTTAAGGGTTAGACACACTGCATACAATGCGATCCGACTGCGATCCGATTGTGGCATTTGTGAGGCATGATTCGCGTGGAATTCTACTGTCTTCTTTTCCTTGTTGTTCTTCTTCTGTGTTCCCAGGTCATATGGCCATAATGGGTAAGGTACGCATGTGCTCGGTTTTCAGTTTTCACTGATCTCCCCGCTGCGCACAGCCGACACATTCGCGCGCGCGCGCGCGCGCGCGCGTGTGTGTGTGTGTGTGTGTGTGGGTGTGTGTGTGTGTGTGTGTGTGTGTGTGTGTGTGTGTGTGTGTGTGTGTGTGTGTCTATGCTTGTGTGTGTGTGTGTGTGTGTGTGTGTATGTGTGGACGAGGTCCCGTGTGCCCATGCACTTAGCACACGTGAAACCCAGCGGCAACGAAAACGTTCTCAGCAGGTCAAAATTTACCCACCCCACCTCTGCTTCTTCAGCAGTCACACAAAAATCACATGCACACAAAAAATGGCTTCGACACACTCTCCAAGTTGGAGCGACCCGAATTTCACAGAGACGCCTCTGTGACTATAAAGTACTGAAGACCAAATTCCAAAAACAAAATGTGGCCTTGCATGCCCTGCTCTCATGATGATTTCAGTTTTGATTTCCAATCCAGTCCATAGGGGAAGACAGGACAAAAAGCCCGTGGGCGGGTAATAAGCCCATGCCAATTATCTCATGAAATAAAGCAAATGTCAGTCACATTTGCCCATGAGACGAATGCTTATCTCATGAAATAAAGCAACTTTCAGTCACTTTGCCCATCAGACGAGTGTTAATGTTTAGCATTCGTTTCATGGGCAAATGTGACTGAAATTTGCTTTATTTCATTAGATAATTGGCATGGGCTTCTTACCCGCCCATGGGCTTTTTTCCCCGTCTTACCCTACCCTTGGAGTCAGATTCGGGTCAGATTCAGGGGGATCGGTATGTTCTTGGGAACTGTCCTTGGACGTACGTGGTGGCGCCATCGGAGGAGGACCTCACTCACGCTGGGTCATGGACTTACACATTATTGTCGTCAGTAAAGGGGGGCTTAGTAGGTAGGTGGTGTCCTGCGTGTTGTATGTCAGAACAAGCTCCACTGTACTCCACTGAAGCGACTTACTCAGCAGCAGGGGGGATTTACAAAAGCGCGTGTTGGTACATCAGAAGCGCGGTCAACTTGTACGAAAGCGCGTCAAATCAGCATACGTAAGCGCGGATTTTTTGTACAATTTTGTGCACAGATTTCCAACTCCCACCCACCAATTCACCCCACCGTCTCCGTCGTGGTTGTGTTCCATTGTCATTGGGATCTGATATGTCATGTCACTGTCAGTTCGAAGTCGTTCTTTGCATTTTTTGTTGTTGGTGCAGCGCCACGGTATTATGCCATCTTTCAAAACGCTGTCAACCCGGTAGACATAGCCATCGTGCAGGGTTTATACGCGCTTTTGAAACTTATCCGGTTCAGAGATCCGAGCTTTGGAATGTCGCCCAGCAGCAGTGCAGTGTCTCCTCTAATGGTTGTCAAAACGAAACAACAAAAAAGTCATCTTTCTGGCTACGATTGTTATGAGCTAAGTGTTCGATTGTTGATTGGCTCATTTAAATTAAGCGTATACCCCCACCCCCACACCGTTCTGTCCCCCTCCCCCCTCCCCATTCCACCTTCCCTCTTCCGTTGCATACCCAATAGTAGACCAAGCACGCAACTAAATTCGATCGAAGAAGAATTGTTCTCAATCAGTAGGTAAATTAAAGGGGGGGGGGGGGGGGGGGGGGGAGGTTGAGCTAGTTTGGAGAAGCTTAGTAAGAAAAACAGTTATTGGAGTCTTTACATGAAAGTCGGATTTATCGTGCACGTACGTTGGGTTGTTTGCTTAATGCAGAGCTGGGAAAGTTGATCGTTAGTAGGTGAATTGACCCGGCTGAAGCCAACTGATGAGTGTCTTCAATTAAACAGGAACGGCATGGGTCTGGTCTGGACTAATGAAACGAGCGAGCGAGCGAAGCGAGCGAGCGAGAGAGAGAAGAGAGAGCGAGGGCGAGCGAGAGAAAAAAAGAGAGAGAAAAAAAGAGAGAGAGAAGAGAGCGAGAGAGAGAGAGACAGAGGAGGAGAGAGAGAGAGATGAGAGAGAGGAAATAGAGAGAGAGAGAGAAGGAGGGAGAAAGAGAAAGAGAGCGAGACACAGAGAGAGAGAGAGAGAGGGAGAGAAGAGAGAGACAGAGAGAGAAACAGAAAGAGAGATAGATACCCCCCGGATAGAGAGAGAGAGAGAGGGTGATGGAGAGAGAAAGAAAGAGAGAGAGAGAGAGCGAAAGAGAGAGAGAGCGAGAGAGTGAGAAAGAGATGATAGATAGATTAGAGAGAGAGCAGAGAGAGAGAAGAGAGAGAGAGAGAGGAGAGAGAGAAAAAAAATAGGATAGAGAGAGAGAGTGAGAAAGGAGATAGATAGATAGATAGAAAAGAGAGAGAGAGAGAGACTGATTTTGAGAGAGAGAC
>CM065685.1:56419457-56421957 GCA_017654935.2 Phymorhynchus buccinoides | reverse complement strand
TCATTGAAATGTTTTGCCACCATCGTGTCCTCGTTTTTTATGGTTTGTTTGTCAAGTGCATCTTGTGTTTCTGCGTTATAATGTCTGATGTTGTACGTATGTCCATAGAATCGTGTTTGCAGTGTCTGTCCAGTTTCTCCAACGTATTGGACTTTTTTGCATTTGTCACAATCAATTAGGTAGATGATGTTAGATGACTTGCATGTGAGGTGGTCGCTGATGGCATATGTAGTTCCGTTCCTAGCACTTTGAAACGATCTTGTTGGTTTTAGATGGTTTCGGCAAAGAACACATCTCCCAGAGCATTTGAAACATCCGTGTTGTTCTTCAATGTTTACTCTGCTGTTTTCGTCTTTGTTTGTTTCCTGTTTGTCAGTTGTTGGTAGTTCTTTTTCTGGATTGGACTCCTGTTGATGCTGAGAGTGAGATCTTGGCTGTTGTGGCTGGTCTTTTCTTTGTGCTTGTCCATGTACTGGTGGTGGATCTCGTGGAAGCTGTCGTTGGTGCTGTTGCAAGGGCTTCGGGAGTTTGCTTGGCATCAAAAGACTGCACATGTTCTTGCAGTTTCTTTCTCCGAGGATGGGCGGGTGAGGGAGAGCCTTTTGCATTCTGTAGCTGGAATGTAGAATGGGCATGCAGGCTTTCAACCAGTTTCCCAGTGGAGGATTTTGGGGATTGTGCCTGATGATGACTGGCACTCTTTCGTTGCTTTTGGGGGGTTTGTACTTTAGGGTTTCTTCCCTAGGTAGAGAGGCCACCTTTTTTTGCGCTTCCTCTTTTCCCCTTTTCCTGAGTTTTTCTGAAAGCTCTTTTGCCCTTGTTTGGAAGTCATGTTCCTCGGAGTATGTACGCCTCATTCTCAGGAACTGAGAGTGAGGTATGCTCCGGGGGCAATGTCTTGGGTGACAGCTGTTGAATGGTAGGCACATGTTCGCATCTGTGGACTTCACATGGAGGTCAGTGACGATCTTGTTGTCCTTGATGCTGAGACTGACGTCCAAGTATGGGATGTTGGATGTTCCATACTGTGCTGTAAATGTGATGGTAGGATGGAGAGTGTTGATCCATTCCAGGAACTTCAACAGTTCTTGCTCTCCAAGGAACCACAGCATGGTAATGTCATCAATGAAACGTTTCCACGTCGTGGCATCGATGTTCCAGGGGCTGGTTTCCAGCACTTTCTTCTCTACCCCAGCCATGAAGATATTGGCTATTAGATATTAGTTAGTTAGTTAGTTAGTTAGGTAGTCTGTTATAGTCCCGTCAACAGCTATGGTTATCTCAGGACTGTCACCACGTAAAGTTCGACCACGTATAGCAAAACACACATCAATAATTCTAAACAACGTCAATAAACCTGAAAACAACAATAGCAAAACAGTACAATTCACCACATGGCATCTTCATCATTGTACCCTATGGCTCATAATTATGTGTTGGCTTAGATAAACAAAACAAAAAGCACCTATCATGTCCCTATATTGTTTTCGCGGTATGTTCTACATAGTATTATACATATATTTCTTTCATCAGATTTAATGTAAGAACTTGTCATGGACAGGTATCGCAAAAATCTGATATAATTGATACACTATTTATATTTCATACAGTAATTTACCAATAAAGCATCTCTTTCTTAGCTGTATTTGATGTGGAATATTCAACATTATTAGGCACAACTCCATCATTGATAATTAGGTATGTTTGTGCACGAATTCCTAATGTATTTGTGTTAAGTGCATTGTGATCACTTCAAAATAATTTGGACTCTAAATCATTTAAATACTAAATGCTTTTGAATTGTAACTGAATCGTTTTCTATGGCATGCAGCTACTTGCTTGGGAAAATTCGGAATCTTCCCGGGAAAATTCCGAT
Source organism: Phymorhynchus buccinoides (assembly GCA_017654935.2). Taxonomy (NCBI): domain Eukaryota; kingdom Metazoa; phylum Mollusca; class Gastropoda; order Neogastropoda; family Raphitomidae; genus Phymorhynchus; species Phymorhynchus buccinoides. The sequence continues at coordinate 56,420,081 of CM065685.1, read as the reverse complement.
TTTTCCCAAGGCTGGGAAGATTCGGAATTTTCCCGGGAAAAATCGGAATCTTCCCGGGAAGATTCGGAATCTTCCCAGCCTTGGGACAATTCGGAATTTTCCCGGGAAAAATCAGAATTCCGATTTTTCCCGGTAAATTCCGAATTTTCACGGATTCCAAATTTCTGATTCCAAATTTTCCCGTGACATAAACATGCACTTTTTTTTAATTTTTATTGAGCGGTATTAATGAAACATATTTATAATTCACTTAGTATCGCAAGCATAAAGAAAAGTACCCATGAGTGAAAAGCTAGCAGTTTTCACTGAATATACCCAATGTATTCACAGATTTTTCTGGACTGTTTTTTTGTGTGAAAAGTTACTTATGATAAACTAAAGTTGTCTTGTAAAAAAATTCTGAAAATATCGGTGAACTAAACTGTTCCTCCCGAAACAGCTATGGGTCAATTATGATCAAATTATGGTCAATTATAGTCAAATGATGATACATTATAATCCAATTATGATCAATTGTGGTCCAAGTATGATCAATTATGATCAAATTATAGTCAATTATGGTCAAATTATGGCTACCTATAGTAAAATCATGGTCAGTTATAGTCACATTATGGTCAGTTATAG
>CM065685.1:56406957-56409457 GCA_017654935.2 Phymorhynchus buccinoides | reverse complement strand
ATGCGTTTGCCTGTTTGAAACTGTTTATTGGAGAAGATTTACAAAAAATGCAGCCCATGGTTATGAACGCGTTTTGGTAACGGAGAAAGGTGGCAGAGTGGTTAAGACGTTCGCCTACCAAATGTAACGCGTGGCTGCAACGTGAGTGACCCGGGTTCGAATCCCGGCCTCGCCCTTTCTTTCTAGTTCGACAGGAAAATCGAACTGAACGTCGAGTCCTTCGGATGGGGACTTAAAGCTAATATGACCCGTGCGCTTTACGCACGTAAAAAAATCCCACGGCAGTTGAAAGTCGGTAAGAGCAGGGAGAAATCCCGCTGCCTGGTATGGCCAAATTGATAGCTAGGTTTCCCAAGTCTGTCCCCCACCCTCCTCATCCTGCTCCCCCCAAAAACAAAACAAAAAAATCCAAAAAAAAATCATCCACCACGATCGTGGTTTCTACCAAATCGCCGCCTCTACCGGCAGGCTGGTAGAAATCACGATCGGGTTTTGTGCTAGTAAAAACTCCCATCGTAGTCTCTACCAACACATTCGTGGTAGAAACGGGGATCGTGGTTTATACTGGAAGAAACTCCGATCGGCGTTTCTACTGGTAGAATCCCCGCCGATTCTACCAGATCGCGATCTCTACCGTGAAATATACATACATGCACCCAAAGTCTGTCCAAATTAACTTCGTGGTTTTTTTTCCCTGTTTACACTGTGAACTTTTCCACTCTCATCAATCACACTTAACTTCTCTTTATGTCAAGAAAAACAAGTGATTATACAATAGCTACATAATAAATAGATTTTTGCAATAATGATCATCGTCAGGTTAAAAAGCATGCCTTGATTTTTATAACCGGGTCACTGTTTATTTCAGTTACGTTTTGTTAAAGATCCACCAGATCACGTGTCAAAATCACGGGTTTCACTTGTTTTTCCCTCTTATAGCTGGGAAAAAAAATCTTGTTTTGACCAGGTCTGACTCCCATATAAATGCCCCCAAATTCAAACCGAAACATCATTTTAAAGAGCAGCCTCAATTGGAAGTTGGGAACATTTGTATGTGGGTCACAGCTACCCAGACAAAACCCAAAGGGATTTAATTGTGGTGCGTCAGTGTGTCTTTAAGCTGTTTGTGATGACGATTTCCACCACATGAATGGATTCTGTATTTTGTTTTGTTTGGCTTAAACAAGATTTATTCAAATAAAGCACATACAGCAGCACATAATTTAAATAAGTAGAGCACAACAAGCTTAGAGCTTATACAAGGCACTCCAACATTTTTCAATGACATAGTATTGGCTGCCACAAGCATGGCAATACACAGCACAACATCAATATTAGTGTACAATGGGAAGAACAACAAATAAAACAATAACTTACCAACAAAAACATGAATCAAAACAACAGATTAGAAACGCATTATAATCACATACAACTCTCTAATAAAAAATTTGCCTTTGGGTTGCAGGGGCAAGACTGAGACGCGCACCGGTTGTTTTGTTTCTATGTTCGTTTATCTTGTTTTTTTCTTCTGTATAGTGATCATTAAATTGTATTGTAATTCTACATGATTGTACTTGTCTTATTTTAGGACAGTTATTCCAACATATATATTTTTGCATGTAAAACGCAGAAAAAAGAAATCTAATTATATGTAGCATAACATTTTATAAATAGAACGCAATAACTGGAAATAACTGCATGTAACATTTATTTTAAGCAGATATTTCGAGCGACTGCTCTATTGTCAGTAAGGAGCTAGTTCCAGAAAAAAAAGTACATTTCAATGAAGTTGCCCAGTCAACAGTAACCAATGGTAAATCTCATTTAAACGATTTAGACACTCTTAACCCTTTCACCGCCAGCCATATTTCAGCCAAAAATTCCATCAAATTTACCTGTGTAGAGAACAAAAATCCATCTGCAGTATTGGGGATTCTTCTGTGACGTATACAAAATAAGGTCTACCCTTACTTCCCAAAACTAAGACAATAGGGTCTTTGGATAATAGACCCCAATTTGATGCCTTTTAGGGGCATGTTAATCATGTCACTGTGGTGCTAAAATGCGACTTTGGCGGTGAAAGGGTTAAACAATTATGTGACTCACAACACATAACTTCCGAACTTAATATCCCATTAATGTCAGTCTATGAAGTTTACACCGCTCTTTCCAACTTAAAGCAAACATGCTCCCGTGGTCTGGATGAAATCGGTGAGAACATTCTTAAAATTGCTGCCCCTATCATTTCCGAAACCCTCACTTATGTCTATAATCTTTGCTTAAGTAAGAATCAGTTTCCCAAAGCTTTCAAATTAGCCAAAGTAATACCAATTTATAAATCAGGTGACCCAGACAATCCTTCGAACAGCCGACCTATTTCTCTTCTACATACCCTCTCAAAACCATTAGAAGACCACTTTCGAAAACACATCCTTGCTCATTTTGAGCGATTTAATTTGCTCCATCCTAATCAATCCGGTTTTAGGAAACACCATTCCTG
>CM065685.1:56396475-56398957 GCA_017654935.2 Phymorhynchus buccinoides | reverse complement strand
TGAGTTTCTCTTTAAAAAGCTAACATTATATGGCCTATCTAGTAATACCATAGAATTAATGTCTTCATTTTTAGATGAAAGACACCAACTTGTTTTCACTAATGGTAAAAAAAATCCTCTCTCCTCCCTTTAAAATATGGAATTCCTCATGGGTCAATCCTTGGCCCGATCCTCTTTTCAATATATATTAATGATTTACCTCTCAGTTTTCAAGCTCTCTGTAACATGTTCGCGGATGATACTACTCTCCATACAAGCAACTCCAAAGTAAAAAACATAGTTCATGTATTGCAAGAAAGTATCAATCAGTTAACATAATGGTCTCAACTAAACCACATGAGTCTAAACCCTAACAAAACTAAATTCATGCTTGTGATCAACCAGGCAAAAAACAACGTTTTTCCTGTTCTCTCCCCTTGCATATAAATGATAACGATATTGAAGAAGTTAACTCACATAAAGTACTAGGGGTCATAATTGATAATAATTTATCTTGGTCTAACTATGTACAAACTCTTTGTAAAACAATTTCAAAAAAAATATATATCTTCTATGCAAAATAATAAAACACGTTCTAAACACAGATTCACTCAAAATGTTCTTCCATGCATATACATTGAATATCACATAAACTATTCGTCTACATTCTGGGATTCAGCAAGTGAGCAAACTCTAAAGCCACTGCATAGTCTCTATAGACGAGCACTGAAATTAGTCTTACTAAAATCGTCGAGTCTTACTCAATCCGATTATGTATCATTAGACATTCTCCCTCTTCATTTTAAATTGAAGATATAATAAAGCAATTTTTAAATTAAATATTATGTAATTAAAACTTTAATAGAATAAAGCAAATTTTATGCTCCTCCTTCTCTTCAAGAAAAATGTCAATTCAAAATGAAACGTCTTCCTCCTAGACTGATGTTATCTCTTCCAAAATTAGATTTATTCAAATTTAGCTTACAATATGCAGGGGGTCTCCTCTGGAACGGCATTTCTTCCCAAATTAACGTTCATGCGTGTCTAAACACATTTTTTTTAAAAAATCATCAAATGCAACCTCATGAACGAATACTCTAGCTCATAATATTCAAAGACTGTCTACTTTGTATCCTTTTTCCAAATCTCTCATCTATATTATAATGCGCTAAGGAAGGATCCGAGGAGGGGCCCCTAAAAACTCGAGTACCGCGTAAATGTTGGACTTTCGCTCGCGATGGGGGTGGAGATTTTGCTTTTGAAAGTTGATTTTGAAGGCAAAATGTTGCTCGAGTGTCAATTGGCATTATTTTGATATTGCAACTGGTCCGACTTGACTGTTTTCCCTTCTTCCTCTTATAATGAAATTTGTACATCGACTTTCGACGAAGCCTTAATAGTTCCATGGTTAAGACGCTGGGTCGCAAATCCGTAGGTCGCAGGTTCGAGTCTGCCCTTCGTCACAATTGTTTTTTTTGGGGGGGGGCTTTTCATCACTTTTTGTTTGTGGCTCAAGCCACAAACCTATAACTCACTTTGTCGGTCGGTCGGTGGGTCCAAAATTGTCGCACATTTTGACAAAATGTCGCACTTCAAATCGAGGCTACACTTCAAATTGAGGCCGCTCTTTAACATGATGTATTTTAAAAGCGTACAAAATAATAAACATACGTAATACAGACACTACAACAGACACGACGAGTATGCGGTGCTTCTTTTGATGAGTATAAGTAGGATACATAGTTTTAAATGTTTTCCAAAAGATATAAAAAGTTACGAAATGGTGCAGAGATAACATTCTGGTTTACAGATTAAAATTATTGAAAAGCCAGGGGAGGGGGAACTCATGTTTGGAGTGGTAAAAATAGACCGCATGCCACAAACTATTGCCGATTTCGCGCTTGTTGTTTAAGAGAGGGGAGTGGGCGGAAGGGAGGGGGCACCACCAGAGGAGCGTGTTGTGGGCGGAAGGGGGGGTGCAGTCCAGGGAGGTGGCGGGGGAAAAGCTGGGGGTGAGGCACGCGAGGGGGGGGCGGAGGGGGGGGTGGGTGGGGGGGACACGGGGGAGGGGGAAAGCAGGATAGGGGAAAACCCCAAGCGAAGCTAGGAAGGAGAAGAGGGAGGCGAGTAGGGCCTTTTGTACAAATAGTTCCTCTACCTTCCGGAAGTTTTGTGTTTGGTCTAACCATATTTTGTTTTGAAAGGTGCATAACGGAGAATAACGCATCTAACCAGTTCTTCTTCTTCTTCTTCTTCGATCGCTTGGATTCCAGGTCAATTATGAGCGCAGATGCTTCATGCTGCCGTGCGGAGCACGGGTTTATCTTGTTTGTTATAATGCTTGCTTATGTGTTAAGTCTTCTTATATGTGCATTGTATTTACTATGCATTATTTGTCCTGCATGAATTACTTCATTTCTTCCATGTTTTCTTTTCCTTTGACCTCCCTCTCTCTGTCGGTCTCTGTCTGTCTGTCTGTCTGTCCCTATGTCTATCTGTCTGT
>CM065685.1:56373975-56376475 GCA_017654935.2 Phymorhynchus buccinoides | reverse complement strand
TGGCACGCCGGAGGCACGGACGGATCAGACAGAAACAATAGCTCCCCGAACCTTCGGCTCGGGGACTAACAACAATACAAAAAACTACGATGTTTGCCTGGTTACCGTCTTTTTGCACATTACAATCGAAAGGAACACTTTAACAACTCTGCTAGTCTGCTTCTTATCTGTCTCTGCTTTTACAAATACCTTGGTGTGGGGTTTTTTCAATGGCTAGTTGTTATTTTCTCTCTCTCTCTCTCTCTCTCTCTCTCTCTCTCTCTCTCTCTCTCTGTGTGCAACACACATACACGATATACGCGACCGCCAGGATGTACACACCCAAACACAATATACGTACGCAGGCACGCACGCGTACGCATGCGCGCACACGCACACGCACGCACGCACACACACGCACACGCACACGCACGCACACGCACACACACACACACACACACACACACACACACAGACACACAGACAGACACACACATACAGATTCGAGAGAGAGAGAGAGAGAGAGAGAGAGAGAGAGAGAGAGAGAGAGAGAGAGAGAGAGAGAGAGAGACAGACAGAGCCAGAGACAGAGACAGGCAGAGACAGACACATAGACAGATATACAAGCATACACACGCTACAAAGTGAATCTGAAAGCACATTCACAACGTCTCTATCTGAACGTTATCCGGGGGCAGTGGGTCACAGGAAGTGATTAATGAACATCAAGCACAGCCGGAACCGGAAACAGCCAGATCGTGCTGTTACCTTGTGGGCAGGTGTCTAGTCGAATCTGGTTTGGCTTTGTCCTGACATAAAACCCCCCCCCCCCCCCCCCCCCCCCCCCCCCCCCCCCCCCCCCCCCCCCCCCCCCCCCCCCCCCCCCCCCGCCCCCCCTAATCACATCTGAGATTTGAAATCGGGATGGGGTCAATACAGGCGGTTAAGATGTGAGGAACATTTGGAATGAATGAATACATGAATCTTTAACCTTTCCCCTACCCCATGGGTGTGTTTGCACCCATACTTTTACATTTTGCTTCATATTTTCGAAACCGTTCATTGAATCTTGCTGACATTTCACGAATTTGTCAATGACAGATTTAAGCATAAGCACGCCAATAATCCAACATTTTGGTTGAAAAACAAGCGATTCAATAAACAACAAAGTCGTCGCTTAATTTAATGTCTGTTCTCACGAATAAGTATGCTACCTTTAAAGTTTTGTGACTAAACAAACAAACCAAATAATGGTGGAGGTTCTGTTTTACAGCAGTGGCGTAGACTACTGATGTCTATTTCATATTCTGAATGTAATTTTTTTTTCTTCTCTTTTTTCATTTTATTCATATATTTTATTGTTTATATTTTGTGTTTTGTGTATTTCACAAAGTTTGGATTGATCGTTGCTCTTATTTTCATTGGTTTCCTGATGTATATTTCACGAAGGATTTGAAATGTACCTATCTTTATCAATTTGTCTTTGACAATGTTTAGATCAACCTGTTTAGTCTTGTACTTGCTAGCCGCCATTCATAAATCCATGCATAGTACGTTGGCACAGCATAAGCTTTAAGCTTGTTGTTGCCGTAATGCTTGCTTAACATGAGTGTAATAACGTGCTTTTTGGTAAATACAAATCATTTAAGCCAGTAGCGCAGACTGGATCTCAACACACACAAAATCAAAACTGGCGAAACTAGTGCAAAGCCGGCGCCACACACGCGTAAAATCGTATGGGGATGGGATGCGATTGGGTCGCGTGAGTCATGATTCACGTGAAACACTTCCATCTACAAAATAATTCTGCCCTGTTTTGGAGTAGACCTAATACACGAATTTCGCGTGAATCATGACTCACATCGTCAAAATTGCATCGCATTCATATCCGAATCGTATGTGTGTAGCATGCCTTACAGACACACTGACGCAACACGATTAAATCCCTTGGGTTTTTCCTGGGTAGCTGTGACCCACTTACAAATGTCCCCAACTTCAAATTGAGGCTGCTCTTTAAAACGTTGTTTCGGTTTGAATTTGGCGGCATTTATGTTCAAAACAAGATTTATTTCTAGCTATAAGAGGGAAAACACGTGAAGCCCGTGCTTTTGACACGTGACCTGGTGGGTCTTTAAATCTCATTTTTGAAAGTAATATCAATGTAATATGTTGTTAATCCCCTTTAATGAAGGACGAAGTGAAAGATGACAATAAACACACTCTGGGCTCAAATTACAACCCACTTCTTCCCTTGCATTATTTATAGGGGGAAAAATAACCAAAATACACGTTTATGAGAAGTCGTAGTAGGGTAAGACGGGGTAAAAAGCCCATAGGCGGGTAAGAAGCCCATGCCAATGATCTCATGAAATAAACAAAATGTCAGTCAAATTTGCCCATGAGACCAATGCTAAGCATTAACACTCGTCTCATGGGCAAAATGTGACTGACATTTTCTTTATTTCATGAGATCATTGCCATGGGCTTCGTACCCGCCTATGGGCTTTTTACCCCGTCTTCA
>CM065685.1:56336741-56338475 GCA_017654935.2 Phymorhynchus buccinoides | reverse complement strand
CAGGGTTATAAGACAACAAGCATACAATTTGCTTTTTTTAACACTCAGCACTCTGCGATCGAGCTGAGAGAGACGAGGAGACGGAGGAGAGACGGAGAGGAGGAGAGAGCCGGGTTCTTTGAGCGGAGAGAGGGAGAGGAGATAGAAGAGAGAAGAGAAAACTCTGGAAACACTTGAAAACTTAAACTTTTTATTTTCCAAGGATCATAGATTTTTTAGGCAACAGCCTACTTCATTATTCTAATCTGTCTGTCCTTGACCTTGATAATAATATACTTAACACATAAAGACAAACATATTGGCAAGGCATACCTTATTACGCATACAGAGATGAACACAAAAGGTAGCAAAGCAGTTGATATTATGAAACATAGATAGGCTGAAATATGGGATTATAAACAGTTGCATAATTTTTTAATACTCGCTCGTGCATATAAGCATGCAACCATACTTACACACTTGCGCGCATGTATATAAAGGAAACACACATTATATAACAGGGCAGGAATATATATACATTCATCATCTAGAGTATGTAACAGGTAACAATTTGCATTACATTGAAAACAATATTTATAACATAATTAGGCACATTGTAGGCGAATAGCTAACTAATAGAATGAAATTACAAAAATAAATTAATACATACTAACATCGGCATAAGTATCTAGCATATCAGGAGATATGGGGGGACCCTGAGGGGGTAAGAGAGCGAGACTCGACTGAGGGTGTGTGGGAGAGAGAGGTGAGAGAGAGAGAGAGAGAGATTGGAGGAGGAGAGAGGAGAGAGAGGAGAGAAGAATTGATGAGAGAATGAGCGGAGCGAGGATGGAGAGAGAGAGAGAGAGAGAAGGAGAGAGAGAGAGAGGAGAGAGGGGGAGAGAGGGAGGAGAGAGAGAGGAGATGAAGAGACGAGGAGAAGAGAGAGAGAGAGGAGAGAGATGTGAGAGAGAGATGATCGGAGAGGAGGAGAAGAGAGCGATGAAGAGACCGAAGGAGAGATGAGAGAGGGAAGGGAGAGAGAGGAAGGAAGAGGAGAGACGGGAGAGAGAGACGAGACGAGAGAATAGGAGGAGAGAGGAGACGAGGAGAGGTGAGGAGATGAGATTCCTAGATCGAGAAGAGAGAGAGAGGAGAGAGAACATTCGCAAATTCAACTACTTTTTGAATGAGTGCAGTACTCCTCCTTATCAAGTTATCTTGAAGATTAAATGAATGCTTCGTCTGACATACTAACTTCTTTAGGCTTTTAGTGTTAGGCCGGGTTCACATTAGACGCGTAAGTTCCGTACGGAAAACCCTAAATAAGTGGAAGAAAGAAGGATACAAGCTTACGCATATAGGGGAAATTCGGACATGGTGTGCGCAAATCTTTTCCCTTCCTTTGTTTCACTTATTTATGGATTGCGCACGGGTTTCCGCATGGAATATCTGCTTATGTGTGTACGCGGCCTTAGGCGTGTCTGTATATAATTGCTTTCAAATAAAATCTTCTTCATCGTTTAGATTTATCACTGACTGTGTACTGGGTCCAGATTTAATGAGCGACTTAGCTGGCTCTTTTGTCCGCCAGGTGGCATAACTCTGGAGTGGGGCTAATCCTCTCTATATCATTAGTTGGGGATTCGAGAGAGAGAAGACGAGAGAGAGAAGACCGTCTCTTTAGAGAGATAGATATGATCAACTAATGGATGAGGAGAGGGAGAGAGAGAGACGAGAGGAGAGAGAGAGACG
>CM065685.1:56311741-56316741 GCA_017654935.2 Phymorhynchus buccinoides | reverse complement strand
ACATCCTAGTAAAAACAAATATATATAAAAAGGCCATACAGGCAAATATGCACTGCAGAATGGGCAACATGTGCCCACTCAAGTGCGTAAGGTCTCACGCGTGAAAGCCAATGAACAATAAAACAAACAAAAACTGGCATGTCATAAATTGTAAATGAGGATGGAGAGAATGAACAATGGGGATGAGGGGCTACTCTTTGTTTAAAGCTCCCCCACCACGACAAGGTGGAAGCCCGCGGGGGAGGATTTGACGGTTTGATTGTTCGATTTCTGGGAAACCAGGGTCTAGTTTCTAAATCTCTAGACGACGGTCGCCGCACGCATAACTGTACGCCAAAAGGGGTCTAAGAAACAGTTTAGAAAATGTTTGCGGAAGACTATTACAACCTCTTGTCTGATTGGTCCAAAAAAGTATTATTTCAACCAAACGTTAATGGACCAATCAACAACAAGGAATGTATTAACCCCCTACAAGTCACGTGATAATTCCGGCTAGTTCGCGGCTTGCTCGGTGGTTGGCAAGAACAAAACGTCACGCACACTATCGGCAAACGAAGGGTGTTTCTTAGACCGGTTTTACCGATTTGAGCGAGCGCAACGTAACGTTAGCCCTTGCGAAACGGCCCCCAGAGCAAAGTGAGTGTTGCGATATCACGTGAAATTCAAAGGATATGTAACTTTCCGTGCTGACCTGATATTTCATGCAAACAACTCACTACTATCTCGCACAAGATCATTTTAGCTGTCGGTCTTGTTTGCCGCTGCATCACAGCACTGAGTGGATCTTCACTTCAGACAACAACGGCGTTGACGGGATTAGACAAACGTTGCACACAAAGTTTTAACGAGTATCTCCATTGAGTTTGAATCCAAGATGTCACAGGCAGATTTTATACGGAATAGAGTGGTGCGGTTCTTACTAGAAACAGAAAAGGTATTCCACGGTTTGGATTTTGTTTTGGACATTCCCAGATACTCCAAGGTGCTGTCGAGTTTCAAGAAACGTTTCCGCATACCCCACTCACCAGACCGTGGGGATGATGGAGCAGATTCAAAAGCGCGCATCCGTTGGCTGAGAGTGGCCCGCCATTACTTGGAACTGGAGTTGTGGGTGATACACACGAAGCAAGGCATCGAACCGCAGCAACTGCTCTACTCGCTGGGCAAAACCCTTGTGACGGAATACGGGGAATTTACGAGACGAGAAACGGGACCTGTGAAGACTATGGCCGAGTTTTGTTTTACTATTTTCACAGAAGCTCAAGAAGAAGCGTACAAGCTTTTGAACCATTTTGGGAAAAAATGATCTATCATTTCAGAAATCCTAAAGAAATCCTGGTGTGGTGGGTGTGAGCGTTGATGGGCGCGGAATCGAATATTTTCCGTGTCGTTTTATTGGAACGAAAACCCGGGCGAAAATACTACGCCCAAAATGAGATAAAAAAAACTACTGTGCTATTTTTTGCTTTATTTGTACTTTTTTGTTTTTACTTTCGTTGATCAATGTTGTATTTTCATGAATTACTTATGTTTGTGTAAGTTAGTATAAGCATGCATAGCAATGCTAGGTAATTTCGTGTGCTTAATGTGGACTCTGGCAAGCAAAGCACCTTAAATCGAAAAGACAAACTGCGTGCTAGAAAATTCCATTTGAAGTACTGATGCTAAGGTGCCAATAATCAATGATCATGGCATAAAGGAAACCGTATTCGTGTGTAAATAATGATGCACGTGACAGTAGCGTGAATAAGAGCTTGTAATTTAGTCGAAAACTGAGTAAGGCTAAACGTAATATGCAGTTAACACACACAAAAGTGATAAAATAGCATTTTATGATTACCCAAGTAGGCTAATTGCTCACCCAAGTAATTGCTTAGTCACGTAATCCCTTTAAAAAAAAAAAAAATTAAATAAAGAAATGGATTAGGTTCACAAGAGTTTCGGTGTTCTCAGTAACTTCATAGGATTTTTAGTTTCAGATCTTTTTAGGCGAAAATAGACTCCCTGAAACTTGCCAAATATGGGCACAGTCTTAAAGGTGGACCCTGACGGATGAGTTTTTTGCAAGAAACACGTCGAGATCACCAGAAAGACAGCCTTTTCAAGGATCGGAACACTCACTTTGCTCTGGTTTCCTGGAAATTAAACCGTCAAAACGGCGATTACTCCTTGGCGGAGATGCCGGAGAGAGTAGCGATTTTGGATGGGGTGGGTGGAGGTTAATGCAGTAAAAACAAAAATTGGTTCAAATTTCCTTTGTTGTGAGCGAAACTCCTTTAGATAAACTGCAAATAATTATTTAAAAAAAAGGCTTGTATTGCGAACATTTCGTGCAAACGATTTGGTCTAAACGTAGGCGGCCATTAGAAAAGATAAATTGGGGTGACAGAATTTGGTTTCCAGCACCTCCGCCAAGGAGGAATCGCCGATTTGACGGTTTGATTTATAGGCAAAAAGAGCAAAGTGTGTGTTGCAATCTCTGTAAAGGGTGTTTTCCTGGTGATCTGGGCGTGTTTCTTACAAAAAACTCATCCATCAGGGTGCCCCTTTAATGGCCAAGTTTTAAGTTGTATCTTCATTGCTGAATGTGTGTTCCGCAAAATATCCAAACTATTACGCGTTTTATGAGTTTTTAAGGAATGTCTTAGAGAACGTATCCTGATGGTGATTTTAATGGTTTATAAGATATTGCCAAAATAAAAAATAAAAATTTAAATTTTAATGCAACATCATTGTCATAGATTAATGCAAATGTTTAGGTTTGGGGCTTTTTCGATGATAATATATATAATATGGATTTTGTACACAACCTATTTCATGCTTGTGCGTGCTTGCGTGCGTGCATGCGTGCGTGCGTGCGTGCGTGTGTGTGTGTGTGTGTGTGTGTGTGTGTGTGTGTGTGTGTGTGTGTGCGTGTGTGTGTGTGCGTGCGTGTGTGTGCGTGTGTGCGCGTGTGCGTGCGTGCGTGCGTGCGTGCGTGCGTGCGTGTGCGTGCGTGCGCGTGTGCGTGCGTACATGCGCGTGTGCGTGCGTGCGTGCGCGTGCATGTGTGTTTAAAAGCAAGTGTTTATCTTTAAAGCATCGTTTGTATCTTTTCTGCCAATAACCGATTTATTTTTAAAAAAAGATTTAAGAATGGAAATATTAATTTAACACATGTTGCAGTTTACATTGATTCAAGTTTTGAAATGCGCATTAATTTTGCTGTACTGTCAGTCATCCCAATGACTAGGATGTGCTTTCTCCTCTTAAATGTACTGACAGTACAGCCTTACGGTTTATTATGCTAAAGACAGGCCTGCTCATTTCTTTGATCAAATGATGCTCTTCTTTTTTACAAACAATATATTATGGAAAAGATAATAAACAAAGGATGGCGATGAAAATGTGCTCAGTCTTCCATTGTGTCTATTGTTTAGTAAATGTGAGTGGGAAATTATCTGTTCCTCCATGCTACCCTCTCTCTCTCTCTCTCTCTCTCTCTGTCTCTCTGTGTCTCTCTGTGTCTCTCTCTCTCTCTCTCTCTCTCTCTCTCTCTCTCTCTCTCTCTCTCTCTCTCTCTCTCTCTCTCTCTCTCTCTCTCTCTCTCTCTCTCCTCTCTCTATCACTCTCCAACCCCACTCTCTCTCTCGCTAAGAAAAGTGATAAAATAGCTCATTTTGGGGCTATCATAATAATTGAATTGTAAACTTCCCAGGGGCCTCGCGCCTTGGGCCACCACAATACCACTACACCTTAACCCAGGACCTGTGCACTACTCCCCCCCTTAACGAATCATTTAGTCCGACCTGTCTCTCTCTCTCTCTCTCTCGGGTCTCAGGTTCACAAATTCAGACATTAGACACAGAAAAGTGGTATCAATTCGGCATTTTAAATGCACAGAACTTTTCAGTCCTACAGAGTTGTGTGGAGTGGGTAGCTTGGCTTGTGCGGCTGTTATCTTGTTCTGTATACATGCATCGCACAGCCAAACTTCTCTCAACTCGGGTCTGAGGTTCTCTCAGACTCTCTCTCCTCTCTCTCTCTCTCTCTTAAATGCTCAACTCTCTAGTCCTCTCTCTCTCTCTCTCTCTCTCTCTCTCTCTCTCTCTCTCTACATGCATCTCTCTCTCTCATCTCTCTCTCTCTCTCTCTCTCTCTCTCTCTCTCTCTCTCTCTCTCTCTCTCTCTCTCTCTCTCTCTCTCTCTCTCTCTCTCTCTCTCTCTCTCTCTCTCTCTCTCTCTCTCTCTCTTCTCTCTCTCTCTCTCTCTCTCTCTCTCTCTCTCTCTCTCTCTCCCTGTTTGTGATTGTACATGCCACTGTGCGTGTTTCTGTGTCTGTTCACCTGTCTGTATTTCGCAAAAAGTTAGTGTGCTTGACTGATTCGTTCTTTCAAAATGCGAAACAAAGTTTGTGTGGAGGATGGATATGAACAAACACACCCCCCTTTTGTCGTGTACTTTTCATCAGAATAGAAACTGGAGAAATATATAACACAAAATGGAATCAGAAATCGCAAAACAAACGTTTTCATTACACAATATACTTACTTTACTTGGCATTTTGTTTTAGCTTTCACTTTCGATGAACGACGTATTTTATCAATTAACCTACTTGTTTGTTGAAGTTAGTATAAACATGTCTAGCAATGCTAGGCATTTTCGTTTGCTTGTTGTGGACCTTACAAACAAAACACCTTTAAACGAAATGATGAACTGTACGTCAGAAAATGATATTTTGAAGTAGTGATGCTAAAGTGCCAACATTATTATAATTTGAAAAACTAATTCCTATAGATAAAGGTGTACATGACATCTGCATAAATAAAATGTAATTTCGTTGTAAAATATGTATAAGGTTAAACGTAACGTGCAGTTAATGAGGAAAACAACTTATGAAATAGTATTTTAAGCTTGCCAAAGTTATTGCTTACTCCGGTAATCCTAGTTATGAGGTTTATTGATTTCATTAGATAAAGACGTGGATTACATTTACGAGGGTTTCAGTGTTAACTTCATAG
>CM065685.1:56299241-56306741 GCA_017654935.2 Phymorhynchus buccinoides | reverse complement strand
TTCTTCTTCTTCTTCTTCTTCTTCTTCTTCTTCTTCTTTTTCTTCTTCTTCTTCTTCTTCTTCTGCGTTCCCTGGCCATATGGCCATAATGGTTAAGGTACGTATATGTCCGGTTTTCAGTTTCCACTGGTCTCCCCGTTGCGTACAGCCGACACATTCCGATTTCGGAGGAGCTCAAAGGAGAAAAAACTATTTGGAAGATGTTTTGAAAAAAGGCAGGAGAATGGACCAATAAGTCAGAAAAATAGTAGATGATAGAAAGCAAAGGGAAAAGGCAGAGTCAAATAGAGTGGCAGATTAGAGGAAGTTACAAGCACAGAATTTCCAGAAGGTGGGGGAACTTTCTTTTGGAAAGACCCCCCGGTATCCCCACGGGGATGAAGTTTATATACACGTCACTTTCCGTGCTGATCCTGCTATCTTAGTCAAACAATTCACGACTCTCTCAAGTTGAAGTTCACTTTAGCTGGCGGCCTTGCTTTTTGATCGCGTCACTAATCGCTGAGTATAGATGCATAG
This sequence comes from Phymorhynchus buccinoides, assembly GCA_017654935.2. Lineage (NCBI taxonomy): Eukaryota > Metazoa > Mollusca > Gastropoda > Neogastropoda > Raphitomidae > Phymorhynchus > Phymorhynchus buccinoides. The sequence goes on along the minus strand of CM065685.1, from coordinate 56,306,222 downwards.
TTCAGACAAAACCGTGTTGAATCAAAGAATGAAATAGTGAGGCCAAGAGAGGAGATAACGAAATTGAACAAAGGGTGAATACTCTCTAGAAATCATTTTTAACAAACGTTTTGCACAGACAGGCATCCATTTGTAATCGTTCCAGCGATGACGCAGAGAGGCGAAGGGAGAGGAGGAGAAGAAGCAGAGATTCGGGAAGAGCACAGGGTGGTGAGGTTCTTGACGGCCACAGAATGGGAATTCCCCGGCATGGTCTCCGCTCTGAATGTGCCCAGACATTACGTGGTGCTGTCCCGTTTTGTGCATCGGATGACCATACGGCCCTCGTCAAGACCTTCTTACCTACAAGTGCAGAGTGGTGAAGCTCCTTCTCAAGCGTACTACTACTACGGCTGGTTGACAATCGCCCGCCAGTACTTGGCATTGGAGTGGTGGGTGATACGGGCTGAGGTATACGGTTTGGGCGTGCCGTTGGAGTCGCCCTCACCGCTTACCCTTGCCCTTATGGATGGATTCGGGGAGTTTTACAGCAACGTGTTGCCCGAGAGAGGAGAAGAAAGCCTGAGGGCCATGGCCGGCGTGTGTTGGGATGTCTTCGCAGAAGTCTGCAGAGAAGTGACACAACTTTCACAACGTTTCGGGATCAAATGATTCAATATGTTGAAATGCGAGGAAAGGGTATGTGTGGGTATATATCATGTGGGAATGGAAACACATATGTTTAGTAGACGGGGACAGATATTGACACCTCCCCCCAAAAAAAATCAATAAATATAAATTCAAAGCTTGTTGTATTTACGTTGTGTGCCTGCTTTACCAGGCGAGTTTTTTAAGGTTTGACTTTCGTTGAACATCGAATTGCATTGAACATTTAAAATGTTCAATCAATATAAGCATTTCTAGAAACAGCGGGTACTTTATGGCCGTGCATGTGGACTTTACAATCAAAACGCCTTTAAAATGAATGAAGAGACAAATCATATTCTGGAACTTATGTTTGAAGTAATGATGCTAACGTGCCAACATGATCTGAACAATATTGCACTATGCACTGAAATATAATCATAATTCTTTTGGAAAAAAAAAAATTATATGTCTGAATTAATGTAAATTTCATGAAGATAAGAACTAACAAATATGAGATGGATATTCTTACGCAAGTAATCCAAGTTATGTGTTATATTTATTTAATGAAAATAATATTTTAAATGGATTTGCTGTGCACGGGTTTGTTATTCCCGTAACTTTACAAGATTTTGATTTCATAGTTTGTTTAGCCGAACATAGACTCCCTGAAACCGAAGGTCATAGGCATATAGTTTTAATGACAATATTGTATTCTGAATGTCTTATCCACAAACTGTCAGTACGGATATGTGTTTTATTAATTGTTTAATAATAAAGTTTCAAGGAATGCCGAGATAACGTATCCTGACAGTGATTCTGAATGGGTTGTAAGATATTACGAAACAAAATTGCATGTTATTTTGAACATATCATTGTCATAGGTGCACACATGTTTAGATTCTAGCATTTCTAAGAACAGCAGGTACTGTTTTTGCTGTTCATGTGGACTTTACAAATAAAAACGCCTTAATAATAACATGAAACGACAAATCATATTCTAGAACTTATGTGGTTGAAGTAATGATGCAAACGTGCCAACATGACTTAAACAATATTGCACTTGTACGGGTTTGTTTTCTCCGTAACTTTAAAAGCTTTGGTTTTCATTTTTTGAGCCGAACATACACTTCCTGAAACTGATGGTCATAAGCATATCGTCTTAATGACATTTTATTATGAATGTTTTATCCACAAACAGTTCAAACGGATATGCGTTTTATTAATTGTTTAATAGTAAGGTTCAAGGAATGCTGAGACAACGTATCCTGGCAGTGCTTCTAAATGGGTTATAAGATGTTACGAAAGAAAATTGCATTTTGGTTTGAAAATATGTTTGTCATAGGTGCACCCATCTTTAGATTTGGGCATTTCTAGAAACACCAGGTATTTTGTGGCTGTTCATGTGGACTTTACAATCAAAACGCCTACAAATAAATGAAAAGACAAATCATATTCTAGAACTTATGTTTGGTAATGATGCTAGCGTGCCAACATGATCTAAACAATATTGCACTTGACATTTACACAAATAAAATAACATTTGTTTGAAACAATGTGTATATGTCTGAATTAATGTAAACTTCATGAAGATAAGAATTTAATAAATATATGAGATGGGTATTCTTACGCAAGTATTCCAAGTTATGTGTTCTATTTATTTAATGAAAATATTATTTTAGATGGATTTGCTGTGTACGGGTTTGTTTTCTCCGTAACGTTTTCATAATTTTAGCCGAACATAGACTCCCTGAAGCTGAAGGTCATAGGCATATAGTTTTAATGACAATATTTTATTATGAATGTTTTATCCACAAGCTGTCCAAACAGTTATGCGTTTTATTAATTGTTTAATAATAAAGTTTCCAGGAATGCCGAGAGAATGTATCCTGACAATGATTCTGAATGGGTTATCAGATATCACGAAAGAAATTTGCTTTTTATTTTGAACATATCTTTGTCATATGTGCACATTTAAAAAAAAAAATTATAGCATTTCTAGAAACACCATGTACTTTTGTTCTGTCCATGTGGACTTTACAATCAAAACGCCTTACAAATAAATGAAAAGACAAATCATATTCTAGAACTTATGTTTGAAGTAATGATGCTAGCGTGCTAAGTTGATCTAAACAATATTGCACTTTGCATTTACACAAATAAAATTTTATATTTCGTTGAAAACAAATGTGTGAACATGTCATTGTCATAGGTGCACAGATTTATAGGTTTGGGCTATTTCAAGAATAATAGCTGGATTGTGTACATAATGCATAATTCGTGTGTGTGTGTGTGTGTGTGTGTGTGTGTGTGTGTGTGTGTGTGTGTGTGTGTGTGTGTGTGTGTGTGTGTGTGTGTGTGTGTGTTTTCTATATCATAGCTTTATCTTTTTCTACATAGTACGCATTCTTGTCCACTTACGTGTTTATTTTTAAAAAACGACTCGTTACGAATAACAGATTTAACATATTTTGTTCCGCATTCATACCATTTGAGTCAGCTTTGAAACTGAAGCGTTTGCATTTCTGCCAGTCTTATCAACGATCAAAATGTGTCTTCTCTTTCGAAATGTTCTGACATGTTGAACATTGCACTTGAGTACTTTACGGTATATTTATTTCATGGATCAAATACTACTGCTTTTAGGAAGACAAACAAAATGGAAGAACAGGGCGAATAAAGGGAGGCAATGAAATTGTACACTCTTACATTGTCTGGTGTTGTTTTAAAAAAAATATTTGGAGTCGAATGCATCTGCCTCACCCCCCCCCCCCCCCCACACACACACCAATTATTATTAGTTATTATGCATTAGGTAATTTATAGTCACGGAGGCGTCTCTGTGAAATTCGGGCTGCTCCCACCTGGAGAGCGCGTCGCAGTGAAAGGAGCCCCTCCCCCCCCCCCTTTTCTTTTTTGCATGCGACTTTTGTGTGACTGATGAAGAAGGAAGGGGGAGGGGGGTACATTTCGACCAAATGACAACTTTTTCGTTGCCACTGGGTTTAACGTGTGCTAAGTGCATGGGCACACGGGACCTCGGTTTATCGTCTCATCCGAAAGACTCCACGTTCAGACCGTAAGGCCTAGTGCAAAGTGAGAGGAAAAATCAGCTGTACCCAGGTTCAAACTCGGGTTTACTTGACACAAGGCGAACGCTTTACCTCTGTGCCACTCTACACCACTACATCATAAGGGTCGCAATGGTATAACTGGAAGAGTCCCCCCCCCCCCCCCAAAAAAACGGTATAAAATATATGTCAAAAAGAAGTAGAGGCTGCTCCGATGATCAGCTCAATAGGTAATGGGAAGGGAGAGAGGGAAAGTGAGTGAAGGGGGGAGGGGGGTACGGACAAGGACAGGTCTGGGGAAGGGGGGAGAGACTGGGGGAGTGAGGAATGGGGGAGGGGGAGGGCGGAGGATTTTAACTTCATCGGGGCTAAATACTTCTTCTTCTTCTTCGATCGCTCAGACAGTTTCCTGTCAATTATGAGCGCAGATGCGTCATGCTGCCGTTATGCGCCTAAGTAAGCCATAATTAGGCTCAGCAAGTCCGACTTCGGCTGGAGGAAATCTTTTTGAAAGTGCTTCTTGAAAAAAAAAGGCAGGAGAACGGACCCCGGTAAGGCAGAAAGATAGTAGATGACAGCAAGCAAAGGGAAAAGGCAGAGTCAAAGAGAGTGACATATTAGAGGACGTTACAAGCACAGAACTTCCAGAAGGTGGGGGAACTATTTATGCAAACGATCCCCCCGGTATCCCCAAGGGGGGGAGGGGGGGCTTTATACTATGTCTTGGCGACACGTAAGGGCAATAACTTTCGGGCTGACCTGACCATGCCACCTAGTGACTAGTCAGGGGCAGATAATTGTCTGTGGCAGTATACTAGTTCCTGACAGGCAAGGGTGATAATCTTAAGAAGGTGGCGTGCGCATAATAGAGCACGAGACAGGGGCAGAACGTTTTCAGTAAAAGGCCTACTTCGTTCTACGTCATTGCTATCTATATTTACACCACGAATTTGAGAAGATTCTAGTATCTGAACAAAACGTTTTGTCTCATAAATCACGTGAAATGTAAAGGGGTGTGATTTCCGTGTATAACCCGTGATTTCATACAAACAATTCCACAACTCTCTAGAGTTAAAGACCCCACACGTCCCTTACTTATACTTGGAAGATGTCTTACGATTTCTTACCAGAGGGAAACACGTGAAAACAATGATTTGGACACGAGACGTGGTGGGTCTTTGAAGACGGGAGTCCTGTGAAGCTCACCTTAGCCAGCCGTCTTGCTGTCTATTGAATCATATCGCCGGGTGGATCTTGTCTCGGACAACACGGTTTGAACAAACAGATTTGACAAACGGTTGTCCACAGACGGGTATCCAACTTTTAAAATTACAACAGAGAATGGCACATGGAGGACAACAGCCGGAGAATGAAGACAGGGTGCTGCGTTTCTTAGCAGCCACGGATGAGCGATTCCCTGGCATGCTTTCTGATCTGGAGGGGCCCGACCACGCTATGTTGTTGTCACGTGTTGGTTATCAGACCACCAGACGTCCATCACCAGAACGTCATCTGAGAGTGCAGAGCGAAGCCCCTCCCCCCGATGCCTACAAGCACTGGCTCAACATTGTCAAGGATTACTTGGAAGTGGAGTTGTTGGTGATACGCGTTAAGGCGGAACGTGGGCAATCTCGGTCAACCTTATCGCAAGAGTCACTCAAACAGTGTGAATCGAAACTATTCGTACTAAGACTGAAATTAGATGGGTTTCGTACAAGACTGTTTCATAAGAAATACGATTACAAATGTTTGATTGCCATGACTGGCGTTTGTAATGGTATTCTTTTAGAAGTAAGGACAGAATTGAGCATGCTTTCAAGCCGTCTTTGATCAACTGATTCATCATTTCAAAAAGCGAAAAAGGGTATGGTATGTGTGGGTATTGGTGAGTATGGAAGCATAAATATTTTATTGATTGGGTATTAGAATACAATGCAGAAGAAAACAGTACCTCCCAAAATGATATCAAAATTCGATAAACTTGTATATTCACAATACACATTGAGATAGCATGACACTTATCATCATGATCTCTTAGAAGTCCTTCTAAAATAGTAGGCTTTAATAGGACTTTAGAAGGACTTCTAAGATACCATGATAAGTCTCACACTATCTTAATGTAGATACAGGCCCAGGTGTACGATGTGTCTTTCTTAATTTTAACTTTCGTTGTACAGCGTTGCATTTTATTAAGCCTTTGCGATTTTACGTTCATTTCTAGCAAAACCAGGTAATATGGTGCGCTGAATGAGGACCTTACAAACAAAACATGTTAAAAAGTTACGAAACAAGCATAAAGACAAAATAGACTCATGCTAGAAACTTGAAAAAACGCGACTAGATTAGAAACAAAAATGAAGTAATGGTGCTCAAGATCCCAAACTGAATGATCACAATTTTAAACACAGTATCCTGTTAGAAATGTTGAACTTAGCACTTGAATAAAAATAGTCTTATAATTGTGTTGAAAAAATATGTATAAAGGACGAACGTAGTGCACATAATAATGAATATATGAACCGGATGTACGGATATTTAGGTTTGGGATATTTCAAGGATAATTTGTGGAGTTTGTGCATAACTTATCTCATGCTTGTTTGTGTACTCCTATAACAGAGTGCTATCTTTTTCTGCATAGGATGCATCTATCGTTTAATTACTGATGTTTTAAAAGCTAACTTTGTACGAATGATAACACATATTGCATTGTTTTGCATCCATGAGGTTAGGTTGTAAAACGCAGTTTTTAAAACTTCAGCCATACCTAATTGTGTCTTGGTAACATTGTGTGACTATAAGTTCAACCATAAACGATATTTTACTCACATGATGTTATTGGTCGAATACTGCCGCTTTTACGAAACAAATATAAGAAACAAGTAATGAATAAAAAGGATGGCGATGAAAACGTGTCCATTGTCTGTATTTTTGTATATCTGCCCTACAATTCAGATATGGAAGGTTATCGTGTTTTCTCTCTTTCTCTCTGATCTCTCTTGTACTCAGTATCTCTCTATTATTATTATTATTATATTCTCTCTTTTTATCTCTCTCTCTCTCTCTAATTCTCTCAGTCATATCTCTCTCATTTCTCCTCTCTCTCTCTCTCATTGAAAACGGACTTATAGTCTCTCTCTCTCTCTCTCTCTCTCTCTTTCTATTAAAGGACCTTTCTCTCTCCTCTCTCTTGATTCTCTGTTCTCTGATTGAGAATGATAATTTGTGGAGTGTGTGCAAAGTAATCTGTGCTTGTTATGTCATATCTCGTGTTATATGAGCTTGCTAT
>CM065685.1:56271741-56284241 GCA_017654935.2 Phymorhynchus buccinoides | reverse complement strand
CTTCATCAGTGACAAAAATCGCATGCAAAAAGAACAAACAAAAGAACAATTGGGTGGCGCGCCTCTGGCTGCGACGCGCTCTCCAGGTGGGAGCAACCCGAATTTCACAGAGTAAGTAATGATTTAGTAAGTGAATGAGAAAAGAGTGAGATAAATGGAGAAGAGGGGGGGGGGGGGGGTAGAGATAGACATAACGTGAGCGAATAAGTAAGTGAATGAGACACGAGTAAGAGAAAGGGGGGGGGGGGGGGGAGGGCAGAGAGAGAAAGACAGATATAGAGAGCGAGTTAGTAAGTGAATGAGAAGAGAGAGAGAAAGGGAGGGCGTAGACAGAGCGAGAGATATATAGAGAGCGAGTTAGTAAGTGAATGAGAAGAGAGAGAGAAAGGGAGGGGGTAGACAGAGCGAGAGATATAGAGAGAGCGAGTTAGTAAGTGAATGAGAAAAGAGTGAGAGAAAGGGAGAAGGGAGGAGGGGGGGGGGGGGCAGAGAGAGACAGATATAGCGAGCGAGTTAGTAAGTGAATGAGAAAAGAGTGAGAGAGAAAGGGGACTGAGGAAAAGAGTGATAGGTGGGGGGGGGGGGGGCAGAGGGGTAGAGGGAGACAGATACAGAGGGCGAGTTTGTAAGTGAATGAGAAGAAAGAGAGATAATCAAATATGTCTCAATGTATGTAGCCCTGCATATGCCTTGCTCTCGTGGTGACCTCAGTGTCGATTATCAATCCAGTGTATGTCCTTGGTGGTTCGAACCAAAGTCATGGGGATCAGTATGTTCTGCGGAGCTGACGATGATAAGGACCTCACTCACGTTGGCTCCGCGACTAAGACGGTATTGTAGTCACCAGGGGGCTTAATAGGTGATATCCTGTGTACAGGCTCCACTGAACTCCACCAAAGTGACTCAGCGGTTGACTCGGTTGGTTGCCTCCTGACGGCCTAACATAGATTCGCTCCCATTGGACAGCTTGTTTCGGCTCCTGTGACTTGAACAAGTCGGGGTGTGGCTGCGAGTTGCGACTCGGAATGAGTGGCGTGGGAGCAACGCCACTGTACGACCCATAAGTTGGGAGAGCAAGAAAACCCAAAACCGCTAAATAGATAAATAGACACACAGGAGAGAGAGGGAGAGAGAGAGAGAGAGAGAGAGAGAGAGAGAGAGAGAGAGAGAGAGAGAGAGAGAGAGAGAGAGAGAGAGAGAGAGAGAGAGAGAGAGAGAGAGAGAGAGAGAGAGAGAGAGAGAGAGAGAAAGCGAAGGTGAGAGAGAAAGAGACCGACAGACAGACAGACAGACCGACGAAGATATGTAAAGACACAGACAGACAAATATATATAAAGACAGAAGTACTGGAACAAACAAACACAAGCTGTTTCTCCTTTTAATTTACTATTATGCCATCTGTACGAATCCATAGTTTCTTCGTGCATGTTCATTTTGAACGAATAAAACAATTATGTATTCGGCAGCTTTCCATGACACATAACAATAGTGCTATTTTATGGCATAATAAGAATTAAATATGTTGTAGACGTCTCTTCGAAATTGTTATTTTGCAAATGTCCCAACGTCAATAAAAACAGACATGTGTGTTCATTTCTTTATACACTAGAACAAAACCATTGCTGATGCCCGAATCTTCAAGAAAACAGATCACTATGTTTAATACAAACTGGTTACGAAGCAAAACATAGTCGTCATCTGAAGCATCAACATTTATAAAGAGAGAAAATCAAATAAATATTCCATTTCGCAAGATCAACTCGTTATGTAAACATATATCTGGTATAGCTATAGTATTTGCAAAACATAAAACAAACATTGGTATGAAACGTTGCTTTTGGTAGGGTAACGATTATAATGTAATGGTGTCCGCATTAATATTAACCATAGTTAATGGTATCCGCATGCTGAGCAAAGACTGAAAAATAAAAACAGCTAAAAGATTACCATAAAATACTTTATTATAACAGTAATACAATCAAATAAAATCTTGAGGTAGCTAAAATTATCTGTTAAACACTGCACTCTTGATTTCATTATTGTTATTATCTGAATACTTACATTCATTCAATGCGAAATAAATAGCCAGTGTATTCGCAGGTCCAGTAATTAATGCATACCCATTGTGTTTTCCTCGAGTTTACAGAACTTATAAATCTGAGACTGGAGTCGACCTATATTGGTTTGCGATACATCATTATATTAGTTCGTGTCATCTTGGTCTATGCCATTAGTCGTCTCGGTACTTGGGTTTTTCCCACACACAATCTTAACGTTTACGTAAAATGTGCAATAGTAAGGATAATAAACCTAAATCTGTACATTCATGATATGCTACAATTGTTATTTTCAGTTTAAAGTGTACTTTTTAAAATGTATTGCGGTGTGTAGGCGTGTTCGTGTAAGGGTGCGTGTATGTGCTTAGGCCTATGTGTGTTTGTTGGCTTGGGATTGTGCTAGACTATTTTACATTTCGCTGTCATATTTTATCCATTTTGAAACATCATAGATATTTGTTGTATTTGCATCAGAGTGAATGAAAGTTGTCAACGTGAAATACATAACAGTACAGAGTCCCATTGACTAAATGAATACATTGATGATGGATTGTTTTTTTGAAATGGGCAAACACGTAGACAAACACCCCTCCTCCATTTCTCAGTTCTTTCCTTTTTTTAAAAGAACGCAATGAACCAGACTGTGACAGGGGATGCTGATATACATATTCACCGAAGTTTGCAATGTGTGAATGTGTAAGACCAAACCAAACCAACTAATATGTTTGTACACTGAAAAAATATATAGGATAAAATTGGGGAAGGGCTGATATGACTGTTGATGTGGACCAAGAAAACTATTAGCTCGACTCGAAATGAATAGATAATGCTATGGCTGAGATGGTCAAATGACGTGAATGAAGATGATTGTAGCTGCCGGCTGGGATGATGTTAGCCAGAAACCCCCCCCCAAAAACCACACTAATGATCATGTATATAATTCCGTTGAAATGTCTGGGAATGTAGATCTAGTGTCGGTTGTTTGCTTAGCGTTACTTTAGTTGTTTTTGTTGTTGTTTGCAATCATTGAACTTGGTTTTAGAACACACTACTTTCAGTTTGTAGTTAAGGAAGAAGAACATAACTCGATGCATGATACCTTGATACGAGATTAGCATTTTCCATGTTTAATTTTGTTTTATCACTAATTTCTTTACAAAACATTAGCCATGCTAACATATAGCCTGTTCAGGTGATTTCTAGTCTCGTGAACAATAGCTAGACATTGATTCACCATGGTGGCCATACCCGGGTGACTGTTAAAGAAAACGTGATGGGGCCCAGTCAGTAGCTGATTCATCTCAATGAAGATGTCCGACACGTCAACACACAAATCACTCAACCTGGACAACCACTGTCGATAGTTAAATCCCCACAGACGATACAGGCGGTACTCCACAATAAAATAATCGTTCATCAAGCTCCACCACAGGCTCTCCACGTTCCAACTGAGCAAGGTTGGACGTGCCACGATTTGACCTTGACCATGTCTTTGCTGGGGATTGAATGGATCGGGGATGAGGTTCTGGGAGTGGATAAGCGACACCCAGTCGTAGAAATCGTCGCTGATTGAGTACAACAAGCTGGGTAGCTGCCGGGCAGTCTTAATGGCAAAGCATACAACCCTGCGTAAGGCAGCATGCTGATGCCAGTTTAGTGCTCGTCTCTGCAGCCTTTCTCTTCTGGCTTGTTGGCTTTGTTCTCCCTGCCGGTGTCGTCGTCGATTCGGTTGGTCTTGTCCTTGATCCTGTGGATTTTGGTCTCGATTCTGAAGATTGTGTCCTCCATTTTGATGTCCATGTTCCCCCTGCTGGTTTTGTCGTCGATCCCGTTGAACTTGTCCCCGATTCTGTAGACTTTGTTCGCGAAGTTGTGGATTTTGACCTCGATTCTGTGGATTTTGTCCTCGATTCTGTGGACTTTGTCCCTGATTCTGTTGGGTTTGTCCTCGACTCTGTTGGGTTTGTTCTTGATTCTGTAGACTTTGTCCTCGATTCTGTTGACTTTGACCTCGATTCTGTTGGGTTTGTCCTCGATTCTGTTGGGTTTGACCTCGATTCTGTTGGGTTTGTCCTCGATTATGTTGGGTTTGTCCTCGATTCTGTTGACTTTGACCTCGATTCTGTTTGGTTTGTCCTCGATTATGTTGGGTTTGTCCTTGAATCTGTTGGGGTTGTTCTCGAATATGTTGGGTTTGTCTACGATTCTGCTGGGTTTGTCCTCGATTCTGTTGGGTTTGCCCTCGAATCTGTTGGGTTTGTCCCCGATTCTGCTGGGTTTGTCCTCGATTCTGTTGGGTTTGCCCTCGACTCTGTTGGGTTTGTCCCCGACTCTGCATACTTTGTTCCAGATTCCGCTGACTTTGTTCTCGATTCGGTTGATTTTGTCCTCGGTTCTGTTGACTTTGTCCTCGATTCTGTTGGGTTTGTCCTCGATTCTGTTGGGTTTGTCCTCGATTCTGTTGGGTTTGTCCTCGATTATGTTGGGTTTGTCCTCGATTCTGTTGGGTTTGTCCTTCTCGATGGTTTTCTGAGATTTGTTCTCCTCCGTGTTGGGTCTCTATGATTTGCTCTCCTGCCTGTTGACGTTGTCCCTCCACCTGTTGACCTTGTCCTCCTACCTGTTGACCTTGTCCTTCCACCTGTTGACCTTGTCCTTCTACATGCTGACCTTGTCCTTCTACCTGTCGATCTTGTCCTTCTACATGCTGACCTTGTCCTTCTACCTGTTGACCTTGTCCTTCTACACGCTGACCTGGTCCTTCTACCTGTCGATCTTGTTCTTCTACATGCTGACCCTGTCCTTCTACCTGTCGATCTTGTCCTTCTACATGCTGACCTTGTCCTTCTACCTGTCGATCTTGTCCTTCTACATGCTGACCCTGTCCTTCTACCTGTCGATCTTGTCCTTCTACATGCTGACCCTGTCTTTCTACCTGTCGATCTTGTCCTTCTACATGCTGACCTTGTCCTTCTACCTGTCGATCTTGTCCTTCTACATGCTGACCCTGTCCTTCTACCTGTCGATCTTGTCCTTCTACCTGCTGACCTTGTCCTTCTACCTGTTGACCTTGTCCTTCTACCTGCTGACCTTGTCCTTCTACCTGTTGACCTTGTCCTTCTACCTGTTGACATTGTCCTTCTACCTGCTGACCTTGTCCTCCTACCTGTTGACCTTGTCCTTCTACCTGTTGACATTGTCCTTCTACCTGTTGACCCTGTCCTTCTATCTGTTGACCCTGTCCTTCTATCTGTTGACCCAGTCCTTCTATCTGTTGACCCTGTCCTTCTATCTGTTGACCCTGTCCTTCTACCTGTTGACCCTGTCCTTCTATCTGTTGACCTTGCCGGTTTTGAGATTCGTGTCCTGCTTGTTGGCTTTGTCCTTCCGCACTTTGGCTTTGCCTTCCTTCTTCCTGGTCTTCTTGTCTTTCTTTCGTTCGTTTCCCTCCTCCTCGGTTCGGGTGTTCATCTTCTTCGTTGCACGGTTTCTTTCCCCCAGCCTGTGCCATTTTGTGATCTGTTATAGGAAGCAAAGATGTGGAACACGCACAACCTTTGTCACACCTTTGTGCTGCTAACTGAATTAACAAGAAATGAACTTCAGAGAGAGGAAAAAAAAATCCGAGTACATATCCAATAAAAATAGGTCGACCGTTTTGTTGTGGTTCTCTACACAAATTAAACTTGGAGACTTTGAATTGCGTGTGCTGTGAATGCAAACTCACGGTACTTCTTTGCGATGTATTCAGAGGACTCTTTGTTTTTTTGTCGAGGCAAGCGCACGAACGTTTTGTCAGTACATAATTAATAATTATTAAAAAAATAAAATAAAATTATTGGTCACAGTATTGAGTTGTGGACCGTGTTTTCTTACAGATTGTTGTTCTAAACTGACTATCGCGCGGAATGAATTTATTGGCTTTAAAAAACAAACCATTATGTGTTATATACCTCCGAAGTCGGAGTGTGGTTGCCACACGTGGTGGGGTAATTAAAAACGGTTACACACACGTAATATTCTCATACCTAGCTGGTGCATTTGTACCATATTGTTCAAGTGGTTCGGCTGTTGGGATGATCCCAGGAGTCTTTTAGCCAGGGTACGAGAACAACAACAACATTTGTTAAACCTTTCTCTGAATATCTGTAAAATATAATTATATATCTGACAGTGTGTTTTATTGATCATACATTGTGTGCATACCCTTGACATCCATTGCCTATAGTTTGAATGGTCGACCTATGACGATATCTGTCACGCCAGAGGGCAGTCAATGCACTAGGGGCTTATCACGCGATTTTCTTACTTGGGCGTAGTGAGAGAGAGACAGATGGTAGGACCACTCACTGTCTCTCTCTTTTTCTTTATCCCCAACTAAGAATGTAGAGAGGATTAGCCCCACACGAGCGTCATGCCCTCTGGCACTAAGTCTCTCATTGTCGGCTACGCACACCAGTTGCAATTATGGTAACCCTTTCACCGCGAATGTCGCGTTTTTGCACCACAATCACTTAATACTCGTGTCATTAAACCCCTAGAAATCAGCCTTTGCTATTCAATAATATTGTGCTCCTAATTTGGGGCAGTAAGGATTGACCCTATTCTAAATGTGTCACCAATAAATCCCACAATATTGCAGACAAAAACTTGTCTGTAGCCAAGTAAGTCTAATGGAATGTTGTGCCTCAAATATGTCTGGCAGTGAAAGGGTTAAAGGACTAGCCACAACTAGCAACTAAGCCAGACGGAAACGGGCGAAGGGAGAAGTGCAGTGACATAAGATTACGAATGGCTCCAACCCACCTGCGTGCGCATCTCGACCATTCCAACGGAAGTGTCGCCATCTTAGTCCTTATTTGTGTGCAAACAAAGTGAAAATGTTATATAAATGTGTAAAGAAAACATCCAGATGTTATAAATACAGTTTAGATAAGTTTCGAATTGGAACAGCCAAATACGCAGCATCGATTTGGCATTTTTCAAAAAAAGGTAAGGACTAAGATGGCGGTCTCCCATAATATGGCGCTCCTTGTGGCCGGATATGACGACACGTGGGTACTAGCCATAGACTATCTTATCAAATCGTGGTGTGAATGCAGCAATACAGTGGAGTGAATACAATGGACTACAACCTCACCTTCGCTCCACCACCTCTACCTACTTTCTATTTCCTCTTTGTTTGGTCAATAGGGCATTTGCCACGAGTGTTCATTCTCTATACTAGACTACTAATTTGCCCGCACTCGTTCTGCCCGTGTTACGCTGACCTTTCTAATTCAACTCTCTAAATTCACCTCAGTGAAATTCAAGGTCGCCCTCACGTGGCAAATGCCCTATTGTTTAAGTTTGTGTTTTTATTTCACAAAGCAATGCGATTCTGTCTCTTCTTGAATTACAATGCGTGTTGAAAAGGGTTAGGTCTTGCGCACATTACAAGTGGAAACCTCATGCGCATATCTGCAGATACGTTAAAAAAAGTAAGAAATAAACAATTGAGATAAGCACATGCATTTCCGCATGTGCTTAGTTTTCTTACTTTCTTTTACTTGTTTCCGTATATGCGCGTGAAGTTTTGGCGTGTAATATGAACAAAGCCTTAGATGGTCATTTACCTTGGGATTAATCATTGACTTATAAAATACAGGCGTTGTTCTAAAAGGATGGACTCCAAAATCATAATATTCGACTTACAGTATTTTTGATTGAGTTCTGACTTTTTAAATGCTCTATTTCTTGCAAGAGGGACGCTTTTTCTTATGTGTTTTCTCTGCATGTTTTATTTAATGTTTATTGTTGTTGATTTTGCTTTGTTAGATCCACTTTTTATAATGGTAGGTTTGGGTAGTTTCCTAATGTTTATGTTCACGGTAAAATGACTGATAGGCTGGAGAGAGAGAGAGAGAGAGAGAGAGAGAGAGAGAGAGAGAGAGAGAGAGAGAGAGAGAGAGAGAGAGAGAGAGAGAGAGAGAGAGAGAGAGAGAGAGAGAGAGAGAGAGAGAGAGAGAGAGGGGGGGGGGAGAGAAAGAGACAGAGACAGAGGCAGACACATAGACAGATAAACAGAGATAGAGAGAGAGGGGGGCGGAGAGAGAGAGAGGGGGGGTGGAGAGAGAGAAAGGGGGAGAGAGAGAGAGAGAGAGAGAGAGAGAGAGAGAGAGAGAGAGAGAGAGAGAGAGAGAGAGAGAGAGAGAGAGAGAGAGAGAGAGAGAGAGAGAGAGAGAGGAGAGAGAGAGAGAGAGAGAGAGAGAGAGTGAGAGTGCACACACACAATAAAAAAGAACGCAGAACAAAAAGCAATATTAACGATTAAGCATGTTGTTGGTTTTAATTGAAAATAATGTCAACAGTGCGAATTTTCTGTTGGATCATGCATTTTCATTTTGACAGCAGTGAACAGTAATGTGTTTGTTTCTACTTCCAAGAAGGTAATGTGTTTATCATACTATTATTAAAATCATCTTTTGCATATTAAGAAAAGTTAACAATGTTCGCTTTTTATTGACATATGTCATCTCTACAAAATCTACTTCCAAGAAGGTAATGTGTTTATCATACTATTATTAAAATCATCTTTTGCATATTAAGAAAAGTTAACATATGTTCGCTTTTAATTGACATATGTCATCTCTACAAATCCTTTGTTGCAACATGTGTTTTCACTGAGGCAACAATAGTTTGTATGGCAGCATTTGTCATCATGAAAAAAAAACCCGTTTTCAAGGACATTATTGGTTACTCTACATTAGTACTCGTTTTCAAAAGCATTGGAATGTCACAGCGTCAGTTAAAATATAAGTAAAAATGTTGATAAAAGTAAACCGACTAGACACGAATCAACAATCTTCAAGAAAACAGAACACCCGATTACTCATTCCTACGTGAACTGAATTTGAAGCAAAACATAATCGTCATCTAGAACTCGCATTTTGTAAAGGGGGAACAATAAAACATTATATTTCGGTAAGGTAACACACTGGTATTTATGAACATCCACAGGGAATAATAACACAAAATCATATTCATTCTTATTTTTTGTTATGCAAATATAGCATTATGTTATCGATGTTTTGCAACGACTAAAATTCAAGAAAACTAAAATCTTAATAATATACCACGTATGAGTAATACAATATGATGAAATATCGAGTAAGCTAACCTTTTCAGTTAAACATCACACTCTCGATTTCATTATTGTTATTAGCTAAATGCTCTAGGCACATGTACGATAATAAAAAAACACTCAATGCATAGGAAATACCATGTAGGCCTAAATTGTCATGTATCTCACGTGTACCACCATTGCATTCTCTTTGGGGTTGATCAATGTTCTATTTGTTTCTGTCTTTCTATATTAACATGTGTAGCATATCTTTGTGTACTTATATTTACAGACCATGTAATTTCGTGGTCATAGTAGACATATCTCGGTCTGCATATTTCTGTTGTGTCTTCTTGGTCCCTGCTAACAGTCATTTCGGCCCATGACTCTCTTAACTGTCACAGCCTACGCTCAAGTCAGGCTAAATTTGATTTGCTTTTTCACATACACTGTTAACTTGTAAATAAAGTGTGGATAATAAATAAGCTAACACTGCAATTTTAATTTTATTGTTGTTGTTTGTTTTACAAATATGTGTTTCCAACCCCACGTGTACATTTTAAATAGCATGGGCTATGTAGACTTGTGCGTGGAAATTGTGTATGTGTGTGTGCTTGTCATTGTGCAATAACATAACGGGTTTTTTTCTTTCTTCTTCTTCGTAACATTGTATTCCAATAGTGGAATCGGACCCTAAAGCATTCAATTGATTGATTGGAAATCACTTGATTATTTTAAAATGTTGAAATGTAGGGATGTTTTATAGAATCCAACTTCGTTTCCGTACGTACGAAAATTGATCTGAAATAGATTTGATAAATCGCTGATATGACTTTTGGTGTGGGGCAAGAAGACTTAGCTTGCCTCAAGATGACTATTGACATGATCGAGATGACTAGTGGCTGCCACAGAGATGACTATTGGCGAGGACAAGATGTGAATTGGGGTGGGGAAAAAACAACAAGAATTGGAGCGGGTTAATACTAATACAAATGTAAGATGAACATTTATGTTGGGAGAGATGGGTGAACCAAAACAAACAAGAGCCAATATGCATGAAAACATTCATGACCATGAGATAAAAATCAGTTGATATAACTTGGAAAGTAGACATTCTGTCTATTTTACTCTTCTTGTTTTGTTGCTTTCCGACTTTTTTCAAAATGCACGAATAACATTGTTATGGATCTGTATATAAGGTACACAGCTCGATGTATGATACTTTGGCATGAGGTTAGCATCAACGCAATTTGAGCAACGTCTCTAGTTTGACATCAACAAAGCAACTACCCTGAACATCTCTGCTTTAGCACCACACAAATAACCACGGCAGTAATCCACCACAGCGTCTAAGACCGGGTGATTGATAAGGAGCAGATCCATTTCGATCAACATGTTGTCCATATCCGCAATCATATCATTCACTGTAGAAAACTGACGTTCCTCGGGAATCATCCACATATTATACAAGCGGTATTCCACGGAGAGGTAATCATTGAGGATGATTTTCCACTGTTGTTCCAGCTTCCACTCACTTAACGTTGACGGGGGCTTTTTTGGTCCTGGGATGCTGGACGGGTCGGAGAATAAGCCTCGATCATTTAAATCCTCCAACCACCTGCGATAAGTGACCCTTATTGAAAACATCAAATTGGGAAACTGCAGCGATGTAGACACACCGAAGAGTACAATCCTGCCGGACATGTATCGCAGAAAGTGATCTGTTCCTTCAGCCTGATGGTTTTGCTGAGGTTGTCCCGCGGCCGGTTGGTTTTGTCCTCCCTGCTGATGTTGTTCTTCTCCCTGCTCGTCCTGTATGATTTGTCCTTCTTGGTCTTGTATGATTTGTCCTTCTCCTTCTTGGTCTTGTATGATTTGTCCTTCTCCCTGTTGGTCTTGTATGGTTTGTCCTTCTCCTTCTTGGTCTTGTATGATTTGTCCTCCTCCTTCTTGGTCTTGTATGATTTGTCCTCCTCCTTCTTGGTCTTGTATGATTTGTCCTTCTCCTTCTTGGTCTTGTATGATTTGTCCTTCTCCTTCTTGGTCTTGTATGGTTTGTCCTTCTCCTTCTTGGTCTTGTATGATTTGTCCTTCTCCTTCTTGGTCTTGTATGATTTGTCCTTCTCCCTGTTGGTTTTGTAGGTTTTGACCTCCCCCTTCTTGGTCCTGTTGGTTTTGACCTTCTCCTTCTTTGTCTGGTATTTGTCCTTCTCCTTCTTTGTCTGGTATGATTTGTCCTTCTCCTTGTTGGTCCTGTAGGCTTTGTACGTCTACCCGTTGATGTTGCTGGTCTTGCCCCTCTTCAGGTAGGGTGTGTCCTCTTTCCTGTTGCGCCATGTCTGATATAAAACACTGATGATCGACTTCACACAGCCTTTGCCACAACTGCTGCTTTGCTTGACGCGTTAAGAAGGAATGAGCTCCGGAGCAAAAGCTGAGTTGATTTAAAGAAACATGTTCGATCGTTTTGCTGTAGATATATTGCATGCCTTGAAATGCACGTGATGTGCATGCACGCTCACAGCACTTAACATTCGGAGCCTATTGTAGTGGCAAGCGTTAAAACGTTCTGCCAGCAGATAACCGTTAACATAAAAGGAGTCTCTTTTTTTGAAAGAAGGAAAGCAAGAACAATCGTAAATCTACATTTCACGAGATACTAGAGGAACGTGGATGGACCTTGAATGTAGCACAGTGGAATGAATACAAACTAAAATTCGATGGCTTGGAGTCAAAACGGACTATCTTTAGATAGTCCATTGACGTATTATTGGACCTATTACAAACACTAATAACTTGTTCAAACAATGACTGAAGAAATATAAAAAGGGGGTTATGCTTTGAATATTTCTGCAGTCTTTTGTTTTTACGAGTCATTAGTTTTCGTAATAAGTTCAATAATATGTCAATGGACTATCTAAAGATAGTCCTTTTTGACTCCAAGCCATCGTGAATGTTGTGAATCGATCTCAACCTCGCCTTCTCTCCTCCACCCCTATCTACTTCCAATTTCCCCTTTGTTTGGTAAATGAGGAGCTTTCCTAGCCGGTTTCACTGCCAGATGGCAACCAATTCAATAGGGGCTTATCTCGTGATATCCTTAGTTGGGGGTAGAGAGAGAGAGGGAGAGAAAAAGAGAGAGAGGGAGAGGGAGAGAGAGCAGGAGAAAGAGAGATAGAGGGAGAGAGAGAGAGAGAGAGAGAGAGAGAGAGGGGGGAGGGGGGGGGCTGTATTGAGTTGGTTGCCACCTGGCGGTCAAATCGGGGAGCTAGGTTGACCATTGTTTTACTCTTTTGTCTTTACTTTCACAAAAATACGATTTTGTCTTTTCTTTTAAAAAA
>CM065685.1:56251741-56266741 GCA_017654935.2 Phymorhynchus buccinoides | reverse complement strand
GCGGTATTCCACGGAGAGGTAATCATTGAGGATGCTTTTCCACTGTTGTTCCAGCTTCCACTCACTTAACGTTGACGGGGTTTGTTTTGGTCCTGGGATGCTGGACGGGTCGGAGAATAAGCCTCGTTCATTTAAATCCTCCAGCCACTTGCGATACGTGTCCCTTATTGAAAACATCAAATTGGGAAACTGCATGGCTGTAGCCACGCCGAAGAGTACAATCCTGACGGACAGGTCTAGCAGAAATGGGTCTGTTCCTTCAGCCTGATGGTTTTGCTGAGGTTGCCCCCTGGACTGTTGGATTTTTACTCCCTGCTGAATTTGTCCTTCTCCCTGCTGGTCCTGCATTATGTGTCCTTCTTTGTCTTGTATGATCTGTCCTTCTCCCTGCTGGTCCTGCATTATGTGTCCTTCTTGGTCTGGTATGATTTGTCCTTCTCCATGCTGGTCCTGCATTATGTGTCCTTCTTGGTCTGGTATGATTTGTCCTCCTTTGTCTGGTATGATTTGTCCTTCTTTGTCTGGTATGATTTGTCCTCCTTTGTCTTGTATGATTTGTCCTCCTTTGTCTTGTATGATTTTTCCGTCTTTGTCTGGTATGATTTGTCCTCCTTTGTCTTGTATGATTTGTCCTTCTTGGTCTGGTATGATTTGTCCTTCTTTGTCTGGTATGATTTGTCCCCCTTTGTCTTGTATGATTTGTCCCCCTTTGTCTTGTATGATTTGTCCTTCTTGGTCTGGTATGATTTGTCCTTCTTGGTCTGGTATGATTTGTCCTCCTTTGTCTGGTATGATTTGGCCTCCTCCTTCTTTGTCTGGTATGATTTGTCCTTCTTTGTCTGGTATGATTTGTCCTTCTCCCTGCTGGTCCTGCATTATGTGTCCTTCTTTGTCTGGTATGATCTGTCCTTCTTTGTCTTGTATGATTTGTCCTCCTTTGTCTTGTATGATGTGTCCTCCTCCTTCTTTGTCTTGTATGATTTGTCCTCCTTTGTCTTGTATGATGTGTCCTCCTCCTTCTTTGTCTGGTATGATTTGTCCTTCTCCCTGTTGGTCCTGTAGGCTTTGTACTTCTACCCGTTGATGTTGCTGATCTTGCCCCTCTTCAGGTAGGGTCTTTCCTCTTTCCTGTTGCGCCATGTCTGATATGAAACACTGATGATCGACTTTACACAGACTTTGCCACAACTACTGCTTTGCTTGACGCGTTAAGAAGGAATGAACTCCGGAGAAAAAGCTGAACAGATTTAAAGAAAGACAATGTTCGATCGTTTTGCTGAGGTTTTGCTATAGATATATCGCATGCCTTGAAACGCACGTGCTGTGCATGCACATTCACAATACATAACATTCGGAGCAAATTGTAGTGGCAAGCGTTAAAAAGTTCTGCCAGCAGATAACCGTTAACCCATTCGCCGCGAGCCATTTGTTGTCCAACATTTTCCATTAAGCTTACATGGATAGAAAAAAAAAACATTTTTGTGTGAAATATTGGGGATTCTTCTGTGATATATTTGAAATAAAGCCTATCCTTACCTCCCAAAATTAAGAACCCAAGGTAATTGAATAACAGACCCTCATTTCGAGACTTTAAATGACATGGGTGTTCAATCACTGTGGTGCAAAAATGCGACATTGGTGATGAAAGGGTTAATATAAAAGGAGTCTTGTTTTTGAAAGAAGGGAAGCGATAACAATAGCATCTCTACATTTCACGAGATACTTGAGGAACGTGGATGAATCTGATCGAATCGTGAGGTGAATGTAGCATTAAAGTGGAATGAATAATCGATGGCTTGGAGTCAAAGCGGACTATCCTTGGATGGTCCATTGACGTATTATTGGACCTATTACAAAAACTAATAACTTGTTCAAAGAATGACTGCAGAAATATAAAAAGGGGGTTATGCTTTGAATATTTATGCAGTCGTCTTTTTACGAGTCATTTGGTTTCGTAATAAGTTCAAAAATATGTCATGGACTATCTAAATATAGTTCGTTTTGACTCCAAGCCATCGTGAATATTGTGAATCGACCTCAACCTCACCTTCTCTCCTCCACCCCTATCTACTTCCAATGTCCCCTTTGTTTGGTAAATGATCAGCTTTGCTAGCCGGTTTCACTGCCAGGTGGCAACCAATTCAATAGGGGCTTATCTCGTGATATCCTTAGTTGGGGGTAGAGAGAGAGAGAGGGAGATAAAGAGAGAGAGAGAGGGAGAAAGAGATAGAGAGAGAGAGAGAGAGAGACTGAGAGAGAGAGAGAGAGAGAGAGAGAGAGAGAGAGAGAGAGAGAGAGAGAGAGAGAGAGAGAGAGAGAGAGAGAGAGAGAGAGAGAGAGAGAGAGAGAGAGAGAGAGAGAGAGAGAGAGAGAGAGAGAGAGAGAGAGAGAGAGAGAGAGAGAGAGAGAGAGAGAGAGAGAGAGAGAGAGAGAGAGAGAGAGAGAGAGAGAGAGAGAGAGAGAGAGAGAGAGAGAGAGAGAGAGAGGGGGGGCTGTATTAAGTTGCTACCTGGCGGTCAAACCGGCGAGCTACGTTGACCATTGTTTTGCTCTTTGTTTTTACTTTCACATAAACATGATTTTGTCTTTTCTTTATAAAAACCGAAAACAAATATTGATAATAGATTTTGAAAAGAGTTAGGCTCTGTGCATATTACACGCGGAAACTTCACGGACTTATCCGCACAAAAAGTATACAAAAATAAGAAACAAACGGATGAGGTAAATGTATGCGGAAACACATACGCTTTTTTTTTAAACTTGCTTTACCTATTTGTGGATAAGTACACCAAGTTTCCGGGTTTAATGTGCACAATGCCCTAGTCATGCCCTGGTAATTATTTGGGGATCAATCTGTTGTTGTGTGTTTTGTTTTGCTTCTAATTTTCCAATAACACGATATTCGAATATGATGCATTTTTGCTAAAACCTGGATCCATTTTTTTCGTTAATGCGTTGCATTTCGTTTTCAAGGCTTGTTGAAGAGCTGTGCTCTTGTGCTGCTAGGGCAGGTGGGAGTAGTGACTGCATAGGTAGCATTAACACCTTCTGGTGTTTTCCAGTGCTTTCTGGAGTTTGCTGGATTGTGCTTGTGATATTGCGATACATAGCGTTGAACAAAAAGCAAACTTGATTCAAGTGAACTTGATTGAATCTTAGCATCAAATCGTTTAAAAAAATGTAGCTACAGACGTTTCTTTATATTTTTGAAAAGCTTTATTTAATTGAACAACTGCGTTTAAACCCTTGGTCACTAGGTGTTCTGGACCCGTTTTTGCACTCAGCGTCGTAGTAAAGTTAACTACAGTAGCATTGCTAACAATACATCTTTACATCAACAAGCCTTTTATATCACCATTGTATGATGAGTGAGCAAGATAGAGGAGAGCGGATGAACGATTGGGAGTGGTGTGAGAGTTACATATTTGTCTTAATGTAAATGTATGTTTCATAGTTTTATTTAATATTCATAGTTTGATATATCCCATCTTTGTTTACATGGTGGAAGACAAGTTTCCATGTGCGTTGTACAATGCCAATGGACAATAAAGAAACTTATGACTTATGACTTATTGTTCGTCACGAAACCCCGCCCTCTTGATAAATATCATCATTGTAATCTTATTAATATTAACATTAAGTTCCATTTCATATACAACAAGTGCGCAAAATTTTCAATTGATTTTGTAAACCTCTTGGAGATGTTGACCACAAAGCTACGTGATCAGCAAATAACAGGATAAACAGTTCCATACTACCTGGTACCATCTGAATATCATGTGTTCCATTTACATTCATGCGAGTTGCAAGCTGGCCATAAAACATGGAAAACAAAGTAGGGCTCCTGACACAACCTTGTCTCACAGCGAGAGGCAGATAGAGAAACAAAGAGAGGCTGAGAGAGAGAGAGGAGGGGAGAGAGAGAGAGAGAGAGAGAGAGAGAGAGAGAGAGAGAGAGAGAGAGAGAGAGAGAGAGAGAGAGAGAGAGAGAGAGAGAGAGAGAGAGAGAGAGGCAGAGAGAGAGAGAGAGACAGAGAGGGAGAGAGAGAGAGAGAGAGAGAGAGAGAGAGAGAGAGAGAGAGAGAGAGAGAGAGAGAGAGAGAGGCAGAGAGAGGAGAGAGAGAGAGAAATAGAGAGAGAGAGAGAGAAGAGAGAGAGAGAGAGAGAGAGAGAGAGAGAGAGAGAGAGAGAGAGAGAGAGAGAGAGAGAGAGAGAGAGAGAGAGAGAGAGAGAGCGAGAGAGAGAGAGAGAGAGAGAGAGAGAGAGAGAGAGAGAGAGAGAGAGAGAGAGAGAGAGAGAGAGAGAGAGAGAGAGAGAGAGAGAGAGAGAGAGAGAGAGAGAGAGAGAGAGAGAGAGAGAGAGAGAGAGAGAGAGAGAGAGAGAGAGAGAGAGAGAGAGAGAGAGAGAGAGAGAGAGAGAGAGAGAGAGAGAGAGAGAGAGAGAGAGAGAGAGAGAGAGAGAGAGAGAGGAGAGAGAGAGAGAGAGAGAGAGAGAGAGAGAGAGAGAGAGAGAGAGAGAGAGAGAGCGAGAGAGAGAGAGAGAGAGAGAGAAATAATGCACACACAAGGAAAAAATAACGCAGAACAAAAAGCAACAGCAAAGATTAAGCATGTTTCTGGTTTTAATTATAAACAATGTCAAGAGGGTGAATTATCTGTTGGATCAGCCATTTTCAGTTTCACAGGAGTGACCAGTAATTTGTTTGTTTTGTACTTCCAAGAAGGTAATGTGCTTAGCTTATTATTATTAAAAAGTCATCTTATGCACTTATGAAAAGTTGACATATGTTCGCGTTTTAATTGACATATGTTATCTCTACAAATCCGTTGTTGCAACATGCGTTTTCATTGAGACAATAGTTTGTATGGCAGAATTTGTCATCATGAAAAATAAAACCGTTTGCAAGGACATTATTGGTGACTCTACATTAGTACTCGTTTTCAAAAGCATTGGAATGTCACAGCGTCAGTTAACATAACAGTAAAAGTGTTGATGAAAGTAAACCGACTAGACACGAATCATATTGTTGATACCTAAATCTTCAAGGAAACAGAAAACCCGATTACTCATTCCTACGTGAACTGAATTTGAAGTCAAACATAATCGCCATCTAGAACTCACATTTTGTAAAGGGCAGGAAATGAAACATTGTATTTTAGTAATGTAACACACTGGTATTTATGAACATCCACAGGGAATAATAACCCCAAAAAGTCATAATTCATTCTTTTTTTTGTAATGCACATATAGCATTATCTAGCTGTTATCTATGTTTTGCAACGACTAAAATTCAAGAAAACTAAAATCTTAATAATATACCACGTATGAGTAATACACTGTGATGAAATATCGAGTAAGCTAACATTTTCAGTTAAACATCGCACTCTCGATTTCATTATTGTTATTAGCTAAATGCTCTAGGCACATGTACGATAATAAAAACACTCAATGCATAGGAAATACCATGTAGATTGTCATGTCTCTCACGTGTACCACCTTTGCATTCTCCTTGGGGTTGATCAATGTTCTATTTATTTATGTCTTTCTATATTAACATGTGTAACATATCTTTGTGTACTTATATTTACAGACCATGTAATTTCGTGGTCATAGTAGACATATCTCGGTCTGCATATTTCTGTTGTGTCTTCTTGGTCCCCGCTAACAGTCATTTCGGCCCATGGCTCTCTTAACTGTCACAGCCTACGCTCAAGTCAGGCTAAATTCGATTTGCTTTTTCACATACACTGTTAACTTGTAAATAAAGTGTGGATAATAAATAAGCTAACACTGCAATTTTAATTTTATTGTTGTTGTTTGCTTTACAAATATTTGTTTCCAATCCCACGTGTACATTTTAAATAGCATGGGCTATGTAGACTTGTGCGTGGAAATTGTGTATGTGTGTGTACATGTCATTGTGCAATAATATAGCGGTTTTTTCTTTCTTCTTCTTCGTGACATTGTATTCCAATAGTGGAATCGGACCCTAAAGCATTCAATTGACTGATTGGAAATCACTTTTTTTTTACATTTTGAAATGTAGGGATGTTTTATAGAATCCAACTTCGTTTCCGTACGTACGAAAATTGATCTGAAATAGATTTGATAAATCGCTGATATGACTTTTGGTGTGGGGCAAGAAGACTTAGCTTGCCTCAAGATGACTATTGATATGATCGAGATGACTAGTGGCTAATACCCAGATTATTGTCAAGGACAAGACGAGAATTGGTGTGGAAAAAACAAAACAAGAATTGGAGCGAGTTAAGAATAATAAAAATGTAACATGAATATTTACGTTGGGAAAAATGGATGAACCAAAACTAAAAAAGGTCCAATATCAATGAAAACATTCATGACCATGTGAACAAAATCAATTGATATATCTGGGTAGGCAGACATTCTGTCTATTCTACTCTTGTTGTTTTGTTGCTTTACGACTCATTGTTTTTCAAAATGCACGTATACCATTGTTATGGATCCATATAATAAGGTACACAGCTCGATGTATGATACTTTGGCATGAGGTTAGCATCAACGCAATTTGATCAACGTCTCTAGTTTGACACCAACAAGTCAACTACCCTGAACAGCTCTTCTTTAGTACCACACAAATAACTACGGCAGTAATCCACCACAGCGTCTAAGACCGGGTGATTGCTGAGGAGCAGATCCATTTCGATAAACAGGTTGTCCATATCTGCAATCATATCATTCACTGTAGAAAACTGACGTTCCGCGGGAATCATCCACATATTATACAAGCGGTATTCCACGGATAGGTAATCATTGAGGATGATTTTCCACTGTTGTTCCAGCTTCCACTCACTCAACGAAGACGGGGGCTTTTTAGTTCCAAGGATATTGGGCGGATCGGAGAATAAGCCTCGTTCATTTAAATCCTCCAGCCACTTGCGATACGTGTCCCTTATTGAAAACATCAAATTGGGAAACTGCAGCGCTGTAGCCACGCCGAAGAGTACAATCCTGACGGACAGGTCTAGCAGAAATGGGTCTGTTCCTTCAGCCTGATGGTTTTGCTGAGGTTGCCCCCTGGCCTGTTGGATTTGTACTCCCTGCTGATTTTGTCCTTCTCCCTGCTGGTCCTGCATTATGTGTCCTTCTTTGTGTGGTATGATTTGTCCACCTTTGTCTTGTATGATTTGTCCTTCTCCTTGTTGGTCGTGTAGGCTTTGTACTTCTACCCGTTGATGTTGCTGATCTTGCCCCTCTTCAGGTAGGGTCTTTCCTCTTTCCTGTTGCGCCATGTCTGATATGAAACACTGATGATCGACTTTACACAGCCTTTGCCACAACTACTGCTTTGCTTGACGCATTAAGAAGGAATGAACTCCGGAGAAAAAGCTGAACAGATTTAAAGAAAGACAATGTTCGATCGTTTTGCTGAGGTTTTGCTATAGATATATCGCATGCCTTGAAACGCACGTGCTGTGCATGCAAATTCACAATGCATATCATTCGGAGCAAATTGTAGTGGCAAGCGTTAAAAAGTTATGCCAGCAGATAACCGTTAACCCATTCGCCGCGAGCCATTTTTGGTCCAACATTTTCCATTAAGCTTACATGGATAGAAAAAAACATTTTTGTCTGAAATATTGGGGATTCTTCTGTGATATATTTGAAATAAAGCCTATCCTTACCTCCCAAAATTAAGAACCCAAGGTAATTGAATAACAGACCCTCATTTCAAGACTTTAAATGACATGGGTGTTCAATCACTGTGGTGCAAAAATGCGACATTGGCGATGAAAGGGTTAATATAAAAGGAGTCTTGTTTTTGAAAGAAGGGAAGCGATAACAATAGCATCTCTACATTTCACGAGATACTTGAGGAACGTGGATGAATCTGATCGAATCGTGAGGTGAATGTAGCATTAAAGTGGAATGAATAATCGATGGCTTGGAGTCAAAACGGACTATCCTTGGATAGTCCATTGACGTATTATTGGACCTATTACAAAAACTAATAACTTGTTCAAACAATGACTGCAGAAATATAAAAAGGGGGTTATGCTTTTCATATTTCTGCAGTCGTCTTTTTACGAGTCATTAGGTTTCGTAATAAGTTCAATAATATGTCAATGGACTATCTAAATATAGTTCGTTTTGACTCCAAGCCATCGTGAATATTGTGAATCGACCTCAACCTCACCTTCTCTCCTCCACCCCTATCTACTTCCAATGTCCCCTTTGTTTGGTAAATGAGGAGCTTTCCTAGCCGGTTTCACTGCCAGATGGCAACCAATTCAATAGGGGCTTATCTCGTGATATCCTTAGTTGGGGGTAGAGAGAGAGAGAGGGAGATAAAGAGAGAGAGTGGTAGAAAGAGAGAGAGAGAGAGAGAGAGAGAGAGAGAGAGAGAGAGAGAGAGAGAGAGAGAGAGAGAGAGAGAGAGAGATATATAGAGAGAGAGAGAGAGAGAGAGAGAGAGAGAGAGAGAGAGAGAGAGAGAGAGAGAGAGAGAGAGAGAGAGAGAGAGAGAAGAGAGAGAGAGAGAGAGAGAGAGAGAGAGAGAGAGAGAGAGAGAGAGAGAGAGAGAGAGAGAGAGAGAGAGAGAGAGAGAGAGAGAGAGAGAGAGAGAGAGAGAGAGAGAGAGAGAGAGAGAGAGAGAGAGAGAGAGAGAGAGAGAGAGAGAGAGAGAGAGAGAGAGAGAGAGAGAGAGAGAGAGGGGGGGGGGCTGTATTAAGTTGCTACCTGGCGGTCAAACCGGCGAGCTACGTTGACCATTGTTTTTACTTTCACATAAACATGATTTTGTCTTTTCTTTATAAAAACCGAAAACAAATATTTATAATAGAGTTTGAAAAGAGTTAGGCTCTGTCAGTCTGTGCATATTACACGCGGAAACATCACGGACTTATCCGCAAAAAAGTATAAAAAAGTAAGAAACAAACGGATGAGGTAAGCGTATGCGCAAACACATACGCTTTTTTTTCTTAACTTGCTTTACCTATTTGTGGATAAGCACACCAAGTTTCCGGGTTCAATGTGCACAGTGCCCTAGGGTATCAGTTTACATGGTCATTATTTGGGGATTAATCTGTTTTTTTGGTGTGTTTTGTTTTGCTTCTAATTTGTCAATAACACGACATTCGAATATGATGCATTTTTGCTAAAACCCGGATCCATTTTTTTCGTTAATGCGTTGCATTTCGTTTTCAAGGCTTGTTGAAGAGCTGTGCTCTTGTGCTGCTAGGACAGGTGGGAGTAGTGACTGTGTGGGTAGCATTAACACCTTTAGATGTTTTCCAGTGCTTTCTGGAGTTTGCTGGATTTTGTTTGTGATATTGCGATATATAGTGATACAAAAAATGTAAAATTGATTAAAGTAAACTTCATTGAATCTTAGCATCAAATAGTTTGAAAACTGTAGCTGCAGACATTTCTTTATATTTGTTGAAAAGCCATATTTAATTGAACGACTGCCTTTTTACCCTTGGTCACTAAGTGTTATGTACCCGTTTTTGCACTCATCGTAGTAGTAAAGTTAAATCCTAAGTAACATTACTAACAATAATTGTTTACAACAGCAAGCTTTATATATTCATTGCATGATGAGTGAGCAAGATAGAGGACAGCAGATGGATGATTGTGTGTGGTGTGAGAGTTACATATTTGTCAATGTAAATTTACGTTTCATAGTTTTATTTAATATTTTTATTTCTATATATCTCATCTTATTTTACATGATGGAAGACCAGTTTCCATGTGCGTTGTACAAGCCAATGGACAATAAAGAAACTTATAATGTATAATATACTTCTTGTTGTTCGTCACGAAACCCTGCTCCCTTTATAAATATCATTATGTTAGTCTTATCAATATTAACGTTAAGTTTCATTTATTTACAAGTGCGCAAACTATTCAATTGATTTTGTAAACCAGGAGATGTTGACAACAAAGCTACTTCGTTAGCAAATAACAGGATAAACAGTTCCATGATACCTGGTACCAGCTGAATACCATGTTTTCCATTTGCATTCATGTGAGCTGCAAGTTGGTCAATAAGTAAGTAAAACAAAGTAGGGCTCGTGACACAAGCTTGTCTCATGTAAGAGAGAGAGAGAGAGAGAGAGAGAGAGAGAGAGAGAGAGAGAGAGAGAGAGAGAGAGAGAGAGAGAGAGAGAGAGAGAGAGAGAGAGAAGAGAGAGAGAGAAAGAGACACATAGAGAGAGAGGCAGAGAGAGAGAGAGAGAGAGAAAGAGACACATAGAGAGAGAGGCAGAGAGAGAGAGAGAGAGAGAGAGAGAGAGAGAGAGAGAGAGAGAGAGAGAGAGAGAGAGAGAGAGAGAGAGAGAGATAGAGAGAGAGAGGGAGAGAGAGACAGATATAGATAGATAGAGAGAGAGAGAGAGAGAGAGAGAGAGAGAGAGAGAAAGAGAGAGAGAGAGAGAGAGAGAGAGAGAGAGACAGAGATAGATAGATAGAGAGAGAGAGAGAGAGAGAGAGAGAGAGAGAGAGAGAGAGAGAGAGAGAGAGAGAGAGAGAGAGAGAGAGAGAGATAGAGAGAGAGAGGAGAGAGTGATATATGATAGACAGACGGAGAGAGACAATGGAAGCTAGATAAATTGACACACAGACAGACTTAGAAATCCAATGCTCACAAGTACAGGGGGGGAAATCCACAAAACAAACAAGTGAAATGACAGGCAGATGACAATGTGGGGGACATATATGCAGACAGAAAGAGGGAGTGAGAGAGAGAGAGAGAGAGAGAGAGAGAGAGAGAGAGAGAGAGAGAGAGAGAGAGAGAGAGAGAGAGAGAGAGAGAGAGAGAGAGAGAGAGAGAGAGAGAGAGAGAGAGAGAGAGAGAGAGAGAGAGAGAGAGAGAGAGAGAGAGAGAGAGAGAGAGAGAGAGAGAGAAAACCACGCACACAAACAACATTGACACAATGAAACATGAGTATGCTTTAATTACCATAAAAATATGCCATGTGCGGATCCTCTGTTGCATCATGCATACATGTTCATTTTCACCGAAGTAAACAGAACCTTGGTTTGCAGCATGACATCATAATTATAAGATAACACCATTCCCAAGCATAACGACATAAACTAGGCTAGTCACAAGTATTGCTTTGTAATGTCACAGAGTGAGTTAAAATATAAGTAAGAGTGTTTAAACGTAAAACAGATAATTGTAATAATGCTGATACCATCATTGTTTTCAAGAAAACAGAACATTGATTACTAATGTCGAACTGAACTGAATTTGAAATAAAAGATAATCGCATCAGAAAATTACCATTTATTTTGTGAAGAAAACATGAATCATTCTATTTCGTTAATTAATACACTGGCATTGATCCAAATCATCTACAGTATTCACAGAGACTAAAAATGAAAAAAACCCACCCATTGAAACCTTTCTTTTGATAAGCTAATATAGAATAATCTAGCGGCATATGTTTTCCTTGCAACGACTAAAAATCACGAAATCACGAAATCTAAAATCGTAATAATAAACCATGCACCAGTAACACAATATGATGAAATCTTGAGTAAGCTAACATTCTGTGTTAAACATCACACTCTGGATTTCATTATTGTTATTAGCCAAATTGTTAAGACACAGCTACGGTATAAAAGCACATAGTGCAGAGGAAATGTCCAGTACATTATTAGATTCTACTAACGTACGATAATTGCAGTGTTCTTGGCTTTATCGCCAGCTTTCTTCTCATTTTTTAAAAACTTTCTTTATCAGCATACATACAATACGTAGCTATATGTCTATTGTTTTGTACAGATATTTACAAATGTTGTTATTCTGTGAGCGGACCAGATTTATTTCTGCCCGCAGTATTGTTAATATGCAACCTTTTTTTAATGTTCTTGGTCTCTACTTGCAGTCTTTTCGGCCCACGCCAATTGTCATTTTGTCCCATTCTGATAGTAATTTCAGCACACACTGATAGTCATCGCGGCCCAGAAAACAATCGCCACCTTTGCTGCTACTGCATCACCACTGCCCCACAACAGAGCCTACACTCGAGTCGGGATAAATCTGTACTGTTTTGTTCATATACATTATAAACTTCTAAGTAAAGTGTTTAATAATATAGTTATGATAAACTCTGGTACTGCAGTTTTGTTGTCTGTTAAACTCTCCGTTATTTTAAAATCTTGCATTTACATTATTGTAAGCATACTATGCTATGCAGGTGTTATATACATGTGCATACGTGCGTATGTGCGTGTATGCTTGCTTGTGATTCTGCAAGATCATTGCTTTTATCTCCCCGCGTGACATGTATTCCAATCACGAAATCGGACCCGACGCATTCCATTGATCGGTTGAATTATTGATGCATTTTACTTTTGAAACGTATGGATGATTTACAAAACAAAACACATAATTTTCATAAATAAGAATATTGTCCAGAATAAAGTTGGGGAAGCGATGATATGACTATTGGAGTGCGTCAAGAAGACTGTTTGACACGGACTAACCGACTATTGGTGCGGGCGGGACAACTATTGGCGTGACCCCAAAAGAACTATTGGTGCGAGCTAAGATTAATGAGCCGAGACCAAGACATGTATAGCTAACCAGACACACAACTAAATGTTGGATGCTTTGGCATGAAATTAGCATCAACATAATTTGAATAGTATATTTAGTTGGGCATTGACGAGTGAGCAAGCATGTCCAGGTCTCCTTTAGTCCTATTAAGAACACGGCGACAGTGACTCACCAGAGTGACTATTCCATGGCGATATCTATCGAGCAGATTCATTTCAAGAGAGATGCTTTTCACACCCGTCAACAGCCAATGCAGTTCATAAAACCGGTGCTCTGTGGGAAGTATCGACAAATTGAACAAGCGGTATTCCACGGATAAATAATCATCCAGGATGAGCCTCCACTGTTGTTGTGACAACAACGCTCTGTAGTTTGTATGGGACACGTCTTGTCCCTGGTAGTTATCTGGATCGGGGATGCGTTGCCTTGCAACGAGACGCAGCAACCAGTTGCGATTAGAGTCGCTGATTGAACGGATCAATCCGGGAAATTCCCGCGCTGTAAAATAAGCGAAGATTGTAATCCTATGGTAGATTCTTGGCAAAAGGTGACCTAGATCTCTTGCCTGATGGTTTTGCTGATTTTGTCTCCAGTTCCGTCGGTTTCGTCCAACCTGTTGATACTGTCCTCCCTGCTGAGCGTGTCCTCCCTGCTGAGCGTGTCCTCCCTGCTGAGTATGTCCAACCTGTTGATACTGTCCTCCCTGCTGAGCGTGTCCTCCCTGCTGAGTCTGTCCAACCTGTTGATATTGTCCTCCCTGCTGAGCTTGTCCTCCCTGCTGAGTTTGTCCAACCTGTTGATATTGTCCTCCCTGCTGAGTTTGTCCAACCTGTTGATATTGTCCTCCCTGCTGAGCTTGTCCTCCCTGCTGAGTGTGTCCTCCCTGCTGATATTGTCCTCCCTGCTGAGTTTGTCCAACCTGTTGATATTGTCTTCCCTGCTGAGCTTGTCCTCCCTGCTGAGTTTGTCCAGCCTGTTGATATTGTCCTCCCTGCTGAGTTTGTCCAACCTGTTGATATTGTCCTCCCTGCTGAGCTTGTCCTCCCTGCTGAGTTTGTCCAACCTGTTGATATTGTCCTCCCTGCTGAGTTTGTCCAACCTGTTGATATTGTCCTCCCTGCTGAGTTTGTCCTCCCTGCTGAGTCTGTCCAACCTGTTGATATTGTCCTCCCTGCTGAGCGTGTCCTCCCTGCTGAGTTGTCCAACCTGTTGATATTGTATTGAGTTTGTCCTCCCTGCTGAGTTTGTCCAGCCTGTTGATATTGTCCTCCCTGCTGAACTTGTCCAACCTGTTGATATTGTCCAACCTGTTGAGTTTGTCCTCCCTGCTGAGTTTGTCCAGCCTGTTGATATTGTCCTCCCTGCTGAGTCTGTCCTCCCTGCTGAGTATGTCCAACCTGTTGATATTGTCCTCCCTGCTGAGTCTGTCCTCCCTGCTGAGTCTGTCGTCCCTGCTGAGTTTGTCCTACCAGTTGATACTGTTGGTCTTGTCCACCTCCATAATAAAGGTTTTTTGCTCCTTCCCGTTGCGCCATTGCTGATATATAAAACACTTTATGATCGACTTTACACAGTCTTTGCCACAACTGCTGCTTTGCTTGACGCGGTAAGAAGGAATGAACTCCGGAGCAAAAAGATGAGTAGATTAAAAAACAAATAAAAAATGTTCGAGCGTTTTGCTTGAGTTTCGTTGTACACATTTCGCATGTCTTAAACTGCACGTGCTGTGCGTGCCAACTCGCGATATTTAAATTTCGTAGCCATTTGTAATGGCAAGCGCTAAAATGTTCTGCCAGCATATATCAGTTAAAATAAAAGGAGTCTCTTTTTTGAAGGAAGGGGAGCAAGAACAATCGCATCTCTACATGTCATGATATGTGAAGAACGTGCATGAATCTTATCTTTCACTTGCTGGGCGGATTCCGAAGTCATAATAATGGAGCTAGATGATCTTCCATTGATTTATAAATTATGAAATGTAATTGCTGTTGGTGTTGTTGCACCATGGTTTAAAGACTCCAGGGGTCACCCGAATAGTCGAAGCACTTGAACATTATGGTACAAATGCATCAGCTAGGGATTACAACTTTACGGGTGGTCGTTTTCTTGAAGTCATAATAATCCACCTAGATTGTCCTCCAGTGATTTCTAAACTATAAAATGTCTTTGTCGTTGTTATTGTGCCATGGTTTACAGACTCCAGGGATCATCCGAATAATCGAAGCACTTGAACACTATGGTGCAAATGCACCAGCTAGGGATGACAACATTACGTGTATGACCGTTTTGAATTGCCCCTCTCCTCCACGTGAGCAACCACACTCCGACTTCAGAGGACTTTGAAGACTGATGATGTTATGCTAGGAGCTTGTCGTGGCTAAAGACAATCCCAGCATAACTATGCAGAGCATACCATTTTGATGTAGACTTGTAAGTATAGTTCTAGCTTG
>CM065685.1:56229241-56241741 GCA_017654935.2 Phymorhynchus buccinoides | reverse complement strand
CTAATTTCTACATGAACTGAATTGAAAGCAACACATGTGTTAAATGGGACAGACATGAAGCATTGTATTTTGGTAAGGTAACACACTGGCTTTATCAATATATGGTACAGTATAAGTATACAGTGCTAGAGAATAATAATCAAACCATATTGAAACATTCCTTGTGATAATTGCGAGTCAAAACGGACTATCTTTAGATAAGCCATTGATTTATTATTCATGTTATTGCAAAAACTAAGATCTTGTATTAATAAAAAGACTGCAAGTAATATAAAATCGGAATTATGCTTTTTTTATATTTATGTAGTCTTTTTTTAATACAAGTTATTAGTTTTCACAATATTTTTTTTCTGCTCAATAATGCGTTAATGGACTATGTGAAGATAGTCCGCTTTGACTCCAAGCCATCGTAATATAGTGTCATCTAGCGGTATCTGGATGTTTTTGAATGATTAAAAATCAAGAAAACTAAACTGATAATAATAAAATACACATACATGTAATACAATATGATAAAATAGTGAGTACGTCTAAACTGTCTTTTTGTGTTAAACATCGCACTCTCGATTTCATTAATGGTATTAGCTAAGTACGAAACTACGATGCAAAAGCACTCAGTGCATAGGACAATAAAGTCATGTAAATTATCATGTCGGCTTCATCATTTTTTCTTTATTTATTTCTTCATCAAACTTACCCTACCTATGTGTACATTTTGTACAGACATTTACAGATCTTGTGCTGCTTTTGTGATCAGAGTTGACATGGGGGGGGGGGGGGGGGGGGGGGGGGGGGGGGGGGGGGGGGGGGGGGGGGGGGGGGGGGGGGGGGGGGGGGGGGGGGGGGGGGGGGGTTCGGCCAACGGCCAACGGTAATACTAGACTATTTTATGCCTTCTTTTTGGCCCATGCTTAGTCCTTTTGGCCCACGCCCATTGTTATTTTGGCCCATGCTTAGTCATTTTGGTCCACGCCCATTGTCATTTTGGCCCATGCTGTCATTTTGGCCCACGCCCATTGTCATTTTGGCCCATGCTTAGTCATTTTGGCCCACGCCCATTGTCATTTTGGCCCATGCTCAGTCATTTTGGCCCACGCCCATTGTCATTTTGGCCCATGCTCAGTCATTTTGGCCCACGCCCATTGTCATTTTGGCCCATGCTTAGTCATTTTGGCCCACGCCCATTGTCGTTTTGTCCCATGCTAATGGTCGTTTGAGCACATACTAATAATCATCTCAGACCACACAAAAACCGTCACCTTTGCTAACAACAACTATTTCAACTCTGTCCAACAACAGAGCCTACACTCGAGTCGGGCTAAACATGTTTTTACTGTTGTTCACACTGCAATGGTTTTACATAAATTGTGCAATAAATTAAAAGCTTTTACTGTAGATTCGTTGGTTGTTTACAAATACGTTTCCATTATTACGTGAACATTTAAAGAGTATTATTCTATGCATACGTGTTGCGTGTAAGTATGCGTGCATGCCTACGTGTATGTGTGTATGCTTGTGATTGTGCAAGACTACAAACATGATTTCCTCGTGACGTGCATATACCCGGATTCCATTGATTGGGTGGATTATTGGTGAGTGTAATTTTGAAATGTGTGACGTTTTAAACAAAACAAATCACGTTCGTACATAAGATGATTGGCTAACGTGAAATTGGGGAAGCGCAGATATGACTATTGGTATGGCACAATGAGACTATTAATTAGCTGAGCACGAAATGACTATTAACGCGGGCAAAACAATTGGCGTGGGCCAAAATAACTATTGACACGGGCAAAAGCTGAATATCAGCGGTGATCCAAATGAATGGGCCGAGAGCAAAAAGGGGCAAGATAAGTTAAAACATTCATGATTATATGATAAAAGTCAGTTGAAGTATTCGCGAAAATACAACTTGTGCTTGTTTTATCAATGCTACATTTGTTGTTTCAAATAACTGAACTTGGTTTCAAGATATAAAACATATTCAGCTAAGGAGGAACACAACTCGATATATGATAATTTGACAAAGTATTAACACCCACAGCTGTTGATCAATACCCGTAGGATTAAGACAATAGCCTGTTCAGTTCAGCTGAAAGTTCGTGAAGAACAGCATGACACTGATTCACCATAGTGGCAATATCCAGATGAGTGTCAAATAAATGAAGCCTCCCACTTTCAGAGTACAGCAGATCCATTTCGATGAAGATGTTTGTCACGATCATCCTCAAATCAGCCAGATAGGAATTCCGCTGAGCCACGGAAACTCTATTCAACTCGTACAGGCGGTGTTCCACTAATAAATACTCATCAAGGACGCTGTTCCACTGTTGCAGGATGTTCCAGTGGCACAAAGTTGAACGGGGCACTCCGTGTGCGAGGGTGGTCTGTGGATTAGGGATGCGGCCACATCTATGGAGATCATCCAACCAGTCGCGAAAACTGTCACCTTTTTCATACAGCAACCCTGGAAACTGTTCAGCGGTATAAAGAGCGAAGCGTCTAAACCTGAGTATGATTCCATGCTGCAGTTGACTTAGTCCCCCTGCCGGAAGGCTTTGCTGATGTTGTCCTCTGTTTTGTTCATTTATTCCACCTGCCGGAACGTTTTGCTGATGTCCTCTGTTTTGTTCATTTATTCCACCTGCCGGAAGGTTTTGCTGATGTCCTGTGTTTTGTTCATTTATTCCACCTGCTGGAAGGTTTTGCTGACGTCCTGTGTTTTGTTCATTTAGTCCACCTGCCGGAAGGTTCTGCTGATGTCCTCTGTTTTGTTCATTTATTCCACCTGCCGGAAGGTTCTGCTGATGTCCTCTGTTTTGTTCATTTAGTCCACCTGCCGGGAGGTTTTGCCGACGTCCTCGGTTTTGTTCATTTATTCCACCTGCTGGAAGGTTTTGCTGACGTCCTGTGTTTTGTTCATTTATTCCACCTGCCGGAAGGTTCTGCTGATGTCCTCTGTTTTGTTCATTTAGTCCACCTGCCGGAAGGTTTTGCTGACGTCCTGTGTTTTGTTCATTTAGTCCACCTGCCGGAAGGTTTTGCTGATGTCCTGTGTTTTGTTCATTTAGTCCACCTGCCGGAAGGTTTTGCTGACGTCCTGTGTTTTGTTCATTTAGTCCACCTGCCGGAAGGTTTTGCTGACGTCCTGTGTTTTGTTCATTTAGTCCACCTGCTGGGAGGTTTTGCTGACGTCCTGTGTTTTGTTGATTTAGTCCCCCTGCCGGATGGTTTTGCCGATGTTGTCCTTCTTCCTGTTGTCTGTTTCCTCCTTCCTGTTCTCCATGGTCTTCTGGTCTGCCTTTCTTTCGCGGTTCTTCGCCGTTATGGTCTTCACTCCCTTCGTTCAACTTTCTCTTACCTCCTGTGTTCGCCATTTCTGAACCAGAAACAGTACCGTTCGACTGCGCACAACTCTCGCCACAATAGTTGTTTGCTTGACGCGTTGAGAGCGAATGAATGTCGAAGGGAAACTGAGTAGATTAAAAAAAAGGTTCTCTGTACATATTAAAAACTGACCAGGTCACTTGTCAAAATCACGGGTTTCACGTGTTTTCCCTCTTATGGCTAGTAAGGAATCTTAAGAAGTCTTCCTAGTATAAGAGGGAATCTGACACGTGACTTGCGGAGTCTTTAAAGACTGACCAGGTCACGTGTCAAAATCACGGGTTCCACTCCCATACAAATGTCCCCGAATTCAAAACGAAGCATAATTTTAAAGAGCAGCCTCAATTTAAAGTTGGGGACATTTTGTATGTGGGTCACAGCTACCCAGAAAACAACAAGGGACTTAATCGTGGTGGGTCAGTGTGCCTAAGAGGGGGTGATACTTTGAAATGCACGTGCAATGAATGCAAATTCTAATTAGTTTTATTCCCACCCACCCCTCAATTTTTTTCTTGTAGCGAGCGCTAAAATATACTGCCATTAGATAATAGACAAAAGGTCAAAAGATCTTTTCCGGTCGCAGTACACGCTGTTTCTTCTACCCCCCCGAAAAACCCCAAAACCAACAAAAAACTCACTCACAACCCCCCCAACCCCCCCCAAAAAAAAAACCCAACCCATCAAACAAACACCCAACAACCACCGATATTTATCTGTTTCTTTCTCTCTGTCTCTCTCTCTCTCTCTCTCTCTCTCTCTCTCTCTCTCTCTCCTCTCTCTCTCTCTCTCTCTCTCTCTCTCTCTCTCTCTCTCTCTCTCTCTCTCTCTCTCTCTCTCTCTCTCTCTCCTCTCTCTCTCTCTCTCTCTCTCTCTCTCTCTCTCTCTCTCTCTCTCTCTCTCTCTCTCTCTCTCTCTCACACACACCTTCATTTTTGAATTTGGCAGATATATTCTTAGTACCTACCTGCATGCAACATTTGAGCGTCCTAGGTCCCTCCTTTAATCGTCATCATGCCAGGTGCTCGGCAGCATTTTCAGCGCCAGTGACCTTGACCTTTGACCTTCATTTTTGAACTTGGCTTAGATGTATTTAGTGCCTATCCG
Source organism: Phymorhynchus buccinoides (assembly GCA_017654935.2). Taxonomy (NCBI): domain Eukaryota; kingdom Metazoa; phylum Mollusca; class Gastropoda; order Neogastropoda; family Raphitomidae; genus Phymorhynchus; species Phymorhynchus buccinoides. The sequence goes on along the minus strand of CM065685.1, from coordinate 56,237,250 downwards.
TATGCAAGGTCACTAGACCCGAAAATGCTGCCGCGCGGCTGGTGGTCTAGCGTCTTAACGTCTTAAAGACCCACCAGATCACGTGTCAAAATCACGGGTTTCACGTGTTTCCCCTCTTATAGCTGCTAGGAAATCCTGTTTTGACACGTTTTGAATCCCATACAAATGTCCCCAAATTCAAAACGAAGCATCATTTTAAAGAACAGCCTCAATTTGAAGGTGGGGGCATTTGCATGTGGGTCACACCTACCCAGAACAAAAGCAAGGGACTTAATCGTGGTGGGTCAGTGTGTCTTTAACACTCTAGTCCAGTTACTCCTTGTAAGACATACACAAGCGCTTTGGACCAAATCACAGACTTTTGGGGGGGGGGGGGGGGGGGGGGGGGGTGCTTGAAACGTTTTTTTTTTAGGCCGGGGTCCAGAGGCCGCCTAGGCCCCGGTGGGGTCCAGGCGCAAAGCCCTGGTGGGGGGTTCAGGGGGGCTTCTACCGAAAACGAGTTTTCAACATTTTAAAACTGTTTTGTGGCATCTCCTGTGAACTCAGAACAGAACTTCTTAAGAGCGTTGACAGCCGAGGGGGGTGGGGGGGTGCTGCAGCACCCAAAGCACCCCCCTCCCTAAATCCGGCCCTGCTTTTTTGGAGGGGGGCGGAGGAGGGAGGCGAAGGAGGTCCGTGCAACCAGGAGCCCCTCCCCCCTAATCCGCCTCAACCCCCTTCTCCTTTCCTTAGCCATCACATTTTTGCTTTCAATTTATGTGACAAAAAAAGAAATAGTTTGCACGTGAGCCTCCTCCCCACCCCCCTTGTAAGAAAAAAAGCCTGATTTTATGGATTGTGCTGAGCTGACTTTAATAATAGGAAATATGTAGTACATGGTGTCAATGTGAAAGTTATTCCGTGTACAAGCAGATGTACATTCATGATAAACACTTTTTGTTGTATTGTCTTATTTTTCTTTTAAAAAGAGGAAAACAATATTTAAACAACAAAAGAATCACTCCAAAGGAAAAATCCAATTTTTGTGGGTTAACTTTAGAAATTAAGATATAAAGTGTTTGGTATTGATTTAAAGCCTATTGCATAATTATACTAACTGAAACAGGCACTTTAAAAAAACACCCCACCGCTTTTGTTGCATTAGATTATACTTCATTTTCGTAAACACATCGAACTCGACATTTTTAATGGGGATAAACTGAGTGAGCATCAGGTCCTCTATAATAATGAAAAAAGAAGTGAATAAATACATACATTACAAAACAAACTCAAATGGTTCAAAAGTAAACAATGTAACAATCAACTGTAACAAATACAAAGAACGAGGACAACGTGAAATATAAATGAACATTATCACATTTATTTTCACACGCATGAGAGAGAGAGAGAGAGAGAGAGAGAGAGAGAGAGAGAGAGAGAGAGAAGGAGAGAGAGAGAGAGAGAGAGGAGAGAGAGAGAGAGAGAGAGAGAGAGAGAGAGAGAGAGAGAGCGAGAGAGAGAGAGAGAGAGAGAGAGAGAGAGAGAGAGAGAGAGAGAGAGAGAGAGAGAGAGAGAGAGAGAGAGAGAGAGAGAGAGAGAGAGAGAGAGAGAGAGATGCACGCACAAGAAAAAAGCAACAGCAAAAATGAAGCATGTTTCTGCTTTTAATTGTTATAAAAAATTGTTTATGACATCATGTATTCTTGTTTGTACTGGAGTGAACACTAGTTTCCTTTGCAGCATTCTCATCATACCCCCCCCCCCCCCCCCCCCCCCCCCCCCCTACAATTTCCAAGTATCTTCACGTTAAAACTAGATTAAAGCTCTCGTCAAATGCATTGTTTTGCACTGTCACGGTGTGAGTTAAAATATTAATAAAAGTGTTTTAACAGTAAAACGGTTATAGACTCGTCATAATGTTGATATTAAAAATATTCAAGAACACATGAAACTGATTACTAATTTCTACATGGACTGAATTTTTTTTAAGCAAGACAATGTAAAACTCACATTTGTTAAAGGGAAAGAAATTTAATGAAACGTTTTATTTCAGTAAGGCATTCATCAATATATGCTGCAGTATATACAGTGCTAGACAATAATACTAAAACCATGCTGAAACATGATAATCTAGAGTCAAAACGGACTATCTTTAGATAGGCTATTGACTTTATATTAATGTTATTGAATAAACTAAGAACTTAACTTTTTAAAAAACCTGCAAATAGTATAAACTGGGCATTATGCTTTTTATATTTATGCAGTTTTTTTATACAAGTTGTTAGTTTCCACAATACGTTCAATAATGCGTTAATGGACTATCTGAAGATAGTCCGCTTTGACTCCAAGCCATCGTAATATAGTGTCTTCTAGCGGTATCTGGTTGTTTGTGAATGGTTAAAAATCAAGCAAACTAAACCGATAATAATACAATACACATACATGTAATACAATATGATAAAATCTCGAGTACGTCTAAGCTGTCTTTTTCTTTTAAACATCATACTCTCGATTTCATTATTGGTATTAGCTAAATACGAAACTACAATATTTTAAAAAACACTCAAAGCAGATGAAAATAATGTCATGTAAATTATCAGGTTCCACAAAAGCGCGAAGCTTGCATTCTTCAGCTGTGTCATTATGCTCCTCTTCTTTATTTATTTCTTCATCAAAATTATACCGTGACTATGTGCATGTTTTGTACAGGCATTTACAGATCTTGTGATTTCGTGATCAGAGCTGACTTATTTCGGCCAACGGTAATACTATTGTGTCTTCTTTTTGTATCCATGCTTAGTCGTTTTGGCCCACGCCCATTGTCGTTTTGGCCCATGCTAATGGTCGTTTGAGCACATACTAATAATCATCTCGGACCACACAAAAATCGTCACCTTTGCTAACTACAACTATTTCAACTCTGTCCAACAACAGAGCCTACACTCGAGTCGGGCTAAACATTTGTTTTGGTTACCGTTGTTCACACTGTAATGTTTGTACATAAATAAATATTGTGCAACAATAAATGATGACCTTTTACTGTAGAGTCGTTGTCTGTGTACAGATACGTTTCCATTATTACGTGCATATTTTAAGCATGCTGTGATATGTATACGTGTGCTTGCAAGTGCGTGTGTGCATGACTGGGTATGTGTGTTTGCTTGTGATTGTGCAAGACTATAAACGTGATTTCCTCGTGACGTGTATATACCAGTTTTGACCCGGATTCCATTGATTGGGTGGATTATTGGTGAATTTTGAATTTTGAAGTGTGATGTTTTAAACAAAGCAAATCATGTTTGTACATAAGATAAATGGCTAACGTGAAATTGGGGAAGCGCCAATATGACTATTGGTAAGGGAAAAGAAGACTATTAATTAACTTACACGAAATGACTATTAACGCGGGCATGACAACTGGCGTGGGGCAAACTAACTATTGGCACGGATTAAGCTGGATACCAGCGGTGATAGAAATGAATGGGCCGAGAGCAAAACGGGGCAAGATAAGGGAACGAAATGATGATTATATGATAAAAGTCAGTTGAAATATTCCGGAAAGTACAACTTCTGTTTGCTTTATCAATGCTACTTTTGGTGTTTTAAATAACTGAACTTTGTTTCAAGACATAGAACATATTCAGCTAAGGAGGAGCACAACTCGATATATGATACTTTGACAAAATATTAACACCCACAGCTTTTGATCAATACCCATAGGATTAAGACAATAGCCTGTTCAGTTCAGCTGTAAGTTCGCGAAGCATAGCATCACACTGATTCACCATAGCGGCAATATCCGGATGAGCGTCAAAATGAAGCCTCCCACTTTCAGAAAACAGCAGATCCATTTCGATGAAGATGTTTGTCACGAGCTTCCTCAAATCAGTCACATAGGAATACCGACGAGCCACGGGAACTCTATTCAACTGGCCCAGGCGGTGTTCCACTAAGAAATAATTATCAAGGATGCTCTTCCACTGTTGTATGATGTTCCAGTGGCGCAACGTTGAACGGGGCACTCCGTGTGCGAGGGTAGTCTGTGGATTAGGGATGCGGCCACGTCTATGGAGATCATCCAACCAGTCGCGAGAATCGTCGTTTTTGTCATACACCAATCTGGGAAACTGTTCAGCGGTATAAAAGGCGAAGCGGCTTGTCCTGCGTATGATTCCGTTCCGAAGTTGACTTAGTTCCTCTGCCTGGAGGTTTTGATGATGTTGTCCTCTGTTTTGTTCATTTAGTCCACCTGCTGGAACGTTTTGCTGATGTTGTCCTCTGTTTTGTTCATCTAGTCCACCTGCTGGAAGGTTCTGCTGATGTCCTCTGTGTTGTTGATTTAGTCCACCTGCTGGAAGGTTCTGCTGATGTCCTCTGTGTTGTTGATTTAGTCCACCTGCTGGAAGGTTCTGCTGATGTCCTCTGTGTTGTTGATTTAGTCCACCTGCTGGAAGGTTCTGCTGATGTCCTCTGTGTTGTTGATTTAGTCCCCCTGCTGGAAGGTTCTGCTGATGTCCTCTGTGTTGTTGATTTAGTCCACCTGCTGGAAGGTTCTGCTGATGTCCCCTGTGTTGTTGATTTAGTCCACCTGCAGGAAGGTTTTGCTGATGTTCCCTGTGTTGTTGATTTAGTCCCCCTGCCGGAAGGTTTTGCTGATTTCGGTCTTCCCCCTGCTGTCTGTTTTCTCCTTCCTGTTCTCCATGGTCTTCTGGTCTGCTTTTCGTTCGGGGTTCTTCTCCGTTATGGTCTTCACTTTCTTCGTTCAACTTTCTCTTGCCTCCTGTGTTCGCCATTTCTGAACCAGAAACAGTACCGTTCGACTGCGCACAACTTTCGCCACAACTGCTGTTTGCTTGACGCGGAATGGCGAAGGAAAACTGAGTAGATAAAAAAGGGTTCTCTGTACAGATTAAAGACTCGCCAGGTCACATGTCAAAATCACGGTCTTTACGTGTTTTCCCTCTTATAGCTAGTAAGGAATCTTACAACAAATATTGCTAGTATAAGAGGGAATCTGACACGTGACTTCCGGAGTCTTTAAAGACTCACCAGGTGACGTATCAAAATCACGGGTTTTGACGTGTTTTTCCTCTTATAAATCTTGTTTGGACTTGGTGTGACTCCCATACAAATGTCCCCAAATTGAAAACGAAACATTATTTTAAAGAGCAGCCTCAATTTAAAGTTGGGAACATTGTATGTGGGCCACAGCTGCCAAGAAAAAACAACAAGGGACTTAATCGTGGTGGGTCAGTGTGCCTTTAAGGTTTGATACTTTGAAATGCACGTGCAAGGAATGCAAACTCACATAATTAATGTTCTTCCCCTTTCCCCCCACCCCCCTCAAGGTTTTTTTGGTGTTTTTTTAGTAGCGAGCGCTGAAATGCACTGCCATTAGATAATAGACAAAAGGTCAAAAGATCTTTTCCGGTCGCAGTACATACTGTTTCTTGTACCCCCCCTCTTTGTTCAAGAGAGAGAGAGAGAGAGAGAGAGAGAGAGAGAGAGAGAGAGAGAGAGAGAGAGAGAGAGAGAGAGAGAGAGATTCATATGCACGTACAAGGAAGAGAGAACGCGGAAATGAATTTAAGTTTCAAATGCATTTTGAGTGTGAACTTAACTGCCTTTGCCGACAGTTTAGACGAAACACTCTCGCTCAGTAGAGTTCAAAACGAGTCGACCTGCGTTTACTGGTTTAGTACAGTTTGTTTCGCGGTTGTAATAAAACCTGTACTTTATTCAGATACTCATCACATCAGCCCAGACAAAATGGCAGAGGGAGGAATAAGTGAACTAAGAGCCGAAGCAGAACACAGGCTTTCACGGTTTGCGGAAGCCACAGAACAACAGTTTCCAAACCTTCTGGACTCGATACCGATATACCAACACGTGATGGAGCGGAAGAAAAACAAGGCTCAGTCCCATGGAAACCAACGCACGGCAAACGACGACAGCGAACGTACAAATCACCAGAGACAACTTCCACAACCGTATGACCATCTTCAACAACAGGGGGACTCAACCGAGGACGTGAAACACAGGTGGACATACATGGCTGCAAGTTTCTCTGTTGTGGAACGTTCTTTAGACCGAATTGTTCGAGAACCTCCTCCCTGGATGAGTGACTTTGATGCAGGCTGGCAGTATTTCCAATTGTGGGAAAGCACTGTGACGACGCGTTTTGAAATAACAACGCGTTTTGAAATAATCATTTCAAAACGCGTTGTTATTTCAAAACGCGTCGTCACAAAGCACCGTGGAGATGCTAGAAGTCAACATGGCCAGTTTCAAAGAGGACGTATTTGGAAAGTGCAACGGTACGGGAGTTGTGGTAAGCATGGTAGCTACATGTCAAAGTATTCTGCAGGAAACTAAGGTTGACTTGAGCAAGCAAATGGACAGTTATAGACAAGCGCGTGCAGATAACGAGTTCGAATCTCTGCCTTTGGGATAAAACTGCGGAGGAAATCGTGTTTTTTAGTTTTTTTTAAACTGCACAACAAATTAAAACAGTCGAAATTAAAACCCCAAATTTAAAAAATATGAAAAAAATGAAACAGACTGCAACGTCACTGGAACATACAGCAAACAAACAACTACACGACAAAGTGCAAAGACAAATTGTCAAAAAATGGTCTTGTTTTTAAACTGCGTTTTTAATGTTTGATTGGTTTTAGCACTTGTTTGTAAAGTGTTATACATCACTTGCATACGACTGCGTCTAGTATGTCTGTTCTTTAATCGTTCTAATAGGCTACGGAGCATATATTTTAGGCGATTAAGTATGCGTTTCTTTATTTCTTTGCGGGTATTTAGTGCACGAGTTTGAACAATAAGCCTACTGTGAGTTAGTTGGTTGAGCACGCGGATGTTGTTTGATACTGTATAGTGCATTCTCTACGATAAGAAGCTGTACGAAAACGCGTTGAATGCACAACAATTTTAAGCTAATGTCTTAACCCCTTCAGGACACCACTGCCTTACAAACACCATTACTGGCCTGGGGTTGCCTAGGAAAAATAAAATAAAATAAATAAGAAGCGCAACAAATATCACACTGTCAATGATTCAGTTTGGACGACATTACTGGCTGATCCAAGTTTAATTTTTTGCTTTGGAATTGTGGTTACTTGCATTACAATCGGAATCATTAACCTCCTTATTATATCACTGTTATAACAAAAACATACTGGATAATTTTCTGAGACTCTTCCAGAACCTTTTTGTTTGGGTGACATTTGTTACAGTAGTGCCAACTTATGTGAAACGAAAGCTAGAACTGTGATGAAAAGAAGTAACTCGAAAACTGTGGTTTGGATGGTAAACAAGCGCGAAATCGCCATAGTTTGTGGCACGCGGTCTATTTTTACCACTCCAATCATGAGTTACCTCCCCTGGCTTTTCAATAATTTTAATCTGTAAACCAGAATGTTATCTCTGCACCTTTTCGTAACTTTTTATATCTTTTGGAAAACATTTAAAACTATGTATCCTACTTATACTCATCAAAAGAAGCACCGCATACTCGTCGTGTCTGTTGTAGTGTCTGTATTACGTATGTTTATTATTTTGTACGCTTTTAAAATACATCATTTTAAAGAGCGGCCTCAATTAATTTTGAAGAGTAGCCTCGATTTGAAGTGCGACAATTTTGTCAAAATGTGCGACAATTTTGGAACGACAGACCGACCGACCGACAGACCGACAAAGTGAGTTAAAGGTTTGTGGCTTGAGCCACAAACAAAAACAACCATGGATTCAGACACAATTTTAGATTAAAAAAATCACTGTTCCGAGAATACTCGGAATTAGGCCCTGCCTTAGAATTAGGTCCATTTCCGAGTATACTCGGAACTCATCCGAAATGAGTTAAAAGCAATTGTTTTATTTTGTCCTTACGAATGGCACCCACAATTCATATTGTTGTCGAACGGAAGGGGTAATAAAAACAGTTTGTTTTTAAATCAGTAGTAGGCTGTTGAGAACAGTTTAAGAAAAAGAGCGTACGTTTCGTTTTATGAATTACTTCC
>CM065685.1:56219241-56224241 GCA_017654935.2 Phymorhynchus buccinoides | reverse complement strand
GGCATCCCTTTCTAATTCTGTCTCCCTCTCTGTGTCGTTCTCTTTTACTGTCTGTCTGTCTGTCTCGCTGTCTGTGTGTGTCTGTCTGTCTGTCTGTCTGTCTGTCTGTCTGTCTCCCTCTCTCTCTCTCTCTCTCTCTCTCTCTCTCTCTCTCTCTCTCTCTCTCTCTCTCTCCCTCCCCCCTCGCTGTGTTTGTCTGTCTGTCTGTCTCCCTCTCTTTCTCTCTCTCTGTCTCTATCTCTGTGCCTCTCTCTCTCTCTCTCTCTCTCTCTCTCTCTCTCTTCTCTCTCTCTCTCTCTCTCTCTCTCTCTCTTCTCTCTCTCTCTCTCTCTCGTTCGCTCTGACTCTCTTTCTCTCTCTCTCCTCTCTCTCTCTCTCCTCTCTCTCTCCCCCTCGCTGTGTCTTTGTGTGTATGTGTTTGTGTATGGTTTCTTTTGGTGTGTGTGTGTGTGTGTGTGTGTGTGTGTGTGCGTGTGGTGTGTGTGTGTGTGTGTGTGTGTGTGTGTGTGTGTGGTGTGTGTGTGTGTGTATGTTTATACATGTGTGTGTGTGTGTGTGTGTGTGTGTGTGTGTGTGTGTGTATGTATGTTTGTACATGCGTGTGTGTGTGTGTGTGTGTGTGTGTGTGTGTGTGTGTGTGCGTGCGTGTGTGTATGTTTGCTTGACAGTATCTCTGTGACTGGAAAGTACAGGGGAGTGTTTGTCCACCTTTTCATTTGTTTTTATTCCTCGTCTTTCGTTTTTTTCTTCTCTTGTTTCTTTTCTTTTCTACTTTTCTTCAGTTTCAGTTATCGAAATTAAGGTCACCATGAGAGCAGGGCACAGATGGCTACATACCGTAATTGTTTTATGACTGATGGTGATGATGTTGTCACTTACGGATTGAGACACCATGGCAGGGATGTCCTCCACTTTCCCCATCAAATGTATCCTGCCGTCAACCAGGCCCGGTCGAAACAGACACCTGCAGTGTTGTTCAGGAAATGATTAGACCACAATTAACAAATGTCCCATATGTGCCTTCCCAGGGTGAGAGGACGTAAAACCCAAATTCATTCACAAATGATTAGACCAACATTCTCAATACGCATAAGTCAAGTGGATGAGACTGGACTACACTACTCACAAAAAGTTAAGGATCACTATGTGCGCAATAAACTGTTCGCTCCTGTATTTTTTTCTCAGTCAAGCCAAATTGTTATGAATTCTTGTTCAGCTGTAAGTGGGCGATGTTGTGTTAGTGGAAACATTGCACGTGATTCTCTATTACTGAGCTTGGCAGCAAAAGAAAAAGCGGAAACTTGCGAAAAAGGACCTTGTTTTGGATCGTTCTGCATGAACACATTGCACAAGCCAGATGGAAAAACCATTATGCACGTGCAAGCACTGCTGTTTATGTGTGAGATGCTGTCTCTTGCTTGGTTTATAAGAAGACATACCACCAGTTTTAGGCCTGATTTGACAATGCCTCCACGACGAAAATTGAGCGAGTTGGATAGGGGACGAGTGTTGCATGGTTCCAAGTGGTGTTCCCAAGCGAGAAGTGGCCAGGCGACTTCAGGTGTCCATCTCGGTCATTGTCAGACTGATTCAACGCTTCACAGCCACTGGGAGGGTCCATGAAAGACGCAGATCTGGTCGACCGAAGAAGACAACTCCACGTGAAGATCGTCTCATTGAACGACAAGCCCTGCAGACAAGAACAGCCTCTTCCAGCATCATTCGAAGGCAGCTGAGGGTGGCTACTAACATCAACATGCCAGCAGACCATACGGAACCGCCTTCATGGGTTTAACCTCCGTTCTCGTCGCCCAGCTGTACGGCCACGCTTAACTCCAGCCCATAGGGCAGCACGCCGCGCCTTCTGCAGACGTCACGTGAGGTGGACACGTCAGCAATGGTCCCAGGTCCTGTTCAGTGATGAATCACGCTTCACCCTGAACCACAACGACGGCCGACTGAGGGTCTGGAGGCGCCCAGGGGAACGCTTTATTGACGCCACTGTCCAAGAAAAGGTGGCCTTTTGGTGGAGGTTCTGTAATGGTCTGGGGGGCCTTCAGCCTTCACCACAGAACACCCTTGTATCATGTACAGGGTAACCTGACTGGCCTCCGATACCGGGATGAGATCCTTCGACCGCTGGCTGTGCCTACACTGCAGCAGATGGGACCGCCGGCTGTCTACCAGGATGACAACGCTCGCCCCCACAGGGCAAGGGTGGTCAACGACTTCCTGCAGCAGTCTGGAGTCAACAGAATGGAGTGGCCAGCATGCAGTCCCGATCTCAACCCGATTGAGAACCTCTGGGATGAGCTGGATCGCAAAGTGAGGAGCAACCACCCCCCTCCCAGGGATGCCCAGCACCTCTACCAGATGCTGCAGGCTGAGTGTCAGGCGCTTCCACAGAGGATCTTCACCACCCTGGTCAACTCCATGAGGACTCGCTGCGTCGAGTGCCAGAACAGCCATGGCGGATACACGCATTACTGAACTTTTGGGAGCATCAGAATGCCCTGTCTTGTGATTTCATGACTTTGGGAAATCAAATTTCGATACGATTAGTACAGACCCAACTCGAAATTGAAGGCAATTGTGTATATCACTAAAGCATTGAATTAAATGTTGGCCAAAATTCAACGCATCTTTCTTATTTGGAAAGTTATGAATTAGTTTCAAGTGATTAGACTTTTTGTGGATAGCTTATGTGGCTCCCAGTCTCCCCAGCGAGTCCACAGCACACTCACTCTGCCTGTGTCAGACCAACTGAAATAGGCTAGAACACCAAGACTACATCAACAGTTTGTTATACTCTACATAGTTGTGGCAGGGACTGTCTTTAGTCGTGACAAGGTGATGATGTTACGGCTAATATCTCTCTCTCTCTCTCTCTCTCTCTCTCTCTCTCTCTCTCTCTCTCTCTCTCTCTCTCTCTCTGTCTCTGTCTCTGTCTCTCTCTCTCTCTCTCTCTTTCTCTCTGTCTCTGTCTCTGTCTCTCTCTCTCTGTCTCTCTCTCTCTCTCTCTCTCTCTCTCTCTCTCTGTCTCTGTCTCTGTCTCTCTCTCTCTCTCTGTCTCTCTCTCTCTCTCTCTCTCTCTCTCTCTCTCTCTCTCTCTCTCTCTCTCTCTCTCTCTCCCTCTCTCTCGCTCTCTCTCTTTCGCTGTGTTTAGGAGCGTTAGCGTGTATGTGTATCAAACACAAACACACACGCATACACACTGAAACACATACACACACGCACATACACACCCCCATACTCATACAGAGAGAGAGAGAGAGAGAGAGAGAGAGAGAGAGAGAGAGAGAGAGAGAGAGAGAGAGAGAGAGAGAGAGAGAGAGAGAGAGAGAGAGAGAGAGAGAGAGAGAGAGAGAGAGAGAGAGAGAGAGAGAGAGAGAGAGAGAGAGAGAGAGGTACATACACGTGCAAAGAAAAAACAAAATTTAAATAATAAGTTCACGTGCAAAGCAAACTTAACAGCGTATATTTTCGAACACCAGAAAACACGTAAGAGTTTATTTGAACTGTCTTTCAAACTCACTATCTACATTTAGCTTCAGAGCCTCTCAGTGAGTGACAGTCGTTGTTTGCTGACGTTTCAACAGAATCAGTGCACGTTCAGAATATCAGAAATGGCAACGGGAGGACAAAGGAACGAGGAGGACACAACAAAACACAGAGTGGAACGGTTTGCCGATGCTACCGAGCAATTGCTACCAAACCTGGTGGACTCCATGCCAGAGTACCGCGGAATGATGTGGCTTATTAAACCTCATTTTGAGCCCAAGGAACAAGAACCTGAAAATCCAAATGACCCAACGGCGCGAACCAGAGCTATGTGGAGACGGACAGCAGCCCTGTTCTTTGGAATTGAATCCAATGTGGTTATGCTTACTAATGCTAACACTGGTTGTTTCGGACCGCTGTTGGATGATGTGAAAGTATTGAAAACAGATATGAACAACGTTATCGCTAGCATAGATGGTGATACAAAGAAAGCCAGAGGCGATCTGATGAACACTAAAGAAGACATTCTCTTCATGATGCAAGCGTGTCGAAATATTGCTTCGGAAACTAAGGAGGAGTTTGAAAAGCTTATCAGAAAACGATGTATATAGAAACAAAAAAGAAACGGCATTTGTATATGTCTATCTAGGATAAGGCTGTAAATGGAAACGTGTTCTTTCAGTTTAACTATTTTATTACACCATGATTATACGTTCTTGCAGATGTGCGTATTCGCGTGGACCAGGCGTGGTTTTGACCATTCATATAGCGATTGAGCAAGTTAGTAAATAACCGTTTGATCAGGTTTGTTTTGCGCTTCCGGTGTCATTCTTGCTTACAGTGAACTGAACATGATGCGGTCGTCGCTTTAACATTATATTCGACGTTTACAATACTTTGTGTGACTATTCACTACTTCAGTCTCCTTGTGTCGGGTTCCTTATGTAAACCATTTTAGACCACAATGTTCTTAGTACATAGTTTATGCTTGGTAACTTGCAATTGTGAGTCCTCCTTTTTTTTAAGATGTTAATTATTATAACATACAGTTTTGCTACTGAATGCATGCATGCGATTTTCGTTAAATGTGCTGGTAAAGCTATGCGTATTGGTTTTAAGATTGATATAATAGTTGTCTGTGTGTGCTACAATATTAAACTAGGGGGGGGGGGGGGGTTACAATTTGAAGCGGTTCTGTTCTTAATACTATTAGAATTTAAGGCACAGGGACGTGTGTTGTCACAATCATGCATACAATGTGTGCTTTCAAGCAACTTATAAACAGACACAGGGAGGGGGCAGAGAGGGAGGAAGAACATTAACTTTCTATGCACTTCTTGTTATTTTTCTTTATAAACTTTTACATTTTTGTGCACACGGACTTTTACTTTTAGAACATTTTATGCTTTCAATTTCGGCCTACTAGATTACGATAAGTCAAAAACATGCATCGATGCTAACAGAAGTAATTCACTTTCAAGAAACTTCTGATTTCCTAT
>CM065685.1:56211741-56216741 GCA_017654935.2 Phymorhynchus buccinoides | reverse complement strand
AACAAAATTTGGTCAACGTCACGACCTGATCGAGTCATATGAGGCAGTCGTATAGTCTGTCTCCCGCTTAAAGCCACAAGCCATCTGACTCGATCAGACTCGATCAGTGAAATTTAGAACCCGCCCTTTTCGGCCCTGTCACCTGACTGGGCCCGACTGAGTCAGACTGATCAAGCAGGATGGTATGCAAATGAGGTTAAGCGTCACGACCTGATCGAGTCATATGAGGCAGTCGCATAGTCTCCCGCTTAAGACGGTGCCCTGAATTTATACAATGGGATGCACGTGCACACTGTGACAGAGACTGGTGTGCACGTGCAAAAAAAGAGAAGGAATTCAGAAATAAATTTACGTGCAATGTCAACTAAGCAGGGCAGGTTCGTTTCAGAAAACACGCAGAGTTCTCAAGAATTTCATTCCAAAATCACTTGCTGCAGAATCTGTTCAAAACTTCTGAGAGAAAGGTTTGGCAGTTGGCGTTTAGCGATACTTTGGTTCAACAGCCATAGCAGAAGTAGTGAACATTAAAAAAAAAAACCACACCCAACAACAACATAAATGGCAGATGGAGGACACACGATTGAGGAAACAAAACACAGAGTGGAACGGTTTGCCGAAGCTACTGAGAAAGTGCTGCCAAAGTTTCTGGACACCATACCCGGTTATGATCCAGTGATAAAGCGTATTCCCCGCGAATATGACATAGTGCTAACCGGTGATGGATATAAACCATCCGAAGATCCAGATGACCCAACGACGCTCACGAAAGCCATATGGAGACCGACCGCAACCTTCTTCTTCCAAATGGAGCACTTTCTAGATAGGGTTACTGAAGATACAGCTGATCGTTTCGAAATACAACAATGGAAAAGCTATATGAACGTCGTTGCCCTTTGTATAAATAAAGACAAACACAGGGTGGATGCTCATGTGAAGAACAGCAAAGAAGATATTATCAGAATGATGGAGGTATGCCGAAAGATTGCTTTGGAAAGTAAGGACGCGTTGCAAAGGCTTATCAGCGATTGGAGTAGTGAAAAAGAGGAAGAAGAAAAAGGAAAAGGAGAAGGAGAAGGAGAAGGAGAGGAGAAGAAGAAGAAGGAGAAGGAGAAGGAGGAGAAGGAGAAGGAGAAGAAGGAGAAGGAGAAGAAGGAGGAGAAGGAGGAGAAGGAGAAGGAGGAGAAGGAGAAGGAGGAGAAGGAGGAGGAGGAAAATAAGGAGAAGAAGAAGAAGAAGAAGAAGAAGAAGAAGAAGAAGAAGGAGAAGGAGAAGGAGAAGAAGGAGAAGGAGGAGAAGAAGGAGAAGAAGAAATATGACGTGTAATCTGTTGATGGAAACGTGATGTTCGTGGACTGTTTTCATTTCTTTTGAAATATTGTTTTAATGGTTTGTACTTGTATGTATGTGTGTGTATGTGTGTGTATGTGTGTGTATGTGCGTGTAGAGTATGTGTTTCCATAACTCCTATGACCAATTGAGCTTTGGTTCCAAACGATTTCCCAGGCTTTTTATTATCTGATTTTAAACATTTATTGAACATTGGTCGTCTATTTAGATTGATGTTTTTTGTATTCCTTGAAGTTGACAACACTTTGTATGATTGCTCATTGTGTCAAACTATCAATAGTTTTATATAACACAAAGATAAAAAAATGCTATTTTTTGGTAGTTGTTTTTCCAAAGAAAGGTGTAAAGCAATGTTATGTTGACATGAGTTGTACAACAACAACAATCAAGAGAACAATGTCCATAATAGAGTGAGTTTGGCCTCGCGTCATCCATTATCTAAACACTTAAGAATTATCTGTGAAGTGTGAATTAAGATTAGTATGGTTTACACCAACTGATAGACGTCGAATGGAATCGCACGAAAACATATTTTCACAATAACGAACTAACGATTACCTAGAAGTAATGTAAGTACTAGTAACACAATGTAAACGAAGTAGAAGAGCGTGTATTGAATAAATTGCACTCATATGGGAATAGGCTAATATTTAACCCTTTCACCGCCAAAGTCGCATTTTAGCACCACAGTGATTTAACGCCTATGTCACTAAAAGGCGTCAAATTGGGGTCTATTATCCAAAGACCCTGTTGTCTTAGTTTTGGGAAGTAAGGATAGACCTTTTTTTATATATGTCACAGAAGAATCCCAAAATACTGCGGATGGATTTTGTTCTCTACCCAGGTAAATTTGATGGAATTTTGGGGTGAAATATGGCTGGCGGTGAAAGGGTTAACCATGTTCCCCCCCCCCCCCCCCCCCCCCCCCCCCCCCCCCCCCCCCCCCCCCCCCCCCCCCCCCCCCCCCCCCGGGTAAATGCATGCTTTAGTCTTTAAACACTGGTAAAATTAATCCTACTTTGCTTGGTGTTGATATACTATTGCAGCAGTGCGCGTTTGCATCAATGTAAAATTGGATGCGTGTACATGGGCAAGCGCTGGTGTGTATTTGTTAATCTGTGTCAACGCTATGTGTGTGTATGCTCCCATGCTTGTACATGGAGAGAGAACGAGAGAGAGAGAGAGAGAGAGAGAGAGAGAGAGAGAGAGAGAGAGAGAGAGAGAGAGAGAGAGAGAGAGAGAGAGAGAGAGAGAGAGACGAAGAGAGAGATCACAGAGAGAGAGAGAGAGAGAGAGAGAGAGAGAGAGAGAGAGAGAGAGAGAGAGAGAGAGAGAGAGAGAGAGAGAGAGAGAGAGAGAGAGGGGTTGGTACAGGGAGAGGGGCGGGGGTACCATCGGTTTTAAAGGGTTCTGTTTTTTTTTATCAACTGTTATAATTTCACATCCAGAAACCTGTACCATCAGAATAATAATGTTTATGATTTCAAGAAACATCCGATTTATACGAACCAAAAACAAGTTTAAACATTAAGCTTTGACAATAATAAATCAACCAATTAGTTTCAAAGACAATTTTTTTTTTTACTCGAATACATGGGCGCGTACATAATTATGATCTCTGAGTATTACAGGTTTTAATGTTCTGTCACAGTTACGAATAAAATGATCACACACAATACTTGAGTGGACTTGTCGCATTAAGTTTCCGTGTCTGTCATTGTGAGTCTCTTTATCTCCACTATGCGTCATTATTTTATCTTTTTCCACTATGCCTTTCTTATTTTAATCTCTGTATCCACTATGCCTTTCTTATTTTAATATTTTCATCCACTAAGCCTTTCTTATTTTTCTTTATTTTTTTCCACTAAGCCTTTCTTATTTTAATATTTTCATCCACTAAGCCTTTCTTATTTTAATATTTTCATCCACTAAGCCTTTCTTATTTTAATCTCTTTATCCACTAAGCCTTTCTTATTTCAATCTCTTTATCCACTAAGCCTTTCTTATTTCAATCTGTTTTTCTCCATCTCATTTTCTCCTCGTCCTTCTCTACTTTTGGTGTCTTTCGTTCTCTATTTCTCTGTCCCTCTCTTTCTTTGTCCGCCCATCTGTCTGTCAGTTGGTCTTGTTTCACTCGCTCTCTTTACCGCTTCCTCTCTCTCCCAGCATCCCGAAAGGGACATTAAGTTTCAAAATAACCATCCTGATCAAATGGCACAGTCAAACACTTCAAGAAATTCTCTTTCAAATTATATACGAACCGTTCTTGTAACTTTTTCTTCTTCTGTTTTAGAGTTATGAGCATTTAAGCTTGGTAGGGTGAACGTCGGTCATTTTGAGAAAATCACTGTCTGAAGTTTAACCTAGCTGTACAAAATGCATTGACCTACTCATTTTAAGGCACGTTTTTTGAGTATTTAGATACCACAAGAAACATAGCTCTTGATAAATATGAAAGATAAGATGCTAGAGAGCACGAAATTACCCATAACTCAAAATTGATAAATTATGAGATTTTTGACTTTTCAAGGCTGTTGTGAGAAACTAGCCCAGCGACGTAATGTCCCTTTCGTGGTGCTGGGTCACACATATATACGCTTGTGTCGCGCGTGTATGTGTGTGTGTATCGGCGTGTTGTGCTCTTGTCATTGTGTGTGTTCTGTCTCTCTGTCTCTTTCTCTATAATATTTCCGTATTCGTTGGTCTATCAGGCACAACTTATGATATTATAAGGAGCACCCGATCTCCTGTTTTACGCACAATTCAGAGTGTGTTCTTCGTTTCTGTTCGTACTGTATTGTTCGTCATATTATTAGGCGCAGTGCAGTGGTGTTATTCTGAACAAAAACCCAGCATAGCCTTATAGTCCGAAAATACGGTTGATGTTTAGAATTTCTTTTGTCATTTGATGATATCTACATAGATTCAGCTGATTCGTGGAGTCTGCTTAGAATGTGGGCAATAATTAATAATGCATCAGAGAAGTGACACCTATTTACTTCGCGCGGTTGACACACGCACGCACACGCACACACACACACACACACACACACACACACACGCGCGCACACACACACACACACACGCGCGCGCGCGCGCGCACACACGCACACACTCACATTACATAGTACATGGCTAAACATGCATAATCATCCACAGTAGAGAGAGAGAGAGAGAGAGAGAGAGAGAGAGAGAGAGAGAGAGAGAGAGAGAGAGAGAGAGAGAGAGAGAGAGAGAGAGAGAGAGAGAGAGAGAGAGAGAGAGAGAGAGAGAGAGAGAGAGAGAGAGAGAGAGAGATGTATGCACGTGCAAAACAGGGATAATTCGTATTGAACATAAGGTCACGTTAAAAAGCACGGGGATGTGAGCTAAATTGCATTGATGCAACAACTACGAGTTCATTCAGCGGTACTCAACAACCGGTTCTCTTAGTGTTTGCCAGTTTAGTACGGGCTGTTCAGCGGTTAGAGCAGAATCTGTGCAAATTCATATATCACTGCCTCGAGCTAGAGAACTAGAGAACTAGAGATGGCAGAGATAGGACAGAATGAACACAGAGTTGTACGCTTTGCTGAAGCCACCAGGCAACGGTTTCCCCATCTGCTGGACTCCTTAGAAATATGTCACCAGATGGAGAGGCGAGTCAGAAGCGA
>CM065685.1:56201741-56206741 GCA_017654935.2 Phymorhynchus buccinoides | reverse complement strand
TTATTGTAGCAGCAAGAACACAACAACAGTCAAGACTGCATCTCAAGTTTGTATCTGTCCTCTTCGTGAAAACTCATTTGCGGACTTGTTTGTTGGCTCGTCTTAACTACGTTGGATCAAAGTTGCTGTCGCGGCTGAAGCTGCGTACGTTCGGGCATCATTGGCCTTGGATGAGGGTGGACAATTTCAAACCAGAACAGCAATGGAAACGGTACACCGAGTTGACCGGTTTGCTGTAGCTACTCATCAACAATATCCCGATCTGCTGGACGCCCTACGCCTGTACCACCACGTGATATATCGCGTTCAAAACGAACCAGAATTCGAGTGGGATCGGTATAAACTGGACGATGACATGATAGAATTGCAAGAAAAACAGATTGCTTTGCAGTATGCCGAGCTTGAGAAACGGCCAGACAAGACCGAGGAATTGAAAGTCGATTGGCGAAACTGTGCGGCAATGTTCTTGACGGTGGAACTATTTGTCGACCGGATTGCGAAGCAAGGGGTTCCTGCATGGATGATGGACGATTTGGAACAAGGGTCGACGTTATTCCTAATGTGGGAAGCTGTTCTGAAAAAAGTGGACACCGACATGATCGAGTTTAAAAAGAAGGTGAAAATGATGAACGAGTATACGGAATGTGTGGCGAACATGCTTCATGCTTGTCGCAATATGGACGATGCGGAATGTGTGACCGAGATGGTTGATACTTGTCGCAATATGGACGATACGGGATGTGTGACGAACATGCTTGATACTTGTCGCAATATGGACGATACAGAATGTGTGACCGAGATGGTTGATACTTGTCGCAATATGGACGATACGGGATGTGTGACGAACATGCTTGATACTTGTCGCAATATGGACGATACGAGATGTGTGACCGAGATGGTTGATACTCGTCACATAAAGCACGATACGAGATGTGTGACCGAGATGGTTGATACTTGTAGCGGAAATAACGATACGTTTTATGTGACCGAGATGGTTGATACTTGTTGCAGAAAGCACGATAGGAGATGTGTGACCAAGGTGGTTGATACATGTAGCGGACAGAACGGTACGATATATGTGACGAAGGTGGTTGATACTGGTTGCAGAAAGCACGACCGGAGATGTGTGACCAAGGTGGTTCATACTTGCAGCAGTATGGAAGATGCCGACCGTGTGGTTGACGTGGTTGATACGTGTCACAGTAAGAACGATACAGAATGTCTGTCCAACATGATTGACGCTTGGCACTTTACGGACGATACGGAATGTGTGATGGACATGGTTGTTACTTGTTGCAACTTAACAGACACAGAATGTGGGATGGATGTGATTAGCTGTCGCAGTAGGAACGATACGGAAGGTGTGCCGAACATGGTTGACAATTGTGGCCATACGAACGATACGGAAAGTGTGCCGAACATGTTTGACACTTGTGACACTACGAACGATACGGAAGGTGTTACGAACATGTTTGACACTTGTGACACTACGAACGATACGGAAGGTGTTACGAACATGTTTGACACTTGTGACACTACGAACGATACGGAAGGTGTTACGAACATGTTTGACACTTGTGACACTACGAACGATACGGAAGGTGCTACGAACGTGGTTGACAATTGTGGCAATACGAACGATACGGAAGGCGTGACGAACACGGTTGACGCTTGTGGTAATATGAACGCTACGGAAGGCGTGACGAACACGGTTGACACTTATGACAATACGAACAATACGGTAGGTATGGTGAACATGGTTGACACCTGCCGCAGTATTGTTTGGGAAACTAGGGTTAAACTGTTGCGGCAAATCAACGACTATGAACAAGCGTACCTGACAGATGACAAAATGATGGATCTCTGAGACGAAGTTACAAATAGAAACACGCTATTCTTGCACTGCGCGTTTAATGTTTTCACCGGCCATAAGACAGTTGTCTCTTTTAAAGATGGTATAATTGTAGACGTGCATATTCATGTCATTAGTAGGCCTTCTACAGGTGTTGGTGTCTGTGTCCCTTCCTTTACTTGACAGTTTTATTATGCACATGCTTTTATAATTTTAATTCAGCAAGCAGTGTCGTTTAGGAAATGTAACCGTGTGTGTGTGTGTTGTAGTTGTAGCGTTGAGTCGTCGTTTCATAAGATTTCCTTTTAAGCAAAGTGGTCACTGGAAGATTTTGTCTTTTTGTTATAATGCAAACGAGTTTAAGGAAGGTTGACGACGCAGGTACTTAGCAAATAAGTTCCACGTTGACTTTATCAAACTCGTAGCTAAGACAATTAGATATTTGAGGACAGAGTAATTTAGAGGAATAGTTTTAATTGTCACGGATACCCACACCCAATACTGATTTCGCTTTCTCTGTTAAGTGTCACCACATATAGTATAATGAATTGGTTAAACAGATAAATATCAAGACAGATTTTGAAAAAGTCATTTTAGCAATACCTACATTTTCAGTAATTGTTTTGCATTCAATAAAATACAAGAGCATTTTTTTGGAATAGAGTTCATATAGTGCTGATTTGCTAAGTGTTGACTAATAAGGACACTTATTTTCAGTAACTGAAATGTTTGCATTGGATATATTACAATATCATAATTATGGGTAAGGAATGCATGTTGTGTTTTACCCTCTATTTCCGCTTGCCTATGTGTATTCTCACATGCAGGCCCAATCGGAAAGGGGGGAGGGGGGAGAGAGGGAAGAGGGAGAGATATATAACACAATTTGATTTTTTTTTTAATTGCAAAGACCACCGACCTATCTGCAAGGTCAACAAAATTTAAGTACCTCTCTCCCTCACACACACACACACACACACACACACGCAGGTAGCACGCACACACACGCACGCACGCACGCACGCACATACACGCACACGCCCCCGCGCGCACGCACGCACGCACGCACGCACACACGCACGCACACACGCACGCACACACACACACACACACACACATACCCTCTCCCCCCCCCTCCACACATATATACACACACACACGTGCGCCGCGCGCGCGTATTCTCATGGCTGAACGCGCGAACATAACATATGTGATAGCATGTTAACGAAAAGAAACAAATTACAGCATGCATTTTGTTTTGAACAACTAAGACCTTTTTGACAGATGGAATAATTCTCTTTCTTTCATTGCATAGAAAATGAACATCGCCACAGAGCGAGTTATTTCCCTTTTTTCGTTTTGGAGTAGCAATGATAGTGTTGGTCTATGATCAAATTTGAAATGACGAGAAAGGTATTTATCTCTTAAATCATCGTATAATGGACAATGGAAAAGCAAATGCGTTTCACTTTCAAATACTTTACAAAGGGAGACACAAGAGAGAGAGAGAGATCCCCCCCCCTAGAGAGAGAGAGCGAGAGAGAGAGAGAGAGCGGAGAGAGAGAGTGAGAGAGAACCAGAGACAGAGACACAGAAGAGAGAGAGAGAGAGATGAGAGAGAGAGAGAGAGAGAGAGAGACAGAGAGAGAGAGAGAGGAGAGAGAGAAAGAGAGAGAGAGACAGACACACACAGAGACAGAGAACAGAGAGAGAGACAGAGAGAGAGAGAGAGAGACACAAAGACACACACACACAGAGACACACAGAGACACAGAGACACACAAGAGACACAGAGATACACATAGACACAGAGAACACAGAGAGACACAGAGAGACACCGAAGACACAGAGAGAGACCGACAGGAGACAGAGAGACACAAAGACAGAGAGAGACAGAGAGAGACAGAGAGCGGAGAGAGAGCAAGAGACACAGACAGAGAGAGAGAGAGAGAGAGAGACACAGACAGAGACACAGAGAGAGAGAGAGAGATGCACAGAGACAGACAGACACAGAGAGACAGAGAGAGAGAGATCTAGACAGAGACACAGACAGACAGAGAGAGAGAGAGACAGAGAGCACAGACAGACAGAGAGACACCAGAGACACACAGACACAGACACAGAGAGACACAGAGAGACACAGATAGGAGAGAGACACAGAGACAGAGACACAGAGAGAGACAGAGAGAGACCGAGACAGAGAGAGAGACAGAGAGAGACAGAGAGACCAGAGAGAGACAGACAGAGAGAGAGACACAGACAGAGAGAGAGAGAGAGAGAGATACACAGACAGACAGACAGACAGAGACAGAGAGAGACAGACAGAGACACAGAGAGAGACAGAGAGAGAGAGAGAGAGAGAGAGAGAGAGAGAGAGAGAGACACAGAGAGACAGACAGAGACACAGAGAGACACAGAGACACAGAGAGAGACACAGAGAGACAGAGACACAGGGAGAGAGACAGAGAGACACACAGAGAGACAGAAAAGACACAGATAGGACAGAGAGACACAGAGAGACACTACATAGACACAGAGAGACAACACATAGACACAGAGAGACACAGAGAGAGACACAGAGAGAGACACACACCAGAGAGACAGAGACACAGACAGAGACAAGACCAACAGAAGAGAGACAGAGAGACAGAGAGACACACAGAGAGATACACAGAGAGACACAGATAGACACAGAAAGACACAGAGCCACACCAGAGAGACAGAGAGACAGAGAGAGACACAGAGAGACAGAGAGACCAGAGAGAGACAGAGAGACAGAGACGCAGAGAGAGAGAGAGAGAGTGAAGAGAGACATAGAGGACAGAGAGAGAGACATGGAGAGACAGAGAGAGAAACAGATAGACAGATAGAGACAGAGAGAGACATTCAGAGACAGATCAAACATTACAGAGAGATTCAGAGAGACAACGTAAAGATACCGTTATGACAAATGCCAACATAAAACAGTCGCATGACCCCACTACATTTATGGAATGCCCGCTGCATTAACATTATATATGCACAGTGAAAGTTTTGATGCTGTGTATGTGAGGTTTTAGTTTTGTTTTTAACTCTGATTAAAAGTTTTACCAAAGAATGTTTAAGAGGACTTCCAGAGTGTGTTGCATTATTTATGTAATTCTCCCAA
>CM065685.1:56181741-56184241 GCA_017654935.2 Phymorhynchus buccinoides | reverse complement strand
AAATGATAGCAAAAGTATGATACGTTGATATGGTCATCTCCAGTGAAAAAATTAGAAGCGCTCGTTATGCAAGAGATGACTACACATGCATGAATGCAAACCGTGCATTAGTTCTTTTGTTTTGTTTTTGTTTTTTGCGTTTTGGTAATCTCTGGTTGTTGCTTATTATGTTTGTGCCTAAACAAATGTCAATACATAAGCACACGGATTGAAATTGCACATCCAAATTCAGGCGAGAAGGAATCGATGATTTACTTAACAAATGAATTATTATCTTGAGAAATCTACTGAACGTGGTGAATTTGGGCTATGGGTTAAATTGAATCATCTGCCAGCTGTCCTAAAATAACCTATACTAATGATGTGATCTCTCTCTCTCTCTCTCTCTCTCTCTCTCTCTCTCTCTCTCTCTCTCTCTCTCTCTCTCTCTCTCTCTCTCTCTCTCTCTCTCTCTCTCTCTCTCTCTCTCTCTAAGTTAGTACCAAAATATCTTATTACTAAATGTAAAGTCCAAGCAATTCGAAGCAAAACCAAATTAATAATGCCCCGCCCCAGAACAGATCTATGTAAAGCATCCCTTACATACTCAGGTGGTAAACTGTGGAACAACATCCCTGATAACTTCAAAACTAAAACTAGCGTATCTTCCTTTCGTGAATCTTATCACAAGTACATAATGGACAATCTTGTCCATCAGTTATGTTAATGAGTCTTACTATAAAACAAATATCAACTTATGCCAAGATTCTTGTAAATCTTTTATGTCTCTCTGTATATCTGTTTAATGTCCCAATTTGATTCTCTGTCAATTATTTCATGTGCCAATTTTTGTTTCATTTTCTTGACTTGATTGTTTTTATGTCAATTTTGCATTGCCTGATGCATGGTGTGAGTGTGTGAGTGAGAGGGCAAGGTGCAAATAAGCTATTGTAGCTTATCCCTTTTACCCTCAATAAAACATTCGTATTTTGTATCTCTCTCTCTCTCTCTCTCTCTCTCTCTCTCTCTCTCTCTCTCTCTCTCTCTCTCTCTCTCTCTCTCTCTCTCTCTCTCTCTCTCTCTCTCTCTCTCTCTCTCTCTCTCTCTCTCTCTCTCTCTCTCTCTCTCTCGCTGTCTCTCTCTCTCTCTCTCTCTCTCTGTGTGTGTGTGTGCGTGTGCTTGTGTGTGTGTGTGTGTGTGTGTGTGTGTGTGTGTGTGTGTGTGTGTGTGTGTGTGTGTGTGTGTGTGTGTGTGTGTGTGTGTGTGAGCGCGTGTGCGCGCGTGCTTGTATATATATATATATATATATATATGTGTGTGTGTGTGTGTGTGTGTGTGTGTGTGTGTGTGTGTGTGTGTGTGTGTGTGTGTGTGTGTGTGTGTGTGTGTGTGTGTTTGCGTGTGTGCGTGCGTGCGCGCGTAGACGTCTGCTTTTGTGTGTGTGTGTACTCATATAGCAATATCTCTTTTATGCGGACGACAGCAGCATTTTGTGATAGTGATTTTTTTCCCCGTGAAAGAGAATCTGCAAATGGGAGAGAGAGACAAATGCAAATTTAAAAATAAATGAATTCACGTGCAATGTAAACTAAACTGCATGTGCCATAAACTCAGGAATACAACTCAAGCTCTCTAGCCGGTTTTAGTTTCATCTTAGAAACAGGTTTTTGTCCCCGCTGGCTTGTCGCAGTTGGTTCAACGGTTGTAGCAGAGGCTGTGTACGTTTGGACGCCATTGCCTTGGACAAGAGAGATGGCAGAGGGAGGGCCAAGTCCACCAGAAGTAGCAACAGAACACAGAGTTCTACGGTTTGCCAGAGCCACTGAAGTACAGTTTCCCGATCTGATGGAATCCTTGCCCCTATATCACCTTGCGACTGAGGTTCTGAAATACGAGCGTCATTTCGACTGGATGAAGTTTTTGAAAATGTACGACACAGTACCCGACATTCAAGAGAAACGACTTTCCAAACAACGTGACCAGCTACAAACTGACCCGTCCAAGGCATCTCAATATTATTGGACATGTTGTGCTGTGACTTTCTTGAAGACGGAAGTGGTTTTATACACTCTTTCAAGAGGTTTTTGTGACTTCTTAAACGATAATTTGACACGTTTGGAAACTCTGGAACCCAATATGGACTCATTAGAAGCTAGAATGATCAGATATATGGATGTGGCGAGAACAGGGAGCGGCATGGGTGGCGTGGTGAGCATGCTGGAAACCTGTCAGGGTATTGTCAGGGAAACCAAGGCTGAACTGTCCAAGCACATTCACAACTATGCACAAGCGCGTGTGGAGCAGGACTTGAATTCTCTATCCCTGTGATTATGCTTGGAATGAAAACGTGGTATCGTCGAACTGCATGTGTAACGTTTTACTGGTTTTATCGAACAGAACCGTTCGATCGTTAATACAGCTTTTCCCTTGGATGGGCACATTTTCACGAACTATACTTGTTTTCTTCATGATTCCATAGGCTGACAAAGCATTTGTTTTTTACAATCCATCCTTATATACA
>CM065685.1:56169241-56174241 GCA_017654935.2 Phymorhynchus buccinoides | reverse complement strand
CCTGCTATCAACATTGCCCATGTATGACCTTGCGAATGAGATTGTGAAAAACAAATCTCAGTCCGACTGGACAAAGACTCTGAAACGTCTCTGTATAGTATTCAAAATTCAATCCATATATCTTCAAGAAGTCACACGTCGTTGCCAAGACAGACAAGTTCGCGCGGAAGAGCCTGACCTGGTTAACGCAATAATATGCCTTTGGGTATGCTGTGCGACTTCGTTCTTAGAGACGGAAGTGGTTTTGCATCTAATTGTAAGAGGTTTCGCTGACCGATTGAGAGACGATGTTCATTCGAATGTTAAACGTTTAGAGAAGCGGGAAACCATTATGAAGGCATTGGAAAGAGGACTGGTAAGAGTGAAGGACAAGGCGACAGTGGTGAGCGGCATGGACTGCATTGTGGACATGATAGGAACCTGTATCGTCATTGTCAGGGAAACCAGGGACGAGCTGTCAAGACAAATCAACAACTACGAAGAAGAGGACATGAATTCCTTGGATTGAATTGTTTATTCCCTGAAACGAAGCTGCAGACGAAAACGTGGCATTGTTGACCTGTTTGTAACGTTTTTACCGGATTAATCAAACATCTATTGTTGTGTTTGTAAATAAGGCATTCCGCTCTCTTATTGAGCATTCGTATATAATTTTAACAGCCGATGTGTGAGAGTTGATTGGTGTAAGAGTTGATCGTGGATTCGGTTGTCTGAAAGTCCTTTAGGAAACAATGATATTGAATGCATCAGGATGAAATTGAGGCTAAATAAGAATTTATTTCATATGTTTTCATTGAAACAACAAGTTTACTGGAAATTCACTAGGAAACATTTAGGAAAAATAAACCAGATTAGATCGTTCAGAACAATTTAGAGTGGAAATGGTGTGACACGATTCCCCCACCATCGCCCCGCCCAATGTTCCCACCTTATCTATCATATGTGCAGTGTCTCTAAATACATGATTTATATATTTTGTTTTATTCCCATACATAGATATGGAATGAAATATTTTAAAGACCGAACTTGATAGGGAGATAACTGATCCTTTGGTGAGAGAAGACCATTTTAAAGACCATGTTTAACAATAACCATGTATAGATGCAGCATATGAGGAGAGACAAACGCAGGCAAAGATAAAGAGGCATCGATAACTTGTTTCATATTTCAACTACAACAAATTAATAGATAACATACAACAGTGCCCTTTATGGTGTTAGTTTCTATTTTTTAAAAATAAATATTTTATACTACATCATCAACAAAGCTCGAACGTTTAGCTTTTAGTTCCACAACGATGTTTTAATGCTTTGTGTTTTCAATATGAATAAAAGTTATATTTAAAGGAATTTCAGTGCATTTGTATTTCAGTGTGTTGTATAGTATCCTTGTCTTTGTTCTAACCAATGTTCTTTGTTCTGAATTCCTTCCGGTGTCTCATTCTACAAACGCTCGTGAGTTTGGCTGCCTTTTATTTGTGTCTGTTTGTCCACCTGCCTGTCTGTCTATGTGTCTGTTTGTCTGTCTGTCTCGGTCTCGGTCTCTCTATGTCTCTATCTATGTCTCTCTATGTCTCTCTCAATGTCTCTCCCTCTCTTTCTCTCTCCCTCCTCGCTCTCTGTCTCTGTCTCTCTCTCTCTCTCTCTCTCTCTCTCTCTCTCTCTCTCTCTCTCTCTCTCTCTCTCTCTCTCTCGTCTCTCTCTCTCTCTGCCTCTCTCTCTCTCTCTCTCTCTCGTCTCTCTCTCTCTCTCTCTCTCTTTTTCTCTCTACTGTCTGTCTGTCCCTCTTCTCTCTCTCTCTCTCTCTCTCTCTCTCAATCTCTCTCTCTCTCTCTCTCTGTCTGCTCTCTCTCTCTCTCTCTCTCTCTCTCTCTCGTTCCTCTCGTCTCTCTCAATTCTCATTCTCGTGGGATACTCTCTTCATCTCTCTCTCTCTCTCTCTCACTCTCTCGCTCAGCCTCGGCTCTCTCTCTCCATCTATCTCTCTGTGTATGCACGTATGCAACTCAACACGCTGGGGTTTTAAGTTTCTGTTTCTCAAAACTATGTATTTCTATTTGTATGATCAGAGCATCCAAGCAAATACATCATTCTGCTCTCTCTCTCTCTCTCTCTCTCTCTCTCTCTCTCCTCTGGGTCTCTCTCTCTCCTCTCTCTCTCTCTCTCTCTCTCGCTCTCTCTCTCTCTCTCTCTCTCTCTCATCTACTCTCTCTCTCTCTCTCTCTCTCTCTCTCCTCTCTCTCTCTCTCTCTCGTCTCTCTCTCTCTCTCTCTCTCTCCTCTCTCTCTCTTCTCTCTCTCTCCTCTCTCTCTCTCTCTATCTCGTATCTCTCTCTGTTCTCTCTCTCTCTCTTCACTCTCTCTGTTTCTCTCTTCTATTTTTTCTCCTCCCCCCTCTCTCTCTCACACACACAGTGTCACACAAACACACACACACACACACGCACGCACGCACACACGCACACGCACACACGCACACACACACACACACACACGCACACACACACACACAAACTCACACACACACACACACACACACACACACACACACACACACACACACACACACAGTATGACGACAGGATGAAAACAAAGCTTGTAGCTTTACTCTTTTATCGTCATTACACACACACACACACACACACACACACCACACACACACACACACACACACACACACACACACACACACACACACACACACACACACCACACACACACACACACACACACACACACACACAAGAAACGTGAGAGCAAAATCGATGGCTTCGAGTCAAAACGGACTATCTTTAAATAATCCATTGACGTATTATTGAACTTATTATGGAAGCTAATACATGTAACTTGCATAAAAAAGACAATAATCCCCAATTATAGTATTTTGCAAGTCTTTTTTTCAATAAAAGTTCTTAGATTTTTGCAATAACGTCAATAATAAGTCAATGGACTATATAGAAATAGTCCGTTTTTATTGTAAGCCATCGGATTTTTGATAATAAATTATGCATGCAGGTATAATCAAGAATGCATGTCTGGTGGGATACAAGTCATACCTAGGCCAATGCCCTCACAAAAATAAGCACAGTTATAATTATTCATAGAGAAGTACATGATCGATGAATCCACAGAGAACGAGATCACAATCACGGGTTTCACGGGTTTCCCTCTCTCGCTGGTAAGAAATCTTATTTTGACCAGGTGTGACTCCCATATAAGTTCCCCCAAACATGAAAACCAGACATCGCTTTAAATAGCGGCCTCGATCGTGTATGGGGGAACTTGTATGTGGGTCAACACCTACCCAGGAGGGGAGTAAAAACACGCCCAAGGGAGTTAATCTTGCTAGGTCAGTGGGTCTTTAAGAACCATATACAAAGCGCAC
Source organism: Phymorhynchus buccinoides (assembly GCA_017654935.2). Taxonomy (NCBI): domain Eukaryota; kingdom Metazoa; phylum Mollusca; class Gastropoda; order Neogastropoda; family Raphitomidae; genus Phymorhynchus; species Phymorhynchus buccinoides. The sequence continues at coordinate 56,170,858 of CM065685.1, read as the reverse complement.
CCAACTTCAAATTGAGGCTGCTCTTTAAAGTCCCTGTCTCGTTTTCAATTTGAGGGCATTTGTATGGGAGTCAAACCTGGTCGAAAAACGTTTTCTTACCAGCGAGAGAGAGAAACCCGTGAAACCCGTGATTTTCACTCAGGGATGTGGTGGGTCTTTAAAATGGGTTGTTTTAGGAGGTAGGCTTGCCATTGTCCTTAGTCTTTAGGCGTCTCTTCTTTTAGAGAGTTTCTTAGCAAGGCCAAACTCACTCTCTCGTTTTCTATGTCTTGCCAGAGGGTTAGAACCCTCCCCCCCCCCCCCCCCCCCCCCCCCCCCCCCCCAGTAGATTTGCCTCATAAGTGACAACAAAAAGTGATAAGTTACTGTATAAAGTTATTTCTAGTGAGGCGGTAAGCGCTCGCTATACAATATATTATTGCACAGTCATGCATGCAGGCAAAACCGCGCGTTAAATGTTGCATGTTGGTAAACTCATGTGCGTTTACTCATATTGTTTGTGTCAACACACACACACACACACACACACACACACACACACACACACACACACACACACACACACACACACACACACACAGACACACACACAGAGACAGAGACAGAGACAGAGACAGAGGAAACGACAACTCTTTGAGGCTGTTTCGCATTGAAATTTGAACACTTGAGTTGCCCTCCTTACTTATATGTTCACTCGTTCAGGAAAAGATAACCAGGGCCTGTATTCACGTTGAGATAGCATGAGACTTAGCATGATGCTAACTTAGAAGCTCTTCCAATGTCCTATAGGATTTAATAGGACTGTCTCTGTCTCTGTCTCTCGTCTCTCTCTCTCTCTCTCTCTCTCTCTCTCTCTCTCTCTCTCTCTCTCTCTCTCTCTCTCTCTCTCTCTCTCTCTCTCTCTCCTTGTTAAATACAGTTTTTTCAGTGTTTAGTGTTCTCTGTCTCTGTCTCTCTGTCTCTGTCTCTGTCTCTGTCTGGTCTGTCTGTCTCTCTCTCTCTCTCTCTCTCTCTCTCTCTCTCTCTCTCTCTCTCCCCCACCCTCTCTCTCACTCTCTCTGTCTCTCTCTCTCTGTGTCTGTCTCTCTCTCTGTGTTTGTCTGTCTGTCTCTCTCTCTCTCTCTCTCTCTCTCTCTCTCTCTCTGTCTCTCTCTCTCTCTTTCTCTCTCTCTCTCTCTCTCTCTCTCTCTCTCTCTCTCTCTTTCTCTCTCTCTCTTTATCTGTCTCTGTGCGCGCGCGCGCGCGCGCGCAGCGCGTGTGTGTGTGTGTGTGTGTGTGTGTGTGTGTGTGTGTGTGTGTGTGTGTGTGTGTGTGTGTGTATGTGTGTGTGTGTGTGTGTGTGTGTATCTACTAATATACAAATCCTCTTGATTGTGGACAACACCAGAATTTCGTGACAACGAAGTTTTCTCGTGAACGACACTTTGTTTTAAATGAGGGGGGAGATAATCCAAATTAAGAATAAATTCACGTGCAAATGACGCTTATTTGCATGCCCTTATGAAGAACTCAAGAGTACAACAACTCAAGCTCTCTAGTCATTTCTGTTCTTCTCTGTCCTTATCATTTCAGAGGCAGTCGTGTTTGCTGGCTGGTCGTCGTAGTAGTTGGTTCACC
>CM065685.1:56161741-56164241 GCA_017654935.2 Phymorhynchus buccinoides | reverse complement strand
TTTATAACGACCCGTTTTAAACAATAATCATAAACAGTTGCATCGTTTGAAGAAGTCAAAGACAAGAGAGGCAATTATACGTGGTTCTAATTAATTTGATCAACTACAACAAAAAGAACAAAAAAGAAAAGACGAACAATGCCCTTTGTGACCTTATTTTACTATGTTTTATATTGCATAACTAGAATATCCCGTATGTTAAATGTGTGTCTTAACAGTGCTATTGTAATGCTTTGTGTTTCGAACAGGAATAAACTAATAGGGACTGTCAGTTGATTGGTTGTATTTTGGTGTGTTGCATACCTTTGCATTTTCTCCAAAGTACCATGTTGGAATTTGTTTCTTTCAGTGTCTTTGTATACACCTGTCTGTCGGTCTGGATGCATTGTTTGTACGTCTCTCTGCCTGTGTGTACATCTGTCTCTACCTTTGCCTCTCTCTGCCTGTCTCTAATATTGTCTGTCCGTCTGTCTCGCTCTGTCTCTGTCTCTCTCTCTCTCTCTCTCTCTCTCTCTCTCTCTCTCTCTCTCTCTCTCTCTCTCTCTCTCTCTCTCTCTCTCTCTCTCTCTCTCTCTCTCTCTCTCTCTCTCTCTCTCTCTCTCTCTCTCTCTCTCTTCTCTCTCTCTCTCTCTCTATCTTCTGTCTCGACCCTTTTCTCTTTCTTCGCTCCCTCTGTCATCTCGTTGTCTCTCCCTGTCTAAGTCTCTGTCTGAGCCTTTGAGCAATCTTTGTCTGTTTAGACTAATGCTGTAATCGTGTTTTTTCTGATTATGTGTTGATTGATATTAGGTTTCTAATGTCATTATACTATTTAGGATTACTTTTGCTTTTTATGTGATTGACATTAGGCTACTTATACATCTCTCTCTCTCTCTCTCTCTCTCTCTCTCTCTCTCTCTCTCTCTCTCTCTCTCTCTCTCTCTCTCTCTCTCTCTCTCTCTCTCTCTCTCTCTCTCTCTCTCTCTCTCTCTCTCTCTCGCTCTCTCGCACTCTGTGAGTGTATGTGTGCGTGCGTTTGTGTATGAATGTGTGCGCGCATGCATGCGTGCGTGCGCTCGCTCGCGCGTGTGTGTATGTATGTATGTGTATGTATGTATGTATGTATGCATGTATGCATGTATGTATGTATGTATGTATGTATGTATGTGATGCGCGCGCGCGCGCGCGCGCGTGTGTGTGTGTGTGTGTGTGTGTGTGTGTGTGTGTTATGTATGTGTATGTGTATGTGTATGTGTGTGTGTGTGTGTGTGTGTGTGTGTGTGTGTGTGTGTGTGTGCGTGTGCGTGTGTGTGCGTGTGCGTGCGTGCGTGCGTGTGCGTCTGCTATATTCCATTTATGTTATCCGTGTGTTCGCTTTGTAATGCGTTTTTGTTTGAATGCGCTATGAATGCTAACGTGTGTGTGCGCTTCGATTTGATTTATATCAAGATTCAGCGCCGTATAAATAATGTATGTTGTTGTTGTTGTTGTGTGTGCTTGCTTACTCATGTAAACACAATTGTTCATAGGGAAGACAGCAGAATGTTGTGATGGCGATTTGTCTCGTGAAATAGACTGCGAAAAAGGCGAGAGACATTCAATTAAAAATAAAATCACGTGCAATGGAAGCTAAAGTATGTGTACCATATCAAGGACTCATGAGTACAACTCAAACTCTAACCGTTTTGTTTTCTCTTTTTTCAAAGCATCTTAGAAACAGTATTGCTTGATGGCTGGTCTACGCTGGTTCAACAATTGTAGCAGAAGCTGTGTACGTTTAGATAGCATTGTCCTGGACCAGATATGTCAGAGGGAGGACATAGTGAGTCGCTGATGAAAACAGAACACAGGGTTAAGCGGTTTGCCAGAGCCACTAAACATCAGTTTCCCGATATGATAGAACCCATGCACATGTATAAGTTCGTGACTGATGTTGTGACAAACAAGATTCACTTCGACAGGAAAATGTTTCTGGAAAGATACCTTACAATACCCGAATTTCAAGAGAGACAACTGTCCGAAGAAAACGAACTGCTTCAGAAACAGCTTGGCCCGTCCATGGGATTAGAAGACTATTGGGAATGTTGCGTCGTGGCATTCTTGAGGACGGAAGTTGTTTTACACATGCTTTCAAGAGGTATCCCTGGCTTCGAGAGTGACGATGTGGATGTGAATGTGACGCGTCTGGAACAATGGAACACCCTCGTGGACACAGTGGAGGCTACAGTGGTCAGATACAAGGATAGGTTGAGAAGGGCGAGCGGCATGGAAGGCGTTGTGGACATGATGGTAACCTGTCTGAGCATTGTCGAAGAAACTAAGGCTGAACTGTCCACGCAGATCTACAACTACGCACGGTCACATGCGGAAAAGGTGTTGGATTCCCTGCATTGACTTGCCAATCATTTGGATGCTGCTGCTCAATGAAAAGTGGATAATAACGAACTCTACTTTTACCGTCTTTACTGGTTTTATCAAACAGGACACTCTTTTATTTATTTTAAATACTATTTTTTTCGGG
>CM065685.1:56154241-56156741 GCA_017654935.2 Phymorhynchus buccinoides | reverse complement strand
ATGGTTTTTTGTATCATTAGAAGGATAATTGTCTCAAGTTTGCAAATGTATAATTGTTGTTCAGAATGGTCACTTTGACACTTAATGTCCCTTTCGTGGTGCTGGGCCACATTTGGTTTAAATAATCTCTAATATGCCAACAACACATGCAATTCCAAATAATACAGACAAAATGGCAGCAACAAGCTAGAAGCTTATACTGTGCCTTCCACAATTTATCTGTGCATGGCGGTCGGCAAGGAAGGATAACATACAAAACATACTTAGAATTTGTAAAAAACAAAATCCATAGAAAAACAACGTAACAAAAAAAAGTTTGAAAAGTTAATTATAAACATTGTAGACAAAAGTAATTGAAATCAAATGAAAAAAAATAACAGTAAAATATGGAAATCTCATGAGAAAGGAAAACTGCAACAATTTGAAAGAGATGATGGGGAATACATTGTAAACAATTAACTGAACATCTGATGAAGTAACAAAACACAAAACATCAATTTCAAGAAAAGTTCATTTCAATTCTGGCGGTTCCATCCTCAGTAAGTAATTGGAACCTTTTCAATAATTGTACTCATATGGGTCACATTTAGAGGAAACAAAGGCGTGGGTGGGGGTGGGGGGTGGCAGCGCTATTCTGAGTAAGGGCATGAGTAGACCTACCAGACGAGAGAAGGGCGGAAGGGGATTGCCTTAGGGTGGATGAATACACAGAGGTGTGCACAGTCGTACTGGCTAGTGCATGCAAAATATTTGTGGACGCAGTACCGAAACTACCCTGTTTGCTTTATCTTTGAATTGCTGTATGTATTTAGAAATAACAAAAAGATAGTCCTATTTTGTGGATACTAAAGTTGTTTGGGTTTTGATGTCGATTCATTGAACAGAGAGAAGCCTACATACGGCGAAAAACCAATCGAAGAATGGAAAGGAGAAAAGCCGATCAACACAGAGAGAAGGAACAACCGGCAGGATCCAGCCAACGCAGGGATGACAATCCACAGCTGAATGCCAGTCTACGGGCAGTGGAAGCCAGAAGCAGACTTAACCGAGTTATCATGAATTATAACTTCCCTGGCTTAATGGACGTTTGCAAAAGGTGTGAAGAACGTTCGGGGAATTTGCTGGAGACAAAACATGGATATGGGAATACACAGCCAAAAGCCATCAAAGATAGAGATGCGAGTCCACAGCCAAATGCCAGTCAAAATAGAGATGAGAATCCGCAGCTAAAAGCCAGTCAAAATAGAGATGAGAATCCGCAGCTACAGATCTATCAAAATAGAGATGGCAATCCACACCTGAAAGTCAGTCAAGATAGCGATGAGAATGATAAACCACTGAGATATGAGAACCCACAACCAAAAGCCAATCAAGACATAGATGACAATCCGCAGCCAAAGGCCACTGAAGACAGAGACTGCAATCCACAGTCAAAAGCCAGTCAACACCAGGTGGAATGCGATGTAGGATTGAATAATTTACCAGCGCCACTAGACATATATTCCCTGCATCGTTGGGCTTTTATAAAGAACACGAAAAACAGTTAGGATAATATAAAGATCAAGGAGTGCAGGAGTCCGAAGATATGGATACAGTGGCTCTGGCGGCAGTCGTGAGAAAGGCGCAACGAGTACTGGAATAGAACTCTAACGACGGAGGCCCGAAAGAACAGCAGATATGGCAAATCATCACATTGGCTTACGTTTTCATTGAAGCGTGTTCCAGAACTATCACAGAGAGACAGTTTTTCGAAGAAGAATGCCCAAAGAGAATGAAGGAATGGGTGGAAGTGCTGAACAGCTTGGACATTCTGGCGAACAATCTACACGGAAGCATGGTCATCTTCTGCGAAGCTGTTCAAGACACAGAGCCTCTGGTGGACACATGCCATCATCTCATTCGCCAGCTTAGAATAGAGTTGACCAGCTGTTCTATTGACTTTGCGACCAGCTATATCGATAGAATTAAGCCATTGCCGTAGTAACAAATGAGGATCAGGAGCGGTTGAAATGCACAAAGTCTCAGTGTTAAATGTGTTGACATTTTTTACTGGAATATCGCTTGATTCACACACACTCACACGCACGCACGCGCACTCATGCACGCCCCCCCCCCCCCCTCTCTCTCTCTCTCTCTCTCTCTCTCTCTCTCTCTCTCTCTCTCTCTCTCTCTCTCTCTCTCTCTCTCTCTCTCTCTCTCTCTCTCTCGTCTCTCTCTCTCTCAAGTTCTCTCTCTCTCTCTCTCTCTCTCTCTCTCTCTCTCTCTCTCTCTCTCTCTCTCTCTCTCTCTCTCTCTCTCTCTCTCTCTCTCTCTCTCTCTCTCTCTCTCTCTCTCTCTCTCTCTCTCTCTCTCTCTCTCTCTCTCTCTCTCTCTCTCTCTCTCTCTCTCTCTCTCTCTCTCTCTCTCTCTCTCTCTCTCTCTCTCTCTCTCTCTCTCTCTCTCTCTCTCTCTCTCTCTCTCTCTCTCTCTCAGTAACACTGGCACTACTGTATGATTACGA
>CM065685.1:56141741-56149241 GCA_017654935.2 Phymorhynchus buccinoides | reverse complement strand
AGTTTACCCATGGTCACTCTAATGATCATAACTGGTCTAAATCTGTTAAAAAATGTTTTGATACTTTTGGTTTTTCAGACGTTTGGCTTAATGGAGGGGTGGGAAATGAAGCTATTTTTCTTAAAGAGTTAAAGCAGAGAATGATTGATTGCTACATGCAAGATTGGCATGCAAAACTCTCTGCAAGTGAACGATTTAGTACGTATAGATCTTTTAAGTCATCGTTTCAATTAGAAAATTATTTGTCAGCCATTACTATTAGTAAATTCCGTTATGCCTTAGCAAGATTGAGACTTGGACTGTGTGCTCTTAACATCAATAACAGATATAATGAAAAATCAAAGAAATGCCCATTTTGTAACAAGATAGAGAGTGAATTTCATTTTGTGTTTGAATGTCAAACATATGCTTCTCTAAGAAAAAAACATTTATCAAAATACTATACGTTCGTAATCAACGAAGAATGTCTATCTCGAATGTTACAATCTTATGACGTAATGCTCCTAAGAAATGTAGCAATGTATGCATTTCATGCTTTCAAGACTAGAGATATGCATGTCAATAACTGAATAAAAGCTGAATACTGTATTTTTGTGACTGAACTGAAACATTTAATTTTGTTGCTTATTTTTATATATCAAATTAATTCCCTTGATTCTATTTGATTATGATGTAGGAAGTTACATCCCTTTTTCGTTATTCGTTTTTGATAACGTGTACCCATTGTATACAGGCCGGTGGCCTTACGATTAAACTTTCCGACTTCCGACTTCCGACTTCTCTCTCTCTCTCTCTCTCTCTCTCTCTCTCTCTCTCTCTCTCTCTCTCTCTCTCTCTCTCTCTCTCTCTCTCTCTCTCTCTCTCTCTCTCTCTCTCTCTCTCTCTCTCTCTCTCTCTCTCTCTCTCTCTCTCTCTCTCTCTCTCTCTCTCTCTCTCTCTCTCTCTCTCTCTCTCTCTCTCTCTCTCTCTCTCTCTCTCTCTCTCTCTCACACACAAGCACGTAAGAGCAAATACTAACATATGCATGCAGGTATAATCATGAATGCATGTCGGGGTTGCAAGTCATACTCAGGCCAATACTTTCACAAACTAAGCGCAAGTGTAGTCATAGAGAAGTACATGCATTCACAGATAACGTGATCACAGGGTCATGGACACAGTCGCGTGGTGCTTGACTTCTTTAAAGGTGGACCCTGACGGATGAGTTTTTGCAAGAAACACGTCGAGATCACCAGAAAGACAGCCTTTTCAAGGATCGGAACACTCACTTTGCTCTGGTTTCCTAGAAATTAAACCGTCAAAACGGTGATTCCTCCTTCCTCCGGAGAGAGTAGCCGTTTTGGATGGGGTGGGTGGAGGCCACTCATTGTGGTTGAACCGTTTTCTTTTTTGTTTTTGTAGTGCAGTAAAAAACAAAAAAACAATGGAGCTGGTTCCATTGTTGTTAGCGAAACCCCTTTACATAAACTGTATCAAATTAAAACAAAAAATAATATTGCGAAAATGTCGGGCAAACGATTTGGCGGCCATTAGAAAACTGCTGCATAAAATGTATATTTTCATTATGCAACAGTTTATTACTTTGTCAAGGGTAATACTATGCTTTGTAAATGGAAATGGCCAGTGGTCAGTGCTACTGACCAGTGGTCACTACTGCATAAAACGTATATTTTTGTTAGTTGACAACGTATTATATTGTCACGTGTGCTACTATACCTTGTAAACGGAAATGGCCAGTGGTCAGTGCTACTGACTAGTGGTCACTTCACTGACCAGTGGTCACTTCTGCATAAAATGCATATTTTAATTATTTGACAGCGTATTACTTTGTCAAGGACACTACTATGCTTTGTAAAAGGAAATGGCCAGTGGTCAGTGCTGCTGACCAGTGGCCACTGCTGCATGAAACATGGTCAGTGCTGCTGACCAGTGGACACTGCTGCATGAAACGTATATTTTCATTATTTGACAGTGTATTACGTTGTCAATGGTATTAGTATGCCTTGTAAATGGAAATGACCAGTGGTCAGTGTTACTGACCAGCGGTCACTGCTGTTTAAAATGCATCTTAGAAAATAGTTTTTCTTCAAACCCCCCAATAACACATTTTTACATAAAACAACTGGAATGTATTCCTGGGTTGCTCAAATGCCCCTACATGCAGAGAAACATTTTAATGTTTTAAGTTTGCATAAAAAACGGATTAAACATAGACTAGTATTGGATTAACCTGACGTCAGTGTATTTCTCTGTGATCGGACAATCGTAGATCTGACAAAACAAACTGCCCTTCCCCCCTCCCCCCTCCCCCCTCCCCCCCAAGAAACAAAACACACAACAACAAAAACACATATTTATTCTGCTCTTGACATGACTTTACAATTCCATTTGTTTTTGTTGTTTTTTTTTTTTGTTTTTTTTAGCCCTGGTAGGTATGCTTTGTGATGACTCTGATTCAATGCAAGCTGACATTATGTTTTATATTGCCCCTAAAATTCATGTAGATTAGATTTACTTAATTTTGTTGTGTATTTTCTTTTTTTCTGTTCTTTTTTTTCCTTTTTGCATATAAGTGTGTTATTATTATTATTATTATTGTTATTATTATTATTATTATTATTATTATTATTATTATTGTTGCTTTTATGTTATTATTTGTTCAATGTTAGATTAGTTTTGCGTGTGCAGTCCTTACTGTGCAACTCAAATATTAGAGTACGCTTTATAAGCTCTTAGCTTGTTGTACTCGAAGTTCATAAATGTATTGCTGCTTTGCTATGATTTTCTATTCTTGAATAAATTCTTGTTTAAACCAACACACAGAAAAACAGTCCTTGTCCAGTCGTAGATCGGGTAAAGGACAACAAAATAAAATATTATAATAGTCCTTTTCGGGTCGTAGATCGGGCAAACGAAAACAAACAAATCAATCAATCAATCATTTATGCCCCATGGATTATGCCCATTTGAAAAGAGGCGGCGACCTTTTAGGACACTGGCGACCTGTTGGGCCTCTAAGATAGACCACAAAAAGACGCTGGCGACTTGTTGGGGCCCCCACAAACAAAAACACCTGTTGGGAGAAGAACAAAAAAATGAAGGAGGGGGAGGGGGTGGGGTGGGGTAACCTTTGCCTAAATATCAATCGATAACAAATATCAATGCCAACGATTAAACATAATTAAACAACAACAACAACAACAACAACATAATAATAATAATAATAATAATAATAATAATAATAACAATAACAATAACAATAATAATAATAATAATATTAATAATATTAATATTAATAATAATAATAATGATAATAATAATAATAATAATAATAATAATAATAATAATATAACAATAATAATAATAATAATAATAATAATAATAATAACAAAGGTACGAAATTAATGCAATGAAGAGTTTTGAACATTTCGTACAGACCTAGCGCTAAATACAACATGACCTTTTCCCTTTCTGTTTATGGCAACGAGAGGATAGCTATGCTGACGAGTGTTTCATCATTATGCACGTGCGACAAAATGGAGAACATGTGCACGTTCTTTTCGTGTTTTTTGTGGGGGTTTTTTTTTTACGTTTCCGTTTCCGTTAAAGACCCAGTGACGCGCCACGATTAAGTCCCTTGTTCGTTTGTTTTCTGGGTAGCTGTGACCCACATCCAAATTTCCCCAACTTGAAATTCAGGCTGCTCTTTAAGCTGATGTTACGGTTTGAATGTGAGGTCATGTGTATGGGAGTCAGACTAGGTCAAAACAAGATCTATTTCCAATTATAAGAGGGACAACACGTGAATCCCGTGATTTTGACACCTTATCTGGTGGATCGTTAAAGCAGTGGAGTACTGTCTTTGTTGCTGGCGACTTGTTTCACGAGAAAAAAAAGGGGGTTAACTGTGAATCAGTGCTCACTAAAAGATCGTCAGGTTTGCTCCGACTCGAAGCCTTTTGCGATGTTGTTCTTAGTTTAAATACAACACGCTGTGAGTTCAACGGTTTGCGAGTCTTAGCAGTGCGCGGTTGGGCATCATATCCTCGGAACAGAGATGGCAGACAAAGGAGCCGACAGTGGTGGTAGTAGTCAAAGGACTCAAGGTGATCGAAAGAAACAGCAGGGCAAAGATACCCAAGAAGGAAGTAAAAATCGCGAGAGAAGAGACATTCAAGAAGACAAAGACAAAGACAAAGACAAAGACAACAACCACACGAATGGAGGCGATCATGGTGAGCATCAAACCAGTGGAGGCATTCCACAGAAATGTGTTGAAAGCAATGGACAAATCAGTCGGCAACAAGAAGGCAGCCAGCGCACAGAAAAACTAAAAAGACTGCTTGAAGGCCAAATTTGCGACATATTACAAAATCCAATGGGAGAGTACCAGTTGAAATATAACACAGAGCAAGACTTAAAGGTGTATCGTCAACTCGCAGGAATCTTGAACCAGCATACAGCGCTAAAGGTGAGCGTGGTGTGTGTCGCATAAAAAAAGGTAGCTCGTAAAAATAAGTAGCTCGCTACCTATGACAGTGTGTATTTGCGACATTGAGCATGAACCACAAATTTCACTTCTTTCTAGGGTTAGGGTTAGGGTTAGGGTTGATGTCGTTCATGTTGATACTTTCTTTTCAGCCCCACAAATTACTAGCACTAGAAAATCTGATGGCAAAATGTTTGTTAAACATTGCAATACTACCAACAGAAAATGTTACTTTACTAACAGAGTTGCTGTTTATTGGAATGATCTTGACACTAATATTAAGTTTGCACAAAATATTAATACTTTTAAAAATATTCTAGACAATCTTCCTAAATTTCAGACATTTTTTTGTGATTTTGATTGATTTGATTTTCCAAAAACTTGCTCAGACCAATTGAAAACAAATCATAAGTCATTTGATATTGAGGGGACGATTAATAGGCCGTGAGGCCTAGGCTGATGAAGCCTGTCCCTACCTACCTACCTACCTACCTACCTAGGGTTAGTGAAATGGTTAAAGTACAGAAAAAGTGAAATTTGAGGTTGTCGCAAATACAGACTCTCATAATAGCGAGCTACGTATTTTTACGAGCTACCTATGTTCATGCGACAGTGTGAAGATGCATTCTAAGAATGAATGCGAAAGGACTAATGATGGGCCTTTTTTTTTTCTTTTTTCTTTTTCTTGGTTTTGAGGGGGGGGGGGGGGGGGGGGGGGGGGGGGGGGGGGGGGGGGGGTATACTCAGGTAGTTGGATACTAATAGAATAGTGCGTGTGCGTGTGCGTGTGCGCTAACGGCTATATTCACATTAATGCCCGTCAACCCGGTCAAGAACGATAATCTGTTGACTAAAAATGCAATCGCTATGTTCTTTTTTGTTACAAATTATCGTTCTTGACGCCAGCAGACGGGCATAAACGTGAATATAGCCCATCTAGCGTCATAACGCTTTAGTTTATTATGATTTTTTTTAAAAATCACCCCCCCAAAATGTTTTTAAAAAAATAGGGGGAGTTGAGACGCTGAAGTGTTTCTATTTTTTTCCTTTGTTTTAATTTGGGGGTGGGGATGGGATGGGGGGTGGGTGTTAGGTTTGCTTTGTTTTGTGTGTGCGTGTGTGTCTGTGGTCGGGGTTGTTAGGACTATTGCAGTTGTGCGTCCAGTTTTGTTAGCTTCTTTTTGGGGGTGTTTCTTTTATTCGTTATTATGCTGATTGATTTGATTCATTCGCTGTTGATATCTTCTCCTCTCCATATTTCCATAAACTGCTTTAGATCAACACGCATGAGGGAGGGTGGATGTAGAGTGGGGGAGGGTGAAGGGGCACAATCGTATAACATGTGGTGGAAGAGATCCGTTCCCTATCTGTCTATAAGAGATTCTCATAGAGATGTATGGTGAGGATACGTGAACCAGTCTGTTGGAAATGTTTGTACGAATGGTGAGTGAAAAGCGCATTGAGTTGCTTTGCAAGATTATGCGCTATATAAGCATTATTATTATTATTATTATTATTATTATTATTATTATTATTATAAGAGGCTAGGCCTAATTGGACGTTATACCAACCTTCTCCATTCGTTCCCATCACTTTACTGGCAAAATACGCCTCTTATGTGTATTTACATTCGGACATTGTTTTGTGCATATAACGTACACTATCCATTAGTTGGCAATGTATCTTTCATTTGTTTTGTAATTGTTTTATTCAACAGAGCGAAGCCACACAACAGAAAGATGGAAATCAACAAAACGATGACAATTCACCATCGAAAACCAGACCGCAACAATTGAAATGCAGAATTCAACGGTTTACCGAAGCCACTAGAGATTCGTTCCCCGGTTTGATGGACTTTTACAAAGATTACGAGGATCAGTTAGAGTACTTTGAATCGAAACAAGCGCCCGGGTGTGAGGATCTGGATACAGTAGCTTTGGCGGCAGCCGCGGCGAAGGAACAAACAGTGTTGAAGCAGAACGGGCCGATAGAAGTAACCGTCTGGAAAATCCACACCATAGCTTTTTTCTTCATCGAAACTTGTTTCAGGACTGTCATTGAAAGGCAGTTGTTGGAAGTAGAAGACGACCCAAAGAAAATACAGACCTGGCTGGAGGTGCTGAACGAATGGGACATTGTGGCGGACAAGCTAGAAGACAGCATGGACATGTTTCGCGGAAAAGTTCCAGGCACGGATGAACTGGTGGACCAATGCCTGGATATTGTTCACGATTTTAGATTTAAGCTGGCAAACTGCATTTGTAAGCTTTTTGCGGCTCTGTGAGATTAGTGTGTGCGTGTGGGTGTGGGTGTGGGGGGAGTCGTGATCTTCTTCAGTTTAGAATAATGTTTAGCAAAATAATGAAGTGTTACACTTTCACGGCTCGGAGACACTGGTGGGCAAATACCAAGTTATCCTTCGAGAGTTTAGAATGACACTGGGCAACTGCATTTGTCAGCTGTTCAGGGCTCTGGAAGACTAGTGGGAGGGAGGGGGGGGGGGGGCGTCGTGATTATCTTCAGTTTAGAATAATGATGAGCAAAACGATGCTGTATTAAACTTTCAAGGCTAGGAGACACTGGTGGCAAATGCCAAGTTCTACTTCGCAAGTTAAGAGTGACGTTGAGCGACTGTAGGCACAGAAAGACTAAGTGGACAGACGTCGTGCTCTTCTCCTCCTGGTTAGAATAGTAGCCTACTGGGCAACTGTATCGTTAATGTTGCGTAAGGCCCAGATACTCTAGTTTGGCAAAAGCCATGATAGTCCTTCGGCAGTTTTCAATAGAGTTGATCAACTGTATGATGCACATTGTAACCCGCTACACCGATAGATTTAGCCATCGCCTTACTCCTTCCTACAGAGCGAGCAGTAGCAGGGGAAATGTGCAGAGTCCCAGTGTTGTGTTTTGTGTGTGTGTTTTTACTAGCGTACCATGATCAGTGTGTGTGAGTGAATGTGTGTGTGCGCGGGCGTGTGTGTCAGAGTAAATGCGAATGAGTAAGCCTATTT
>CM065685.1:56129241-56136741 GCA_017654935.2 Phymorhynchus buccinoides | reverse complement strand
CTTTTTTCAGAATTATGAGGATAGTGTAACTAAGACTGCTGAACAATGTCTTCAATTTCGATGATTAGTATTGGGGCAGTGGATGGATGCCTTGTGCCTCCATACGGGGAGCTGGACAACCCCTGCCCCCTTCACGAGTCTCTCCCCGTGGGGATACCGGGGGGGAGTCGTTTGTAAAATATTTCCCGCACCTTCTGGAAGTTTTGTACTTGTAGCTTCCTCTAATCTGTCACTCTATCTGACTCTGCCTTTTCCCTTTGCTGTTCTATCATCTATTATCTTTCTGACTTATTGGCCCATTCTCCGGCCTTTACCAAATGTCTTTAGAAATATTTTTTTCCTCCGCTGAGCTCCTCCGAAATCGGAGTGTGTTGCACGCACGCAGCGGGGAGACCAATGAAAACTGAAAACCGGACACATACGTACCTTACCCATTATTGCCATATGGCCTAGGAACGCATAATAATAATAATAATAATAATAATACGATGATGATGATGATGATGATCAGAATAAGGGTTTGCATACATTACATCCGCAATTCGCAAGTTCCGTACGGAAACCCCATGCACTTATATAAGAAACAAGCGTATTATACAAAATTGTTTATACCAATGTATTAATGTTGGTGCTAAGGAGGAAGGGTATGGGTGAGTAAGGGTTGGTAATTTGGATTCTGCTGCTTCTTCTGCGTTCCCAGGCCATATGGCCATAATGGATAAGGTACGTGTGTGTCCGGTTTTCATTTTCCACTGATCCCCCCACTGCGTACAGCCGATACATTCCGATTTTCGGGGAGCTCAAAGGAGAACAAAAATATTAGGACTTTTCTTTTGGAAAACAAAAGCCAAGAGAATGGAACAATAAGTCAGAAAGATAGTACCAGTAGATGACAGAAGGCATAAGGAAAAGGAACAGTCACATCAAGTGGCAGATTAGGGGGCGTTTCAAGCACAGAACATCCACAAGGTGGGGGAACTATATTTACGAAAGACACCCCCCCCCCCCCCCCCCCCCAGTATCCTCACAGGGAGAGGGGTCGTCCAGCTGTATGGAGGCACGTGGTCTTTGAGAGGGCTCGTGGTCTTTGAGAGGGCAATTACAGTTGTGCTTCCAGTTTTTAAATTGTTTCTTCTTTCGTTTATTAGGTGCAACATTCATTCAATCATTAGTTTTTAATTATTTATCTTCACCATATTTGTTGTAAACAAACACCATAACCGGAATGAGAATGAGTGGGTGGAGGGTGGTGGTGTCATATGACAAGGGAGGGGGGGGGGGGGGTGCGATGGAGGGTAAATGTTAGAAATCGTATGCAATTGGGTGGGAGATATTTATTCCCGTATTAGTATACTAGTATTTATGTCAAACGTGTGTGTTCGCTTTGTATTGCATGTTTGTTTGAATGCGTTATGAATGCTAACGTGCGTGCGCGCTTTGATTTGATTTATATCAAGATTCAGCGCCGTATAAATACCGTATGTTGTTGTTGTTGTTATACCAAAAAACAACTTTTATTTGTGTTTAACTTCATACGTTGCTTTGCATAAAGAACGGAGCTTTGGCAATGAAACTGTTTGTTGTTTGCAATGTTTCTTTGATTCACAGACTGGAGACCCGCAACAGGACGATGACGATCAACAGAACACAGACAGGTCGCCTCCTAAAGCCAGCCCACAAAGGGAAACGCATCCACAGCCCGAAGCCAGTCAACAGCAACTGCAAGGCAGAATTCAAAAATTTACCGAAGCCACTAAGCAAAAGTTCCCCGGTTTGATGGACTTTTACCAAAAGTACGAAGATCAGCTGGAGTACTTTGAAGGGAAAGGAGTATCAGAGTCTGGAGACCTGGATAAAGTGGCACTGGCGGCGGCCGCGGTACGGGAAGGGGAACTGTTGAAACAGAATTCTGGCGACAGAAGGTCGAAGACGCTAACAGCTTGGAAGGTCACCACGATGGTTTATTTCTTCCTAGAAACCTGCCTTACGAGTTTCACGGAGAGACAGTTGTTGGAGGAACACAACTCGAAGGAAATCAAGAAATGGCTGGACGTGCTGCAGTCCTGGGGGGATGTGGTGGACAACCTGGAAGGAAGCATGGCCAGCTTCCGGGAGAAGGTGGAAGGCACCGAGACTCTGGTGAACAAGTGCCACGCCCTCCTTCGTCAGCTGAAATTGGAGCTGTGCAACTGTATTGTCAAGCTGACCATCGCTAAGAGACTGTAGTGGACAAGTGTCACGCTCCTCCTTCGTCAGCTGAAATTGGAGCTGTGCAACTGTATTGTCAAGCTGACCATCGCTAAGAGACTGTAGTGGACAAGTGTCACGCTCCTCCTTCGTCAGCTGAAATTGGAGTTGTGCAACTGTATTGTCAAGCTGACCATCGCTAAGAGACTGTAGTGGACAAGTGTCACGCTCCTCCTTCGTCAGCTGAAATTGGAGTTGTGCAACTGTATTGTCAAGCTGACCATCGCTAAGAGACTGTAGTGGACAAGTGTCACGCTCCTCATTCGTCAGCTGAAATTGGAGCTGTGCAACTGTATTGTCAAGCTGACCATCGCTAAGAGACTGTAGTGGACAAGTGTCACGCTCCTCCTTCAACTGAAATTGGAGTTGTGCAACTGTATTGTCAAGCTGACCATCGCTAAGAGACCCTAGTGGGCAACTGCCATGCTCCTTCTTCGTCAGCGTACATTGGAGTTGTGCAACTGTATAGTCAAGCTGACCATAGCTAAGACACAAATGGACACACGTCGTACTTACTGTGTATGCGTGTCCATATGCTAGAGGTGATTCATATATAGGCTAAGTTTGTTGTCATTTTATAAACTTGTTTTTACAATTTGAGATAGTTGAAACTTTCTGTATTTTTTCTTAATATATCAACCGTTTTAAATCAGTTTTAAAATAGTTGTAGCATGTTTTCAGATGGCACTCGGTGAGTTCTCAACCGCATTATTTAATTGACACTTTTGGTACGAAATGGCTCCATCAATAGTTTGGAAAAACACAATCATAACGACGTGTAAAACGACTCGCTTGGTAGCTGTTTGAAGAATAGCTAGTGTTATCCGTTTATTCAAAGAAATGCTTCTAATCCTTAAATAACACAGGTAAGACATTTGGTAAAACAAATCAAAACACTTAACTGTGTGCCAGACGAAACCAGAGATGAGGCGGAATTTACGATAAATAAGATACAGTAATGTCCTTGAGGAATGACCCCTAAATTATTGGTTTTATTCATATGTTTACCGGAATTGTGTTTTTCTTCTTCTGTTATAGCCCATGTGCGTGCTCATTTTCTTTTAAAGGGAACACTATGAAACGACTGGGAATGTGAAATCCTTTGCTACGAGCTATATGCGCACGAACCCCATTAAATAAATGTCACTGTCATGTTAAAACGAATGGTGTGTGAAAGAACAACACCGCTAAGGAAATCGCGATGTTTGTTTCTTGTAGCAGATGTTTGTTTCTTGTAGCAGATGTTTGCTTCTTGGTGCAGATGTTTGTTTCTTGGTGCAGATGTTTGTTTCTTGGTGCAGATGTTTGTTTCTTGGTGCAGATGTTTGTTTCTTAATGCAGATGTTTGTTTATTGGTGCATATGTTTGTTTCTTAATGCAGATGTTTGTTTCTTGGTGCAGATGTTTGTTTCTTAATGCAGATGTTTGTTTCTTGGTGCAGATATTTGTTTCTTAATGCAAATGTTTGTTTCTTAATGCAGATGTTTGTTTCTTGGTGCAGATGTTTGTTTCTTGGTGCAGATATTTGTTTCTTAATGCAGATGTTTGTTTCTTAATGCAGATGTTTGTTTCTTAATGCAGATGTTTGTTTCTTGGTGCAGATGTTTGTTTCTTAATGCAGATGTTTGTTTCTTAATGCAGATGTTTGTTTCTTGGTGCAGATGTTTGTTTCTTGGTGCAGATGTTTGTTTCTTAATGCAGATGTTTGTTTCTTGGTGCAGATGTTTGTTTCTTGGTGCAGATGTTTGTTTCTTGGTGCAGATGTTTGTTTCTTGGTGCAGATGTTTGTTTCTTGGTGCAGATGTTTGTTTCTTGGTGCAGATGTTTGTTTTGTGATGCAGATGTTTGCTTCTTGGTGCAGATGTTTGCTTCTTGGTGCAGATGTTTGTTTTGTGATGCAGATGTTTGCTTCTTGGTGCAGATGTTTGTTTATTGGTGCAGATGTTTGTTTATTGGTGCAGATGTTTGTTTTGTGATGCCGATGTTTGTTTTTTGATGCAGTTGTTTGCTTCTTGGTGCAGATGTTTGTTTCTTGTAGCAGATGTTTGTTTCTTGGTGCAGATGTTTGTTTCTTGGTGCAGATGTTTGTTTCTTGGTGCAGATGTTTGTTTCTTGGTGCAGATGTTTGCTTCTTGGTGCAGATGTTTGTTTATTGGTGCAGATGTTTGTTTTGTGATGCCGATGTTTGTTTTTTGATGCCGTTGTTTGCTTCTTGGTGCAGATGTTTGTTTCTTGTAGCAGATGTTTGTTTCTTGGTGCAGATGTTTGTTTCTTGGTGCAGATGTTTGTTTCTTGGAGCAGATGCTTATTTCTTGGTCCAGATGTTTGTTTCTTGATGCAGATGTTTGCTTCTTGGTGCAGATGTTTGTTTTTTGATGCAGATGTTTGTCTTGGTGCAGATGTTTGTTTTTTGATGCAGATGTTTGTCTTGGTGCAGATGTTTGTTTCTTGGTGCAGATGCTTATTTCTTGGTCCAGATGTTTGTTTCTTGATGCAGATGTTTACCTCGTGTTAGTAATAGCTCTATTTATGTTCATAATCAAGTTGTGCTTTTTTTAATTGCCTTACGGTTAGTTTACGTTAATAACAGTTTGTAAGATTTGTAACAGCATCCCTTGTCATTTTGATATTTTAACTGTAATTTGTAAACATGTTGGTACTTTTGAATACAAAAGATTTGGTATTTTGTGCAATATTTGGTATTAGTGTGTGTGTGTGTGTGTGTGTGTGTGTGTGTGTGTGTGTGTGTGTGTGTGTGTGTGTGTGTGTGTGTGTGTGTGTGTGTGTGTGTGTGTGTGTGTGTGTGTGTGCGCGTACAGGTGACGGAGAGGGAGACAGCACGACCATATGACAGATGCCTCGATGTGTTTGCTTCGAAGACAATTACATATCTGCTGTAAACAATCATTTTCATCCATAAAGCAATCATGGACATATAAGTTTGGGCTTTGGATGTCCGTGTGGATGTTTTACATACTATTATAGATTTTGTTTTTATAAGTCTGCTCAGAATGTGTACAAAGTTCGGTTTAATATCTCTGTCACCCTCTCTGTCTGTATGTCTCTCTCTCTCTCTCTCTCTCTCTCTCTCTCTCTCTCTCTCTCTCTCTCTCTCTCTCTCTCTCTCTCTCTCTCTCTCTCTCTCTCTCTCTCTCTCTCTCTCTCTCTCTCTCTCTCTCTCTCTCTCTCTCTCTCTCTCTCTCTCTCTCTCGCTCTCTCTCTTTCTACATTAATCTGCCCGTCTCTCTGTCTGACCATCCTTCTGCATATCACTCTCTCGCTGTTTGTTTATTGTCCCTCTCCCCTTTATGTCTGTCTGTCTGTCTCTCTCTCTGTCTCTCTCTCTCTCTCTCTCTCTCTCTCTCTCTCTCTCTCTCTCTCTCTCTCTCTCTCTCTCTCTCTCTCTCTCTCTCTCTCTCTCTCTCTCTCCACGATCTTGTTTATGTCCATCCACTTGCTTTCAGGGCTTTTGTAAAAGCTAAAGGCAATAAACCCTTCTATCGTAAGCAATAACAAGGACAACGATCACTGTATGAACAGACTTGAAAAAAAGATTTCAAGTAGAAAAGTGCAACCAGTTACGAAAACAAAAGTACCCCCGCAGAATAGTCCGACAAACTGCGAATAGTCTCCAGGAAAAGTAGGACTGGGTGAGATGTCTACATTTCTTTAAAGACCCACCAGGTCAAGTGCCAAAATAACGGGTTGCACGTGCTTTCCCTCTTATATCTGCTTAAGAAATCTGGTTTTGACCAGATTATTTTGACTCCCATGCAAATGTCCCCAAATGTGTAAACGAAACATAATTTTAAAGAGCAGCATCAATTTGAAGTTGGGGACATTTGTATGTGGGACACAGCTACCCAGAAGAAAACACGAAGGGACTTAATCGTGGTGGGGTGGTTCAGTGTGTCTTTAATGCACATTCTACGGAGAACAGTGGATTATTTCAGGAGATTATTGACCATTATCTCAAAAGTTAACGGTGATCATAATATTCGTAGCAGTAGCCGGCCTTGGATGGCTGAGTTCTGAAGAAATTTGTCGAATCAGTCACTAGTATACGCATTACAATGGCAGAACAAAAATGTTTATGGTAAGTATTCAAAACGAGAAACTTACGCATACAACAATTATATGTGACCCGGCACCACGAATGGGACATTAAGTCGCTGGGCTAGTTTCTCACAACAGGCTTGCAAAGTCAAAACTATCATTTTTGGGGGGTCGATTTTGAGTGATGGGTGTTGTCCTGTTCTTTACTATCTTTCATACTTATAAAGGACAATATTTAATATGATCTCTAAGTGGTCTCATAAGCGCTTTAAAACGAGTCTGTCAATGCATTTTCTTCAGCTAGGCTGGACTTTAGACTGTTTTCTCAAAATGGCCGACGCTCATTTTACTAACTTTAAATGCTCATAGCTTTGGAACGGAACAAATGCAAGAATGGTTCTTGTACCATTACAGATAGTGCTTGATATTCAATTTAGTATTTTAGCAGTAATGATAATAGCATCGATCCTGAAACATCGCTCTGTTTGGGAGTCTGCCTTTGTCTGTCTGCCTCTGTGTGTGTGTCTCTCTCTCTCTCTCTCTCTCTCTCTCTCTCTCTCTCTCTCTCTCTCTCTCTCTCTCTCTCTCTCTCTCTCTCTCTCTCTCTCTCTCTCTCTCTCTCTCTCTCTCTCTCTCTCTCTCTCTCTCTCTCTCTCCATCTCTTACTCTCTATTAAGAACGGATGTATACATGACATCTCTAACATATTCAGGTGGCAAACTCTGGAACGAAATTCCCGATCACATAAAAACAAAAGGTACCTTGGCATCATTCAAAAGCGGCTATCATGATTACTTACTTCATCTGTTGTAATTATTTGTTCCCCTTTTGTTCCATACTTGTGAGGGTTATGCCTCTTTAGTGTTCGCTATTGCAATGCTAACTTAACCAAATTCCATACCATAATAAACTCATCCACCTCCCCCCCCCCCCCCCCCCCCCCCCCCCCACTCCGCTCTGTCTCTCTCTCTCTCTCTCTCTCTCTCTCTCTCTCTCTCTCTCTCTCTCTCTCTCTCTCTCTCTCTCTCTCTCTCTCTCTCTCTCTCTCTCTCTCTCTCCCTCTCTGCAGACGGGTGCTCGTGTGTGTACACGTGCGCGAGTGTGTTTCATTGTTGCTATTCTCGCAAGGGCATACACGCATGCACGTGTCGTTGATCACGATCGGGAGTGACTGTGTGCGTGTGAGAGCATACGTTA
>CM065685.1:56121741-56126741 GCA_017654935.2 Phymorhynchus buccinoides | reverse complement strand
GTGTTGAAGACTCTCGATCTCAAAGTCTGGTTCTTTTCTGTTTTACAACAAAAACCCTAGGCTGATCCTAACCCTATTGTCCTCATGTTTACGACTCTCAATCTCAAAGTCTGGTTCTTTTCAGCTTCATGACAACCCAAGGCTGATCCTAACCTTATTGTTTTCATGTTTACGACTCGATCTCAAAGTCTGATTCTTTTCAGTTTCACAACAACCCTAGGCTGATCCTAACCATATCTTCTTCATGTTTATAACTCCTGATCTCAGAGTCTGGTTTCTTTCAGTTTTATGACAACAACCCTAGGCTGATCCTAGCCCTATCATATTCATTTGTATGGCTCTCCATCACAAAGTCTGGTTCTTTTCAGTTTCACAACAACTCTAGGTTGATCCTAACCATATCCTCTTCATGTAATGCTCTCGATCTCAAAGTCTGGTTTCTGTCAGTTTCATGACAACATCCCTAGGCTAATCCTAACCTTATCATCTTCATGATTGCGACTCTCGATCTTAAAGTCTGGTTCTTGTCAGTTTCATGACAACCCTAAGCTGATCCTAACCCTATCCACTACATGTTTGTTATGATTGCTAAAGACCAACAGATAGATCTACGCAAAATAAAACATAATCTTCTTGGCAAATGTACAACTAACATAACTATTTTCTCGAACATAGCAGTGTGTATACTTATGGTAAGGCAGAGAGGGAAAGCTAAACACGGAGAGACAGAGCTATACAATTACAGACAGATGAGCGAGAGGGAGGGGGAGAGATATAAACGTAGATAGTGAAAAAGAGGGGGGGGGGGGGGTCGAGTATGAGAGAGAGAGATGGGGAGATAGATAGAGAGAGATACAGAGACAGAGAGACATAGACAGACACAGAGAAAGACTGCGAAACAGACAGAGAGAGAGAGAGAGAGAGAGAGAGAGAGAGAGAGAGAGAGAGAGAGAGAGAGAGAGAGAGAGAGAGAGAGAGAGAGAGAGAGAGAGAGAGAGAGAGAGAGGTAGAGAGAGATAGAGAGAGAAAGAGAGATAGAGAGATAGATAGAGATATATAGACAGAGACAGAGACAGAGAGACATAGACATAATTCAGATAGGTAATATTATTGTACGTACAATTCAACATTAATGGCTGAAAAAAGTGATCAACACTTGGAATCGTATGGCTTCAATGCTTTATTGATGATGGAATTAATAAGTATTGTGTAGCAAATGATCAAGCAGAACACCTTCTATAACAGAAAACTTTCAGTTGTTAGCCATAAAAATGTCACGGATCATGACGAATATGATGTGATGTAAGTGATTAAAGGGAACCAATCAAAATGCGTAGCAAACACAAACCTACACTCTCACACACACACACACACACACAGCGAACACTGACGATTAAGTTGCTGACGCCCACTGACCAAAACTAATAGAATGAACACGTGTATTGTAGCCTTAGCCATATTCATCTGGAGATACGTGTCCAATTTACTCTGGATTGCCAAAAATGGCTAAGCATTTGGAGACCAGAACGTTCGTACCCGTGTCCCTGGCAGATTCACGAAATATGGCCATGACCTTGTATATCTGTCCTACAACTGTTACACATGCAACAGACTGGTAGTAACGTTTTCCGGTGCCGACTTCGCTGTCGAGCGTGTTCTCGATAACCCGTGCACAATATTCCACGTACAAGTAACACATGGCAATGATCTTCCACAGCTGGTATAACCCTGGGTTATTGTTATCACGGGCCTGAATTATCTCACGTTGTATAGCAGCCGTATAAGCTGCATTATCAAATTGTTCCGTTTGACAAGAACCATGTCGCCCCCCAAGATGTGCCATCAAAAGGTCATACTGCTCTATGGCGTGCAGCAGTCCAGGGTACTCTTGTTCCGTGGCGCGTATGAACCGCACAACTCTGGCTTCTTTCTTCTCTGTCCGGGTTTCATTTATCCGTTGGTGTTCACCTCCCTCCGCCATCTCTAGTTCAAGGCAAGGATTGACCAAAGTTCACAACCTAATGCCTATTGTCAATTTTAAAGTAAAAACTCGAGCGAAACCAACAGTGCAGTGGGTCTTTAAAAATTTCGAAGAGCTTCGCTAGAATTATCCAACAATCGTCGTTCAAAATTGAAGCACAATTGAAGTGCGAGGGTCCTTGCCAGGGAGCAGCACAGGGTGAGTTTGAATGTAGGCCTACTGTTGCTGAATAATGGGTTATTGTTATCCTGAAGCGAACAGTCGGCCTAGCGAGATTCAGCCTACATTCTGCTACATTTGCTAATAAAGTTTAAAAACCACAAGATCACGTGTCAAAATCACGGGTTTCACGGGTTTTCCCTCTTTTAGCTGGTCAGAAATCTGGGTGTTTTTTTACCAGGTTTGATTCCCATACAAATACCCCCACATTCAAAACGAAACGTTTATTTTAAAGAACAGCCTCAATTTGAAGTTTGGGGAATTTGTATGTGAGTGAAATCTACCCCGAAAACCCCCCCCCCCCACACCAATTGACTTAATCGTGGTGGGTCAGTGTGTCTTTAAGATGCCGTGAACAGTTTTTTTTAAACTCAGTGCTCCGTCAACGTCTGTGAGAAACACTCGCACAAATACCCGGGAAGAGTTAGTCATGTTAAGCATGCTTACGACTTCGGTTCATGGTTCTCTTTCTTTCTTTTGTTGTTGTTGAATATGTTACTCATATTTAGGCATAGAGTGTTTATTTTGTTTTATATTATAAATTCGATTGCCTTATGAACATAATCACTATGAATCACCACTAAAGACAGTCACACTACGTTTAAAACTGTGTTTGCATGCAATAAATAGTGTGCGCGTGCGTAAATGCAGTGCAGGGCCTATGTTTGTGAGAAGGTGTTATTAGTTCCCACGTCAGTGGCCAAGTTCCTGCCAGGTCAACCGTACGCCTTTGAAATGAACTAAAAAGCACAGATGCAGGGTTGTCCCCCGCCTATAGCAATTGTGACCCATACTACTACTACTACTACTACTACTACTACTACTACTACTACTACTACTACTACTACTACTACTACTACTACTACTACTACTAATAATAATAATAACAACAATCATCATCATCATCATCATCATAATCATAATCACACTAAAAATAATAATGTGAATTTATATAGCACTCTTTTTTACATGAGCTCAGTGCGCTTTACATTAATAACAAGAACATTAAAGGCAAACAAATAATGAGTCATTATAAAGTTAAATAAACACGATGATTGCACGCAACATTCTTTCTTCCTCACACACACACACACACACACACACACACACACACACACGCACGCACGCACGCACGCGCACGCACACACACACGCATGCACGCACGCACACACACACACACACACACACGCACGCACGCACGCACGCACGCACGCACGCACGAACGCACGCACGCACGCACGCACGCACAAACGTATGCATACACTCAGGCTCACACACACACACACACACACACACACACACACACACACACACACACATGGACGCACACATACATACACGCATGCACGCACTCACACTCGCAATTATACAGAATTAAAATAGTTACAATAATAATATGAACATTATAAGAAGAAACATAGACCAGATTCACCTTCTCATTCAAGCTTAGATAGTTACAGTACAGGGACATAAATCATACTGACATCGACATACCAGTTAGCCTACATGACTAATTACAATAGATACATTTGGCAAAAAAACAACTTACCCTTCTACCTCCTTTACAAGCGTTTACAGTTTACACGACTTTTATTTATTAATGTATTTATTAAGACAACTTTTATAGCGCCTAATCTTTAAGCTCTAAGAATTTTGTGTGGAGGGAGAGAGTAAGCGCCGAGGGGATACCGGGGGGGGGGGGGGGGGGGGGGGTCCACCTGGATGTTCTGTGCTTAACATTTTCAGATACACAAAAACATAAGTAAGGAAAACAATACATGCACAAAATATATTGGGTGGCGCGCCTCTGGCTGCGACGCGCTCTCCAGGTGGGAGCAACCCGAATTTCACAGAGTCGCCTCTGTGACTATAAGGTACCTAATCATCATATAATAAAAAGCCAAGTGTCCGTGTGTGTGTCTGTCTGTCTGTCTGTCTGTCTGAAACACAAAACGGGCCTTATAACTCCGCCGTTTTTTGACCGAATCGCTTCAAATTTGCTGTGAGCCCTGACGGGGCGATGGCAACGGCAACCGAGGCGGCCGTGTCATTTGCGCGGTTTGGCAAATGCGCGAAACGCGTATCCGCCGGACTCTCGGCGCCAGTATCTCCGGCGTTTCTTGACCGATTGCTTTCAAATTTGGCAGATAGACGGTGACTATCTATGTGCCAAACCGGAAGCGAATCCGTTCAGAAACGCGTGCGCTAGATGCCGCTTCACTTTTTCACGAATAACTCCGCCGTTTCTTAACTGAATCGCTTTAAATTTGCTGTCAGGCTTGCTATTGCCCGGGTAAAGCCTGGCAGCATATTGAAGAGAATCAGGAGAGGACGTCACTCTCAGAGCAGCGCCAACGGGAAACGGGGCCTTATAACTCTGCCGTTTCTTAACCAAATCGCTTCAAATTTGCTGTACTCAGCGTTACCAGTACTTGGCGTTACCGTTACTAGGCGTTACCGTTACTAAGGAGAGCGCATCACTCTCAGAGCAGCGCCAACGGGAAACGGGGCCTTATAACTCCGCCTTTTCTTAACCGAATCGCTTCAAATTTGCTGTACTCAGTAAGGTGCGGGGGGTAGTAGAACGGGATGAGTGAAGAAGATGGAAGGAGGGAGAGAGACAAAATTAATAATAATATTTCGCGGACCCGGCGAAACCAGTACTCAGCGTTACCAGTACGTGGCGTTACCAGTACGGTGCATTGCCAGTACTAGGCGTTGCGCTAGTACCTAATAACTAATGTAACTTCCTCTAATCTGTCACTCTCTTTGACTCAGCATTGTTTCCCCTTTGCTTACT
>CM065685.1:56109241-56114241 GCA_017654935.2 Phymorhynchus buccinoides | reverse complement strand
CAACGTTCTACGTATAAGTAACACATAGTGATGACCTTCCACAATTGAAAACATCTTGGGTTTTCGTCAACACTGGCCATACTTATTTCCAGCTGTATCGCAGCTACGAAAGCCGCATTATCAAACCGTTCGTTCTGGGGAGAACCTTGGGAGCCGACAAGAGGCGCCATCAAGAGTTCATACTGATCTATGGAGCTTAGTAGACCAGGGTACTCTATTTCCGTGGCACGTGTAAACTGCACATGTCGTGGTAAGTGCGTTCCTCCTCCTGCCATGTTTGCTCCAAGGTAATAATGTACCAAAGTGCACTGCTTCAGTACAATTGTCAACCGAGGATAAAAGCGTAAGTAAAAACACACGCACAAGGCGGCTCCGGCAACGAGCTACACTGAAAGCCTGCATTTGACGCTTCTGGGTTAGCATCTCTTCCCCTGAAGTAGAACAATGGTGAGATGCAGTTCAGCTTAGTGCTGTTTCTGCTATGAATTCAAAACAAAATACCCAGTGAACAGTCTTTGTCTCGTGCGTCACGCATGCATGGAAAACAACTACGAAAATAACTGTTTCGTTAACCATGCTTATTATTATGATGCATTGATGATTTGCTTTTTTCTGTTTTTACTCAACTTTTATTAAGCATAAACATTTTGACTGCTTTCTTTTCTCTTTATTGTCTTTTGAAAACGTTAACGTTATAAACAACTGAATTCCTGATAACAATGCATTACTCATAGCTTTCTTTACAATGTGTTTAATTTACCCTCTCATCGCCACTGTCGCCTCTTGGCACCACAATATTTTAACACCCATGTTACTAAAAGGCATCAAATGAGGGTCTATTAACCAATGACCTTACATTCTTCATTTTGAGAGGTAAGGGTAGGTCCTGTTTTTATGCATGTCAGAGAGGAATCCCTAATATTGCAGACACAATTTTGTCTCTACCCAGGTAAGATTAATGAAAGTTTTGGATACCAAATGGCTGGTGTTGAAAGAGTTAAATCCAGCATTGGAAACATACTTAAGTAAAACAAAATAGAAGGATATTGCATTATATTCATGCAAAGAGAGGACAATCAATATTGTGTGCTTTAAATGGAGATGTGTTTATCCAAACAAAATAAACATTTACATATAAAACGATGAACAAGGACGAAGAAATATACATAAACGGACAAGAAATACAACTTTCTCGTTGCAGAAGAAAGACCAACATCGTAAAAGACACTCTGTCAAAAGGTGCATCTTCTATATGATTTTAACTACAACATGCCAAACCCAAGACATAACATAGGTTAATATTAATCCAATACAACCGTCTGTGTGTAATATGCAGGAGCCAAACATATAATAATTCGTGCATTCAAACTATTTCTGGAATTCAAGTCGTTTTCAAACTGTGGTTAATATACTGAAATTATGTCTGCATATTGTTCAAAAAGAATGTCTGATAAGTACAAAACAAACAGTAAATAATGAATAAAGGTAATTGCATAAGTCATCTGGATTAACAGGTAAACTAGCTATGAATAACGTGGTTTTACTGGTGAAAACTACTTCTTCCATACGGTTTGTTTAAATTATGTTGAGCTTGTTTTTATGCTGATATTAGCAATACCAACGGTTCCACTGAATGTTTTTGAATGTTGTGCTTGGCTTTCAATCGCATGCGTGCGCGCGCGCGCGCGCGCGCGCGCGCGCGCGTGTGTGTGTGTGTGTGTGTGTGTGTGTGTGTGTGTGTGTGTGTGTGTGTGTGTGCGTGTGCGTGCGTGCGTGCGTATGTGCGCGTGTGTGTGTGTGTGTGTGTGCGTGCGTGTGTGTGCGCACGCGCAGGGAACTCCCTTGTGATTGTCACTTATGCAAGAGAAAGAAAGAAAGAGACAGAGACAGAGACAGAGACATATAGAGAGACAGACAGGCAGACAAGCATGCACACAGGGACACAGAATGAGAGAGGGGAGACAGATAGATAGACAGACAGACAGGCTTACAGACAGACAAACATATATAATGCTGAGACAGCTTCACTGGCTCCCTGTTGACAAAGTCATTTTATTTCAAAAACCTCCCCAGGGGGTACATGAAATCGTTACGCGAGAGTCGACTATAAAGTGGCCACGCTTGCCTTTCGTTATTTCGAAGACACTCTTCCTGACTACCTCTCTTCTCTCCTCTCTGCCTACATACCAGAACGCAACCTCAGATCAAGCAACCTAAAACTTCTCTGCAAACCTGTCACCAAGTACAAAACAGTTGGAGACAGATGTTTTCGTTTCAAAGCACCACACGTCTGGAACAATCGCCCTTTCTCTCTCCGCAGCTCTCCATATCTGTCTTATTTTCAAAACTGGTCTGAAGACGCATCCTTTCAGAAAATATATCCGTTAATTTATGTCTGTCCATCCACTGTCAGTCAACCCTGTAAATATTTTTTAAAATAAATAATTCGTGTTGTATGTAGGTATTTTAAATGTGAGTTGTGTGAGTTCGATAAAGTGATTTGTATTTCTAAATAATTTTAAGTACATGTATTTTGAATATCGTTTGTGTGCGTGGGGTAATACGTACTTTTTGTTCCCCCATACAAAGCGCGGTGAGTCCTGCTGTGTCAGGAGAATAGTGCTATAGAAGAGTTACGTATTATTATTGTTAAAATTAGATAGACAATGCAGACAGAGACAAACACACAGACACATACACAGACGGACACAGACCGAGAGAGTGAGAGAGGGAAATATGAGAGAGAGAGAGAGAGAGAGAGAGAGAGAGAGAGAGAGAGAGAGAGAGAGAGAGAGAGAGAGAGAGAGAGAGAGAGAGAGAGAGAGAGGACAGAGAGAGGGACATAGAGACAGACAGAGATAGACAAAGATAGACAGAGGCAGAGTGAGAGAGAGGCTGAGTGAGAGACAAGACAGAGCAAGTACAATTACATGTCAGTTTCAACATTAATGGCTGACAACAAGATAAACACGAATATATACGTGGAGAAGCATGACTTCAAGGTTTTATTGATAAGAAAGTCAGAACTATTGTAGTGTAGATAATGAAGCAACTCCGTTTACAACACAAAACATTCATCTGATAACCATACATCCATGATCATAATAACCAATGCTTTGTACAGGACAAAACAGAATATATTGAACAGTGTTTGTACACACGCACACACGTGTACACACGCACACATACGCGTACACACGCTCACGTACACTCACATACATACACATAAATACCGACACATATACACACACATACACACATACAAACACATACAGACAGACACACACATACACGCGCGCGCGCACATGAGCACGCACGCATACATACATAGACACACAAACTTCAATAAGTTTAACAATAGACATAAAATATCAACTAGGGAAACAGAACTCTGATAACTTTGGGTAGACTAGATCGCTAATACATTGGTAATGCTAAATGACCCTGACAGACAACATTTGAACGAATCTAGCACAATGTAAAAGCTATCAAACGTATAAAACTTTTAAAAACCGTGACAAAAATCGTTGATGAATGTTAACGAAGACTATTGGTTTCTGGTGATTTGAAACAAAAAAATGAAACACTACCATGTATTTAATACAATCTTTAGAGACAATATGAGTGGGTAAAATAGTATGAGTTACAATTAGCATACTATACACGCTACAGATCATAGGTCAGATAATACGTGATCGTTTTCTTTCATTTTTTAGCAAGTACAATGTTTTGTTAGAGGAATTAGAGTATGCACATAGCAACAGAAACAAACTCTGCTTTTTACGTAATAACGAGGTTCACAGACATGCAACAAAAAGTTCAAAAACATAATATTACTCTCACATCTGTTTTCGTTCGACTACGTTGAACTCGATGCCACACGGATCAATGCATCATATATAACGTTTGATTTGTAAGCAATGTATGCGTTTTTACAGTAAATGTTCAAAGCTAGCATTTGTAAAAGAAAATAAATGCTGTTCCCAAAGATCGTGATTTCTGCAACGCATACAGCAACTTCAAGAAAAGTACATGGTAATGAAGATAAACTGGATCCCTGTATCAGCAGATGTGCTGATGCGACCAATGTTGTGGTTTGTTTTGGTGTCTATTTCATTCACAGTACTTCACAAACAAGAAGGAAAAACATAAATGTCTCTAAGCACATCTATATTTTACACAAATGTTTAATCCATAAAAAGTATACATAAGAAACACTGACTGATATGCCGCCGATGACTATCGACCAAACAGCAGAGTATTGTAGAGTTATTCATAGGATTTGAGATACATGCTCAACACGGTCTCGACCTCTAACAGTAGGCCTAGAATTCTGCAGGCTAATCTCGTTGTAGCTGTATCCGTGGCAGCTTTACGGAACACGACCCTGACCTTTTCTATGAGTTGCACAACCTGTATACAGGCACAGGACTGATCTCTCTGTATGTCGTCTGGTCTCTCACTGTTGTAAGACGTGATTCCGATAGTATACATACAACGTTCTACGTACAAGTAACACATAGTGATGACCTTCCACGTTTGAAACATTCCTGGGCTTCCGTCAACACTGGCCAGACTTATTTGGCGTTTTATAGCAGCTACGAAAGCCGGTTCATCAAACCGTTCGTTTGGGGCATAACCTTGACCGACTAGAGGCGCCATCAAGAGTTCATACTGATCTATGGAGTTCAGCAGACCAGGGTACTCTGTTTCCGTGGCACGTGTAAACTGCACATATCGTGGTAAGTGTTTTTCTTCCTCTGCCATGTTTGCTCCAAGGTAATAATGTACCAAAGTGCACTGCTTCAATACAATTGTCAACCGAAGATAAAAGCGTAAGTAAAAACACATGCACAAGGAGGATCTGGCAACGAGCTACACTGAAAGCCTGCATTTAACGCTTCTGGGTTAGCATCTCTAGAACAATGGTGAGATGCAGTTCAGCTTAGTGCTGCTTATGCCATCAATTCAAAACAAAATACTCAGGGAACAGTCTTTGT
>CM065685.1:56096741-56101741 GCA_017654935.2 Phymorhynchus buccinoides | reverse complement strand
TTCTAACTATGAATGTTTTCTCAGTTTTGTTTGTTTCATATTTCACAAACAAGAAGAAAGTGGGTGGAAAAAATCAATACGCATTTGACCAAACAATGACTAATCCATAAGCACATTATGGAACACTGATTGATATATTACCAACGACTGCCAACCAAAAAGCAGGGAATGGACAGGAGTATTGCGGCTTTATTCACAAGTCTCGAGAAGCGGTATACATCTCAATCTGGGCCTCTCTCAGAAGATCTAAAGATTTGAGGACCAGCGTCTTTGTAGTTGAGTATGTGGCATATTCGCGAACTACGAGCATAACCGTCTTTGTCAGTTCCACAACACCATGGCAGGCACTTAACTGATCAGTCGTTATCCGTACGTCGTCCGGACTCTCCCTGTCGAAGGGCGCGTGCATGATGCTATGCAGACAACGTTCTACGTACAAGTGAGACATAGCGATGATCTTCCACAATTGGTCTAAGTCTGTTTTTTTGTAAACCCTGACCAGACTTATTTCGCGTTTGATAGCAGCCACAAAAGCTGCATCATCAAATTGTTCGTTTTTGGGAGAGCCGTGGACAAGTAGAGGCGCCACCAAGAGTCCATATTGATCTATGGAGTTCAGCAGACCAGGGAACATTGTTTCCGTGTCACGTGTAAACCGCACAATCCTGTGTTTGGAGTCTCCTCTTTCTGCCATGTTTGGTTCAAGATAAGGATTTGCGAAAGTGCAGTACAATTGTCAACCAAAGATGAAGCGCAAGTAAAACCAGCTGTATAAAGGAGCCTTTGACAAAGAGTGACACTGAGGAGTCCGAATGTACTGCTTCTGAATAAACGTTGTCCCTAAAACAGATGAATGGTGAGATGCAGTTCAGTTTACATGTTGCTGCTTTGGCTATCGACGCCGCGAACAGTTTTCTTCGTCACATAATTGTGTACGAAAAAGGCTCAAGAAAAGAATACACATCAGGTGCATTATTCACGATACGTCCTTTTTTGTTTTTTTGCTCTCCCATCTTCTGGGCCGTAGAGTGACGTGTCCTTCCGCATCGCTCATTCCGAATCTCAACTCGCAGCCATACCTCAGATTGTTCAAGTGTGCAGAATCCGAAACCCGCAGTCCAATAAGAATCATTTATGTTAAGCCGTCAGTAGGCCAGCAACAGAGGAGACACTGCACTGCTGCTTCGGTGGAGTTCAATGGAGTTTGTACGCAGGACACCACCTACTGACGACAAAAATGTCTTAGTCGCGGAGCCAGTGTGAGTGAGGTCCTCACCCGAGAGCGCCACCACGTCCGACCATCGACAGCTTTCCAGAACACACTGATCCCTATGACTTTGACTCGAACGCACTAAGGCATAGACTGGACTGATAATCAAAACTGAGGTCACCATGAGAAGCAGGGCATGCATGGCCACAGAGTTGGAAACATTTGTGGGGCTTGTTTTTGATGATTGATATGAATGAGGTGGATAACAATGATGATGGTGATGATGATAATGATGCTGATGCTGTGGAGATCCGTATCTGTCTGAGACTAAGTTACAGTGCTGTATTATACGCTTCGTTTCAAAATGACATCCCGGCGTTAACCAGCCCCGAGAACTACAGACACCTGCAGTGTTGGTCTTGAAATTAGAGCAACACTCTCATAATCGCATCCGTTAAGCGGATGAAGCTCGATTGCGTGGTTTCAGTCTTCCCATTGAGTCTATACCCATCCACTCACTCTGGGTAGGAGTCGGTCCAGGACCGATGAAACCCTCACCTCTGATGGGAATCGAACCCGTGACCTCCCAGCCAGTGGTCACGTCCAAAATTGTTAACACGACAATGAACTCCCTGTGGTTTTGCCAGTTTAGTCTAATGTACATGTTGCGACCCGTGTTAACTGTTTAAGACACACCCGTGATTGTCCTGCCAGCACAAATCAGCATGAATTTTGATTGGAGTCTCTCCAAGTTTGAACCTTGTAAAAACATAGAACCTCAGCTGTTCAGGATTTGGATCCATGTTTTTCAACCACAGTTGATGACATCATATTTTCAATGACGTCATAGGTGATGACATATTATGACATGATTCATAGGCGTATGCAAGCAAATAGGGAAAAGGCCAAGCTTTTATTTGACATCTTACTTTTTTATGTACACTTGTCAGATGCAATATGTCAGGCCAACTGTCAAGACTTTTGGATCACCCCATACGTATATGTGTGTTCCATGTTTTGCCAATTGCCTATGTTCCTCACATTAATATTATGTATCAGTGCAAGTGCTAGTGCAAGTTTGTGTGTGTGTGTGTGTGTGTGTGTGTGTGTGAGAGAGAGAGAGAGAGAGAGAGAGAGAGAGAGAGAGAGAGAGAGAGAGAGAGAGAGAGAGAGAGAGAGAGAGAGAGAGAGAGAGAGAGAGAGAATCGTTTGCAGATGCATCAAACAACATAATAAATATGTGAGAGAGAGAGAGAGAGAGAGTTTGAGAGAGCAGATCATCAAGAGAGAGAGGAGAGAGAATATGTGAGAGAGAGAGAGAGAGAGAGAGAGAGAGAGAGAGAGAGAGAGAGAGAGAGAGAGAGAGAGAGAGAGAGAGAGAGAGAGAGAGAGAGAGAGAGAGAGAGAGAGGGAGGGGGAGACACACGGAGAGACAGAAACAGAGACAGAGATTAGTATAGATTTAATTGTCTCTAAAACTTCGGAGAGAAGCAGACACAAACGAGTTTCACGTGACATGCCCTCTCAAACATTCAGGACCTTGTTATATTCATGATGACAATAAAACCTTTTATTGATATATCAAGACACATGTTTTGTTCATATGTATATGAAAGTTGACTGTTGTTGTTGGTATCAGTACGAAGTTGTTAAACATAAGCAATAGGCAGGATGATGCAATATGCACACATTCAAACATTCTCACAATAACGAGTCTTTCTATTTCTTGTGCCGCTAACACACGCAGACAGACACACAGACGACCCACCGCATAACGAAAATGCTATAAGGAATACCTGCTATATAAAACTATGTTTAAAATTACGAAATTATATTTAAAAAACTGTATATGCTGAGAACTAAAATGTAGAATTAGAATAGGAAGTTCATGAAAAGAAAGCAAACGACCAAATAAGAAACCTGACAAAACAAAATTTAAAGACCCACCACGTCACGTGTCACATTCCCTTTTACGCTAGGAAGATTTCTGAAGATTCCTTACCTGCTATAAGAGGGGAAACACGTGAAAACCGTAATTTTGACACGTGGCGTGGTGGGTCTTTAATATGACCTGAGTACATTTATAAACTATTAGATGGGAGTTTTCTCCCAAACAAATGTCATGTTTGTCTAAACAACACTTTGCGCAAACTATCATTGGCATTTCTGTTAAGGCTAGCTAACCATGTGCTTCATTATGCATGATGAAGCTACAAAACGGTAACCTGGGCTTAACTGATTTGCATACCAAAATGTGCAGATTAAAATATAATCTTAAAAATCTTCAAATCTTCTCATCAAATATATTTTGAAACAAGAAGCACTGCCAACTAAACCGTCACAATCATAATGCATTGAAGGGAAGATTACCATGAAAACGTACTGCTTTTGTTCTTGTGAAACATCAACTCACGACCTTAGAATAATACACCACTCGTGGAAGCTATTCACAGATTGGGGAAATGTGAAGGCAGTCCTTATTGTTGCAAATAAAACGTTTTTATGTTGTGGAAGTCAGTCTTGGTTTCACCGAATTGGGGAAATGTGAAGGCAATCCTTATTGTTGCAAATAAAACGGTGTTTTTTTTTCCTTTTATGCAATTCAGTCTTGGTTTCACCGAATTGGGGAAATGTGAAGGCAGTCCTTATTGTGGCAAATAAAAAGTGTTTATGTCGTGCAATTCAGTCTTGGTTTCACCGAGAATGCCCCGACAATTATCTACCAACCCTGTCAATCCATCAACCCAAGCAACAACC
Organism: Phymorhynchus buccinoides; assembly: GCA_017654935.2. Classification (NCBI taxonomy): domain Eukaryota; kingdom Metazoa; phylum Mollusca; class Gastropoda; order Neogastropoda; family Raphitomidae; genus Phymorhynchus; species Phymorhynchus buccinoides. Next base: position 56,097,774 of record CM065685.1, on the reverse strand, counting down.
CAAGATATATCCCCAGTGTCCACCATACTGTCGGTGAACTCTATGCCCTTGTTAGCACGTTCCCCCAAAGCGGCTATGACCCTATCGATATTGTCAACAGCTCTTGCGAGTGTTGTGAGCGTATCTAAGATACTTGTAACTCTATCATCTGGGTCCACGTGGCCACTTAGGCCCCATAATCTAAGTTTTGCCTTTCGGGATACAATGAGAAGTTCCATGTAGATGAATAGTGCGCTAATCGTTCTCCACGTAGACCGATCTCCTGAGTCCCGAGTTAAGCTAGCAATGGCAGTGAGCCCATAGTGTAGTAGCAGACGGACTTGGTCATGTTCTGCATGTACTTGGGGGCCACGACGGATGAGGTATACCAATATGTCCTGAATTCCGTCTGGTAGTTCAGCGCATAGTCCAGGGAAGTGCCGCTCAGAGGCTTTGGCAAACCGTTCGGCTCTGAGTTCCTTCTCGTGACTTTCTGATGCGTGTTGATTGCCTCCTGTCTGATGATTCTCTGCGTTTTGTTGATAATCTGCCCTGTGTTGATCAAGTGTGCTTTGTTGACAATCTTCTGTCGGATGGAAATCTTCATTGGGTTGCTTGTCTGCTCTGTTTTGATCACCTGTGTTTTGTTGACTGTCTTCTCTCTGTCGATTGTCATCTCTCTGTTGATTGTGTTTCCTCTGAAGATTGTCATATCTCTGTAAATGGTCGTTTCTCTGAAGATTGTCATCTCTCTGTAGTCTGTTGTATCTCTGTAGATTGTCTTCTCTTTGCTGATCATCTTCTGTGTGTAGATTGTCTTCTCTCTGACGACTGTCTTCTCTTTCCCGATTGTCTTCTCTCTGTAGGTTGTCTTCTCTTTGCTGCTTATCTTCTGTTTGTAGATTGTCTTCTCTTTCCCGATTGTCTTCTCTCTGCTGGTTATCTTCTGTCTGTAGATTATATTCCCTTTGTTCGTCTCCTTCTCTCCGCTGACTATCATGTCTCTGAATAATACCATTGCCTTCAGTGTCTGCCATATTTGCTCCAAAGAAAT
>CM065685.1:56084104-56086604 GCA_017654935.2 Phymorhynchus buccinoides | reverse complement strand
CTCATACTATTTTACCCACTCATATTGTCTCTAAAGATTGTATTAAATACATGGTAGTGTTTCATTATTTTTGCTTTAAATCACCAGAAACCAATAGTCTTCGTTAACATTCATCAACGATTTTTGTGACGGTTTTTAAAAGTTTTATACGTTTGATAGCTTTTACATTGTGCTATATTCGTTCAAATGTTGTCTGTCAGGGTCATTTAGCATTACCAATGTATTAGCGATCTAGTCTACCCAAAGTTATCAGAGTTCTGTTTCCTTAGTTGATATTTTACGTCTATTGTTAAACTTATTGAAGTTTGTGTGTCTATGTATATATGCGTGCGTGCTCATATGCGCGCGCGCGTGTATGTGTGTGTCTGTCTGTATGTGTGTGTATGTGTGTATGTGTGTGTATATGTGTCGGTATTTCTGTGTATGTATGTGAGTGTACGTGAGCGTGTGTGTGCGTGTGTACACGTGTGTGCGTGTGTACAAACACTGTTCAATATATTATGTTGTGTCATGTACAAAGCATTGGTTATTATGATCATGGATGTATGGTTATCAGATGAATGTTTTGTGTTGTAAACGGAGTTGTGTTGCTTCATTATCTACACTACAATAGTTCTGACTTTCTTATCAATAAAACCTTGAAGTCATGCTTCTCCACGTATATATTCGTGTTCATCTTGTTGTCAGCCATTAATGTTGAAACTGACATGTAATTGTACTTGCTCTGTCTTGTCTCTCACTCTGCCTCTCTCTCACTCTGCCTCTGTCTATCTCTGTCTGTCTCCATGTCCCTGTCTCTGTCCTTGTATCTCTCTCTCTCTCTCTCTCTCTTTCTCTCTCTCTCTCTCTCTCTCTCTCTCTCTGTCTCTCTCTCTCTCTCTCTCTCTCTTCTCTCTCTCTCTCTCGTCATCTCTCTCTCTCTCTCTCTCTCTCTCCCTCTCTCTCCCTCTCTCTCTCCATCTCTCTCTCTCCTCTCTCTCTCTCTCTCTCTCTCTCCATGTTTCCCTCTCTCACTCTCTCGGCCTGTGTCCGTCTGTGTATCTGTCTGTGTGTTTGTCTCTGTCTGCATTGTCTATCTAATTTTAACAATAATAATACGTAACTCTTCTATAGCACTATTCTCCTGACACAGCAGGACTCACCGCGCTTTGTATGGGGGAACAAAAAGTACGTATTACCCCACGCACACAAACGATATTCAAAATACATGTACTTAAAATTATTTAGAAATACAAATCACTTTATCGAACTCACACAACTCACATTTAAAATACCTACATACAACACGAATTATTAAATTTAAAAAAATCTTTACAGGGTTGACTGACAGTGGATGGACAGACATAAATTAACGGAGATATTTTCTGAAAAGATGCGTCTTCAGACCAGTTTTGAAAATAAGACAGATATGGAGAGCTGCGGAGAGAGAAAGGGCGATTGTTCCAGACGTGTGGTGCTTTGAAACGAAAACATCTGTCTCCAACTGTTTTGTACTTGGTGACAGGTTTGCAGAGAAGTTTTAGGTTGCTTGATCTGAGGTTGCGTTCTGGTATGTAGGCAGAGAGGAGAGAAGAGAGGGAGTCAGGAAGAGTCTTCCAAATAACGATAGGCAAGCGTGGCCACTTTATAGTCAACTCTCGCGTAACAATTTCATGTACCCCCTGGGGGAGGTTTTTCAAATAAAATTACTTTGTCAACAGTGAGCCAGTGAAGCTCTCTCAGCATTATATATTTATGTCTGTCTCTCTGTCTGTCTCCCCTCTCTTATTCTGTGTCCCTGTGTGTATGCTTGTCTGCCTGTCTGTCTCTCTATATGTCTCTGTCTCTGTCTCTGTCTCTGTCTCTGTCTCTGTCTCTTTCTCTCTGTTTCTCTCTTTCTCCTGCATAAGTGACACTCACAAGGGAGTTCCCTGCGCGTGCGCGCACATACACACTCACACACACACGCGCACTCACGCGCGCGCATGCGATTGAAAACCAAGCACAACATTCAAAAACATTCAGTGGAACCGTTGGTATTGCTAATATCAGCATAAAAACAAGCTCAACATGATTTAAACAAACGGTATGGAAGAAGTAGTTTTCACCAGTAAAACCACGTTATTCGTAGCTAGTTTACCTGATAATCCAGATGACTTATGCAATTACCTTTATTCATTATTTACTGTTTGTTTTGTACTTATCAGACATTCTTTTTAAAAAATATGCAGACATAATTTCAGTATATTAACCACAGTTTGAAAACGACTTGAATTCCAGAAATAGTTTGAATGCACGAATTATTATATGTTTGGCTCCTGCATATTACACACAGACGGTTGTATTGGATTAATATTAACCTATGTTATGTCTTGGGTTTGGCATGTTGTAGTTACAATCATATAGAAGATGCACCTTTTGACAGAGTGTCTTTTACGATGTTGGTCTTTCTTCTGCAACGAGAAAGTTGCATTTCTTGTCCGTTTATGTATATTTCTTCGTCCTTGTTCATCGTTTTATA
>CM065685.1:56069104-56079104 GCA_017654935.2 Phymorhynchus buccinoides | reverse complement strand
CGCACCACGATTAAGTCCCTTGTGGGTTTGTTTTACTAGGTAGCTGTGACCCACATACAAATGTCCCCAACTTCGAATTCAGGCTGCTCTTTAAAATGATGTTTCGTTTTCAATTTGGGGACATTTGTACGGGGAGTCAAACCCGGTCAAAACAAAATTGCTTACGGGTATAAGAGGGAAAAACACGCGAGACCCGTGATTTTGACACGTGACCTGGTGGGTGTGTAAGAGTTCAGGGGCCAAACCTGTATGCATTTTCGGTATTGTCCTCACTGTTTGAGTTTATTGACAGTTTATCTGTCCTCAGTCACCCCTACGTCCGGCCCTGTGAGTTGAGTTGAGTCTTTCGGATGTGACGATAAACCCGTGTGCCCATGCACTTAGCATACGTTTAAACCCAGTGGCAACTGGAAAAATTGTCATTTGGTCAAACTTTATCGGCCCCCCCCCCCCCCTCCCTTTCCTTCCTCATCAATCACACAAAAATCGCATGCATGCGACGCGCTCTCCATGTGGGAGCAACCCGAATTTCAATATGTGACTATAAAGTACCTAATACCTAATAATACCTATTTCTTAAATGGCTTTTAACTTCTCCTTTTTCGATCGCTCAGACAGTTTCCTGTCAATTATGAGCCCAGATGCGTCATGCTGCCGTTATTCGCCTAACTAAGAAATAGCTAGGCCCAGCATGTCCGACTTCGGCTGGAGACAAATGTTTTGTGAATGCGTTTTCGTGAAAACAAAATTGCAGGAGAATGGACCTGTAAGGCAGAATGACAGTAGATGACAGTAAGCAAAGGGAAAAGGCAGTGTCAAAGAGAGTGACAGATTAGAGGAAGTTACATTAGTTATTAGGTACTAGCGCAACGCCTAGTACTGGCAATGCACCGTACTGGTAACGCCACGTACTGGTAACGCTGAGTATGGTTTCGCCGGGTCCGTGAAATATTTTATTATTACATTTTGTCTCTCTCCCTCCTTCCATCTTCTTCTCTCATCCCGTTATCTACTACCCCCCGCACCTTACTGAGTGCAGCAAATTTGAAGAGATTCGGTTAAAGAAAACGGCGGAGTTATAAGGCCCCAATTCCAGTTGGCGCTGCTCTGAAGAGTGTATGGGCGCTCTCCTCTAGTCATAACGTTAAACCCTAGTAACGTGTATCTCGGCCAAGTAACTTGGTAACTTCTGATTCCATTGCAAACTTTGAAGACTGTTTGGTGTGTTACAGACAACGGTCGGAGTTATAAGGCCCCGTTTCCCCGTTGGTGCTGCTGCTGATAGTGACGTCGCTCATCCTGATTCTCTCTCAAATGTGCTGCCCAGGTTTGTACCCCAGGCCGCAGTGCAAAGCCATGTGCAGCATCAATTTGAAGTCGATTGCGGCTTAGATTGACACGGCCTCCTCGGTTGCCGTTGCCATCGCCATGTTAGGGCTCACGGCAAATTTGAAGCTATTCGGTTCAAAAGCAGCGGCGGTGATGTGTCTAAATTGTGTGCCCGTTTTTGTGTTGTTTCTAGGGACAGACAGACCATACAGACAGACACAAACACGGACACTTGGCTTTTTATTATATGATGATTAGGTACCTTATAGTCACAGAGGTGACTTTGGTGAAATTCGGTGTTGCTCCCACCTGGAGAGGACGCAGGCGCAGCCAGAGGCGCGCCACCGCAATATATTTTTGGGATGTATTGTTTTCCTTACTTATGTTGTTGTTCTGTATCTGAAAATGTTAAAGCACAGAACATCCAGGTGGACCGCCCCCCCCCCCCCCCCCCCCCCCCCGGTATCCCCTCGGCGCTTACTCTTCCCCTCCACACCAATTCTTAGAGCTTAAATATTAGGCTCTATAAAAGTTGTCTTAATAAATAATTAAAAAAATAAAATTCGTGTAAACTGTAAACGCTTGTAAAGGAGGTAAAAGGGTAATTTGTGTTTTTGCCAAATTTGTCTATTGTAATTAGTAATGTAGTCATGTAACTGGTATGTTGATGTCGGTTTGATTTTATGTTCTAGTACTGTAACTATCTAAGCTTGAATGAGAAGGTGAATCTGGTCTATGTTTCTTCTTATAATGTTCATATTATTATTGTAACTATTTTAATTCTGGTATAATTGCGAGTGTGAGTGCGTGGCGTGCGTGTATAGTATGGTGTGGCGTCCATGTGTGTGTTGTGTGTGTGTTGTGTGGTGTGTGTGTGTGTGTGTGTGTGTGTGTGTGTTTTTGTGTTTTTGTGAGCCTGTGTGTGTGCCATGCGCGCGTGCGTTGCGTGCGTGCGTCGCGTGCGTGTGTGTGTGTTTTTTGTGTGTTGTGTGTGTGTGTGTGTGTGTGTGTGTGGTGTGTCTGTGGCGCTGTGTTGTGTGTGTGTGGTGTGTGTGTGTGTTTGTGTATGTGTGTGTGTGTGTGTGTGAGGAAGAAAGAATGTTGCAGTGCCAATCATCGTGTTTTATTTAACTTTATAATAGACTCATTAGTTGTTTGCCTTTAATGTTCTTGTTTATTAATGTAAACCAATCTAAAGCTCAATGTAACAAAGAGTGCTATATAAATTCACAATTATTATTTTTATTGTAATTAATGATTATGAATTGATGATGATGATGATTGTTATTCTTATTAGTATTAGTAGTAGTAGTAGTAGTAGTAGTAGTAGTAGTATTATAGTAGTAGTAGTAGTAGTAGTAAGAGGGTCCAATTGCTCTAGGCGGGGGACAACCCCTGCATCTGTGCTTTTTAGTTCATTTCAAAGGCGTACGGTTGACCTGGCAGGAACTTGGCCACTGACGTGGGAACTAATAACACCTTCTCACAAACATAGGCCCTGCACTGCATTTACGCACGCGCACACTATTTATTGCATGCAAACACAGTTTTAAACGTAGTGTGACTGTCTTTAGTGGTGATTCATAGTGATTATGTTCATAAGGCAATCGAATTTATAATATAAAACAAAATAAACACTCTATGCCTAAATATGAGTAACATATTCAACAACAACAAAAGAAAGAAAGAGAACCATGAACCGAAGTCGTAAGCATGCTTAACATGACTAACTCTTCCCGGGTATTTGTGCGAGTGTTTTTCTCACAGACGTTGACGGAGCTACTGAGTTTAACAAAAACTGTTCACCCGGCATCTTAAAGACCACACTGACCCACCACGATTAAGTCAATTGGTGTGTGGGGGGGGGGTTTTCGGGGTAGATTTCACTCACATACAAATGTCCACAAACTTCAAATTGAAGCTGCTCTTTAAAATAAATGTTTCGTTTTGAATGTGGGGGTATTTGTATGGGAGTCAAACCTGGTCAAAGCAAGTTTTCTTTTCAGCTGTTAGAGGGAAAAACCCGTGAAACCCGTGATTTGACATGGAGGAGGGAGGGTGGCGTGATCTTGTGGTTTTTAAACTTTATTAGCAACTGTAGCAGAATGTAGGCTGAATCTCGCTAGGCCGACTGTTCGCTTCAGGATAACAATAACCCATTATTCAGCAACAGTAGGCCTACATTCAAACTCACCCTGTGCTGCTCCCTGGCAAGGACCCTCGCACTTCAATTGTGCTTCAATTTTGAACGACGGTTGTTGGATAATTCTAGCGAAGCTCTTCGAAATTTTTAAAGACCCACTGCACTGTTGGTTTCGCTCGAGTTTTTACTTTAAAATTGACAATAGGCATTAGGTTGTGAACTTTGGTCAATCCTTGCCTTGAACTAGAGATGGCGGAGGGAGGTGAACACCAACGGATAAATGAAACCCGGACAGAGAAGAAAGAAGCCAGAGTTGTGCGGTTCATACGCGCCACGGAACAAGAGTACCCTGGACTGCTGCACGCCATAGAGCAGTATGACCTTTTGATGGCACATCTTGGGGGGCGACATGGTTCTTGTCAAACGGAACAATTTGATAATGCAGCTTATACGGCTGCTATACAACGTGAGATAATTCAGGCCCGTGATAACAGTAACCCAGGGTTATACCAGCTGTGGAAGATCATTGCCATGTGTTACTTGTACGTGGAATATTGTGCACGGGTTATCGAGAACACGCTCGACAGCGAAGTCGGCACCGGAAAACGTTACTACCAGTCTGTTGCATGTGTAACAGTTGTAGGACAGATATACAAGGTCATGGCCATATTTCGTGAATCTGCCAGGGACACGGGTACGAACGTTCTGGTCTCCAAATGCTTAGCCATTTTTGGCAATCCAGAGTAAATTGGACACGTATCTCCAGATGAATATGGCTAAGGCTACAATACACGTGTTCATTCTATTAGTTTTGGTCAGTGGGCGTCAGCAACTTAATCGTCAGTGTTCGCTGTGTGTGTGTGTGTGTGTGTGAGAGTGTAGGTTTTGTGTGTTTGCTACGCATTTTGATTGGTTCCCTTTAATCACTTACATCACATCATATTCGTCATGATCAGTGACATTTTTATGGCTAACAACTGAAAGTTTTCTGTTATAGAAGGTGTTCTGCTTGATCATTTGCTACACAATACTTATTAATTCCATCATCAATAAAGCATTGAAGCCATACGATTCCAAGTGTTGATCACTTTTTTCAGCCATTAATGTTGAATTGTACGTACAATAATATTACCTATCTGAATTATGTCTATGTCATCTCTGTCTCTGTCTCTGTCTATATATAATCTATGTATCTCTCTATCTCTCTCTCTCTCTCTCTATCTATCTCTACCTCTCTCTCTCTCTCTATCTCTCTCTCTCTCTCTCTCTCTCTCTCTCTCATCTCTCCATCTCTCTCTCTCTCTCTCTCTCTCTCTCTCTCTCTCTCTCTCTCTCTGTCTGTGTCTCTGTTTCGCAGTCTTTCTCTGTCTCTGTCTCTATGTCTCTCTGTCTCTGTATCTCTCTCTATCTATCTCCCCATCTCTCTCTCTCATACTCGCCCCCCCCCCCCCTCTTTTTCACTATCTTACGTTATATCTCTCCGCCCTCCCTCCTCGCTCATCTGTCTGTAATTGTATAAGCTCTGTCTCTCCGTGTTTTAGCTTTCCCTCTCCTGCCTTACCATAAGTATACACACTGGCTATGTTCGAGAAAATTGTTATGTTAGTTGTAGCATTTGCCAAGAAGATTAATGTTTTATTTTGCGTAGATCTATCTGTTGGTCTTTAGCAATCATAACAAACATGTAGTGGATAGGGTTAGATCAGCTTAGGGTTATTGTCCTGAAACCTACACAACCAGACTTTGAGATCGAGAGTCGTAAACATGAAGACGATAAGGTTAGGATTAGGCATAGGGAGTTGTTGTCATAAAACTGACAGATACCAGACTTTGAGATCGAGAGCATTACATGAAGAGGATATGGTTAGGACAACCTAGAGTTGTTTTGAAACTGACAAGAAACCAACTTTTGTGATGGAGGAGCCATACAAATATATGATAGGGCCTCCCTATCATATTCTTTGTATGGCTCTCCATCACAAAGTCTGGTTCTTTTCAGTTTCCACAACACTCTTGTTGATCCTCACCCATCCTCTTCTTTAATGCTCTCGAATCTCAAAGTCTGGTTTCGTCATTTTCATGACAACTATCCCTATGCTAATCCTAACCTTATTATCTCATGAGGGCGACTCTCGATCTTAAAGTCTGGTTCTTGTCAGTTTCATGACAACCCTAAGCTTGATCCTCCCCCGATCCACTACATGTTTGTTATGATTGCTAAAGACCACAGACTAGATCTACGACAAAATAAACATAATCTTCTTGCAATGTACAACTAAAACATAACATTTTTTCTCGACTGCAGTGTTGTATACTATGTACAAGGCAGATAGGGAAGCTAGACACGGAGAGACAGCGGCTTAACATTACAGACGATGAGCGAGAGGGAGGGAGAGATATAAACGTAGTATTAGTGAAAAAGAGGGGGGTGGGGGTCGAGTATGAGAGAGAGAGATGGGTAGTCGTATAGAGATAGATACAGAGACATAGATACATAGACAGCACAGAGAACGACTGCGAACAGACAGAGAGAAGAGAGAGAGAGAGAGAGAGAGATAGAGAGAGAGAGAGAGAGATAGCGAGAGAGAGAGAGAGAGAGAGATAAGAAGGGAGAGAGAGAGGTATAGAATGTGATGAGAGAGTAAAGGGAGGTGGATGTATAGAGCTACTATATATTTCTAGACAGAGACAGAGACAGAGAGACATAGACATATTGCAGATAGGTAATATATATTGTAACGTACAATTCCAAAACATTAATGGCTGAAAAAAGTGATCAACACTTGGAATCGTTGCTTCAATGCTTTATTGGATGCTGGCTTAATAAGTATTGTGTAGAAAATGATCAAGCGAACAGACCTTCTTAACAGAAAACTTTCGTTGTTAGCCATAAAAATTTCACTATCATGACCGAATATGATTTTATGTAAGTGATTAAAGAACCAATCAAAAAAAATGGCGTAGCAAACACAACCTACACTCTCACAACAAACGACACACACCACACAGCGAACATTGACGATAGTTGCTGACCGCCCACTGACCAAAACTAATATAATGACACTGTATTGTAGCCTTAGCCATATTCATCTGGAGATACGTGTCCCATTTACTCTGGATTGCCAAAAAATGGCTAGCATTTGGAGACCGAGAACGTTCGACCCTGTCCCCCTGGCATATTCCGAAATATGGCCATGACCTTGTTATATCTTTCCTACAACTGTACACATTGCAACAGACTGGTAGTAACGTTTTCCGGTGCCGACTTCGCTGTCGAGCGTGTTCTCGATAACCCGTGCACAATATTCCACGTACAAGTAACACATGGCAATGATCTTCCACAGCTGGTATAACCCTGGGTTATTGTTATCACGGGCCTGAATTATCTCACGTTGTATAGCAGCCGTATAAGCTGCATTATCAAATTGTTCCGTTTGACAAGAACCATGTCGCCCCCCAAGATGTGCCATCAAAAGGTCATACTGCTCTATGGCGTGCAGCAGTCCAGGTACTCTTTTTCCGTGGCGCGTAGAACCGCACAACTCTGGCTTCTTCTATCTCTGTCCGGTTTCATTATCCGTTGGTGTTCACACTCCTCCGCCATCTCTAGTTTCAAGGCAAGGATTGCCAAATTCACGACCTAATGCCTATTGTCACTTTTAAAGTAAAAACTCGAGCGCGAAACCCAACAGTGGCAGTGGGTCTTAAAAATTTCGAAGAGTCTTCGCTAGAATTATCCAACAACCGTCTTCAAAATTGAAGCACAATTGAAGTGCGAGGGTCCTTGCCAGGGAGTCAGCGCAGGGTGAGTTTTGAATGTAGGCCTACTGTTGCTGAATAATGGGTTATGGTTAATCCTGTAAGCGACAGTCGGCCTAGCGAGATTCAGCCTACCTTCTGCTACATTTGCGTATACAGTTTTAAAAACCACAAGATCCGTGTCAAATCACGGGTTTCACGGGTTTTCCAGAGAGAATTTTAGCTGGTCAGAAATCTGGTTTTTTTTTTACCAGGTTTGATTCCCATACAATACCCGCCCCATTCAACGAAACGTTTATTTTAAGACAGCCTCATTTGAAGTTGGGATTTGTATTGAGTGAAATCTACCCCGAAACCCCCCCCCACCACCAATTTGACTTAATCTGGTGGGTCAGTGTGTCTTTAGATGCGTGAAAGTTTTTGTTAAACTCGTGCTCCGTCAACGTCTGTGAGAACACTCCAACCAAATACCCGGGAGAGAGTTAGTCATGTTAATCATGGCTTGATCGACTTCGTTCATAGGTTCTCTTTCTTCTTTTGTTGTTGTTGACTATGTTACTCATAATTTAGGCATAGAGTTGTTTTATTTTGTTTTATATTTTATAATTCGATTGCCTTATGAACATAATCACTATTAATCACCACTAAAGGACAGTCACACTACGTTTAAAAACTGTGTTTGCATGCTAATAGTGTGCGCGGCGTAAATGAAGTGCAGGGCCTATGTTTGTGGAAGGTGGTATTAGTTCCCACGTCGTGGCCAGTGGTTCCTGCAGGTCAACGTACGCCTTTGAAATGAACTAAAAAGCCAGATCAGGGTTGTCCCCCGCCGACAGCATTTGGACCAACTACTACTACTTACTACTACATACTAATACTACTACTACTACTAACTTACTACTACTACTACTATACTAATATAATAACATCATCAGCATCATCATCATAATCATAATTACAATAAAAATAATACTGTGAATTATATAGCACTCTTTTTACCTGAGCTTATGTGCGCTTTACATTAAAACAAGAACATTAAGGCAACAAATATGAATCATTAACAAGTTAAATAAACACGATGATTGCACGCAACATTCTTTCTTCCTCACACCACACACACACACACACACACACACCCACACCCACCCACACACACCACGACACAGACACACACACACACACACAGCACAGCACACACACACCCAACACACACATCCACGCACGCACGCACGCACGCAATCACGCGCGTATGCATCACTCAGGCTCACACAAACACACACACACACAGCACACACACACACACACCACACACACCACACGACACACACACACACATGGACGCACGCATAAATACACGCACGCATCGCACTCACACTCGCATTATACAGAATAAAATAGTTCAATAATATATTAATCTTATAAGAAAACATAGACCAGATTCACCTTCTCATTCAAGCTTAGATAGTTACAGTAACAGGGACATAAATCATACTGACATCTGGCATACCAGTTAGGTCTACATGACGTAATTACATAGATACATTTGGCAAAACCCACTTACCCTTCGACCTCCTTTACAAGCGTTTACAGTTTACACGACTTTTATTTATTAATGTATTTTATTAGACAACTTTATAGCGCCTAATCTTTAAGCTCTGATGAATTTTGTGTGGAGGGAGAGAGTAAACGCGCCGATGGGATACCGGGGGGGGGGGGGGGGGGGGGGGCGGTCCAACCTGGATGTTCTGTGCTTAACATTTTCAGATACAGAACTAAAACATAATTAGGAAACAATAGCATGCACAAATATAGTGGTGGCGCGCTGCTGGCTGCGACGCGCTCTCCAGGGGGGAGCTAACCCGAATTTCACAAAGTCGCCTCTGTGACTATAAGGCGCTAATCTCAAGATAAAAACAGCCAAGTGTCCGGTTTGTGTCTGCTGGCTGTCTGTCTGTCTAGCACACAAAACGGGCCTTATAACTCCGCCGTGTTTTTGACCGAATCGCTTCGAATTTGCTGTGAGCCCTGAAGGGCGTGCAAACGGCAACCGAGGCGGCGTGTCATTCATTTAACTGAATCGCTTAAATTGCTGTCAGGCTTGCTATGCCCGGGTAAAGCAGGGCAGCACATTTGAAGAGAATCAGGAAGAGGACGTCCACTCTCAAGCAGCGCCCAACGGGAAATTGGGCGCTTATAACTCCGCCTTTTCTTAACCAAATCGCTTCCAAATTTGCTGTACTCAGCGTTCCCAGGACTTGGCGTTACGTTACTATGCGTTTCCCGTTACTAAGAGATCGCATCACTCTCAGAGGCCATCGCCAACGAAACGGGGCCTTTTATACTCGCGCCTTTTCTTAAACGCGAATCGCTTCAAATTTGCTGCACTCAGTAAGGTGCGGGGGGTATTATAACGGGATGAGTGGAGAAGATTGAATGAGGTAGAGAGAACAAATGATTAGTATTTCGCGGACCCTGCGAAACCATACTCAGCGTTACCAGGTATGTGGCGTACCAGTACGGTGCATTGCCAGAGAACTAGGCTGCCTAACCTAATAAATAGTGTAACTTCCTCTAAATCTGTCACTCCTCTTTGACTCGCATTGTTTCCCCTTTGCTTACTGGTCATCTACTGTCATTCTTCCTTACAGTCCATTCTCCTGCAATTTTTGTTTCACGAAACGCATTCAAAACTTTGTCTCCAGCCGAGTCGTACTTTGCTGGGCCTATCTATTTCTTAGTTAGGCGAATAACGGTCAGCGTGCCGCATCT
>CM065685.1:56056604-56066604 GCA_017654935.2 Phymorhynchus buccinoides | reverse complement strand
GTTATTTTTTTCTCCCTTTCTCAAGAGGAACATACACTCTTGTCCTTGCATGACTAATGGTTTAACACATTACATTTTATAACACGAACTGTCGTTTGACCGTCCCTGAATCACGACAACATGTGTTGTGTGCTACAAAATCGAATTCAGTGAGATGACCTGGTGTCTGCACGCACTCGCAAAGCGGCAAATATCACGCACATGTAAATATATTCAGGGCGATCATGCTCAGAAACCCATGTCTCAATTAACAATTAAACGCACATGTATTAAGCATACGCAGACGCCATATGCATACAGTCATGCATGCATGCATTTCGCACGCGATTTTTCAATATAGCCGTTTAACAAATAGACGTGACATATACAAAAACACCAACACCAATTATTGAAGTCTGTTTGTAGATCAATGACCATCAATTGACCTATCAGACAACTTTCAGGAACTAAGCCGATAGTAACCCTTACTGCCACCAGCGATTACGCACTGACCTGTATGACATCACTGACTATGTCCTCGATGAAGAGGAATCATCCTGATGATCCTGTCTTTTTGGCTCAAACTCAGTCAAGAGAGTTTATGTCCTCAGACTGAATTTGACAGATTGGCTCTCTATTCAGTTGTTGTTTTCATTGCATGATTTTGCCCAATTATCTTCTCTGTATTGTACTGGCAGTCAAGGGGGTTGAACGTCATGAAGCGTTTAAAAACAGGGACAAAATCATCTGTGACCATTACCGAAGACAGATTGTTCTGGTGATTTGAACAATATTGAATCTGCCCATACAAATTAAAAAACTTTAAAAACTATAGAGACAAGAGAAACGTATGGTTGGTAAAATAGGCTGAGTTCACTTATCCTGCTAGTACACGCTACTGTCATAGGTCAATCATTTTTCTTGTCATCTTAAAACAAATGAGACCATTTTGTTAAAGGCATTGGAATCGTGTTGACTTATTGCAAACAAGAACAACCAAACCTGTTTTTTTTATGTAACAGCGATGTTCACAGCAACGTGTATACAATGCTCAAAAATAATTATTGTATCTGTTTCAGGTCACGTTCAATTCGTCAATTAGCTAAACTCGATGCCATACGATCAAGTGCATAATATAAATACTAATGAATACTAATACTAATCTACTAATATAATAATACTAAAAATAATAAATTAATAAGATTAAATTATAATAATAAAAATAAATAATAGATAATATTAATACTAATCATAATAATATTAATAAATATAATATCATCATCATCATCATCATCATCATCATCATCATCATCATCATCATCTCATCATCATCATCATCATCACCACCATCATCATCATCATCATCATCTCATCATAATCATAATCATAATAATCATCAGCATGATAATCTCGACTTCAAAACAATACATAAGCGTTATAATCAGGTAATTATCCTCTTCCGTTTGTTTTGCTGCTATAAATTGTCAGTTCTAATCTTGTTTTTGTTCTCTCTGTTTTGTTATTATCTTCACACACTAAGAAGAAGTGAAACAAAGCTAAGCACATTTTTATTTGACGATAATGACTAATTTAATACAATGCATAATAAAATCCACACTGATAGATTTGTTTAAGATGATGCCAACAAAGCAGCAGCGATGGACCATGAGCATTGTAGCATTAGCAAAAGATTTTATGAACTGTCCAGCTCCAACCAGTCTCCGTGTCTAGCTAGCTTTATGTGATCGGCAGGCCTTAAACTCTTCGCGCTTCTCCTTGCAGACTCACGAATATGGCCATGACCTTGCTTAGGAGTTGCACAACCTGTTTCCAGCACACGACTATCTCTCCTTTAGTCGTATGCCGTCTGGTCTCTTTCTGTGACAAGGCGTGTCTCCGATATCATACATGCAACGTTCTACGTATAAGTAACACATAGTGATACTTCCACAATTGATAACATCTTGGTTTTCGTCAACACTGGCCATACTTATTTCCAGCTGTATCGCAGGCTACGAAGCCGCATTATCAAAGCCGTTTTCGTTTCTGGGGGAACCTTGGGATCCGACTAAGAGCGCCTCAAGAGGTTATACTGATCTATGGAGTTTAGTAGAGCCAGGTTACTCTGTTTCCGTGCACGTGTACAACTGCCACATGTCTTGTAAGTGCGTTTTCCTCCTCCTGCCATGTTTGCTCCAAGGTACTAATGTACAAATTGCCTGCTTCGTACGATTGTCGACCGGGATAAAAGCGTAGTCACACACACGCACAAGGCGCTCGGCACCGACTAACAACTGAAAGCCTGCATTTAACGCTTTGGTTTAGCTCTCTTCCCTGAAAGTAGCACAATGGTGAGATGCAGTTCAGCTTAGTGGCTGCGTCTGCTATCATTCAAACAAAATACCCAGTTAACAGTTCTTTTCTCGTTTCACGCTTGCATGGAAAAACAACTACGAAAATAACTGTTTTCGTTAACCATGCTTTATTATATGATGCATTGATGATTTGCTTTTTTCTGTTTTTTTTTACTCATACTTTTATAAGCATAAACATTTTGACTGCTTGAGGGGGGGGGGGGTTTCTCTTATTGTCTTTTATTGTCTGAATTGCTCATAACAATAAATACTCATAGCTTTCTTAGAATGTGTTAATTTACCCTCCATCGCCACTGTCGCCTCTTGGCAACCACAATCTTTTACACCCATGTTACTAAAAGCTCAAATGAGGGTCCTATTAAGCTACTGCCCACAAAAAATGACCTTACTTCTTCATTTTGAGAGTTAAGGGTTAGGTCCTGCCTTTTATGCATGTCAGAGAGGATCCTAATATTGCAGACACAATTTTTGTCTCTACCCAGGTAAGATAATGAAATGTTTTTGGAACACAATGGCTGTGTTGAAAGCGGTTTAAATCCAGCATTGGAAACTACTTAGAGTACACCAAATAGAAGATATTGCAAATTATATTCATGCAAAGAGAGGAAAATCAATCTGTGTGCTTAAATGGAATGTGTTTTCCAAACAAATAACATTTACTATAAACGATGCAACAAGGAAGAAGAAATATACATACACGACAAGAATCACCTTTCTCGTTGCGAAGAAAGACCAACATCGATAAAGACACCTCTGTCAAAAGGTGCTCTTCTATATGAATTGTAACTACAACATGCCAACCCAGACATAACATAGTTATTATTAATTCCGATACAACCGTCTGTGTGTAATATGCAGGAGCCAAACAATATAATTATTCGTGATTCAACTATTTCATGGAATTCAAGTCGTTTTCAAAACTGTGGTTAATATACTTAATTATGCTGCATATTTTTTAAAATAAGTGTCTGAATAAGTACAAAACAAACAGTAAATATGAATAAATGTAATTGCATAAGTCATCTGGATTATCGGTAAGGACTATCTACGAATAACGTGGTTTTACTGTGAAAACTACTTCTTCCATCCGTTTTGTTTTAATCATGTGGAGCTTGTGTTTATGCTGATATTACAATACCAAAGGTTCCACTGAATGTTTTTGAATGTTGTGCTTGGTTTTTCAATCGCATGCGTGCGCGTGGTGCAGCCGTGTTATGGTGTGAGTTGTGTATGTGCGCGCACGCTGCAGGGACTCCTTGTGAGGTCACTTATGGCAGGAGAAAGACGAGAACTAGAGAAAGAGACAGAGACAGAGACAGATACCTAGCCGAGACGGAGACTATAGAGAGACAGACAGGCAGAACAAGCTACACACAGGGACCAATAAGATAGGGGAAGACAGACAGAGAGACTACATAAATATATAATGCGTGAGAGGAGCTTCACTGGCTCACTGTTGAACAAAGTAATTTTATTTGAAAACCTCCCCCAGGGGGTACATGAAATTGTTACGCGAGAGTTGACTATAAGTGCCACGCTTGCCTATCGGTATTTTGAAGACTCTTCCCTGACTTCCCTCTTTCTCATCCTCTCTGCTACATTACCAGAACGCACCTCAGATCAAGCAAACTAAAACGTCTCTGCAACCTGTCCCAAGTACAAACAGTTGGAGACGGCCATGTTTTTCGTTTCAAAGCACACACGTCTGGACAATCGGCCCCCCCCCTTTCCTCTCTCCGCATAGCTCTCCATATCTGTCTTATTTCAAAACTGGTCATGAAGACGCATCTTTCAGAAATATATCCGTTAATTTATGTCTGTCCATCACTGTCAGTCACCCTGTAACTATTTTTAGATATAATATCTTCCGTGTTGTTTGTAGGTATTTTAAATGTGAGTGTGTGAGTTCGATAAAGTGATTTGTGTATTTCTAATATTTTAAGTACTGTATTTTTGAATATTCGTTTGTGTGCGTGGGGAATACGTCTTTTTTGTTCCCCCATACAAGCGCGGTGAGTCTGCTGTGTCATGAGAATATGCTATAAGAGGTTTTGTATTATTATTGTTAAAGTTAGATAGACAATGCAGCGAGCAAACACACACAGACAGATACACAGACGGACACAGGCCGAGAGAGTGAGAGTAGGAAACATGAGAGAGAGATAGAAGAGAAGATGGAGAGAGAGAGATGGAGAGAGAGAGGGAGAGAGAGGGAGAGAGAGAGAGAGAGATAGAATAAGAGAGAGAGTGAGAGAGAGAGAAGCGAGAGAGAGAGAGTGAGAGAGGAGAGAGAGAGAGAGAGAGAGGAGAAGAGAGAGAGAGAGAGAGAGAGATACAAGGACAGAGCAGGGACATGGAGAAGACAGATCTAGACAGAGGAGTAAAGAGAGCAGATTGAGAGACAAGACAGAGCAGTACAATTACATTTCAATTTCAACATTAATGGCTGCAACCGGATGAAACACTAATATATACGTGGAGGAACATTACTTCAGGTTTTACTTTGATAAGAAAGTCCAGAACTTTTGTAGTGTATATATAACGCAACACAACTCCGTTTACAACACAAACATTCATCTGATAACCTACATCTCATGATCATAATAACCATGCTTTTTACATGACACAACTATATATTGAACAGATGTTTGTACACACTCACACACTGTACACACCGGCACACACACGCTCACGTACACTCACATACTACCATAAATACCGACACATAATACACACACATACACACATACACACCCTACAGACGAGACACACACATACACCGCGCGCGCTTGATCGCGCACGCTATATACATGGACACACAACTTCAATAGTTTAACAATTAGACGAAAATGTCAACTAAGGAAACGAACTTCTGATAACCTTGGTAGACTAGATCGCTAATACATGTATAGCTAAAAATGACCCTGAACAGACAACATTTTTTGACAATTAGCACAATTTAAAAAGCTATCAAACGTATAAACTTTTAAACCGTCACAAAAATCGTGATGAATGTTACGAAGACTATTGGTTTCCTGGTGATTTAAAGCAAAAATAATGAAACACTACCATGTAATTTTAATACAATCTTTAGAGACATATGAGTGGGGTAAAATAGTATGATACAATTAGCATACTAGACACGCTTACAGATCCATAGGTCAGATAAATACGTGATCGTTTTCTTCATTTTAGCAGTACAATTGTTTTTGTTAGATGAATTCGAGTATGCACATATGCAGCAGAAACAAACTCTGCTTTTACGTATTAACGAGGTTCAACAGACATGCAACAAAGATTTCAAAACATAATATTCACTCTCACATCTGTTTTCGTTTGACTACTTGAACGCGATGCCACACGGATCAATGCATCATATATCGTTTGATTTGTAAGCATGTAGCGTTTTTACAGTAATAATGTTCAAAGCTAGCATTTGTAAAAGAACATAAATGCTGTTCCCAAAGATCTTGATTTTTCTGCACGCATACGCGACTTCAAGAAAATGTACATGGTAATGAAGATAAACTGGATCCCTGTATCAGCCAGATGTGCTGATGCACCAATGTTGTGGTTGTTTTGTGTCTATTTCATTCACAGTACCTTCACAACAAGAAGGAAAAACTTAAATGTCTCTTAAGCACATCTATGTTATTTAGCACAAATGTTAATCATAACAAGTATACATAAGAAACACTGACTGATTGCCGCCGATGACTATCGACCAAACAGCAGAGTATTGTTCAGAGGTTATTCCATAGGATTTGAGATACATGCACTCAGACACGGTCTCGACTCTACAGTAGGCCTAGATTCTGCAGTGCTAATCTCGTGTAGCTGTATCGTGGCAGCTTTAACGAACACGACCCCTGACCTATTTCTATGAGTTGCACAACCTGTATAACAGGCGCAGCTGATCTCTCTGTATTCGTCTGGTCCTCACTGTTGTAAGAAAGTGATTCCGTAGTATACATACAACGTTCTCTTACAAGTAACACATAGTGGATGACCTTCCACTTTGAACATTCCTGGGCTTTCCGTCAACACTGCCAGACTTATTTGGCGTTTAATATCAAGCTACGAAAGCCGGTCATGCAAACCGGTCGTTTTGGCCTAACCTGACCGACTAGAGCGCTCTCAAGAGTTTCATACTGTCTATGGGTTCAGCAGACCCAGGTCCTCTGGTCCGTGGCACGTGTAACTGCACTATGTGGTACGTGTTTTTCCTATCCTCTGCCATGGTTTGCTCCAAGGTAATAAATGACACAGTGGCACTGCTTCAATACATTGTCAACCGAGGATAAAGCGTAAGTAAAAACACATCACAAGGATGATCTGTCAACGAGCTACCTGAAAGCCTGCATTTAACGTGCTTCTGGGTTGCATCTTTCTAGAACATGGTGAGATGCGTTCAGCTTAGTGCTGCTTATGCATCAAGTCCAAAACAAGAATACTCCGGGAACAGTCCTTTGTTTCGTGCGTCCAGCATGCATGGAAAACAACCACTTGCGTGCGCCCCCGCTCGCGCGCGTGTAATGTGTGTGTGTGTGTGTGTGTGTGTGTGTTGTGTTTTGTGTGTGTGCGTGTGTGCTTGTGCGTGTGCGTGTGCGTGTGCGTGTGTTGCTTACTTTTGTGTGTGTGTTTGTGTGTTGTGTTGTGATGTGTGTTTGTGTGTGTGCACGTGTGTGTATGTAAGGGAACTGTGTTGTGGTTGTCCACTTCTGCCGGAGAAAGAGATATCCGAGAACGATTAAGGAGAGTGAAGACATATGCAGAACAATGAACAATGAATCAATTTTTTAATGAATCCGGGCCATCTGCCCATTCAAAGGTGAGCAGTGGGAAGGGGAAATTGTAATTAAAAACTAAAGACATTAAGCAAGTAGTAAACATCCGCATCCATAATGACACAAGCTCGCTATATGCACCGATCCAAAGCGTGTGATAGAGAGAGAGAGAGAGAGAGAGAGAGAAGAGAGAGAGAGGTAGAGAGAGGATGAGAGAGAGAGAGAGAGAGAGAGAGAGATAGAGAGAGAGAGAACACTGAACACACTGACATATTTTAATGTGCATTGGACATGGGCCACAGTATATCGCGAGGAAGGGGGCAATCAGTGAGAGAGGAGAGATCTGAGAGGGGAGAGCGAGAGAAGAGAGAGAGAAGGAGAGAGAGATAGAGAGATAGAGAGAGAGAGAGATAGAGGGATGGAGAGAGAGAGAAGAGAGGAGAGAAGAGAGAGAGAGAGAGAGAGAGATGAGCGCTGATGAGAGGGAGAGAGAGAGAGAGCGAGAGAGGAGAGATAGAGGAGATGAGAGATACGAATACGCTGAGGGAGAACGAGAGAACAAGAACAAGAACAACGTTTTTAATGACCTGGCCATCGCCTCATGTAAATGTAACAGTGGGAAGGGAAAATGGGAAAATCCATAACACAAGATTTAAGCAAAGAGAGAGACGAGACTATAGAAGAGAACCGAGCGGACAGAGTACATACATTCAGAGAACATAATTAAACAGGGTAGGCAGAAAGGAGACAGACAGACAGCTTAACAGACAGACAGATTAGACAGAGAGAAACACACATACATCAACCACAGACTGACGAGAACCGAGGTGGTGAGATATAGAAATATGGAGAGGGAGAGAGAGGATGATAGAGAGAGAGAGGAGAGAGAGAGAGAGAGAGGAGAGAGAGAGAGAGGGTGGTGGGCAGAGACAGAGACAGGGACAAGAGAGACGAGTCAACAGAACAAAGAGAGAGACAGAGGCAGAGTGAGATAGAGTCAGAGTGAGAGAGAGTTAAAGTGACATGACGAAACACAAGTAGTACGATTATATTCAACTTCAACTTAATGGCTGACAAAGAGATGAACACGATTATGTACGTGGACGGACGCAAGCTTCACGTTTTATTGAACATACTCAAATTCAGAACTTTTGTAGAGTTGCCAATGATTCAACACAGCTCCTTTTATAATACCAAACCTTCATTTGATGAACCATACATCCATGGTCAAAACCACAATCTTTGTACATGACAACATTGAACATTGTTTGCATACACACACAGTGTACACGCGCACACATACCACAAACCGACATATCATACAGACATACATACACAAAGGCGCGCCACGCGAACACGTAATCATACATATATGACGCTTTAACCCTTTCACGCGATGTCCCATTTGTGCACTACAATTTTTAACACCCAATGCTATAAACCCTTGAAACCAAGGTCTATTATTCAGATGATCTTGTGTTTTCCCCTAAATATTGGAGTCAGTCAAGGATTAATAATAATATAAGAAATTTATCTAGCGCGTATTGCTAGGTGTACTACTCATGCGCTTTACCAAACTAGAATCGCCCCACTACAAAATTACAGACATATCAAACATACTCAGACGCGCTCGCTACCCACCCTCACCCTCACGCTTTGACGCTATTCATCGCATAAAACATGCATCTTCGCACAACACACAAACGGGTCCACGTACACACACACGTACGCGCGCGCGCATCACACCGTACACACACGCACGCACCCACGCACACGCACACTCACGCACGCAGAAGCACGCACACGCACACGCACACGCACACCCACACACACACACACACCACCCACACACTACACAGGACTGACCCTATTCTAAATTGTGCCATAAAGACCCCCACAATTTGCGATGAAATCTTTTTCTGTAGCCAAGTAGTTTTAATGGATTTTGTTGGCTCAAATGATGGCTGGCGTGTGAAAGGATTAATACTTTTAGCAATAGACGTGAAATATCTAGCACTGGAAACAGCAATTGATAACTTTGTTAGACTAGTTTGGCTAATACTTTGGTAATACTTAAATGGCCATGACAGCAGCATTCGAACGCATCTAGCACATTAAAGGCTATAAACGTATACAACGTTTAAAACCGTTACAAAATCGTTGAAGAATGTTCGAAGACTTGTTTTCTGTGAATTTGAACAACAAATTGCAAACACTCCATGTATTTAATACAATCTTTAGAGACAATAAGATTGGTAAACATGGTATGGTGTTGCAATTAGTATACTATACCACTCTAAGCTGTCATGGTCGATAATACTTGATCGTTTTCTTCATGTTTTAGCAAGTAACATGTTTTGTTAGAGCCTCTGCGTTTTTACGTAATAACGCGGTTCACAGACTGCAACAGAAAGTTATAAACTATATTATTCTCACATCTTTTTTCGTTCGCTACGTTGAACCGATGTCACCCGGATCATTGATCATAATTAATATACGTTTGATTTCTAAGCAAGTATGCGTTTTTACAGTACAATGTTAAAATGTATGCTGTTTTCTCAAGATCGTGCTTTCTGCAACGTCAAGAAAAGTACAGGCTATGAAGACGACTGGATCCCAGTATTATCACACGGCTGTGCCGACCATGTCTGTTTGTGTCCTGGTTTTGTCGATTGCATTCACAGTACAAATTAAATAAGAAGTTACCTCAAAGGCTCTAGCCACATCTAGATTTGATTACAAGTGTTTAATCCATCACATATACATGAAGAACCACTGATTGATATATCGCCGATGACTGTCGACCAAACGCAAGGATGGACTGGAGTAATGTAGAATTTTCATATACATAAGAAACAC
>CM065685.1:56050764-56056104 GCA_017654935.2 Phymorhynchus buccinoides | reverse complement strand
TCATTGACAACAGTAAAACACATAAGAGATAAAATAATGCAATGCTCTTAAATATTAATGTATTTTTATTATTTTGCTTAGGTACCGTCACGGTTTATTTTCCATGTTTTTGTGTGTGTTCAACATAGTAAGTAGCTTTTGTTTTTGAAAATAATAAATCTGCTTTAATATTGATTCGTGTGGAATGCATAAGAGTGTTCGTTCATGCCGTAAAAAATGGGATTTCACTTACGAAGATCTTGGCGAGGATCGTCGAGGATAACACTCATATAATAAAACGCATAAGCATGGGATAAATGTAACGTTTTTTGCCTGTCATTTATTATGACAATTTGCTAATAAAGAGAACCGTCTGATGACGATAGATGACCTGTAATTTATTATGACAATTTGCTGATAGAGAGAACCGTCTGATGACGATAGATGACCTGTCATTTATTATGACAATCTGCTGATAGAGAGAACCGTCTGATGACGATAGATGACCTGTAATTTATTATGACAATCTGCTGATAGAGAGAACCGTCTGATGACGATAGATGACCTCTCCCACTTTTGTAAACTATGAACACAGGTATTGATATCCGCAAGTCTTACTGATAGGAATGGCTAAAACCCCTTCTGGAAGTTCGATGCTTGTAACTTCCTCTAATCTGTCACTCTCTTTGACTCTGCCTTTTCCCTTTGCTTGCCTACTATCTTTCTGCCTTTCCGGTCCATTCTCCTGCCTTTTTTCAAGAAACACTTTCAACAACATTTCCTCAAGCCGACGTCGAACATGCCGGGCCTAATTACTTCCTACTTAGGCGCATAACGGCAACATGACGCATCTGCGCTCATAATTGACAAGAAACTTATCTGAGCGATCGAAGAAGAAAAAGAATGGCTAAAATGAATGTGTTAAAATCAATGCAATAAATCATCATTTTAAGCACCATTGTAGCTTGTGATTGCAAAGTTTATGGTTTTCAGTCAGCTGCGTTTTGACTTTTTAATGCAAATCAAATATTTGTATAGCAGGTTTTTTTTAATGTATGTACTATTCCTTGTGCATAAACATATGTCTTTGATAGTGTTTACATTTCAATCACAAAGAGCATACTATCCACCTTGCTATTCTAAGCTGCTGATATTAAAATTTATTTTACGCAAGAAGATACGACGGAAAATAGCAATCTGAAAGACAGCAATATCAAACTGACACCCTTTGCCCATGGCCAGATCTACCGGTGAACCGATCTCCGAGTTATTCAGTTTGAAATGTTCTGTCATGTCCTTTTTGTTTACAACTAATTTTAGACTACACGTCATTTGCAATGTCTTGCGTGTATAGACATGCATACATGGTACGAATCAATTATGCTGTGGTGTTTTGTTGTCTTTAAAAAAATATATTAACAGAGCAAACAAAATGCCTTTAAAAACAAAGTTCACCATTTGCTTAATTAAAGCAGTTACAAAGTCATTGAGTTTGACATTCCACGCGCGCTCACACATATATTCAGAGTAAAACAAAAAAATGTTTATGCTTAAAAAAAGATAGTTGGGATTAACCCTTTCACCGCCAATGTGGTATTTATGCACCACAATGGTTTAACACCCATGTCACTAAAAGACATTGAATGAGGGCCTGTTTTCCGAAGACGCTATTTTCTTTATTTTGGTAGGTAAGGATATGCGGCTATATTCACAATGATGCCCCCAAGAACGATAATCTGTTGACTCAAAAAGCAGTCGTCTATGTTCTTTTCTGTTCCAACTTATCGTTCTTGGGGGCATCATTGTGAATATAGCCGGGCAGGCCTAATGTTAAACACGCCACAGAGGAATTCTCAATATTGCAGATGTATTTTCTCTACCCAGTTACGTTTCATGGGGATTTCTTTCTGACAAAAAAACTGAAAGCGAAAGGGTTAACGCATTCACTCTTCAGTTGCGTCTTTCCAACGGCAGAGAACTCAAGAGAAGAAAGTAGTGTTTTTTGTATTTTTGTATGGTCTGGTCCAACTCATCACAAACCTCAAACAGAAGGCAAAAACAATTTGCAACCAACGTACGTAAGCCAGGGGTGAAATCAATCAAAAAAAGGTACATGTCATGATATAGTTGTGCCACAATTTCGCTCAGCTGATATAAAAGTTCCACCAGGTGTTTCGCGTTCTGCATGTTTTCTCTGACACAATGCGGCATTTCTTGCACAAACCACAAGGACGTTTCTACGTAAAGGTAACACAGGGTGATGATCTTCCATGTCATTTCTGGTCTTAGTCGCGAGCTCCCGAAATCAAAGTACAATCTCAACGTGACTCGTTCACATTGTAGAATATGTACAATAGTTACTAAATCGGTTGGATCCATGTTTGCGGGTTCAAGCAACGAAAGGCCAACCATAGAACCGGGGAAGTAATGTTCCACGTAACGGAAGAATAACCACATTCTACGACGAATTGCCCTTCTGGCGTCTGTGCTTTCAGCCTCTGCTTTGTCGTTTCTCTGTGTATCGTCAGCTCTTTGAGGATCGGTTTGCCTCTGCTGTTGTTCGTCTCTCCGTTGACTGTCACCTCTATGCAATTTATTTCCTCTCTCTGCCATCTCTGGTTTAAGGCACGCTGATATGTAAATGTCCACACACAGTTTCCACATACACAAGAAGAAGAAGAAAAACAAACCCGTCGATCCACTGCCTTTCTTGTTTTAATTACAAATGAAGTCTCAAGTGTAGGTAGTTTTGAGAACAAAAACGCAACTTTTGAGAGCCCGGCTCGACAGTTCAGGCGTGGTCTGCTTAATGCAAAGACATGTAAAACACAGCTCAGCTTAGAAGACTGCTGCGTTTACAGGGGCACCCTGACGGATGCGTTTTCGCAAGACACACGTCGAGATCACCAGGAAAACAACCTTTACAGAGATCGCAACACTCACTTTGCTCTGATTTCCTAGAAATCAAACCGTCAACTCGGCGATTTCTCCTAGGCGGAGGTGCTGGAAGTCAAATTATTTCAGTGACAGAGAATCATTGCTAATGCCTGAGTCGCTTAAGCAAAAATCAGGAAACGTCCACAATACAAGCCATTTTATTTACAGTTTTCTAAAAAGAGTTTCGCTCACAACCAAGGAAATAGCTCCATTTTTTGTATTGCACTGCAAAGAAGAAAAAGCCTCAACCACTCTGAGTGTCCTCCACCCACCCCGTCCAAAATGGCTTCTCTCTCCGGCAACTCCGCCAAGGAGGAATCACCGTTTAGACGGTTTGATTTATAGGAAAACAGAGCAAAATGCGTGTTCCGATAGTTGAAAATGCTGTCTTCCTGGTGATCTCGACATGTTTCTTGCAAAACCTCATCCGTCAGGGTGTCCATTTAAAGCGAAGACACTAAATGCCGTGAACACTGCTCTGGTTCATTTAGAACACATGCACGGAAATAACGCATTAGACGCAGACGCGATATCTCCCTGTTTCAAAGGGGGGAAACAACAACAACAACAACAACAACAACAACAACAACAACATAATAAAAACGTTGTATTAAGGCTCCTACTTGTCTTAATTATAAATTAAGTCTCGATAATATTAAGATAGGCTCCTACTTAAATATTAAACTGGAATTTTTTTTTTAATAGGCCCTGTCTCTATCTGTATCTGTATATGTATCAGTTACGTTGAAGGAGCCTATGAAGACTATTACTTAGCGGAAAGGGGAGAACGCTTTGCGAGTTTTAAAAGTACTGTCCTGATGGTATGACATTGAGTTTAAAGTACTGTCCTGATGGTATGATATTGAGATTTAAATACTGTCCTGATGGTATGACATGAGTTTAAAGTACTGTCCTGATGGTATGACATTGAGTTTAAAATACTGTCCTGATGGTATGATATTGAGTTTAAAGTACTGTCCTGATGGTATGACATTGAGTTTAAAGTACTGTCCTGATGGTATGATATTGAGCTTAAAGTACTGTCCTGATGGTATGACATTGAGTTTAAAGTACTGTCCTGATGGTATGATATTGAGATTAAAGTACTGTCCTGATGGTATGACATTGAGTTTAAAGTACTGTCCTGATGGTATGACATTGAGTTTAAAGTACTGTCCTGATGGTATGACATTGAGTTTAAAGTACTGTCCTGATGGTATGACATTGAGTTTAAAGTACTGTCCTGATGGTATGACATTGAGTTTAAAGTACTGTCCTGATGGTATGACATGAGTTTAAAATACTGTCCTGATGGTATGACAGTGAGTTTAAAGTACTGTCCTGATGGTATGACAGTGAGTTTAAAGTACTGTCCTGATGGTATGACAGTGAGTTTAAAGTACTGTCCTGATGGTATGACAGTGAGTTTAAAGTACTGTCCTGATGGTATGACATTGAGTTTAAAGTACTGTCCTGATGGTATGACATTGAGTTTAAAGTACTGTCCTGATGGTATGACATTGAGTTTAAAGTACTGTCCTGATGGTATTACATTGAGTTTAAAGTACTGTCCTGATGGTATGACAGTGAGTTTAAAGTACTGTCCTGATGGTATGACAGTGAGTTTAAAGTACTGTCCTGATGGTATGACAGTGAGTTTAAAATACTGTCCTGATGGTATGACAGTGAGTTTAAAGTACTGTCCTGATGGTATGACAGTGAGTTTAAAGTACTGTCCTGATGGTATGACATTGAGTTTAAAGTACTGTCCTGATGGTATGACAGTGAGTTTAAAGTACTGTCCTGATGGTATGACATTGAGTTTAAAGTACTGTCCTGATGGTATGACATTGAGTTTAAAATACTGTCCTGATGGTATGACAGTGAGTTTAAAATACTGTCCTGATGGTATGACAGTGAGTTTAAAATACTGTCCTGATGGTATGACAGTGAGTTTAAAATACTGTCCTGATGGTATGACAGTGAGTTTAAAGTACTGTCCTGATGGTATGACATTGAGTTTAAAAGTACTGTCCTGATGGTATGACAGTGAGTTTAAAGTACTGTCCTGATGGTATGACAGTGAGTTTAAAGTACTGTCCTGATGGTATGACATTGAGTTTAAAGTACTGTCCTGATGGTATGACAGTGAGTTTAAAGTACTGTCCTGATGGTATGACAGTGAGTTTAAAGTACTGTCCTGATGGTATGACAGTGAGTTTAAAATACTGTCCTGATGGTATGACAGTGAGTTTAAAAGTACTGTCCTGATGGTATGATATTGAGTTTTAAAGTACTGTCCTGATGGTATGACAGTGAGTTTAAAGTACTGTCCTGATGGTATGACAGTGAGTTTAAAGTACTGTCCTGATGGTATGACAAGTTTAAAGTACTGTCCTGATGGTATGACATTGCGTTTAAAGT
>CM065685.1:56030764-56048264 GCA_017654935.2 Phymorhynchus buccinoides | reverse complement strand
TACACAAACGCACAAACGCACTCTCTCTCTCTCTCTCTCTCTCTCTCTCTCTCTCTCTCTCTCTCTCTCTCTCTCTCTCTCTCTCGCTCTCTCTCTCTCTCTCTCACACACACACACACACAGTCACACGCACACAAGACACACGTACACACACACACACACACACACACACACACACACACACACACACACACACACAGGCGCGCGCACAAAGACGCGCGCACACATGCACTCACGAACACACACACGGACACGTGCGCGCACACACACACACGGACACGTGCGCGCACACACACAGACACAGACAGCCAGCCAGCCAGCCAGCCACATACGCAAACACATACATATAAACTATCCACACATATCATGAAGTTTGTATCCTGACTTTCGGTCATAAATAATATTAGGCCTAAATAGAGTCGTAGACAGTAGTATGCTTTAAAATGAGTGAAATACTCAAAGTACCACGTACAAAGAATGAGATGATCTACTGTCATTTAGGACTATCATGTTTAAAATAAAATTACATTAGACAACCGTTCAGAGCAATAAAACAAACAATGAATTAAAAAACAACCTGCAACATCATTAAGATATTGAAACATAACTGTTTCATCTTCATGCTGCTCTCTGAAAGATAAAACAAAAAAATAACATAACTTTATGATAAAGTCACCATTGTCATTTATGAGCTATAAAAGCGGTCTTCTTTCATTAAATGAGTTGTCTTGCAGTCCTAAACGTGGCCATAACCAATACTGATTTTATTGTATTAAATATCCGTAAATGACATTGACGTTAGTGGTTTTAGAATGCCCATAGTCAGTTGGGAGCACTAGTGTACTAGTGTACCTTGATTATGCATAGGCAAAGAACATTGGGTTTCGTATGTGTGTGTGTGTTCATCTACTTTTTATGATAAATTAAACCAAAGAGCTTAAATGAAACATTGTTTTTAATGGATATGATACTTCTCAAGTTAAAGGAAATAAGTATGTATTTATTTTATTTTTGAGTTTAAAACGGGTATGCCATTTACTAGTTATCCTCATTGTGACGCTTGTAATTATTTTACACACAGAAACAAGAACAGAGAAGCTGGAAGAGAAGGACTTTACCCATCACCATGATAGCAGGAGATTACTTTGTTCTTTGCCACAGGCGTTTAAATGTTATCTACCCTTGACAGAAAATGCTAGATGGTTCATTGGAAGATTCCCTTCATTAAAACAGTCCACAGATTGTTTGCAAATTGATTTTTTGTATGTGCTGAGTTTCACACTGCAGTGCTTGATTTTATGAAGTTCTACTAAAGCTTAAGTAGGAAACAAAACATTATTACTTTCTAAATTAAGTAAATCGGTTTACTGAATTTAGAAAGTAACGTTAAGTTTCCACTTAACCTTTAGCAGAACTTCATAAAATTAAGAGCTGGTCTCTACTGCGTTTCTAACATTCACATAATCATACAAAAACATAAGAAGTAATGTATGAACGTCCACGAATTGATTAAACTCTGTGTAAAAATACGCTTGATTAAGAAGGGCATTACCTACTTACACACATATGTATATGCTGATATTTTGTTTTTTAAAGTGCGCCTGGCTAAAACAAACTACATCAAACAAGAACATTGGAACTTCACATATGCCTAGGTACAAAACCCAGAGAACTCAAGAGACTGAAGTAATGTTTTCCGTACTTGTTAATGCAAATGTCCAACTGATCCCAAACCTCTGTCAGAAAGAAGCGATACGATTCAACCGTGATCTTCATGCCCGTGCTTGTAGCAGTGTTCCGAATAACTATCATACGTCGATCCAGCTCTCTCACAATGTTTCTCAAGCCATATAAGACATGTACCAATGCTCTCGCCATAGCAATATTTTCTCTGACGAGAGGAGCCATTTCATACACAAACCACAGAAGCATTTCTACGTAGAGGTAATACAGAAACCTCATCTTCCATGTCAGTTCTAATTTTGGTCTCGGACACTCGAGATAACGGTGCCAAGAAATCAATCCACTTTCGCATATGATAAGTTCTACAATGTTCGACATAATCATCGGGTTCGTTGCTTTGAGATGCCGAAGCGATTGGACAATGTCCGTCAGCAGCCCAGGGAACTGGACACCAATGAGGAGGCTGACCATGTCGATCCTAAGCTTAGCTCTTCTCTGTAGATTGTCTGCTCCTAGATCGATGTCTGCTCTGTGTGGGGTGTCTGTTCTTCGTTCAATGTCCACTCTCTGTGGATTGACTGCTCTCTGTATATGTTTCGCTCTCTGTGGATTGTCTGCTCTTTGTTCAATGTCTTCTCTCTGTGGATTGTCTGCTCTTTGCTCAATGTCTTCTCTATGTGGATTGTCTGCTCTTTGTTCAATATCTTCTCTTTGCTCTTTGTTCAATGTCTTCTCTCTGTGGATTGTCTGCTCTTTGTTCAATGTCTTCTCTCTGTGGATTGTCTGCTCTTTGTTCAATGTCTTCTCTGTGTGGATTGTCTGCTCTTTGTTCAATGTCTTCTCTCTGTGGATTGTCTGCTCTTTGTTCAATGTCTTCTCTCTGTGGGTTGTCTGCTCTTTGTTGAATGTCTTCTCTCTGTGGATTATCTGCTCTTTGTTCATTTTCAGCTCTCTGTGGATTGTCTGCTCTTTGTTCGTCGTCCACTCTCAGTAAATGACCTTGTCTCTGATGATGTTCTTCTCTACCTGGAACACTATCTCCCTCTTGAGTGTCATCTTGAGGCACATTATCTCCTCTCTCTGCCATCTCTGATTTAAAACGTTCTGTTATTGTTACAAACAGTAAGAAATGTCGACCACTGCCTTTCGTTTTGAAATTACAAACACACACAGTGTAGACAGTTATGAGAAACACCAACATATGAAAGACTAAATCTACTGTTTCTGAGTAGGCTCGTTCTCCGTAATGAGCAAGGATGTTAAATTAAGCACAGCTGAGCCGTGAACACTGCTCTGATTCATATCTGATGCATGCAAAACGCTCCCACATGCAAAAACAAATGTCCTCCTGTGTTCGAGGAACAAAAAAAAGAAGTTAGAGAATGATGTTGGATTAATACTTTTAAGACAAATGCCCCAACATTGGATATTTCGTATTACTATGTCTATAAAATATATCTCTTTCTATGTGTCTGTCTGCCTGCCTGCCTACATATATGTCTGTCTCTCTCCCTCGTTCTCTCTCTCTCTCTCTCTCTCTCTCTCTCTCTCTCTCTCTCTCTCTCTCTCTCTCTCTCTCTCTCTCTCTCTCTCTCTCTCTCTCTCTCTCTCTCTCTCTCTCTCTCTCTCACTCGCTCTCAAGCGCGCGCGCGCGCGCGTCTTCTCTTTAGCATGTTAAATAATCTTTTGGGAGAACTTCCTACATTTCAAGAATTGTTTTTGTTCAAGACTGATGCCACATTAGATTTGTAACTGTTGTACATTATGCATTCAGACCCTGACGGGAAATGTATATTTGCAATGGTAGGACGTTTCCATAGGCCGCGAGACCTAGGCCATTGGAAACCATTCCCTATTATTCTCCTCTGCTCTACTCTCTCTCTCTCTCTCTCTCTCTCTCTCTCTCTCTCTCTCTCTCTCTCTCTCTCCCTCTCCCTCCCCCCCTCTCTCCCTCCCTCTCTCTCTCTCTCACTATCTCCCTCTCTCTCTCTCTCTCTCCCTCCCCCTCTCTCTCCCCCTCTCTCTCCCCCTCTCTCTCTCTCTCTCTCACTATCTCCCTCTCTCCCTCTCTCTCGCTCTCGCTCTCTCTCTCTCTCTCTCTCTCTCTCTCTCTCTCTCTCTCTCTCTCTCTCTCTCTCTCTCTCTCTCTCTCTCAGAATACCATGTGCTTTGTTGCCCTCTGTTGCAATATATTTGGGAATTATTTATTCCTGAAAGTATCCCCCACCTCCCTCACTGGTTTGCTTTCTTCGTATGGAAGGATTTTAAAAACACACTAACGCACCACGATTAAGTCCTTTATTTTGTTTCTGGGTAGCTGTGACCCACATACAAATGTCCCCGACTTCAAAGCGAGGCTACTCTTTAAAATGATGTTTCGGTTTGAATTTTGGGGTATTTGCATGAGATTCAGACCTGGTCAAAACAAGATTTCTTTCCAGCTATAAGAGGGAAACCCGTGAAACCCGTGATTTTGACACGTGATCTGGTGGGTCTTTAACATTCGTAGCGTAATGCTCAGTTGCCTTTGTATATTAGATTTCATACCCAAACAATGTCAGTTATTTGCCACGCACCTTAGAAGTTTATATAACAGGAATACAATAGCAAACATCGGCTGATGATTGATGTGTAGTGTGATGCTCCCAAGGTCGGTTTCTGTTATTTCCTGAACACAATATGGGTTATTGTTTCGCCCACACCATGAACATAGACATCGGGAGTAAAACAAGTTACTGAGCAAGATATTGGGTCAGAAATAC
The DNA here is from genome assembly GCA_017654935.2 of Phymorhynchus buccinoides. Lineage (NCBI taxonomy): Eukaryota > Metazoa > Mollusca > Gastropoda > Neogastropoda > Raphitomidae > Phymorhynchus > Phymorhynchus buccinoides. Next base: position 56,043,819 of record CM065685.1, on the reverse strand, counting down.
GGGAGAGAGAGAGAGAGAGAGAGAGAGAGAGAGAGAGAGAGAGAGAGAGAGAGAGAGAGAGAGAGAGAGAGAGAGAGAGAGAGAGAGAGAGAGAGAGAGAGAGAGAAGAGAGAGAGAGAGAGAGAGAGAGAGAGAGAGAGAGAGAGAGAGAGAGAGAGAGAGAGAGAGAGAGAGAGAGAGAGAGAGAGAGAGAGAGAGAGAGAGAGAGAGAGAGAGAGAGAGAGAGAGAGAGAGAGAGAGAGAGAGAGAGAGAGAGAGAGAGAGAGACATATAATATTGTAACACACCACTCTTCACAAAATATTATTAGGCAGACTCGCATCACAAAATGCACAGACAATAGAAACGTGTCCACAAATGTTCTTTTTATTCAAACCTTAATCGTGTTTACGTGATTAGCACTAATTCATCATATTATAATGTTTTATGGTTTATCTTGCAAGACATAATTTGATTTCATTGACCAACTCTCAATCACTTTGTATCGTGTTTTATCCACGCAAACGTTACAGACTGTATACAATGTCGAACGCACTATGTAGAACATATTTAACAGGGAATCAATGAAAGTGCACACGCACGCACATAATCATTACGTACATTGTAAATACATTGCATACATGCACAAACATACACCCACATATATGCATATACACACACGCACGCATTGCACATGCACACACCCACATACACACGTGCACACACACACACACACACACACACACACACACACACACACACACACACACACACACACACACACACACACACACACACACTGTCCGCAGATAATAACATGCTGATAGTAATGGTCAACCTAGCTCGCCAGTTTGACCGCCAGGTGGCAACCAACTCAATAAGGGCTTATCACATGATATCTGTAGTTGGGGGTAGAGAAAGAGAGACAGGGAGGGACTCCTCTACCCACCTCTCTCTCTCTCTCTCTCTCTCTCTCTCTCTCTCTCTCTCTCTCTCTCTCTCTCTCTCTCTCTCTCTCTCTTTACCCCCAACTAAGAATAAAGAGTTAGCCCCACTCGAGCGTTATACCACCTGGCGGTCAAAACAGCCAGCTAAGTCCATACACATTAGTGCTACATATAGTCAAAGATACGAACATCCTTCAAAGTCAGTGACACAAATCCAAGCAATGGGCACATAGGCTACATGCATGGTTAGTTACGGTTGCTCGAAGCACTTTACAATCTTACAAAAATGGAATTGCGACAGTTGTTGACAACTGTAAAACCACAAAGGCAACAACATAATCATGTAGGCCTACAATGCTGTTAATAGACTGAAAACGTTGATTTTGCTCGGGTACACTGGACACTGGACAACTTTATTTGACAAGGATACGAATAAATATGACGGTTTTGTTTCCATAGTACTTTGTTCCACGTAGGAGCCTAATTTAGACAAATAATTCCGGCTGTAAAGTTGTTTCATAATTATGTAACACATTGGGGTGTGTATTCCTGCTCTAAGAAATCGGGTTCTGTTATCTTTACAGATATAGCTATATTCATGAGAAAATCACACACACGAAAAGAACAAACTTGTCACATAATTCACATCTGCATTGGGTGACAAGCTGTTGACGGAAAGAGTTGCACGTCTTTCTCAATTCTTTATTAAAACAAAATGGACAAAGCAGGTATACATTATATAAGATATCCGTAGAAATACTGATGTTTTTGACTAACACTGAACTCAACTGAACGGAATTGAACTGTACTAATGTCAGTGTCTTTAATGTACGCCCAGATCGATACGATAATAATGATAATAGTATCGTTCGCACTTTTGTACCTTGTTACTGTTTTAACAAAATGCGTAGTTTTTTTGTTTTGTTTTTGTGTTTTTCCAAACAATGATCTCTTGAACAAAGTTAATAAATATATAATGGTAAATATTTCATTTATTAAAACAAAGGCTAAAAACAGATGGCGTGTGTGTATTGAAATTAATATAACAAGTCTTCACTGTGTTTATGACTCTCATACAATCATACAGACATAAAAAGTATTCGGAAAGTGAATCACTTTCTTAAGCATTAAAACAAAAAAAATTAAAAGCAGAATAGTATTACGCACATAGGCCTACACGCATGCGTTGATTAAGCAAAAAGTAGGGTATCCTGAAGGTTAACAATTCATTAGTTAAAAAAACACATTCAAATTTCGCCTTTAGACTGAGCGGCGTAGCTAGCCGATTTCACCGCCAGGTGGCAACCCACTCAATAGGGTCTAATCCTAGTGATATCCTTAGGTGTAGAGAGAAAGATAGAGAGGGAGATGAGACCCTCCCTCTTTATCTCTCTCTCTCTCTCTCTCTCTCTCTCTCTCTCTCTCTCTCTCTCTCTCTCTCTCTCTCTCTGTATTCCCAACTAAGGATATCACGAGATAACCCCCTATGGAGTTGGTCGCCACCTGGCGGTGAAATCGGCGAGCTAGGTTTAACATTAGCTTAAAAGAATGCATTCAATAAAAGCATTGAAACTTCACCTGCGCCTGCCCAAATTCCGAGAACTAAAGAGACTGAAGTAATGTTTTTCGTACTTAATTATACAAACGTCCAACTCTTTCCAAACCTCTTTCAGATGGAAGCGACATATCTCCACCATGGAAGTCACGTCTACGTTAGCAGGGAGGTCCCGAAACGAGATCATAACCCGATTCAGCGCTTCCACAATTTCCCTCAAGTCGCGTAAAAGATCCACCAGCGTTGCCGCCTTGGCCACGTTTTCTCTGACGTAGGAAGGCTTTTCATACACAAAACACAGGAACGTTTCTACGTAAAAGTAAGACATGATAGTCATCTTCCACACCAGTTCCCTCTTGGGTCGCGGGCTCTCGATATAGGGGTACAAAGTCACCATGTTTCCTTCGCATCTTATAAGTTCTACAATGTTCGACAAAACCGTTGGGTTCTGGTTTGGGGCCTGGGAGAAAGACTCGGCGAAATCAGTTAGTAATCCTTGGAACTGACTTTCCGTGAAGAAGGTGACCAGAATCGTTCTAAGTTTAGCTCGGTTCTTCCCGTCACTGTTCGTTCCTTGTTCGTAGTTTGCTCTATGATGTTCACAGTGCGTTCTTCGTTCTTTGTCCGCTCTCCGTGGATCGTCTGCTCTTTGTCCAATGCCTGCTCTCAGTGGATTATCTGCTTTCTGTTCATCATTCATTCTCTGGGGATTGTCTGCCTTCCGTTCATCGTGCGCTCTCAGTGGATTATCTGCTTTATGTTCATCATTCATTCCCTGGGGATTGTCTGCTTTCCGTTCATCATCTGCTCTCTGTGGATTATCTGCTGTTTGTCCATCGTCTGTTTTCTCCGGCTTGTCTGCTCTCTGTTCACTGTCTGGTTTCTCTGAATTGTCTACTCTTTGTTCACTGTCTGGTTTATCTGAATTGTCTACTCTTTGTTCACTGTCTGGTTTCTCTGAATTGTCTACTCTTCGTTCACTGTCTGGTTTCTCTGAATTGTCTACTCTTCGTTCACTGTCTGGTTTCTCTGAATTGTCTGCTCGTTGCTCATCGTTTCCTTTCTGTGTACCGTCCATTCCTTGTTCGTCGTCTTTCCCTTTTTCTTGCGGATTGTCTCTTCTCTGTTCGCCGTTCACTCTCTGTGGATAATCTTCTCTGTGCCGATCGCCGTGTCTCTGCTCCTCTTCTACTTCTCCATTGGGAACGCTGTCGCCATTTTGACCGTCAGCTCGAAGCACGTTATCTCCTCTCTCCGCCATCTCTTATGCAGGGTACACTGTTATTTAAAATAATGTACACAGTTCTCCCTGCACCTGTTTGTCTGACCTTTTTTGGGGTTTTAATTAAATAACAAAACAGCACACAACACTAATGCAGAAAGCTACAGTGGAAATCCTCGATAAACCGTTTATGAGCAAAAACTGTTGTTAATAAGTGCAGGCAGACAAACGGGTACGTTTAGGAACCCACTGCTTATAAAGCGAAGAGGTGTATGCTGCCGTGAGTACTGCTCTTTGTCATGTATAACGTCATGCATGACCTGCACGTGCATTATATTTCTTGTATTCAGGAAAATTAAAAAAATAAAGCGAAGAGGTGTGAAATGTCGTAAACACTGCACGTATTCATTGACAACGTCATGCATGACTCAGACCTGAATTATATTTCGTGTCTTGGGGTAAAATTTAAAAAAAAGAGATACATACATTTAGGCATCCTAACCTAAAAAGACAATCAATAGTAATTGAAAAAGTTCAGAGAAGAGCCACGGAATTAGTTAAAGCATGTAACAATTATGTCTTATGAGGAACGTTTAGACTTTCTAAAATTATCATATTTAAAAGGAAGAAGGCTTAGGCGGGATATAATTCAATAATAATAATAATAATTGTACATTTATTTATAATTCAAGCATATTATAGAATTGTACATACTGTTGATCATGTAATTTTCAATGACTTTTTCATGAAAAGTACAATAGATAAAACAAGAAATAGCGATGGTAAGTTGTTTCTTAACAGATCCAGTACTAACATCCGCAAACTTAAAACCCGTTTTTTTACCAACCGTGGTGTTCAAATGTGGAATGATCTACTAATTAATATAAAGAATGCACCTAACATTAATTATATCAAAACTCTTTTGGACGAAAACCCAAATTTGAAAACAAAATTTAAAAGTTTTGATGAATAAACAAAGCCATTCCTAAACATAAAATAACTTTTTGATTAGTTGTATTTTAAAGAGACGCAAACCACTGATATGCCAACAGTCTAATTCATTGAGAAGGTGTGTAACACGGCCGCGATGCCTATACATAGCCTTGTATCTACTTACCTACCTACCTTCCTACCTATTTCGTCCTTAGATAAAACGACTCTTGTTCACAAAATGGCGTTACAGGGCCAGACCTCATAATCTATACAGAGCATTTTATTTTTTTTTAAATGTGGCCAAGTGACCAGAGCAGTATTTGACGATTAAAACTGATATTAAAACACATGCACTATATATGAATACGAACATCGACAGTTCACTTCTACTATTACTAGGCTACTACTACCGTTGCTGCTCCTGCTTCCACTACCATTATTTTATGTAACAAATCAAAGCTAGAAAATATTGCCTGAGAGTACGCTTGCAGTGTCTATATCTACACCTGGCTACTACAAAGAAGGGAAAGAAGAAGAGATTTGTAACGTTCGTCACATTTCTTGATATATACACAAAGAAAAAAGTTAAGCACCCCCCCGTCATTTTCAGTTTGACAAACTGAAATGCTGTATTGATTAAAACTGTTAAGTGTAGTATATTTCTTTATTTGTTTTTTATTGAAACGAACACATTCCCAACATGAAAACACAAGAATACATTTTCTGAATGTTAAACATAACATGATATTGGTCCAAAAAGATTGATACCATTTTCACATGAAAAAAGAGTCGTGAAAAGTATGGTCAGTGCCCAAAAATGGGGCTTATTCAAAGCGACAATTTGATTGGAAAACAATGCCATGGGTGTCCATAAACCAAAAATCAAGAAAATGTTCAGTAGCGCGTGAAGCCACCCTGAGTCTGGATGACTGCCTCGACCCGGCGTCGCATCCCTCCGGTCAGGCGCTGGATCTGCTGCATTGTCAGTTGCCGCCACTCCTGATGCAGGGCTGCTTCCAGTTGCCGCAGATTTTGTGGCAAAGGGTCCAAGTTCTGCAACCGGCGGCCAATCATGTCCCAGATGTGCTCCAGCGGATTGAAGTCAGGGCTCATGGCAGGCCAGGGCATGGTTGGCACCGCTTCCTGCTGGAGATAGTCTGTCACTGCTCGAGCACGGTGGGGCCTAGCGTTGTCATCCATGTACAGAGGTCAGTGACATGCAGCAGGAATCGGCTTTCATCGGACCAGTGAATCCTTCTCCAGTTCCTCAGGTTCCATCCCCTTCGCGCGATACACCACTGCAAACGCTCTCTTTTGTGGTGGTCAGTCAACTTTGGGCGCTTAATCACCCTCCTCGCTCTATAACCATGTTCTTTTAGGCGGTTCCTCACTGTTCTCGTGGAAAATCGTCTGTTGGGCAGCCACTGTCGTTTCAAGTTGGTGCTTGTAGAGAATGGTTCACGGCGTACCAGGCGAAGCAGTGCTCTGTTTTCGCGTTGTGTTGTCACACGGGGTCGGCCAGATCGTGGGCGGTCCTGAACACTGTTGGTTTGCTGGTGTTTCCTCACCAGCCGGCTGATAACAGTGTGGTCGAAGCCAAGTTGCCGTCCGATTGCTTTGAAGGACATTCCAGCTGAATGCATTCCAATAACTTGCCATCTTTGCGCCTCTGTTATTCTCCTTCGTACCATATTCAATTGAAAGGAATAGCTTTACTCTAAAGCAGCTGTGAGTTTAGACACTGAGAACTCAGCAAACTTGCTTTTTGCAACAGTACAGAAATCTGATTGCACGTGCAAGCCACACCCTGACCTAGCTTCACAGACAGGTGAGACTGGTTTGGTTCCATCTATGGAACACCAATGTTGTCCAAACATATACTTTTGGGTCATTATTAGTTATCATCAATTTTTGGCGGACGGAAATATGAGGGGGGTGCTTAACTTTTTTCCTTGTGTATAGTTATCCAGCTCAGTCTTGGTTTCCTGGAAAATACACCGACACGCATCAACCATGCCTACCAATCCTTCCATCCCGTTCATGGCACTGGCTTTTTCACGAACAATGTCCATACCTTGCGATATTCTATCCACGAAATCACCCTGGTACTTTTTGAAATGCTGCAGCCTCTTCTTCAGGTCTTCCGGGCTTCCCGTTAGCCAAGACGGTAATTCGTCTAGCTCACGTTCTACGTGGAAAAATGCTGAAGCGATTGCTTTCCACAAGGACTTCAATGTTTTGGTTTTGATACACTGTTCGTTGACTTTGCGTTGTTCGTCAGCTAGAACACTCTGTATCTCGTGTCTGGGCAGGGAGGGGCTATATCCCATAAGCCGCGACACCACATATTGAAACACAACTAAGGAGGACAGCAGTCCACGGAACTGTTCTTCAGTGGCTCTGGTAAAGCGTACGACTCTGTGTTCCTTCTTCTCAGTTGCTTGCAAAATATCGCCGTTCTGCCGATTTTCACTTTCTTCCATCTTTGCTTGAAAACAATGGGTTCTGGTGGTGACGAAGCTACAAACTGAAATGCAGTACCACAATAGATTTGATAATGATAAACAATGCAATGCGTGACGCGTGAGCTCTATCCTCTCGGTAAACTCGTTTTCGAGATGTGCACTTAAAATGATCTTATCCAAGTCCATTTCTGATAACGTGAAAACATGAAATTGAATGGAGTGAACACATATTCAAATGACCTTTAAGTGCATTGAAAGCTCTCTCTCTCTCTAACTCTCTCTCTCTCTCTCTCTCTCTCTCTCTCTCTCTCTCTCTCTCTCTCTCTCTCTCTCTCTCTCTCTCTCTCTCTCTCTCTCTCTCTCTCTCTCTCCCTTTCGCACTCTCTCTCGTTCGTCCCCATCTAGAATACTGCTGCTCAGTCTGGAGTCAATACCATCAGGACCAGACAATGGAGGTCGCAATGGTGCAGTGTAGAGCAGCGTGCGTTATCGGTGTGCATGCCTACATATGCAATATCCACGCTTGTTCTGTAATACGTGACACACACGCACACGCATACGCGCACACACACACGCGCACGCACACGCACACACACTCACACTCACGCGCACGCACACACACGCGCGCGCGCGCGGGCGCACACACGCGCGCGCGCACACAGAGAGAGAGAGAGAGAGAGAGAGAGATAGAGAGAGAGAGAGAGAGAGAGAGAGAGAGAGAGAGAGAGAGAGAGAGAGAGAGAGAGGGGCGGAGAGAGAGAGAGAGAGAGAGAGAGAGAGAGAGAGAGAGAGAGAGAGAGAGAGAGAGAGAGAGAGAGAGAGAGAGAGAGAGAGATAGATAGTGTGATAGAGAGACAGACAGACAGAGACTGACAGAGAGAGAGATACAGAGACACAGCTAAAACAGAGAGAAGCGGATAAAGTGCGCATGCATGGCTGTGTGAATGGGTGCATACTTGCGATAATTTATATTTATGCATAATCATGTTGATAGGTATGCACATCAATGTGTTAGCTACCACATTGCTTGTGTGTAATCTGAGTATTACTAAAAAACATACTGACCAAACAGAAAGAAAGAAAGATAGATATACATACATATATGTCACATACAAACATGCATATTATACACAAAGGCAAGCAAAAGCAGAAATGCGAAGCACAATTTTCAGAAAACCACAACTGAAGGATAAACATTCACAATATCATTTGAAGTCGCAGTTTTATTCATGATCGAAATGCTTATCTGCCGTAAGCTTTAAACAAAACCTACAATATCACACATCACACAAGTCTTAATATTTTATGTTGACCACTACATGACAACTTTCTGCTCTCGGATATTCGGCCTGTACAATATTTGATCTTAATGTCGTAGCCGTGTTCATTTCAATGATTTTTCTTCTTTTAAACCGGTTTTTTTTTTATAGAATAAAATGCAAAGCAATATCAAACGTGTTAAAAACGTCCAAATAGTACAGCCATGTTCTGCAAAACAATGTGAGCATTATTTTAAGATCTGATGAAAAACATTACCCTGCAAAAGCAAACCGTCGTTCATGATCATATTGGCTGAATTTAAACATGGAAATTCCAAACGGAAAACAAAGAAACTTACGACCTATACACCAGTTCATTATAATTGTATGATCTGGTCAATCAAACGAAGTCAATATCAATGGCTTCGATTGTCCTTATATCGCCTAAGATTCATTTTCAGTCTGCAGATAACAACATAATCTGAAAAAGTGGGGATTTAGTGAAATATCCATGTCGTTCTGTGTCAAACGATATTCCCAAATCAGTTTGAACACATCTACTAATTTTTAAAATGAAGATTGCTTTTAAATAGTTCATGGAACAAGAATCAACGATTGGGAAGTACGCACCATTTGTGTCATTAAAAACAATCTTCGAAAATGAAACAAATGTTCGTCTATCTACCTCGTATAATTATAGCACAAGAATAAACCAGTTCCGAAAAAGAAAAGCAATCGAACACTGTTAACAAAAGAAAACAGAATGGTAAAAGAGAAGGCGTGATCAACCTTTTAAAGCACACATTAAAATGATGAAAGTCACATCTGCCGAGACGGAGAGACAATAAGATCATGGTATCGATGTTCACAGAGGGAGATACACCTGTCCAACTCCGCCTTACTTTTCCACAGCATACGACGACATGCATTAATTGAGCTTACTGTTTCGCTTGGCAAGGGCATCATAGGCAGCAGTGCAGCGATGCTAATGTCTGTGTTGTACACGTTTTGTTTCCAGTGATGCAGCCAACGCAGCGCTTCCACCAAAGCATTTGGCACGCCTGTCATCACGGTTCTTTTCTCCACCAAAATGTCCAACTGACGTTCTGCATTGAAAAAGGACGAACTGATCAGTTTCAGCAGATCCAAAGCGCTCGCGTTGTTCTGGAACTTGCCTTCAAATTCGACATGCTCACCAGCCAATAAATTAGTGACATCATTTTCGTGAATTGATTTGACGTATTTATCCCCGAGGCGTAAATACATGTGGTTATGGGCAGAAAGCTTCTTTAGATCAAGGTGCCGTCCGTCAATAAATATTTGGACAAACTGGTCAAATCTGTGCCTTCGATCTGGTCTTGGCTGCTTCGCCCCTCCTTGCGGATATTTTGGGGGATGTTTCACACCCTGTGGATCCTGTTGGTGGCTTCCCACTCTCTCTGTATCTCCTCCTACTTCACGTAACCACCTGTTTGTATAAAAAAAATCGGTGTTCGTTAAAAGCAAGTTGCCAAGTTCTCATTACAAAATGACATTTATAATAGAAAACAATGCAAAACTGACCTAAATAGTGCATGCATGTCTGTCTGTCTAATGCATCAGTATATACAAATATGTGATATTAGACAGATCAATATAACTGTGTAAAATTGGGGAACATCTACTCTTAGGTCAAAACGATCGACACAGGGAATCCCCAAGGATCTGTAATATGAACATTATTATTTATTATCTTAATTTATGATCTACCAAACTATCTATCCAAGACAACAAAATCCTGTGCAATACGCAGATGATAACGCTGTATCGGTCAATGCATTCTAAGGAAACATATTAATCAATGCAATTTTGTATTTATGTTCAGATCATATACCAAAGAGAACTTGATAATCTAAATCAATATATGAAAGAAAATGGATTGATGTTATCAAATGAAAATATATTCCTAATGCTTTTCAATAATGGTGAAAATCTCTACTCATCTCAGTTAGTATTGGATGGAAGCCCTCTTTTGTATATTTGTATATTTGTATATTTGTATATAGTTGTATATTTGAAATCAAAATTAAATTGGAAAGTTCATAATTATTAAATAATTATTTGATTTCAAAAGCGAGAACAATATTTAACTTAAAAAACAAAACAAATTTGTAACTAAACAATAATGGAGTCAAAATACCAAAACATTACTGCATCCTGCAATTTATCTAGTCCGATCAGTGCTATCCTATGGGCAAAAGGTTTATTTCAGTGCTTCAAATACTAATTTAGATAAGTTAAAAGCATAGACAGTAACGCTATCAAACTAGCACTTACTATTCCTATGCACAATAACATGCTTAGAACACACCAAGAGAGCAATATACACCAGCAATTAGAAGATTTATTTTTTATTATTATTATTATTATTATTATTATTATTATTATTATTATTATTATTATTATTATTATTATCATTATTATTATTATTATGGTGTTAAGAAAGCTCTATGTGGGAAGGATTCGCCCCGTCCTCGAGTACGGAATGGCTGCACCATGCTCAGCTGCCAAATCCAACACAGAGAAGTTGAGCAGAATACAGAACCAGGCATTGAGGAGGATGACTGGAGACATGATAAGCACCTCTATCTCTGAACTGGAAACAACTACAGGTTTACAGTCCATCGAAGAGAGACGAGACATCAAGGTGTTGACTCAAGCTGCAAACTTCAAAAGACTTCAGGACCATCCAATGTACAACCGCATGAATCAAGCAACAAAGGGGAGGCTTACAAGATCTAACTTCTTCCAGCAAAGCAGGACCCTGGAAAGGAGAGACCCAGAATTGTTGGACCACATGCTCAAACCTATCCCACCAATCACGACTCTCCCATCATGGAAACGAGAACAGCTACCACCCATCTTCTGTGAAGTTCCAGGGGTGGTGGGCAGAGATTCTTAACCAGAGCCAGAGAGGAAGTCACTGACGCTGGAGTACATCAACATCAAGCACCCAGAGGAGCAGTGGACCCATGCTTTCACAGACGGATCTGCGACTGAAGCCGTCCGAGATGGAGGGGGTGGAGTGTACATCAGGTACAGAGATGGAGGGGGTGGAGGGTACATTAGGTAAAGAAAGACACCTCAAAATAGCAACTGGAAAATACTCAACAAATTTGAAAGCGGAAACCGAAGCACTCAGAGCAGCAACAACAGAAATCAGAGCCAACCTACCACGAACCAAACCCAAAGTGGTCCTCTTCACAGACGCTCTTTCAGTCCTGAGTGCACTTCACAACACCCGTCAGAAAGATATAAACGAGTTGTCAACAGCACTGATGGACCTCTCGGCACAAACACATTGGGTCCTGCAGTGTGTCCCAGCACACTGTGGGATCCATGTCAATGAGCAGGCGGACAGGCTGGTGAAGGAGGGATGGCAGCTGGAACAAGAGGACAGACAGGTATTTCCGAGGAAAAGCCCTGTCCCATAAGAAATGGAAACAGCGCCATCCAAAATGTAACCCGGCTGATCCCTACCACAAGCTCAGCAGAACGGACCAGGTCATCCTAATCAGGCTGAGAACAGGGCACAACAGACTTCGTGCCCACCTTTTCAGCAAATTTAGAATTGGAGAGACCGAAGCATGCCCATGCGGAGCAGACCTCATGAATGTGGAGCAAGTTCTTCAATATTGCCCACTCCACAATGCCCCCAGACAAGAAATGTGGCCAGACCCAACACCGCTGAGGGAAAAGCTGCCCGGAAACCTAACTAATCTCCAGGCGACTGCTGCATTTGTGCGGGCTGCTGGCATCTCCATCTGATGTGATCGATGAAGAAGAAGATTATTATTTTTTTTTATTTTTTTTTAAATTATTATTCTATTATTATTATTATTATTATTATTATTATTATTATTATTATTATTATTATTATTATCATTATTATTATTATTATTATTGTTATTATTATTATTATTAAATTAAGTTTCAAATATATAGTCAGATGTCTTTCTGTTGACAATAATACCAACAAATGAAACATTCATAAATCCAGTGACTGATGTTCCGAAAAGAGCAAAAACTAATATTTATGTAGCCAATCAATCAATAATTATGCTGAAGACATTATGAGTAAAAGTAAGGTAGATATCCATAATGTCTCAACCATGCCTATTATACCACTAATACCACCATGGGAACAAAGAAAGGTAAACCTCAAATAGAATATACCAGTTACAACAAAGATGAAGAAGTTAATATATTAGTTTTTGACATTCAACATCATTTATATTCAACATATTCAAATCATCTAAACATTGTCACTGATGGTTCAGTCTTAGATACGTCAGACAGTGGGACAGGTTTTGTTATACCATCATTTCAAATAGAGATGTAACATTATTAGGCAAAGGTATATCAATATTTACTTCTGAATTATACGCAGTAGCGCTAGCTTTATAATTTGTTTGCGATCTACCTTATTCTATTTCATAACATCTTAGTTTGTGTCGATTCAAAATCAGTTTTACAAACTCTGAAGCAAAAAACAAAGAATAACAATGTTGTCTTTGAAATTAAGCATGTAATTACTCATTGTATTATCACAAGAGGTATTGGTATTGTCTTTTGCTGGGTGCCATCTCAGTAGGGGCTCTTTTAGAATGAGGTTGATGACAGAGCTGCTAAAAGAGGGGCCTTCAATAACACTAA
>CM065685.1:56018264-56020764 GCA_017654935.2 Phymorhynchus buccinoides | reverse complement strand
AAGAGAGGATGTACAAGAGAAAAGAATAAGAAACCCAAGCCATCCTTTGTCACAACTTATTATCGACTTCATGGAAAGAACATAATTATCTTTGATAATCGATTGATTTACGATTAATTTTAAAACGGAGGCTGCTTTGTAAAATATCATAGAATAAGAATCAACGACTAGGAAGTCCCGCACTCCACTTGTGTTATATAACATAAATCTTAGAATATAAAAATAGAATGACCGACTCTCTGCTTCCAATGATCAACATATACCTTAAATGCCTATATATAAAGCGTTGTGTGCAGAAAAAATTAAGTGAAGTACTGTAAAACTAAGCAAAAAAATGACGTATATGTATGCAACCACAATTATGCGGTAAAATAAAAAGTCACATAGGACAAAACTTGAGATTGGCAACAGTTAAAACCGGACATTCACACATTGAAAGTTCTCTTCTGCCCAGACGGAGGTGGAGGGCCACCAAGATGGCGGTAGCGTTCTTCACAACTGGTGATATACGTGTCCAAATCAACTGCACTTTCCACGAGAATATCACGGCATGTCTTAATCAGGTTCAATGTTTCCCTCGGCACGGCGTTTCTGATTCTCACAGACTCGTGATTCTTAAGCAGCGTGACGATGTTCGAGTCCGTTTCGTTCACCTTTTGTTTCCAGTGACGTAACCGACTCAACGCTGTTTGCACTTCATCCAGGTTGCCTGTCAACCAAGTCCCCCGCTCCTCCACAATGAGCAACTGACGTTCTGCGTTGAAAAAGGACGCGCATATCATTTTCAGTGAAGTACCGACGCTTTTTCTTCGATTAAATTCTTCTTCCAGCTCGCTCTGCTCTTCATCTAAGTAATCATTGGTATCCTTTTCGTCGTGTGGTTCTGGGGTCACCCCTTCCAGACTGAAGAGCATGTGGCCATGCGCAGAGATTTTCGTTAGATCCAGGTGGGGTCCGTCAATGATGTTGATAAACTGGTTAAATATGCGTTTACGTTGCACTCTTGTCTGTTTTCCCACACCCCGTGCATAACGTGGCGGATTGCCCACCCCCCGCGGATCACTTGGCGGATTTCCCACTCCCTTTGCATCTCTTGGCGAATTGCCCACTCCCTGCGGATCTCTTGGCGAACTGCCCACTCCCTGTGGATTACCTGGCGGATTTCCCACTCCCTGTGGATCATCTGGCGGATTGCCCACTCCCTGCGGATCACCTGGCGGATTGCCCGTTCCCCGTGGATCTCTTAGCGAGTTGCCAACTCCCCAAAGATCGCTTGGCGGGTTACCCACTCCTCGTGGATCACTTGGCGGGTTGCCCACTCCTCGTGGATCACTTGGCGGGTTGCCCACCCCTCGTGGATCACCTGGCGGTTTACCCACCCCTCGTGGATCACTTGGCGGTTTACCCACCCCTCGTGGATCACTTGGCGGGTTGCCCACCCCTCGTGGATCACCTGGCGGTTTACCCACCACTCGTGGATCACTTGGCGGGTTGCCCACCCCTCGTGGATCACCTGGCGGTTTACCCACCCCTCGTGGATCACCTGGCGGTTTACCCACCCCTCGTGGATCACTTGGCGGTTTACCCACCCCTCGTGGATCACTTGGCGGGTTACCCACCCCTCGTGGATCACCTGGCGGTTTACCCACCCCTCGTGGATCACTTGGCGGGTTGCCCACCCCTCGTGGATCACCTGGCGGTTTACCCACCCCTCGTGGATCACTTGGCGGGTTACCCACCCCTCGTGGATCACCTGGCGGTTTACCCACCCCTCGTGGATCACTTGGCGGTTTACCCACTCCTCGTGGATCACTTGGCGGTTTACCCACCCCTCGTGGATCACTTGGCGGTTTACCCACCCCTCGTGGATCACTTGGCGGGTTGCCCACCCCTCGTGGATCACCTGGCGGTTTACCCACCCCTCGTGGATCACTTGGCGGGTTACCCACCCCTCGTGGATCACCTGGCGGTTTGCCCACCCCTCGTGGATCACTTGGCGGTTTACCCACTCCTCGTGGATCACTTGGCGGTTTACCCACCCCTCGTGGATCACTTGGCGGTTTACCCACCCCTCGTGGATCACTTGGCGGGTTGCCCACCCCTCGTGGATCACCTGGCGGGTTACCCACCCCTCGTGGATCACCTGGCGGTTTACCCACCCCTCGTGGATCACTTGGCGGTTTACCCACTCCTCGTGGATCACTTGGCGGTTTACCCACCCCTCGTGGATCACTTGGCGGGTTGCCCACCCCTCGTGGATCACCTGGCGGTTTACCCACCCCTCGTGGATCACTTGGCGGGTTGCCCACTCCCCGTGGATCATTTGGCGGGTTACCCACTCCCCGTGGATCATTTGGCGGGTTACCCACTCCCCGTGGATCATTTGGCGGGTTGCCCACTCCCCGTGGATCATTTGGCGGGTTACCCACTCCCCGTGGATCACTTGGCGGGTTGCCCACCCCTCGTGGATCACCTGGCGGTTTACCCACCCCTCGTGGAT
>CM065685.1:55995764-56013264 GCA_017654935.2 Phymorhynchus buccinoides | reverse complement strand
TGTGCCCCTCTAACTCGGCCTGACTTTCCAGGAGGATCCTGCGCCAGTTCTCCAACATGTTCACCGATGCCTTTCGTCCAGGTTCAGAACACATGTTAGTATGTGTCGCAAATATATGCCGATCTATTCTGTACACATTGGATTTAATCCCGTGTAACGTACTAATGACCTCAACCAGATCTCTAAGGGTACTAGCCACCCATGGGGGTCTTTTCGCCACTATGTCCAACTGGTGTTCCAACTGCAGATACATTGAAATGATGGCTTTCAAGTGAGCATCCGTGCACTTTGTTTGGCGGTGTTCTGCTATTAGTTGACCAAGTTCTTCATCTATCATAGGCTGCTTTTGTTTTGACTGCGCTATTGTGTAGCCTTTTTCAGAAAAGCATTCCTGCGTGTATTGATATATTAGCAAGGAGTTCAACATGTCCTGGTTAATATCACGGACAAACCGTACGATTCTGTTGTCCCGCGGGTTCATTGTATCTATCGGAAGAAAACGTCCTGCTCGAGACGGATTGTCTACTACACTCTGTTGGTTACCCCCAACTGGTATAGACTGTCCACTTCCTGACTGATGTGTCATCCCTGACTGTTGACTGCTTCGACCTGCTAATATCAGCTGACTTGGAACCATTGACTCTTGATCACTACCAGCTGCTCGTCTTGGTCGTGTTGAGATCAACGACTGGTGATCGCTTCGAAGGGCTTCTGTTGGTTGACTCGCTATCATCGACAGTCGATTCCTTCCGACTGCTCCAGCTGACTCTCGTGCTACGGGTGGCAGCCCTGATTGCCGACTGCTTTCAACTGCTTCTCTTATTTCATTTGCCGTCATCGGCTTTCGGTGGTTTCCGTTCACTTCTATCGGTTGATGAGTACTCGATGACGGTTGGTTGGTTCCGAATGGCGTATAATGTCCTCCTATTGGCCAGTTTGTCACGGTCTCTTGTTGATCAGTGGGCATCGTTTGTCCTCCGTTTGGCTCGTTGCTCATCACCCCCTGTTGATCGCCTGCCGTCGGCATGCAATAGCCTCCCCACTGCGCCATGTCTTCTGCAAAGCAATGCTACAACAGTCGACCGGGCACACGTTTTGCCCCCCTACTATTTCAATTGAAACAAAAGGTTTTTGAGAACTTACATTTTCTGGTGAACAGGAATATTTTTAAAAATTCAAACGGGCAGTGAATGTGACTCACTTTTTGCGTGCAAATCGAGACACCAGGACCACGTACACACAAACACACACACACACACACACGCGCGCACACACACGCACGCACGCACACGCACGCACGCATACACACACACGCACACACGCACACACACACACGCGCACATTTCTTTCACTGCGAACACACACACTTTAACATGCACGCACACATCAGAAACACACATGCACGTGCGCGCACACACACACGCACGCACATACATACACACGCACACATTTCTTTCTGTCTGCGAATTTGATTTGTTTTAGAATGTTGCTTAAAGGTGCACCCGCACCAATCACGAAACTTGGTCAAAACACTTCTTGAGGTGAATGAATCTGTTCTTACTTACTGTTTTGGACAAATAATAAAATAACACATTCTGCGCCTGTTTTAATAATTCGTTAAAGGACACCTGAATGGCATAAGACCCGCCAGTTTTGAAGGGGCGGGAAGGGGTGAAGACGGAGCTAATTATGATGCGCATACAAAAAACTGTGCCTCTTCTTCACAATACTACAAAATCACAATACTACAAAATCACAATGGATGCACCAAAGCATTGCATATTCTTGAAAAAAATGTACATCCGGTATTGGTGCAACATACCCTAAACTTTCGTTGCATTCGTATTATCAGTGTCGAAACAATAGCTCAACAAACAACTACCGCAACCCCCTAAGTTTAACATAGCAAAACAGTGCTGCTCAAAACGTCAAAATTACGTATGTCCACACAAGCAGCAATAACTTTAACTGTGTGTGTAGCAGATCCTCGGGGCTTTCTGGACACATTGTAGGGGTTCATGAGACATCATGTACTAATCTTGCCTTGCTAACAACAGTGGACACATCCAATGTTCACACTTTGTGCATAGCCACGCCTTTGTGATGTTCAAATTTAAGGGTGGTATTGTTTGTTGAGCCATTGTGTCGAAACCAATCGTCTGAATTCAATAAGACTTAATAAATGATGTGGGATACACACATAATTGGATTTATGCGCATATAAAATGCACTTGTGTAGTTTCTTTTGCCGGTCAGTATAAAATATTATGTACTTCTATGGACTTCTTGAAGTAATGGGAAATCGTGGAAAACCTTAGGTTTTTATGAAAGATTATTACCATCAATCTCTGGGAAATGTATGCTAGCTCTCAATGCTGCAGCCCAAACTATAGTAGATTGGTTTCATGACCTTCCACAAGCCAGCTGTCCTCGAGGTATTTAGGCCGTGAAAGTGGACATTTATGTATGTTACTGTTAGGCAATACATCTCCAAAATCAACAACGTGTGGCTCATCTGCAGGGTTGCAATCCGCCTGCAAGACAAGGGGTCGATCGCACGGACCCCTTTGGAAGAAAAAAAAAGAGGGATCTAGAGTAGTGATAGAGGGTATCCATTAATCGTGAATATGAAAGTGGATAACATGTTAAGTACACCAGGTCATAGTTGAGTACCTTGGTGTTCAGAATGTCAAAGCATTAATGCGCACGCGCAAGCGCATGCACACACGAACACAGATATGTTACAATGACAGTCGGGAAGAGATAATAGACTGAACAATGTGGGAAAATCAGTTAACCCTAACCTTATATTAAGTAGACCCTTGACTGGAGGAAATAACTTAGGATGCCAAACGAATAGCCTGGTGGAAGGACACTCTTATTAATTAAGATCCTCCGGTCTGAAACAGACACATATGGGGCATTAGTAGATACAAGGATGGTGGGAACGATTCTGGAGGCAATGCCCGGAGACAGTGCAAGTGCAACACCAGGAAAGTCCCGAATTAGTAACAATACATATGTATAGCTAATGACCTTGTACATGGACAATGCCCTGGTGTGTTGTTTTGCTCATTGCATAGTGCATCCATGGGACACCCTACACATTCCCTTAGGAAGTTTTTTTCGGCTCGTGGTGCTTCATAGACCCCTAGCTAAATGAGTGTCCCTGAGAGCCCTAGTATGTAAACACGTAGGAATCCGTTACTCTTCACGAGAGAGAGAGGGGGAGAGAGAGAGAGAGAGAGAGAGAGAGAGAGAGAGAGAGAGAGAGAGAGAGAGAGAGAGAGAGAGAGAGAGAGAGAGAGAGAGAGAAAGATGGTGGGAGAGAGAGAGAGAGAGAGAGAGAGAGAGAGAGAGAGAGAGAGAGAGAGAGAGAGAGAGAGAGAGAGATGGTGGGGAAGAGAGAGATGGGGCGAGAGAGAGAGGGGGGAGAGGAGAAAGGGAGAGGGAGAGAGATAGAGGGAGAGAGAGAGAGGGAGAGAGAGAGAGAGAGAGAGAGAGAGAGAGAGAGAGAGAGAGAGAGAGAGAGAGAGACAGACAGACAGACAGACAGACAGACAGACAGACAGACAGACAGACAGACAGACAGGGAAACAAACAACATACTGGTTGAATATTACACAAGGAAACAACGAAACAAAAACAAATACAAACGTTACAGAAGAACAGAGGAAAGCCACATTTAATGAAGCCCAAACATCGCTGACACTCTAAAACAGACATACATGTTAGGTGACAAACACACAGATTAGATGTTATCAACTCGTTTATTCATTTACTTTAAAACATCAATTATGTATCTATGTTTTTTGTCAACATGGGGAAAGTAAATCATACAAATAACAAATCTAATAACGGCATTTCCTCTGCAAAGGCACTCTCTAAAAACAAACAAAAACACTGATAATAGGTATACCAAAAAAAAATTATAATTCAAGCACATTACAAAAAAAGTTAATATTAAAATCGATATAGAAACGACAGCTTTACAAGAACTGTACATGCGTTGTATTAAATCGGTAAAAAACAAAACATCTCTTGTTTTTAGCATGGTGGGTGTGTATAATAGGAATGAATTGACCGGAATTGTGAAAGTCTGTGGTCAGATTGTTGGAATGAGACAGGACGGTAAGCTTAACAATGCGTTGCATGCGTTGCATGCACAGCTGTTTCGGGAGGAACATTTAGTTTATCTATATTTTCAGAAGTTGTTTCAAGCCAACTTTAGTTTACCTTAAGTTGCTTTTCATAAATTACAATCATGAATATGTTGTAGTATGTGACTAAATTACTTATATTCTGTGGATATTGCTAGATGTTCACTCATGGGCAATTTTATTTATGTATGTATATTATTCAAGAACATTTTCTACTAAATATGTTGTATGATACTGCTCAACAAAATAAGTTTTTACCATAAATCCGATGGAAGAAATATATTAAAAATACAATGAAGAACATACAGCCCAAATATTTTTACCAGCAAAAGCTTGGTGCAGTTTTTATATAAGATTTCTAAATTCAATCTTTTAACTTAATATGCACGCTTGCAAATGTAGACTGGAAATGATGAATTGCAAACTATTCTGCCGATTTCCAATATTATATTATCAATGCAAAAACACGAACATAACAGTAAAACATTGTCTATCTACTGTGTACACTGACACAGTGGCGAACACGCACACAGTACCAACTCGTTAGATACACAAACAAACTTCATCCTTAATCATTAAGTAAAAAAATATAATATTTGAATAGTTAGAGTTCACCTTTGCTTTTAAACTGACCAGTCTGTTGATTCCACTAGTGCTCGAAATATTGAATAAATACCTCAAAATGCAGCCTTCAGTTCCCAAGGAATGCTTCGACAAGTTCCCAACAGGCTCACCAAACCAACCCGCCTGGGTGGAGCAGCCCTTCATTTTATGAAGTTCTACTAAAGCTTGGAAATTTAGTTCCCCACGTAAGCTTTAGTAGAACTTCATATAATTAAGCAGTTTACTTACTTTAGAAAGTAACAACGTTTTGTGTCCCACTTAACTTAAACTTTAGTAGAACTTCATCAAATTAAGCACAGATCCCTAACTTCGTGACGCTTGACACAAGGGTCTGCTTCGTACACGAGTCCTTCACATACTTTTACATTTTGAAATCTGGTATTTATCGTTTTGGGGCATTTACCTAAGTATCCAATGGGGTCATTGCGCAATTATGTATAAAACAAAACCACGTTATAAATGCAAATAACTTGAAACGAAAACTTCAAGTAAAGGTCCACGATATTTCATTAGCCGTATTGACATTCAAGGCGCTCGTGCTCTTGTCGTAAATGGGCTGTAGAAACCGCTCTTGTGCCAACCACAATGCATATATGTTTTTATGTATGTTACCAAAACACATATTTATGCAGTCAGATTTCAAAGTGTCAGTGTCAGAAATGGCATCAAAACAATAGCTGATTATCTTAGTATGTATGTGTGTTCTTGAATCAAACGGATTCAAATTAATGTTCTCTGTTTGCCTATTATTCTTTAGTTTAAAAAAACATATTTGCATAAAATAATATGGAAGCCGGAAAAAAGATGTCCACATTGCTCTTCACCACAAACCATTTTCACAATCAACCTAAGAACGCCATTGCTATAATTTTATAACGTTGTTTTCATTCATCTTAAAAAGTGTTATTTTGCTTTACAAGTAGAGTTAAAACGCATATGAAATATTCTACAATTTTATTGATTACCTGGCTTAGATAACAAATAGTATAACACGGTTATGCCAGAACAAATTAGCTTGACTCAGCTCAGGCCCTAAAGCATATTTTAATCATTATTCCTTGCTGTTGTTTTCATTTATAATGTGAACAAACTGTTGTTTAAAAGTAGACTTAAAGGGCATGTGGGATTGTCCAATAATGTATTTACTGGCTTAGATAGCGAACAACGCAACACGGATACACTACAACTTAATTACACTGACATGGACCTTAAAACATCTTTATCATTTCATAATGTTGTTTTCAATCATGTGAAGAGCAACGTGCTTGTTTGCATAAAAGTAGATTTTAAACGCATACTATTACATTTCCTAACTCATTGATTTCCCGGCTTAGAAAAACATGCATACACTACAACAAATTCAAATTGACATACTGTAATTAAAATAATTATACTTCCAAATGTATGTTTACAATTGTCGGATTTGTTATAAAAAAACATTAAGAAACATTAAAAAAGGTATCATGGATTGGTGAAAGTTCACCTGTGCTCAGGCGGGTGACGCGATGTCAAGCAACCGTACCGTTGACCACACAGCTGCACATACCTGTCGAACTCTGCCTGACTCTCCAGAAGTAGCCTGCGCCAGGTATCTAACATGTTCGCAAATGCTGTTTGACCAGTTTGAACATGCAATGTCATGTTATTACGCATATCAAATATGTTATGATCAATTGTGTACATATCAGCTGTCCATTCCTGTAAGTGAATAAATGTCTGAATAATCTCTGTAGGGCTCTCAGCAAGCCAAGGGCGTGATCTCGCGATTGTGTCCAACATGCGCTCCACCTGCAAATACTTTGAAACGATTATTTTCATGTCAACTTCTATGCGCTTTGTTTGGTCATATTCTGTTCTAAGTTGACCTAGCTCTCGAAGTATCGTAGACTGCAATTGTTGTTCCCGCGCTTGTGTGTAGCCCTGTCCCCAAAAACGTTCCCTTGTGTATTTATATATCAGCAAGGAGTCCAACAATTTTTGGTCAATATCACGGACAAACAATGCAATCCTGTTGCCCCGCGTGTTCATTTCAGCGCTCGTAACAAAATGTTCTGTTCGTGACTGCTTTTCCACATCTCTCTGTTGATTGCCTCCAGTTGACGTAAATCGTCCACTACCTGACTGATGTGTCATCCCTGACTGTTGATTGCTTCCACCTGATCCTACTGGCTGACTTGGTATCAGTGACTGTTGATCGGTTCCAACTGATCCTACTGGCTGACTTTGTATCAGTGACTGTTGATCGGTTCCAACTGATCCTACTGGCTGACTTGGTATCAGTGACTGTTGATCGGTTCCAACTGATCCTACTGGCTGAGTGACTGTTGATCGGTTCCAACTGATCACTGGCTGACTGTTGACTGTTCGGTTCCAACTGATCCTACTGGCTGACTTGGTATCAGTGACTGTTGATCGGTTCCAACTGATCCTACTGGCTGACTTTGTATCAGTGACTGTTGGATGCTTCCACCTGATCCTACTGGCTGACTTGGTATCAGTGACTGTTGATCGGTTCCAACTGATCCTACTGGCTGACTTGGTATCAGTGACTGTTGATCGGTTCCAACTGATCCTACTGGCTGACTTGGTATCATTGGCTGTTGATCGGTTCCAACTGATCCTACTGGCTGACTTGGTATCATTGGCTGTTGATCGGTTCCAACTGATCCTACTGGCTGACTTGGTATCAGTGACTGTTGATCGGTTCCAACTGATCCTATTGGCTGACTTGGTATCAGTGACTGTTGATCGGTTCCAACTGATCCTACTGGCTGACTTGGTATCAGTGACTGTTGATCGGTTCCAACTGATCCTACTGGCGGACTTGGTATCAGTGGCTGTTGATCGGTTCCAACTGATCCTACTGGCTGAATTAGCATCATTGACTGTTGGTTGCTTCCAACTTCTCTGATTGGCTGATTTGACATCAATGAATGTTGATCGATTCGAACCGCTCCCATTGACTGACTTGGCATCGATGATTGTTGGTTGTTTTCAAATGATCCTATTGTTTGATTTGACGTCATTGGATGTCGGTTGTTCCCATATGCTCCTGCTCCTGCTGTCCGGAGTGCCATGGGGGGCATCCCTGATTGCTGATCGCTCCCAACTGCTCCTATTGTTTGATTTGACATTTTCTGTCGCTTGATTCCAACTGCTCCTGTTGTTTGATTTGGCATATTTGGCTGTCGCTTGCTTCCACCTGTTCCTGCTGACCGAAGTGTCATCAATGGCTGTTGGCTGCTTCCAAATTGTATATGATGTTCTCCTGTTGTCCAGCTTGTCCCCATCCCATGTTCATCAGTTGGCATAGTTTGGCCTCCGCTTGGTTGATTTCTGCTCCGTAGATCAGTTGGCATAGTGTGGCCTCCACTTGGTTGATTTCTGCTCCGTAGATCAGTTGGCATAGTGTGGCCTCCACTTGGTTGATTTCTGCTCCGTAGATCAGTTGGGATAGTTTGGCCTCCGCTTGGTTGATTTATGCTCCGTAGATCAATTGGCATAATTCGTCCTCCGCTTGGTTGATTTCTGCTCTGTAGATCAGTCGGCATCATTCGTCCTCCGCTTGGTTGATTTCTGCTCTGTAGATCAGTTGGCATCATTCGTCCTCCGCTTGGTTGATTTCTGCTCTGTAGATCAGTCGGTATCATTCGTCCTCCGCTTGGCTGATTTCTGCTCCGTAGATCAGTTGGCATCATTCGTCCTCCGCTTGGCTGATTTCCCTCCATGCCCTGTTGATCAGTTGGCATCATTCGTCCTCCGCTTGGCTGCTTTCTGCTCTGTAATAATAATAATAATAATGAATAATATTTATATGGCGCAATATCCTAATACATACAGCTCAAAGCGCCTTACAACAACACATTACAATCAATAGATAACCATTGCGATATATATACATGGCATGCAATCAGCAATACATAAGACATCAGAAATAAAACATAGTTGTACACAGAGAAACACAAGTTAATTGGACACACACACACACTCTCCCCCACCTCCCTCCCTCACCTCTACCTCTCCGCGACCCCACCGTCTATACTCGTCAAAATATACACAGACAATATATTTGAATCTATAATCAATAATGAAGAATAATTAGAACACGAATACACAGGTCACAAGTAAACATAGAGAGAGAGAGAGAGAGAGAGAGAGAGAGAGAGAGAGAGAGAGAGAGAGAGAGAGAGAGAGAGAGAGAGAGAGAGAGAGAGAGAGAGAGAGAGAGAGAGAGAGAGAGAGAAAGAAAGAGAGGGAGCCAGAGAGAAAGAGAGAGAGAGACAGAGAGAGAGAGAGAGAGAGAGAGAGAGAGAGAGAGAGAGAGAGAGAGAGAGAGAGAGAGAGAGAGAGAGAGAGAGAGAGAGAGAGAGAGAGAGAGAGAGAGAGAGAGAGAGAGAGAGAGAGAGAGACAGAAGGACAGACAGACAGAGACAAAATCCATTAATCGGGGAAAAGCGCGCGCACGCGCGCACTCACACACGCGCGCAGGCACGCACACACACACACACGCACACACACACACGCACACGCACACGCACACGCACACACACACACACACACACACACACACACACACACACACACACACACACACATTTAAGAAAACTGACGAAATGAGTGTGCACACTCATACAAACGCGGGCGCGCAACAACGAAGTGGCGCGAACACGCACACATAGGGCTATATCATGTTCAGTCGACCCTCATGCAAGCATGGAGTTAATGGAGCAAATTACTCATCAAAGGGGGCACTGTAAGAGTTTTTGAAGAGATAGGTTTTGAGGTTATTTTTGAAAGTGAGGAGAGGTGGACTGTTGCGGAGACTGACAGGCAAACTGTTCCAGAGTTTCGCGCACTGAAAACGAAAAGATATATGTCCAGCTGACATTAGATTGTAGCTAGGAAGCTTGAGAAGGTTTTGAC
The DNA here is from genome assembly GCA_017654935.2 of Phymorhynchus buccinoides. Taxonomy (NCBI): domain Eukaryota; kingdom Metazoa; phylum Mollusca; class Gastropoda; order Neogastropoda; family Raphitomidae; genus Phymorhynchus; species Phymorhynchus buccinoides. The sequence continues at coordinate 56,003,557 of CM065685.1, read as the reverse complement.
TGCTAGAACGAAGAGATCGTGAGGGTGCATATGGAGATAGCTTTTCTGACAAATAGAGGGGAAGAGAATCATTGTGGAATTTGAATGCTAAGGTAGCCATCTTATATTCTATGCGTGCTGAAACGGGAAGCCAGTGTAACTGTCTGAGGAGGGGTGTAATGTGATCACGCTTTCTCTTCCGGAGAACAATCCTAGCAGCATTGTTTAGATTTTTTTGCAACCAGGAAATAGATGAGGAAGGAGAGCCACATAGATTACTGTTACAGTAGTCTAGTCTAGAAAGAACCAGAGAGTGAACGAGGTGTGCTGTACTTGCTTTTGAAAGATAAAGCCTAATTGCAGCAATCCTGCTCAAATGAAAGTTGGAAGTACAACAGAGAGAAGATATTTGAAATCCATTGACAGAGTTTCGTCAAGGTGAACTCCAAGATATGGCTCCCCCCCCACCTGCGTGCGCATCTCGACCCTTCCAACGGAAATGTCGCCATCGTAGTCAGATGTGTGTGTAAACAGCATCGATCTGGCATTTTGCAAACAAAGTTACTGACTAAGATGGCGGTCTCCCATAATATGGCACGCTCCTTGTGGCCGGATATGACGACACGTGGGTACAAGCCATTTGACAGACGGCTTGAATGTGACGGAGCTAGTGCCTAGGACCAGAGGTTCCTTAATTACCCATTTTGATCGAAGAGAGTCAGCAGAAGCCAAGAGTTCTGTTTTGTCTTCATTGAGCTTTAACTTGTTTGCACTCATCCAGTCTTTAACGTCAGAAATACATGATGTTACTTTCTGGGAGATGAGAGGGAAGTCTGAGGGAGGAGAACCTGTCTGGATTTCTGTGTCATCCGCAAATTTCTCAAATCTGAAGTCGTGATTTTCAATGACAGAGGACAGTGGTTGAGTGCAAAGGGTGAACAGAATGGGGCCAAGGACAGATCCCTGGGGAACACCGCATGAAAGGTCAGCACGCTGTGAGGTGTTACCACCCGCAGAGACAGTGACTTTTCGGTTTGACAGATACGATATGAACCACTCTAAAGCTGTCGAGTGGATGCCATACACTGCAGAAAGACGCTTGTTTGAAGGAATCAGGGACTTCACCAGACGATAGTGACGCATTGATAACGCGTGTGATCAGTGCTATGAAATCGTCAATGCACTGCCTAAGCAAATCAGTGGGCATAGGGTCAAGGACACAGCTCTTGGAGGGGGAATGCATGACTATGGCTCGCACAATTTCCTGAGAAACTGGCTGAAAATGGGTCAAAGTTTTACCAGAAAAGTACTGGTATCTGCATTTCGTTGCGTTGGATCAAAGTCATTTCGTAATGATGCAATTCTGTCCAGAAAAAGTTACTAAATATATCAGGCAAGTCCAAGACCGGAATATTCGTTGGAAGGACGGGTGCTTTAGAATGACCCATAAGTCAATCGGCAATAGAATGGAGTTGTTTACTTGAGGAGCATTCATTAATCAGATCATCGAAGTGGTCTTTTTGGGCCTGAATGTGCAAGTCATTCATAATGTCACGCTCTTTCACATAAATATCACGCCCAACGCACGACTTGGTTTTCCTCCAGCAGCGCTCAACTTGGCGTTCTTTGCGTTTGGCGTTTTTGAGTTCTGTGTTCATCCATGGCGCCACGGGTCTGTCAGTGATGGTGCGAGTGACGATTGGAGCGTGGCTGTCCAGAACCCTTCTACAGCCATCGTTGTAGATCTCCACCACGGACGAGGGGTCTGCCTCTTCTCCAGCAGTCGTCACAGCACGGACATCCACCTTGAAGTCTTCAATATTTATTTTCTTCAGATTCCTTGACATGACAGAGCGCATGCTTGTCTTTTGTCTTTCGAAACGCAGGCAACACACAACAGCAAAATGGTCACCTAAGGCCAGATCAATGACATGAATGTCCAAATTGTTAGTCTTCGCGAACGACCAACCAGTCCAGGACATGACCACGGTGGTGTGTTGGCTCGTTGACAAGTTGCTTCAGTCCGTTGTCGCTGTAAAGAGTCATCAGTCGGTTTACATTGGGACAATGGGTCTGATCGTAATGAAAGCTGAAATCCCCTGTGATGATGAGTTCCCCGGACTGCATAGAATAACCGCTATCAAATCAGACAGCTCATCGATAAAGGTCTGTGGTGTACTCTTGTTTTTGTGACTACGCGGCGGCCGGTAGAGACAGATCAGTTTCAGATTGGTCTTTGACATCTGAATGTGAACACACAACGCCTGAAAGGAGGTATATGTGAAGCAGTGAAACGTACTGTGAGAGAAAAGGAAGTCTTTCAAAACAACAGCTATCCCTTCCCCCTTCCTCTCTTCCCGTGGAAAAGATTTCAGTTTGTACCCCACTGGCGTCATTTCCACCATGCGGGGTTCATCACCCTGATCACCAAACCATGTTTCTGGGAAAATCGCTATGTCTACACACTTATCTACCATGATATTGTGGAGTGAAAGCGTTTTTCTACAGCACGACTGAGCGTTGAAGCACATAATTCTCACAACCTGCTCCGAATTCAAAATACGCGTTTTGAGAGGAATGTTGATAAGATTGGATTTATTCTGAGTGGTCATGCTGTTGTTATGTTTTGGAACAAAGTTTTCAAAATTACTGCCTGAGTTTGTTTGCCCTATTTGTGTTACAGTACCTGTATGCATCATCGAAGAATGTTTGTCAACGGCAGTCTTACTTGGATGTGTTGTCACACGATCAAACACATTCACAACCACACTTATCTGTCTTTGCTTTCTTCTTCCGCCCCTTCGAAACCCTCGAGACCCTTCGCCCCTTCGCCCCCTGTAGATCAGTAGGCATCGTTTGTCCTCTGCTTGGCTGATTTTTCTCCATGCCCTGTAGATCGGTTGGCATCATTTCTCCTTCGATTGGCTGATTTTCATGCATCCCCTGTTGATCAGTTGGCATAATTTGTCCTCCGTTTGACTGATTTCTCATCAACCCCTGTTCATCGCCTGTTGTCGGCATATGATGCCCTCCCCACTGCGCCATGTCTGCTACAAGGCAGTGCTACAGTATTCGACAGGGCACAGATAACGCTAACACTTCCCCACTTGATTACTGCTTCGATTGAATAGAACCTTTGAGAATAATTATGAACAGAAAAAGAGTGTAGTTCCAACAGGCAACGACATGAAGTTCACTGTTCATTTAAATGCTTTTTGCGTGCAAATCGAGATACTGAGAACATCCCCAACCCTCTCTGTCCATGACTATCACCCACCCAGACACCCAGACACACACACACACACACACACACACACACACACACACACACACACCACACCACACCACACACACACACACACACACACACACACACACACACACACACACACACATACACACACACACACACACACACACACATACACACACACACACACACACACACACACACACACACACACACACACACACACACACACACACACACACACACACACACACACACACACACACACACACACACACACACACACACACACACACACACACACACAGACACACACACACACACACACACACACACACACACACACACACACACACACACACACACACACACACACACACACACACACACACACACACACACACACACATCCCCCCCCCCACCACCCACACATTTATATTCACACACTTCAGGCTTACACGTGAATTCAGGAGTGTGACCCTAGCACGCAAATGTGTGATGGATTGTGCATATCAACCATCCCACCCACCTCACTTCTCCACCCCCCCACACACACATACACATACACGCACACGCACACGCACACACGCACACGCACACGCACGCACACGCACACACGCACGCGCGCGCACGCACACACACACACACACACACACACACACACACACACACACACACACACACACACACACACACACACACACATCCATATTTTTGTCCGTCTTTATTTATCCGAAATTGTTTTGGAATGTTGCTTTTGACCATTGTGTTGAAAATTTTAAAAAAATTAGAACAACATTTCTCTGATTGAAACGGATTTCTTTTGCTAGGAAGAATGAGATGATTTTGAATCATGTCTGACAGGAAAAAAGCATCGAACGCTTCTTGGGCAAATTGTGTGTTAAAAATATTCATATTGTTATTAAAAAACCAAGCACCATAAAAGTGATTTTCATTTTTTTTTTTAATCTATTTAACTTTCAGAAGCAAAAGTATAAAAATATTGATTCGTGAACGACTAGAGTGCCTTAATGGTGCACACTGACGGATGAGTTGTTGCAAGAAACACGTCCGAATCAGCAGGAAACCACCCTTTACAGAGATCGCAACACTCACTTTGCTCTGGTTTCCCAGAAATCAAGCCGTCAAAAAAGCCTTTCCTCCTTGGCGGAGGTGATGGAAGTCAAATTAGTTAACCCAAAGAGAAGGCGTTTGTCGTCTCTTTTGGAATGGCCGCTTGTGTTTAGACCAAATCGTTTGCACGAACATTTCGCAATACAAGCCTTTTTATTTATGTATTTAAATGTTGTTACAGTTTATCTAAAGGAGTTTTGCTCACAACAAAGGAAATAGCTCATTTTTTCCCCCACTGCACTACAAAAAAGAAAACGCTTCAACCACAATGAGTGACCTCCACCCACCCAATCGAAAATGGCTACTCTATCCGGCATCTCCACCAAGTAAGAATCGCTGTTTTGATGGCTACATGTATTAGAAACCAGAACAAAGCGGTTGGATATTACACCAGGAACCAACGAAACAAAAACAAATAAAAACGTTACAGAAAAACAGAGGAAAGCCTTATTTATATAAGCCCAAACATCGCTGACACTCTAAATGCTAGGTGACAAACACACATATTAGATGTTATCAACTTGTTTATTCATTTATTTTAAAACATCAATTATGTATCTATGTTTTTGTCAAATGGGGAAAGTAAATCATACAAAGAACAAATATAATAATGGCATTTCCTCTGTAAAAGCACTCTCTAAAAACAAACAAAAATATTGATTATAGGTAAAAAAAAACAAATATATAATTCAAACACATTACAATAAAAAGTTAATATTAAAATCGATATAGAAACGACAGCTGTACAAGAAATGTACATGCGTTGTATTAAATCGGTAAAAAAAAACATAGCTGTTTTTTGTATGGTGGGTGTGTATAATAGGAATGTGTTGACTGAAATTGTGAACGTCTGTGGTCAGATTGTTGGAATGAGACAGGACGGTATGTGTTGCACGAGTAGTGGTGAATAAGGTGAAAGGGTTGAACGATTGCGTGCAATTTCAGCCAAGGCCTTATTTAGCAAATTTTAGTATATTGATTATCGGGTAGACGTGTAGTTTTTGTTGTGTGTGTTTCTTTCATTTAACGTCTATCCACTTATCGTGATAATTTACGGGGGGGAAATGTCAGCTAGGGTAGGCATGTGTGTGCATGTATGTATATGTGTATGTATGTATGTATGTTTGTATGATTGTATGTATGTATGTTTGTATGTATGTTTGTATGTATGTTTGTATGTATGTATGTATGTATGTATGTATGTATGTATGTATGTATGTATGTATGTATGTATGTATGTATGTATGTATGTATGTATGTATGTATGTATGTATGTATGTATGTATGTATGTATGTAACTATGTATGTATGTATATCTGTGTATGTATGTACGTACGTATGTATGTAACTATGTATGTATGTATGCATATATGTGTATGTATGTGAGTATATATGCATTTGTATGTAGGGGAAGACGGGGTAAAAAGCGCATGGGCGGGTAAGAAGCCCACCCCAATGATCTCATGAAATAAAGAAAATTTCAGTCAAATTTGCCCATGAGACGAATGCTAGACATTAACGCTCGTCTCATGGGCAAAATGAGACTGAAATTTGCTTCATTTCAAGAGATAATTGGGGTGGGCTTCTTACCCGCCCATGCGCTTTTTACCCCGTCTTCCCCTATGTGCATTGTGAATAGACTGACCTACACTGTAGAAGTAGTAAACAAACACTTTAAAAACAAACCTACACAATAACGACACAAACGTCTACTAGAATGGGAATTTTTTTTTAAATTTATATCGGAATGTTTTCTCTTCAGCTTGCAGAATATTAGCAAACCTACTAACTGCATGCGAGTATGTGTGCACGTGTGCGCGCATGTAAGTGTGTGAGTTAGTGCGTGTGATTGTATGCAATGTATGCGCCTTACTACAGTGATCAGAGGCACGTGCACACATTGTTTCATGGACATTTGCTTAATAGGGTAAGACGGGGTAAAAAGCGCATGGGCGGGTAAGAAGCCCATCCCAATTATCTCATGAAATGAAGCAAATTTCAGTCTCATGTTGCCCATGAGACGAGCGTTAATGTCTAGCATTCGTCTCATGGGCAAATTTGGGGTGGGCTTCTTACCCGCCCATGCGCTTTTTACCCCGTCTTCCCCTATGCACGCTTGCAAATGTAGACTGACAATGTTGATGAAATGCAAACTATTCTACCGATTACCAATCTTATATTATCAATACAAAAAGACGAAAATAACAGTAAAACATTGTCTATCTACTGTGTACACTGACACAGTGGCGAAGACGCACGCAGTACCAACTCGTTAGATACAAAACAATTTGATCCTTAAATTGTTAAGTCACAAAATATGATATTTGAATATTTAGAGTTCACCTTTGCTTTTAAACGTGACCAGTCTGTGGATTGCACCACTGCTCGAAATATTGAATAAATACCTCAAAATGCAGCGTTCAGTTCCCAAGGAATGCTTCGAAAAGTTTCCAACAGGCTCCCCAAAATTAAGCACAGATCCCTAATGTCGTGACGCTATAGCACGTACACGTCTGCTTCGTACACGAGTCCTTCACATACATTTACATTTTGAAGTCTGGTAATCATCGTTTTGGGGCATTTACCTAAGTATCCAATGGGGTCATTGCGCAATTATATAAACAACAAACACACGTTAAAAATGCAATTACCTTGATACCAAAAACTTAAAGTAAAGGTCCACGATATTTCATTAGCCGTATTGACATTCAAGGCACTCATGCTCTTGTCGTAAATGGGCTGTAGAAACCGCTCTTGTGCCAATCACAATGCATATATGTTTTTATGTATGTTACCAAAACACATATTTATACAGTCAGATTTCAAAGTGTCAGTGTCAGAAATGGCATCAAAACTATAGCTAAGAAACTCTTAGTGTTCTTAAATAAAACGGATTCCAATTAATGTTCTCTATGTGCCATATTTCTTTAGCTTTAAAAACATATTTGCAGAAGAAAAAAAAATGAAAGCCGTAAAAAAAAGTTTAAAGATCTTCACGCCATTTGAAGATGTCCACATTGCTCTTCACCACAAACCATTTTCACGATCAACCTAAGAACACCTTTGCCTATCATTTGATAAGGTTGTTTTCATTCATCTTAAAAAGTGTTATTTTGCTTTACAAGTAGAGTTAAAACGCATACAATGTTCTACGAATTTATTGATTACCTGGCTTAGATAGCAAATAATATAACACGGTTATGCCAGAACAAATTAACTTGACTCAGGCCTTAAGGCATATTTTGATTATTATTCCTTGCTGTTGTTTTCACTTATAATATGAGCACATTATTGTTCAAAAGTAGACTTAAAGGGCATATGGGATTGTCCAATAATGTATTTACCGCCTTAGATAACGAACAACGCAACACGGATACACTACAACCTAATTACACTGACATGGACCTTAAAACATCTTTATCATTCCATA
>CM065685.1:55983264-55985764 GCA_017654935.2 Phymorhynchus buccinoides | reverse complement strand
TGCAAGTGTGAGTAATCAATGGGTGTACACGTGAATGTCTTTGAATGTGCTTGTAGGCTACGTATTTTTAAAACAATTTACTCTTTATACTTTTACGTCTGTTACGACTTCATGCACATGTAGTTCACAAATTTGTCTTAAATATAATATTTATGTGTAACGCTATTATGTATATGTTTATATTGGTATAGTTTTGCTTTGTCTTGTATCTAAGTATGACTTGGAATGTTATTGCCATGACATGGAGATTTGATGGAATTTACATGTTACACACTTGACCACAAACGAAAACGTTCCAATTGCAAAGCAGTAATGCGAAAAACAATAAAACAATTAAAATAATTGTTTTACATAAGACAAGTAGTACATGCAAGAAAACAACAACAACAGTGAGTCCATATGCAGTGGTATTTCAATCCGTCGGTGCATGAGTTGGCGCATTCATCAAAGTTTAGACTAATTGGATAAAACGGGATCAAATGAATGCTCTCGATGTGTCATATGTCCACCTATTTATATATCAATATTTTCTACTTATTGCAAACTTGTCTCAGAAGCTGGAAAATAGGAACGTTAATGCTTTCACATCGAGTGTTTACATCCTTTTGCTTTAAACACAAATAGTTCTCCACTCTAAGCCTAAGAGTATCTTTGCAACATATTTCATAGATAAGATTTATTCCTTAACGCAGTTAAAAACAACAATTTCGAGCAGCAAATCAACGTCAGTTCTCTTTTCTCATAACTAAAATATATCTGGCTTAAAATAGATGTAGCTTAATATAAATTAATGATTGTGTTGATTTCATATTCTACACAAATAAGATAACACGATTCTGTGAGTACAACTTAAAATTAATATACGGTGCAAATGGGCGCATTGGCTTGCATAAGTTGTTTTGAAACATATCTATTGTAAAATGTTAGCCTTATTTGACATTAGAAATATCTTGAATAATTGAACGTTTACCGTTGTCCACACAAGAGACCAAGTGGCTGATGACAGTAATTGAGTTAACATAGCTGAATTTATCTCTCCAACTCAGCCTTACTTTCCCAGAGAATACCGTGGCATCTATCCAACACGCTCACAAAAGTACTTCCCCCAGGTTCAGTAAACATATCACCACGTAACCACACAATGTAAGGCATACTCCGTACAATAAAACATAATAAGTACAATTGAAAACAAGTCTTGATCTGCCATTTCTCACCTGTCAATTGCGAGCAAAACAGAGTAGAAGAAAATATTACGATTTGCCATCTATCTCAAACTGTTCAAACTTGTCACATACATCACGAGAGGGCTACAGAATCATAGAAAGGAAAAGTGTTCACGACTGTTCTTTTAAATCAATTCTTGAACATTTGCTTTTTAAAGAGATCATTATTATTCCATATTGCTTTTCAAACGCTTCATGCTATTGTAAACAGCGGAACAAAACCCCAACTTAATTGACATACTATGTACTCTGGCGAATTAGAGTGCACACAAATATTCACAGCTAGTTCATCACAAAGATTGGGTTTACTGGGTCAGTGAAAATGTGTCTTTAGACAGGCAATGGACCAGTAAGATCAAGGAAGCGTTGTTCACAATACTGGATGTACATCCCAAGCACACATTTGCTTTCCCAGACGATCACACGACATTTGTTCAACAAATTCACCAGTACATGTTCAGCAGACAGGCGATTACGTAAAGAAACGATGACAAAATCTGCTTTGTACACAGACATTTTCCAGCTATGCATTCTTTCGATCGATTCGAGCAAGCCCACCAGGCTCTGGGCCATCCAAGGGCATCTTTCCCCTGCTATGTCCAACTGACGTTCCACATGCAGAAACATGGAAACAATCACTTTTAGAAAAACGATCGTCTCGCTCGTTTCCAAAAATTCTGTTACAAGTTTATCATGCTCTTGAAAGAAATGATGATCTTCTGCTGGTGGGAAGTTATATCCTGAAAGGCGTTGTAACATGTGTGTATATATGGATAAGGAGTCCAACAGTGTCGGGTAGTGTTCGCGAATTCCTTGGGTAAAGCGGTGGACTCTGTGCTCAATTCCTCCCCTTGGCGGGTTATCCAGTTCCGGTTGTTTGCCCTCTATCGGCGTAGACTGTTCTCCTCTTCGTTGATATGCCACCACTCCTTGTTGATTGCCTCCGATCGGCATATTATACTGTCTGCCTCTTGTCCACTGGTCTTCCCCTCTTTGTTGATCTATCACTCTCTGCCGATTGTCTTCATTCAGCATATTAAAAGGTTCTCCCTTTGGCTGATTTACCACCATTGCATGTTGATTGGCGTCTGTGGGCATATGATACCCTCCTCCTGGCTGATTTGCCAATAATCCATGTCGAGTGCCTTCTGTGGGCATACCATACCCTACTACTGGATGATGTGCTAGTAATCCCTGCCGAGTGCCTTCTGTGGGCATATTATACTCTCCTCTTGGATGATTTGATAATACTCCTTGGCGAGTGCCTTCTGTGGGCA
>CM065685.1:55973264-55975764 GCA_017654935.2 Phymorhynchus buccinoides | reverse complement strand
AGCGGTGGACCCTGTGCCCACGTTCTTCCCTCAGCTGGTTTTCCGCTCTTTGTTGATTGCCCTCGGCCTCCACCGGCATATCACCTCCCCTTCGCGGCTCCTTGTCCACTCCGTGCTGGTCGATGTCCATCCATGACCCAGCAGGTTCTCCTCCTGGCTCGTTTTCCTCTCCATGTCGGTTGATTTCCACCGACATTTGATTGGTTTTCAATACCTGTTGGATGATTTCCACCGACACATCATCTTCCCCTTTTCGTTGGTATTCCATTCCATGTTGGATTGTTTCCACTAGTTTGTCATGTTCTCCTATTCGCTGGTATTCCACTCCATGCTGGTTGATTTCCACAGACATTTCGTTTCCTCCTCTTGACTGGTTTTCAGCCATTCCCTGTTGATTGTCTTCAACCTGCATATTACAATATCCTCCACCCTCTGCCATTTCTGCTCCGAGGTAATGCTAGATAGTACAAGCTCTCACAGGTAACACTACGACGTGTGAAGCTGACACTGTCTCTGGACGGTTGTGAGGAGTTGATATGCAATGACAGAAAGAAAGAAAGACGCAAAAAAAACCTGTGTACAACTTCTCAGAAATCGAAAAAAACAAGATTAGTGCAAACTGCATGCAACCCATTTCTTAGTAGACAGCCCTTTGCCGTGAAACTCGTGATAATCAGACACCTCTTATCCTCCCCTCTCACACCCCCAAACCTCTCTCTCTCTCTCTCTCTCTCTCTCTCTCTCTCTCTCTCTCTCTCTCTCTCTCTCTCTCTCTCTCTCTCTCTCTCTCTCTCTCTCCGTGTCTCCGTGATGAGGCGACTGCTATTTCAGAAGGCTTGTCTGGAATTTGTCGTTGTGATAGTGATGATGCCCAGGGGCCAACTATCTCCGCGTAACCCCTTGACTGCCAGAACAAAATCAAGAAAAAATCATTGGGCAAGTCATGCAATGACAAAAAAAAACCCTGATAGAGCCAATCTGGTCAAAATGGTCTGGGCATATTACTCCCTTGACTGTGTTAGAGAAAAAGCCAGCATATCAGGGTTATCCCTCTTCATCTGATGACATCATCAGTGATGTCATCAGGTCAATACGTGATACGTTGGTGGCAGTCAAGGGGTTAAGGAGCCTCCACACTGCATACGATTCAATCCAACTGCGATACAACAGTGACAGGTATGGATCATGATCTTCATGAAATACTGCTGTCTAATTGAATCTAATGAAATCCTACTGGTCATGTTCACTATGTTTGTAGTCTCTCCTACACGATAAGCTATCTTGTGTTTTTGTATCGGACTCGTGTGTTGTGGTCTACATGAATGTCGGGAACTAAAATAGTAGTTATTTTGTTGTAGACGGACGTATTTCCCGTGATTCATGACTCACAGACATCGTCACAATCGGTTCGTATTGAGGTCAAATCGTATGCAGTGTGGCTAGGCTTTAAAGACCCACCAGATCATGTGTCAAATTCACGGGTTTCACGTGCTTCCCCTCTTATAGCTGGCAAAAAAAAAGTTTTTTGACTAGGTTTGACTCCCATACAAATGCCCCCAAATTCAAAACTAAACACCATTTTAAAGAGCAGTCTCAATTTGAAGTCAGGGGCATTTGTATGTGGGTCACAGCTACCCAGAAAACAACAACCAAGGGACGTAATCGTGGTGGGTCAGTGTGTCTTTAATTGTGCTTGAAGACAGTTAGCGCAGTGAGTTAGTCAGCTTGGCTAAAACACAAGAGCAAGAGCAAATACTTCCTAGTTTGAAATTCAGTTTTCCAGAAGGTTCCATGCTGTTATTGGTCCTAACTTGGGGACCGCCAAGCACTTGCCCCAAAACGTGTTAAAGGCCCACCAGATCACGTGTCAAAATCACGGGTTTCACGGGTTTTCCCTCTTATAGCTGGTCAGAAATCTTGTTTTGACCAGGTTTGACTCCTATACAAATGCCCCCAATTTGAAAACGAAACATCATGCTAAAGAACAGTCTCACTTTGAAGTCGGTGGAATTTGTATGTGGGTCACAGCTACCCGGAAACAAACAAGGGACTTAATCGTGGCTGGTCAGTGTGTCTGACTCTTCTCAAGAATTCGTCTAAAGAGGCACACAAATTGACGATAAAACCGACTGTAAGAGGGCCATAATAAAGTTAACCCTTTCACCGCCAAAGTCGCATTTTAGCACCACAGTGCTTTAACACCTATGCTACTAAAAGGCATCAAATTGGGGTCTATTATCCAAAGACCTTATTGTCTTAGTTTTGGGAAGTAAGGATAGACCTTATTTTATATATGTCACAGAAGAATCCCCAATACTGCAGATAGATTTTGTTCTCTACCCAGGTAATTTTAATGGACATTTTTGGTTGAAATATGGCTGGCGGTGAAAGAGTTAATACAGTTTAGTATGATACAATCGTCTCTCTATATGATGGATAATAACTATATGGGATATTGATGCGAGTGGAATGTCATACTCACCAGTAGGTAATGTATGCA
>CM065685.1:55940764-55943264 GCA_017654935.2 Phymorhynchus buccinoides | reverse complement strand
TTGTTGATTCTGGCCTCCTGCCATTTGTTGATCCTGGACACCTGCCGTTTGTTGATCCTGGACACCTGCCGTTTGTTGATCCTGGACACCTGCCGTTTGTTGATCCTGGACACCTGCCGTTTGTTGATCCTGGACACCTGCCGTTTGTTGATCCTGGACACCTGCCGTTTGTTGATCCTGGACACCTGCCGTGTGTTGATCCTGGACACCTGCCGTTTGTTGATCCTGGACACCTGCTGTTTGTTGATCCTGGACACCTGCTGTTTGTTGATCCTGGACACCTGCCGTTTGTTGATCCTGGACACCTGCTGTTTGTTGATCCTGGACACCTGCTGTTTGTTGATCCTGGACACCTGCTGTTTGTTGATCCTGGACACCTGCTGTTTGTTGATCCTGGACACCTGCTGTTTGTTGATCCTGGACACCTGCTGTTTGTTGATCCTGGGCACCTGCTGTTTGTTGATCCTGGACACCTGCTGTTTGTTGATCCTGGACATCTGCCATTTGTTGATTGGGAACATTTGCCATTTGTTGATTGGGAACATTTGCCATTTGTTGATTGGGAACATTTGCCAAATCTCGTTGAGGATTTCCTCCTGCCATCCCTGTTCCAAGGCAATGCTATCTAACTGTGTACAAGAACAAAGGATCACAGGCGTTGTTTTTGCTCTTCCTCCCCTCAACTGCAACTACTGCGACTGACTGTTTCAATCGGCAACACGGCAATGGCCTGAGCAGAGCTTCTAAAGAAAATAAAATAAAATACTTAGTGCTCACAGAGAGCTAATGCGAATCAGGTTAATATAATCAACGGAGTGCGGTTTGCCTGAAAATTGTAATTGTCATGAGTTCATCTTTTGAAGACGATTCACGTGAAGTGTGCGTGGAACCTCTTTCAAGTTAAATACACACTGACCCACCACGATTAAGTCCCTTGGTTTTTTTCTGGGTGGCTGTGACCCACATACACAACTTCAAATTGAGGCTGTTCTTTAAAATTATGTTTCGTTTTGAGTTTGGGGGCATTTGTATGGGAGTCAAAACAAGATTACTTACCAGCTATAAGAGGGAAAACCCGTAAAACCCGTGATTTTGACACGTGATCTGGTGGGTCTTTAAATATAATACCGCACGAAGGAAATCGCAGTCACACACACACACACACACACACACACACACACACACACACACACACACACACACACACACACACACACACACACACACACACACATTTATACGCACACACGCGCACACACACACACACGAAGGTAATTTTCCAACACACAGACACTTTTTGTTTGTCAAAAAAGAGAGAAAAACAGACACATTAAGCTGGAGGCTCGCAGAGAGAGAAATAGAGAAACAAAAAGAAAATGAAATGGGAGAGACAGACAGACAGACAGACAGACAGACAATGACAGTCAAGCAGACCGACACACAGGTGGAAACGAAGATGGACATACACAAACAGAGAATGGTCAGAATATTAAAGCGCTATGTTTGTCGTGCATCTTTCTTATAGTTAAGACGTATCGCCTCCATCAGACCCTTCCTGTCCAGAGATGCTGCTGTTAGACTGATTTCTGCCTTCGTGTTGTCCAGATTGGACTACTGTAATTCAGTGTATGCTGGTCTTCCAGCAGAACAGATTTCGCGCTTACAGAGAGTGCAGAACAGTGCTGCTCGGCTTGTTCTTGGCAAAAGAAAGCGTGATCGCATCACACCTCTTTTGGCTGAGCTCCACTGGCTTCCTGTCAAATTCCGCTGGCAGTTCAAGATGGCTACTTTCGCTTTTCGTCACATTGACAAAACTCTTCCTCAGTACCTCTCTTCTTCTCTCTGCACCTACCAAAGCTCTCGCACTCTTCGTTCTTCTTCCCATAAACTTCTTAAAGTTCCTAAGCGGTCCTTGAAATCTTCGGGTGAGAGGGCGTTTAGTTTTGTTGCACCAAGCGTTTGGAATTCTCTCCCTGACCATACCCATAACCAGTCCACTCTTCCTTCATTCAAGTCCCAACTAAAAACCCACTTCTTCAGGAAAGCTTTATCTATGTAAAGTCTATGATCCTTTCCCCACTCTTGTCTTCCAGCTCATTGACGTTGAGTATGAGGTTAACGCGTGCGCGTGTGTGTATGGGGTGGGGGTGGGGAGGGGGTAGGCGGGGGGGGGGGTTAAGGGAGGTGGGTGTAACTGTGTTGTGCTATGATTATATGCAATGCATGTACGAAATGTTTGTACGAATGGTGAGTGAAAAGCGCATTGAGTTGCTTTGCAAGATTATGCGCTATACAAGCATTATTCACTATTATTGTTCATTATTATTATATCACCAGCCGCACGGGGCAGAGTTTCGCCTCCATAATGGCAGATATCCGGCTCAAGTGGCATTTGACCAGCGAGCTTGGCATTTGACCAGCGAGCTTGGCATTTGACCAGCGAGCTTGGCATTTGACCAGCGAGCTTCACTTTCGAATCTGGTCTAAAAATCCAACCAAC
>CM065685.1:55930764-55933264 GCA_017654935.2 Phymorhynchus buccinoides | reverse complement strand
ATAATAAGATAATTATATTTAATGTACCCGAGAACCAAACAACAAACAGCAACAAACAAACAAACAAACATAATCACAACATAAAACAAACAACAAAAACAAACATCGAAAATAAATCATAAGCTTTGCACTTAAGCGCACTTTAGTCGAAACCATCGGGGGGGCATCGGGCGGGCATCAGGAAAATTGCAAACAAAACAGCCAGCTCTGAGCGAACAGGGGGGGGAAATAAAAGCTAAAAATGGTTTAATTAAAACAGACAGGGACAGGTTGCAACAGGATTGTGTCCAGACTCTCTCTCTCTCACCACCTCTTCTCTCTATGTCTACCTACCCATCCTTCAGTTCACAAAGTTGTTAGGTGTCAACTGGCTACTCCAAGTCTCTCTCTTCTCTACCTCCATCTCTTTTTTTCTGTAAGACCAGACAAATACAAAAATAGTATGAAAACAATAAAGTGTGGAAAGATTGTTCTTCCGTGTGCTTATGTACCTGCTTTCTGTAGATCACTGCCCAAAAAACCTCAACCAAGACCACCCAATCTCCAATAAAGTGTCTCTCTCTCTCTCTGTCTCTCTCCAGAGGGCTTATATGTACCTGCTTTCTGTAAATCACTCCCCCCACTCGACCCGAAACACAAACGACGCTCTCTCTCTCTCTCTCTCTCTCTCTCTCGTATCCCTCTCGAAACCTCTCTCTCAACTCTCTCTATCTCTCTCCTCTCTCAAAACACAAATCTCTCCTCTCTCTCACTCAGTCACTCTCCTTCCTCTCTCTCCTCTCTCTCTCTCTCTCATCTAGTCTCCACTCTCACAATCACTTCTCTCAAATCTCAATCCTCACAGAACTACTTCCCCTAATCTGGGGGACACACACACACCACTTTTTTATATGTTCTGCCAATGTGACGGTGTGTTTTTGTGTGTTGTTTTGTGTGTTTTAAGGCGAGCATCATTGTATTCAAATGTAATTATCATTTGGCCTAAAAGGTTGATTTAATGTACGAATGAACTGGACTATTCGGATGAATTAAAGATTGAAGCGAATAAACCGAAAATGACATGATTAGGAAAACAATGGTAGGCTAAAATGAATAATAAGGCTATGTGCTTGAATTAATAATAAACTGTAAAAAACATAAAGAAACTAACTGACAGTTAATTCGCCTAAATATCAATCAATGGATTATAGCTTATTGTTGTAATTGTTCTCTTTGTTGTTTTAACCCTTTCATCGCCAGCCATATTTCAGCCAAACATGTCCATTGAATTTACCTGGGTAGAGAACAAAATCCATCTGCAGTATTGGGGATTCTTCTGTGACATATACAATAAGGTCTATTCTTACTTCCCAAAACTAAGACGATAGGGTCTTTGGATAATAGACCCCAATTTGACGCCTTTTAGTGACATAGGTGTTAAACCACTGTGGTGCTAAAATGCGACTTTGGCGGTGAAAGGGTTAACGGGTTTTTTTCTTTTCCAAAATTATTGAAACACCGTCTATTTTTGCGACAAATGTTGACGTTTTGAAGTCGTCATTAATGAATGCAAAACTGGAAACAACAAACAAATAAGTATACTAAAGAAGTGCAGCCAACAAAAAGCAGACTTTCGAAGGATGTTAACATGCAAATACAGATTCCAGTAAATAGTATATCCATAGTCACTTACTCAGTATCAACCTCTGCCCCTGTAATGTTGTGTGGAGATATTGCTATGATTATTATTGATCGATACTTGACCAACGTTATTTTGAAGCTGAACGTTACCAATTCTTTGAGCGCACCCATAAGACTGGTACATGCTAGCATACATCACTCTTGAAAAGAAGAAGCATACAGCACTATAAAAACAAAAGCATACATCACTCGTGTATCTGGTGCCAGCAGTGTGTGTCACTTTTCCCCCCCCCCCCCCCCCCACATCCCAAACCCTGCTGTGTCTAATTTCAAGAGACAAGATAAGATACCAATGTTACGTAATGAACCTTGTTGTAAAGACCCACCAGATCGCGTGTCAAAATCACAGGGTTTCACGTGTTTCCCCTCTTATAGCTGGTAAGAAATCTTGTTTTGACCAGGTTTGACTCCCATAGAAATGCCCCCAATTTCAAAACGAAACATCATTTGAATAAAAGAACAGCCTCAAATTGAAGTTGGGGGAATTTTATGTGAGTCACAGCTACACAGAAATCCCCCCCCCCCCCCCAAGGGACTTAATCGTGGTGGGTCAGTGTGTCTTTAATGATCTTGATTTTAAGATCATTGTCTGAGTAGCACCGGCTAACAACGATCGTTTAAATCTTATGTCTGTCTGTCTGTCAGGCAAGACTGAAACAACAGCTGACAATTATGTATTGAAGCTACTATATGCGCCTTTGTTTTTCTCCCACTGCTATTTCTTCTTCTTCTTCTTTTGAGTTCCCAGGCCATATGGCCACAATGGGTCAGGTACGTATGAGTCCGGTTTTCAGTTTTCACTTGTCTCACCGCTGCGTAC
>CM065685.1:55920764-55925764 GCA_017654935.2 Phymorhynchus buccinoides | reverse complement strand
AGAGAGAGAGAGAGAGAGACAGAGAGAGAGACAGAGAGAGACAGAGACAGAGACAGAGAGAGAGACACAGACAGACAGAGACGTAACGAAAGAGGGAGACAGAGAGACAGAGTCAATCACAGAGATATACACAGAAAGAGTCTTGTGCTTGCCAGCCGTCATTCAGACATTCATGCATTGTACGTTGGCACAGTATAAGCTTTAAGCTTCTTGTTGCCGTTATGCTTTCTTAACCTTTTCGCCGCCATCCATTCTTCAGACAAAAAAATACCATTTAACTTAACTGGGTGGAGAAAATAAAATATCTGCAATATTGCAAATTCCTCTGTGACATGCATAACATTAGGCCTATCCTTACCTCCCGAAATTAAGAAAATAGGGTATTTGGATAATGGAACCTGGTTTGATGCCTTTTAGTGACATGGGTGTTAAACCATTGTGGTGCTAAAATGCGACATTGGCGGTGAAAGGGTTAATCTGTGTGTGAATTGTGCTTTTGGTTAAATAAAAATCATTTAAGCCAAAGAGAGAGAGAGGGAGAGAGAGAGAGAGAGAGGAGAGAGAGAGAGAGAGAGAGAGAGAGAGAGAGAGAGAGAGAGAGAGAGAGAGAGAGAAACAGAGAAAGAGAGAGACAGAGAGACAGAGTCAATCGCAGAGAGATACAGAGAGAAAGAGAGAGAGATAGAGAGGAAGAGAGAGAGAGAGAGAGAGAGAGAGAGAGAGAGAGAGAGAGAGAGAGAGAGAGAGAGAGAGAGAGAGAGAGAGAGAGAGAGAGAGAGAGAGAGAGAGAGAGTTAATCGCAGAGAGATACAGAGATAATGTTATCATTTCAGGTGGACCGGGGGCATTAAACTGCTAAATCAGAAACAAAATGTTGTTTCTGGACCTGCTTTATGAAAATAAATCATTCCGCCCTGTTGACTAAATCAGCAAATAAACCAATGCAACACGGTTCAAAAATGGAATTTGCAATTTAAACTAGGAATATGCGAATATGCGCGTTGTCGCTGGGTGCAGCGATGTGGATGAATTGCATGCGATAATTTGCTAAATTAATCACCAGCTTTAAAATGATTCATCAATTATGGTCAGATGGCCTTGGAACAAAGAACACAAAGACAAACTGGACAGAACATTAATGGAGTGGCTTAGAAAGCATAGTTCGAGTAGTTGGACAGGGGTAAAGTGATTGGCGAACGAAAAACAGTAGCATAACCATGCGTCTGGTAAAGGTTATATTTTCAAAGATGATGGTTATGTTAGACGAATACAATGATTGGCCATCTCGCCGACATACTCATTCGCATCGCAACGATTTTGAATTATTAAAAGAACTCAAAAGTCACTCCAGCCATACACACAAACAAAACAGATATATACAAAAGGATAAATGAAAGAAGATTACAGGTTTTTACTTCAGGTTTAGACATAGGGAAGTGGTAGATGAGACTGTTTATATATACATAGACTGTAGTTCAGCTTCTTCCTTCTTTTTTATTGACCTTTTAAAAAAATATTTTAACCCCCTTTTTTATCGTGAGTTTTAGTCAGAATCCGTTTCTATGTGCGATTCAGTTTTCTTTTAATCACTTGCCATTTTACCACTGACGAAGACGAATAAACGTCGGAATATTTGGGTATTTTATATCTTGTTTGTTGGCGGTTTTTTTAAATCTTTTTAAAGTTTGTATAGTCTGTATATAGAAAAAACTCTCTACACCAATTGGTTTCCCCACAACCAACCACTACAAAAGCACGATCAGAGGCAAAATTGTGGTCTAAGGGAGCGAAGCGAGTTTAGAAATGACCAAAGTATGCTGTATGCATAGATTCACTTCCCTTGAAGCAAATGTGTGAAACTGACAGCTATCTATTAATTGCGCACATTTTATTATATGGGAGGAACGTCTTGAATGAGTTAATGTCATTTTTCTTTTTGTAAAAAGGAAAAGCATTCTGTGAGGCAAGTGTTACACGTTTCTAAGTACTGTACATTCATTGCACAAACTCGTGTAAGTTGTTCTGAGACGAGACGGACAGCATGAAAATCATAAAGTAGTGAGTGCAAATCATGTGCTCTTACTGTTCATAAACTGTTAAATTGTTATTAAAGACCCACCACATCCATGAGAGAAAATCACGGGATTCACGTGTTTCCCATCTCTCTCGCTGGTAAGAAATCTCATTTTGACCAGGTGTGACTCCCATACAAATACCCCCGAATTCGAAACGAAACAGAGACTTTGAAGAGCAGCCTCAATTTGAATGTGTGGGTTTTTGCATGTGGGTCACACCTACCCCGAAAAACACACACCAAGGGACTTAATCTTGCTGGGACAGTGTCTTTAAAGACAGACTGACCACCACGATTAAGTCAATTGGGTTGTTTTTTTCTTCTGAGTAGCTATGACCCACAAACAAATGACCCCAACTTGAAATTGAGGCTGCTCTTTAAACAAGATTTCTTACCAGCTATAAGAGGGAAAAACACGTGATCTGGTGGGTCTTTAAATGATGAAAAATACGGGCGGGTGATAAATCACAATATGCAGTATAAGGGCCTAATGCAACCCCACACACTTATATTTGGTATGCTATAGTCACAGAATTCGGGTTGCTCCCACATGAAGAGCGCCTCGCAGCCAGAGGCGCGCCACCCATTTTTGTTTGTTTTGCATTTGATTTTATATATTGTATGATCGGGGGGAGGGAGGTGGATATAAAGTTGTCAACATTACTGGATTTATTTTATTAGCATCTCTATTGCGCAGTCTTTTTGTTGTTTTTGAAAGCGAGTACATCAGCGCTATAGGGTTCCAAAACTGAATTTCTGATTCAAACGAGGATGAGTAAATTAACATGTGTTTTAAATGAATGTAGATTATGTGGGGTTGGGATGGTTGGAATTCGGCCAATACTAAGTTTGAATTAAATCCATCAGTTAGTAACAGAGATGGTGAGGAAGAAAAAAAATGTTAATCAACATCGCGCAAGCTGAAACAGTAAACAAAAAAGTGTTTGCCTGCTTACTTGGGTATTTTTTATATCTCGCCTACATTACTGCCGAATCTTCATGGGCGTACTTCTCACCCATGCACTCACGCGTGAACACACGTACACACACACACACACACACACACACACACACACACACACCACACACACACACACACACACACACACATGCACACACCGACACACACAGAGACACACACGGCACGCACACGCGCGCACACGCACACACACACCACCCACCCACCCACACACACACACACACACACACACACACACACACACACACACACGCACGCACACACGCACACGCGCGCACGCACGCACACACACACACACACACACACACACACACACACAAGAAGCGCACCCCCCCCCGTGGGGATACCGAGGGGGTCTTTTGTATAAATAATTCCCCCACCTTCTGGAAGTTCTGTGCTTATAACTTCCTCTAATCTGTCACTGTCTTTGACTCTGCCTTTTCCCCTTTGCTTTCTGTCATCTACTATATTTCTGCCTTAACCGGTCCATTCTCCTGCCTTTTTTTTCTCATAAAAAAACCCACTTTCAAAAAGATTTCCTCCAGCCGAAGTCGGACTTGCTGGGCCTAACTATTTCTTAGTTAGGCGCATAACGGCAGCATGGCGCATCTGCGCTCATAATTGACAAGAAACTGTCTGAGCCATCGAAGAAGAAGAAGAAGAAGCGCGCATGTGTATGCTCGCATATCTTCGCACGCAGTGACAATGTTCAAGGTAACGCCAGAGACGATTACGAACAGTGATAGAAAGGGGGCAAATAATTAAGGGACAAATCGTCAATGGTCAACATATGGCGATATTTTTCACGCCAGAGGGCAGTCAATGCACTAGGGCCTTATCACGCGATTTTCTTACTTGGGCGTAAAGTGAGAGAGAGAGTGAGGAGATAGGACCACTCACTGTCTCTCTCTCTTTCTTTATCCCCAACTAATAATATAGAGAGGATTAGCCCCACACGAGCGTCATGCCCTCTGGTGTGAGAAAAAGCGCGCTAAGTCTCTCATTGGTAATAGTCGATTAAGTTGTCTTTACTTTTTTGAGGATGATTTGGTATGCGGGGGGTGTAGGAGGGTTATCAATATTGCTAACAATTCTAGGTATTATTGGAATTCAAATCCTCCGAAGTCCGGAGTGTGGCTGCCCATGTGGCGCGGGTAATCAAAAACGGTCACACACGCGCAATGTTCTCGTCCCTAGTTGGTGCATTCATTTGTACCACAGTGTTCAACTGCTTCGGCTGTTGGGATGATCCCTGGAGATTTTAAGCCAGGCTACGACAACAACATTATAATTCAATGACCACTTGACCTGAAGAAACAAAACCCCATGAATTCACGCTAGAATAAATCTTCAGAGCTACAATGTGTGGGTGGGTGGGGGTGGGGGTGGGGGTGGGGTGGGGGTGGGGTGGGTGGGGTGGGTGGGGGTAGGCATGGGGAAAAGTAAGCAAAACAAAGTAAAAACAAACATAGGTGAAAACAAACCTAACAAAGGCAATTTTTAAAAACAAATAAAAACGAACCAAAACCAAACCCTCAAGCCGTTCGGTTTTTTTCATCTATAAAAACAATATGTTTCATTTGTTTTGTTTTGTATTTTTGTAAATGCCCTCATTGTTTGATATTTCATTTCAGATGGTCATGTGATCTTCCCCCCCCCCCCCCCCCCCACACCACACACACCCTTCCATAAGCCAATACACGCCTTTTTCTTTCTTCTTTGGCTTCGACTGTCTGCATGCCCGTCTGTCTGTCTGTCTGTTTATGTATCTCTGTCTCTCTGTCTCTCTGTCTGTCTGTCTGTCCCTGTGTCTGTCTCTATCTCTCTCTCTGTGGTTTAAATGTTTTATTTTCCAAATCAACATGAACAACAACTATGACATAACTGAAGCAACAACAAGCAGAGCTTATGGCGTGCTCAGTTCAAAACGAATTACACAGTATAAAC
>CM065685.1:55913264-55915764 GCA_017654935.2 Phymorhynchus buccinoides | reverse complement strand
CCCGCCACGTGGGCAGCGACACTACGACTTCGGGGGGATTTTGGAGACTGGTGATGCTATGCTGGGAGCTTGTCATGGCTAAAGACAATCCCCGCATAACTATGCAGTCCATAGCGACATTTTGATGTAGCCTTGGTGTTCTAGCCTATGTCAATTGGTTTGACACAGCCTTAAGCCAAGGCGGAATGTTTGTTCAACATAATATCCGTAGTTCCTCGAACACGAATCTGATGATGCTGTATCTGTTTTTTTGTATCATACGTTTTATGTATTCCGTGTATTGGGATCTAGAGTGTACAGAGGGGTGGAGAGTGGCACAGAGGTAAAGCGTTCGCCTCGTGTCAAGTAAACCCGAGTTCGAACCTGGGTACAGGGGATTATTCCTCTCACTTTACACTAGGCCTTACGGGGTCTGAACGTGGAGTCTTTCGGATGAGACGATAAACCGAGGTCCCGTGTGCCAGTGGCAACGAAAAAGTTGTCATTTGGTCAATATTTACCACCCCCACCACCCCCACCACCCCCACCACCCCCTTTTCCTTCATCATCAGTCACACAAATCGCATGCAAAAAAATAAAAAAAATGGGTGGCGCGCCTCTGGCTGCGACGCGCTCTCCAGGTGGGAGCAACCCGAATTTCACAGAGACGCCTCCGTGACTCTAAAGTACCTAATACCTTAACCCTTTCACCTCCAGCCTAGTTCAGCCATAAATGTCCATTTAATTTACCTGGGTAGTGAACAAATTCCATCTGCAGTATTGTTGATTCTTCTGTGACATATAATATAAAATAAGGTCTATCCTTACTTCCCCAAGCTAAGACAACAGGGTATCTGGATAATATACACCAATGTAATGCCTTTTAGTGACATGGGTCTTATAATCACTGTGGTGCTAAAATACGACTTTGGCGGTGAAAGGGTTAATACTTTAATAGAGTATCGTGAACGAAAAGAGTAGAATTATCTTCTGGACGTAGGTATTTCACGGTGAACCATGACTCACAGACATCGTCACAATCGGATCGCATCGCATGCAGCGTGTCTGCTGTCTACGCCTTAAAGGGCCAGCCACACGTCCACTAAAATCGTACGACTGCACGGTACGATTCGATCGCGTGGTCTCCAAGAACAAAATGCGCTTCGCGCTTCGAGACCACGTGATCGAATCGTATCGTACAGTCGTAGGATTTTAGCTGACGTGTTGCTGGCCCTTTAAAGGGGTCAGCCACACCACATACGCATCGTATCTGAGTTGCTATGCGATGCGATTTCGACGAGGTGAGTCATGAATCGCGTGAAATACTTCCCTCTAAAAAACAATTCTGCTATTTCCGCTCACTTAGACCCAATACTTGAATTTCGCGTGATTTATATGACTCACGCCGTCAAAATCGCATCGTATCCGTATACGATTCGTACGTATGTGGGCTGGCCCATAACCGGTAAGACTATGATCGATTTCTTCCACTATACAGGGAACCGAACCAAAGTACTGGACTGTGAAATAAGCCCGCGTCACCCCCTTGCACCCCACACAATACCGCACAGTTGTCTAACCTGAGAGTCAAGGGGGATTAATTCAATCCAAAGACGACCATAGTTCTGTGATGAAGACAACGATCGCTAAGGCTTGTCCGTCAGTAGCGTTGTGTAGCGGAGAAAGCGCTTGGAGAAAGCGCTTTTGGGGACAAATTGGGTCACGATTCACTCTCTCTCTCTCTCTCTCCGCCTCTCTCTCTCTCTCTCTCTCTCTCTCTCTCTCTCTCTCTCTCTCTCTCTCTCTCTCTCTCTCTCTCTCTCTCTCTCTCTCTCTCTCTCTCTCTCTCTCTCTCGCATTCCCTCCCCCATGTTCTTCAATTTACTGTGAACATGCCTGTTGTTATTTTCTATTCTTTTTATGTATTTTATACTTTCTTTTTGTTTTCCTTTTCTTGTTATTTGGCTTTTCTTTTTCCCCTCGAGGGCATGGTGTAAAGAAACTCGAGCTTATCCGTTTACCCTCATTAAACATTCGTATTCGTATTCGTATTCGTATTCGTATTCGTATCTCTCTCTCTCTCTCTCTCTCTCTCTCTCTCTCTCTCTCTCTCTCTCTCTCTCTCTCTCTCTCTTCTCTCTCTCTCTCTCTCTCTCCTCTCCTCTCCCCCCTCTCTCTCTCTCTCCGTTCGTCTGCGTATGAATGTATTGGCGCATTCCACCCCGACTCTTAAATAATGATGGTTCGTTGCATCCTGGGGTTTCCTGACAATGTATCAATAAACATATCCTAATCATTTCGCCATTAACAAAGATCACAATGTTATGTAAAGAAAGGAAGTGTAGCCAGGAATGATCGAATGTGACCTAGCACCACGAAAGGGACATTAAGTGTCAAACTGACCATTCTGAGAAAATGATACCTTTGAAAACTTCAGACACGTCTCTTTCTAATGATACAAAAAACATTCTTGTATCTGTTTTCGTTCCAAAGTTATGAGCATTTAAAGTTAGTAGAGGGT
>CM065685.1:55900764-55905764 GCA_017654935.2 Phymorhynchus buccinoides | reverse complement strand
GCGAAAAAGACTAATGAACGAAATCCATAAAGAGAATTGTAAGCATGTAAAGTAATTCACGCACCAGTCATGTCAATGTGAACATTCTCTTAATGCACTTACAACATGCATTTCAAAGTTTGCATACGCGTAGAGATAGAGAGAGAGAGAGAGAGAGAGAGAGAGAGAGAGAGAGGGAGAGAGAGAGAGAGAGAGAGAGAGAGAGAGAGAGAGAGAGAGAGAGAGAGAGTGGGGGGGGGGGGGTATGTGTGTGCGCGCGTGTGTGCGAACTTTCTTTTAATACACTTGCTGCGATACTAGCCAAGCATTTAAAAAGTATGCATAAACGTAAGAGAGAGAGAGAGAGAGAGAGAGAGAGAGAGAGAGAGAGAGAGAGAGAGAGAGAGAGAGAGAGAGAGAGAGAGAGAGAGAGAGAGCGTGTGTGTACGTGTGCGCGCGCATGTGTGCGTGTATGTGTGCGAGTGTATGTATGTGAGTTGCTATGGCATTTGGCTCGCTCTCTGTCATTCTCCATATTGCATTGGTATTACCATCTAATTTCTGGTATGGACATACCATTGATTTGACAACCGAAGGAGTAACCGAAGCTCATTCCTTTAAAGACCCACTGACCCGGATGGATGAAGTCTCTTGATTTTTTTCTGGGTCGGTGTTGCCCACATGCAGACTATCCTCATGTATACGATCGAATCTGCTCTTTAAAGTGATGTCTCGTTTTCGTGCATTTGGACATTTGTATGGGAACCACACTTGGTCAAAAATAAGATTTCTTACCAGCGAGAGACAGACCTGTTGAGTGAACATCACGGGTTTCCAATGTTTCTCTCTCTCGCTGGAACAAAAAAACAAAAAAAGATTCACGATGTCCGTGAGTGAAAATCACGTGTTTCACGTGTTTCCCTCTCTCGCTGGTAAGAAATCTTATTTTGACCAAGTGTGGCTCCCATACAAATTTCCTCACGCACGAAAGTGAGACATCACTAATAATGAGCAGCCTCGATCGTATAATAGGAGGAAAGTCTGTATGTGGGCCACACAGACCCAGACAAAAAACAAGGGACTTAATTCAGCCGGCTCAGTGGGTCTTTAAAGATACACTGACCCACCACCCTTGTTGTTGTTTTCTGGGTAGCTGTGACCCACATGCAAATGCCCCCAACCTGAAATTGAGGCTGCTCTTTAAACTGATGTTTCGTTTTTCAGTTTGGGGACATTTGTATGGGAGTAAAACCTGGTCAAAACAAGATTTACTACCAGCTATAAGAGGGAACACGCGTGAAAGCCGTGATTTTGACACGTGATCTGGTGGGTCTTTAAGAAATATTCCTAGCATAAGAGGGAATGTCACACGTGACGTGGGGGTTCTTTGAACCCCTCCAACTCCCCTCCCTCATACAGTTGTGCCGTGCTGTTGTCGTTTCCTCACACACCAATCCTCCCCTCTCTGACCATTCGACCTCCTGTCATTTTCATCCCGTTTGCAATCACAGTTTTTGTCATTGTTGTGTGTGTGTGTGTGTGTGTGTGTGTGTGTGTTGTGTCTTTCTTTCACTCAATAATGGCGGTTCTTTGCGACTGGACGGGAACCAGTGTGGTCCATGTTTGTTGTCAGTCTGTAAGGGACAAACACACTGCCTACGATTCGATCCCAGGGCGATCCGAGAGGGGGAGAGAGAGAGAGAGAGAGAGAGAGAGAGAGAGAGAGAGAGAGAGAGAGAGAGAGAGAGAGAGAGAGAGAGAGAGAGGGGGGGGAGGGAGAGAGAGAGAGAGAGAGAGAGAGAGGAGAGAGAGAGAGAGAGAGAGAGAGAGAGAGAGGAGAGAGATATAGAGAGAGAGAGAGAGAGAGAGAGAGAGAGAGAGAGAGAGAAGAGGGAGAGAGAGAGAGGGAGAGAGAGAGAGAGAGGGAGAGAGAGAGAGAGAGAGAGAGAGAGAGAGAGAGAGAGAGAGAGAGAGAGAGAGAGAGAGAGAGAGAGAGAGAGAGAGAGAGGAGAGAGAGAGAGAAGAGAGAGAGAGAGAGAGAGAGAGAGAGAGAGAGAGACACATAGTTATACAGACAGACCGAATGGAAATGAATCAGACAGACAGAAAGACAGACAGCTAGAGAGAGGGAGAGCAAGATAACTACATAAAATATTAGAGAGACAGAAATGCATTGACGCACGTGGACAAGAAATAAACAAACCATAAAACAATAAACACCAGAAATAAATAATTAAACTCATGCATCTTTTTTCCACGCATGTCCAGTGAATAACTGAGTTTGTTAGCTTTTTTTTTCTTCTTTCTAATAGACAATTGATTGATCTCCGAAATAATGTTAGGCCATATTTTGTACATTATTATTATTATTCCCCTCATTGAATTCATTTGCATGCACCCGTTCTGCCCCGACCACCCCCCCCCCCCCCCCCAACTGTATGCATAGAATCAATATGTCATGTTCATATATACATTCAAAATCCATGTTGAGTTAGTATGTTATTGCGTTATACATGTCTATGCAGCATTCAATCACATTATGTATTTACGTATTCATACAATGCAGTGCTTGGGATAATATTATTTTGCCGTTTTCTAGTTTCTTTGTATCCTTTGTAACCCCATAACATGCATCTTCCATTCGCTACAAACCCTCACCCCCTCCACCCCGTCTGGCTCTGTCTATCTGCTTCTCTTTCTATCTCTTTCTCTTCTATTTGACTCTGTTTGTCTGGCCCTGGCTGTCGGTTTATCTCTGTTATCCTTGTTAAATAAAGTTGTTTCAGTGTTCCGTGTTCAGTGTTCAGTGTCCCTTTCTCTCTCTCTCCCTCACCTCCTGCCACCATCCCCCCCCCCCCCCCCCCCCCCCCCATTCTCTTCCTCTAACTCACGTTGCTAAATAATATACATAATTTATGTACACTCAGCCATTCGCGCACAATTAAAATTATTATTGTGAGCGTTTGTTTCTGTTAGTGTTTATTACTTATTATTATTATTATTATTATTATTATTATTATTATTATTATTATTATTATTATTATTATTATTATTATTATTCATCTCATCAACATTTCATAGTCTTATCATGTTTACCTTGGTTTTTGTGTTTTTTGTTGTACATGTCTAAGCATAAGGATCATAAAATAAATACCAGAGCGTTTTTGGACCTACCTTTTTTTTATTGCCACAATCAAGGGAGAAAGGTGGCAGAGTGGTTAAGATGTTCGTCTGCCAAATGTAATGCGTGACTGCAGCGTGAGTGACCCGGGTTCGAATCCCGGCCTCGCCCTTTCTTTCTAGTTTGACAGGAAAATCGAACTGAACGTCCAGTCCTTCGGATGGGGACATAAAGCTAGTCTGACCCGTGCCTTTTACGCACGTAAAAAGCCTACGGCAGTTGAAAGTCCGTACGATCAGGGAGAAATACCGCTGCCTGGTATGGCCAAATTGAAAGCTAGGTTTTCCAAGCGTGCCCACACCCGCTCCACATGCCCCCCCCCAAAAAAAAAAAAAAAAAAAAAAATGTGTAGGAGCTGCACTTGCAACGATGCGCTCTCCTGGGGAGAGCAGCCCGAATTTCACAGAGATAAGTCTCTGTGACTAGAATATACCAAATACCAAATACCAAATATGTTCTGGAGGCAAAAAAAACCGGTAAAGGTTGCTTACAAATAATTATGCATATTGCGGAGGCAGACAATATCGATGTTTACCTGTACATCGATTTCTGATAAAGCTGTGGATCGGATCGATATCTTGTGTGATTGAATCCTCCGCCTAGGAGGTGATATGTTTGTGTTGTGTTGTTTGTGTTGGGCTTAATATTATATCTGGTTCGGTTTAAAGCTGTTGTTTGTTTGGTTGTTGGTCCGTGGGGTTTGCACGTTTGTTTGTTAGTTTAGGTAGTATATCTACTTATTAAAACTTAAAATTATTAACTGATTGCCCAGATGTAATATGCGTGCCCGTACGAAAGTGTGTGTGCATGTTGTGACGAGGTAATGGGTTGTGTGTGCTGTGTGTCTAGTGAAGACTTGTAGTGTGCGGTTTGCGTGTGCGTGTGTGTGTGTTCTCTAGTGTGTGTGCGAGTGTGAGTGTGTGTGTGTGCGTGCGGCGTGTGTGTGTGTGTGTTCATCTAATGTGTTTGTGTGTTTGTGTGTGTGTTGTGGCTCGTATGGTTTGTAAGAAATACAAGTGTGTGAATTGCTCGTAAATGTGCAGACAGAGAGAAGTAGGGTGTTTGCATGAAATTACAAGACTCCCGTCTCATCAGTCTGACCAAAGGGTTCAGGATTATTTGACACTTGTGTGTTTATTTACTCCCAAAATGTGCATAAGATTATGCAACAATAATAATAAAGCAGCTCAGATGGAGCCAAGAGAGAGAGAGATGGAGAGAAGAGAGAGAATGAGAATCCGAGAGGATTCACAAGACTTTTTGTCTTTCTATAGAGAGAGAGAGATGCCGGAAGAGTTACTAATTATCTTCAGAGAGAGTAGGAAAGTTCAGATGATTGGCGCAGAGAGAGAGAGAGAGGAGGAGAGAGAGAGAGAGAGGGGACTTAGCTGTGGTTGAGTTCCTCCGTAGAGATCGGAGAGTGCTGGAGTGGCTGAGGCTTGCTCGTCGAGATGAGAGTAGCTCCCAGTCGTTCCGGTTACGAGCTTCGCGGGATGGCACGGTTCAGGCGTGGTCTCCTCGCGGATTCTGGGTGCGGGGCGTCTTTCCCGTCTTGGTGCTTGTGAGTCAGGGATGATCTTCCTGCCCACGATGCCCTGCTGATAATCACAGGAGAAGGTGGATGTAGTTCTCTATGGCTTAGAGACAAGGGGAGAGAGTCGGCAGGGAATTAGTGAATCCCAACCGGAGAGAAGACTTCCCTTGTACAATGGCACTAGTTAATAAATAAACTGAAGAGGAGAGTTAAGAAACTGAGATCAGAGAAAGATAAAAGGTGATCAAGACAGACATCACTCTCCATCCAGACACCTGGAAAGGAATGAGATCAGCGAGAGAGAGC
>CM065685.1:55893264-55895764 GCA_017654935.2 Phymorhynchus buccinoides | reverse complement strand
ATCAGACGTGAGCCTTCAAGGCTTTGCCTCTTGTTAGTTTGATAGATTTGCAGTGCTAATGTCGGATGTGTTTCAAGCAAAAGAAACAAGACAAGTAAAGATAATACTGAAAGCATGCACACAACCTTATTTCCAAGATACATTAAACAAAAAGAAGTAAGAACGAATACAAATAACACTAGGAGATAACATAGCTCCAACACATAAATTTGTGAAGTCTGACAGCTCTTAACAGGGGACCGTTGATAAATGATTACCAGGTGTCAGTGAAGGGCCTGGGAGATAGATCCTGGGGGAATCCCGTTAGTTTATCACATATAATAATTAGAAGGCGATAATTCGGAACTAGTCTGCGGAAGTACGGTACGATTTGTGCTTTGTGATTCGGGGAAGGTGTGTGTGGGTTAAGTATCAGTATGCTTACACGTATGATTAAGTCCCTTGGTTTTTTCTGGGTAGCTGTGACCCACATACAAATGTCCCCAACTTAAAATTGAGGCTTCTCTTTAAAATGATGTTTCGTTTTCAATTTGGAGACATCTGTATGGGAGTCAAACCTGGTCCAACAAGATTTCGTACCAGCTATATGAAGGAAAACACGTGAAACCCGTGATTTTGACACGTGACCTGGTGGGTCGTTAAGTGCTCGTAAAGCAAACAGTCGTCAAAGCACGACAAGTGCTTTTAACACAAAAATAAATCTTCTGAGATTCGAGCAATGCTTTTCTCTGTTGACTAATTTTGTAAGTGTGACCATTTTCCCCCCATTGTATTTAACATTTCAATAATGTCCCACTCTGTGACCGTCACACATTTCCCTCATACCACGGACCCCGAGATCGTGTGTACTGTGTTTTACGACACAGCTGCGACACATCTACAATGACCATAAAATGTGTAATATTTGTTAGCAATTCGTCACGGTCACTAGGCCAAAATATTAATAGTTGCCTGTGTCTTTTCTTCTCTTTGATGTTTCTAAATGTAATGTTGGCCTGTCGATATTGAGCGGCGCTTTGATATAAGGGAAAACCGCATAGTTTATTTGAATTATGTCTCTTGTTCTTATGTCACTCACAAAAAGGTTGGGGATATTCGATTATATTACCGTTTTCCTTGGGGTTTTTTGTTGACGAAGATGTGCTGTAGACATCCCCTTATGTCTACGAACCTCAATCTAAACAAATCCTTTAATTCTTTCAATGTTATTAAAACGATGGCTTGGAATCAAAACGGACTATCTTTTGATAGTCCATTAACATATTATTGAACTTATTACAAAAACTAATAACTTGTATAAAAAGAAGACTGCAGAAATAGGGGAAGACGGGGTAAAAAGCGCATGGGCGGGTAAGAAGCCCACCCCAATTATCTCACGAAATAAAGAAAAGTTCAGTCAAATTTGCCCATGAGACGAATGCTAGACATTAACGCTCGTCTCATGGGCAAAATGAGACTGAAATTTGCTTCATTTCATGAGATAATTGGGGTGGGCTTCTTACCCGCCCATGCGCTTTTTACCCCGTCTTCCCCTATAAAAAGCATAACCCCCTGTATATATTTCTGCAGTTATGGTTTGATACAAGTTATTATTTTCTGTAATAAGTCCAATAATACGTCAATGGACTATCATTCTTTAGATAGTCCGTTTTGACTCCACGCCTTCGAAAATAATTCTAGGCTGATCGTAACCCCTATCCCTTTCCCGTCAATAGCATAATTATAATTGCATGCAATTATCCTAAATGGTGCTTTTCAGTAATAATGGTCGATGCGAAAATGTAAGGGAGTTGGGGGGTTGCGGAATGTAAAAGATGGCAGTTTTGGATCAATATTTCAATGAAATCTGTAACGTACAATGCTTGTGTACCCGTGCTTTCTGCATTTCCCCCCGTTTTGTTTTGCTTTTATTTTGACTACATTCATAGTACAAACAGTTGGTGCATACATTACTGTGTATCATTAGTGCAGCATTATGTTGTTTGCATACGTGGAATGAGATTAATCAGCATACAGAAGAAAACAAATTCCACCCAGGAACAACAACTGAATGAACATACAACAGCACAGACAACAAAACTAAGAAAAATAACAACAACGTTATAAATAAATAGGTAAATAAGTTGTTTTTTTTAAAATGAAATACATATAAAAATAAAAATAAATAAATAAATACCAAAATGTATAAATGCATAATCATATACATAAAAACAGAAGGCGTTGAAGTAATTTCTAAGTGCAATACATGTTCATATAAATTTAAAAAAACCACGTTGATGCATTTGTGACTAAGGATCCTAAATCCATGTTTGGCATCTGTTTGTGGGAAATGTTCTGCCTTTATATTCCAAGGTTTTCTAATGAGACCTCATAATAAAACAGGGTGAGGGGAATTCCGCAGTGCAGTAAAGTGCAATGATACCAATCTCCTTAATTAATATGTGACCCAGCACCACGAAAGGGACATTAAGTCGCTGGGCTAGTTTCTAACAACAGGATT
>CM065685.1:55883264-55885764 GCA_017654935.2 Phymorhynchus buccinoides | reverse complement strand
CGCGCGCATACACACACACTACACACACACGCACATTGTTAGCTCAATACCTTGATCCTTCTCCAAGTTGTCTGTTTATGATAATCTGTAATTCTATGGTTTGGAGTCAAAACGGAGTATCATTAGATAGTCCTTTGACGTATTATTGGATTTATTACAAAAACTAATATCTTGCATCACACAATTCCTGCAGAAATACAAAAATGGGGGTTCGCTTGTTATATTTCAGCAGTCTTCTTTTAATACAAGTTATTAGTTTTCGTAATAAGTTCAATAATATGTGAATGGACTATCTAAAGATACTCCGTTTTGACCCCAAGCCATCGCAATGCTTGTATCTCTATCCGTGGACAAACAAACAGAAACAGGCAAACACTCAAAGATAAATAAAAAAAGCCATTTAACCTCCTCGGCAGAGGTACGGAGCAGAACCGACAACCTTGGAACTTCGCAACCAACCCATGAAGACGAGCATGATTACAGTAACTCTTCCCACTCATCAACTAAAACCGGCGCCACACGCGCGTAAGCTCGTACGTTGATGCGATACGATTGGGTCACGTGAGTCATGATTCACGTGAAATACTTCCGTCTACAAAAATAATAATTTTGCCATTTTCGCTCTCACTATGCCACACATGAATTTCACGTGAATTTACACTCGCATCGTCAAAATCGCATCGCGTTCAGATCCGGATCGTATGCGTGTAGCAGACTCTTTGCGCGTGCATTTTGTAGCTGTAAGTATAGCTTCTACAGTTGCTGCCGTTACGTGCTGTCCAGACAGATAGTGTGACGTGTCAGTGTGTCCTATCAGTGGCACTCAAGTAAGAGCTTTCTGCCAATGTCGCACCTGGCTATTGTCAAAATAAATAATGTACAGCGGGAGATGGGTTGTAGGGCACCAATCCACAGAGCATGATATTGGTGCGGATTTTCCTTCAAGCCACACATTCAAAATTCAATGTACACCCGTGATAGCAAAATCTCTGTCTCTCTGTCTCTCTGTCTCTCTCTCTCTCTCTCTCTCTCTCTCTCTCTCTCTCTCTCTCTCTCTCTCTCTCTCTCTCTCTCTCTCTCATCTCTCCTCCTCTCATCTCTCTCCCTCCTCTCCTCTCCTCCTCCCCCCCCCTCCCTCTCTCTCTCTTTCTCTCCCCCCTCCTCTCTCTCTCTCTCTCTCTCTCTCTCTCTCTCTCTCTCCTCCTCCTCCTCCACCTCCCCTCCCCCTCTCTTTTTTTATCTCCCCCCCCCACCCCTCTCTCTCTCTCTCTCTCTCTCTCTCTCTCTCTCTCTCTCTCTCTCTCTCTCTCCTCTCTCTCTCTCTCTCTCTCTCTCTCTCTCTCTCTCCTCTCTATGTGTGTACATGAGGGAGTGTGTGTGCGTGTGCGTGTGTATGTGTGTGTGTGTGCGTGCGTGCGCGCGCGCGTGCGTGCCTTCGTGTGTGATTGCCTGTATCATGTAAGTAAGCCCCCTCCGTAAGGATGGGTTCATCATCAAGTTATTCCGACCTTATCTCTAGACCGTATCTCTAGAACTTAAGTAACCGCTCTTAGCTAATGGCCTCGCCTGGATTATGTCAAATAAATACGTGGGGGGGATGTGAAAGGCATTGCTATCCGCGGAGTGAAAGACCCCCCACGTCACGTGTCAAAATCATGGTTTCCACGTGTTTTCCCTCTTATAGCTGGTAATAAATCTTAAGAAATCTTCCAAGCATAAGAGGGAATGTGACACGTGACGTGGGGTGTGGGGGTGGGGGGGTGGGGGTGGGGGGGGGGTGGGGGGGGGGGTCTTTAAGGCCAGCCACACGTCAGCTACAATCGCACGACTGTACGATACGATTAGATCACGTTATCTCGAAGCGCGAATCACATTTTGGTTCTCGGAGACCACGTCGTGATCGAATCGTATCGTACAGCCGTACGATTTTAGTGGACGTGTGGCTGAGTAAAGCCATGGGATTAGTGGCATCACAGAGTGCGTACACCTGCCAGTGTTTGTCTGAATATTGGAATACATGACTGACTGTCTGTCTGTTTGCTTGCGTGCTTACCTCTCAGCCTGTTGTTTTGTGTGTCTGTCCATCTGTGCATCTCTGTTTATGTTTGTCTGTCTGTCTGATTATCTCTCTCTTTCTCTCTCTTTTCTCTCTCTCTCTCTCTCTCTCTCTCTCCTCTCTCTTTTTCTCTCTCTCTCTCTCTCTCTCTTTTTCTGTCGTTTGGGGGGGGGGGGGATCTCTCTCTCTCTCTCTCTCTCTCTCTCTCTCTCTCTCTCTCTCTCTCTCTCTCTCTCTCTCTCTATCTCTCTCTCTCTCTCTCTCTCTCTCTCTCTCACTCTTGCTGTCTGTGCGTTTGTGTGTGTAGGCACGTGTATGCGTTTGTGTGTGTATGTGAGCGCGCGCGTGTGTGTGAGTGTCTGTCCAGGTGTAAATCTCTGTTTCTGTGTGTCTGTCTGTCTGTCTGACTGTCCCTCCTCTCTCTCTCTCTCTCTCTCTCTCTCT
>CM065685.1:55860764-55865764 GCA_017654935.2 Phymorhynchus buccinoides | reverse complement strand
CCACATTTCGAAAACACTCATTGCCCTACCGAAGTCGCTCATCCAATCAGGACTACTTTTCACAATGCGATGTAGAAGCAATTCCACGGAGAAGAAGTGTAGCGCATCGCTCTCCCACGCGAACTCGAATGCATCGATCGAGTCAGGCTGTTCTTGAAGCTGGGCATATCGTCTGTCATAGTGTTTCATTTGATCACGAAGTGCTTTCATGTACCCGTCTAGAGCTTGTAGCGAAGTGACGTGAACTTCTCCTTCTTTAACACGCTTCATCACGTGGTGATACATCGGTAAAGACTCCAGGAGTTCGGGAATCTGTTCCCGCGTGGCTTCGACAAACCGGTCGACTCTATGCTCGATTCCCTGTAGCTTTGTAACTCGTTCTTCCTCTGCCATCTCTCCCGTCACGATATCCGAACGGTGAAGGATGATATATTACGAACGTTCACAGCTTTACTAATACAAGCTCTTGCCCCAACGCAAGTAAGTTTTGCAAATGGCTTTAAGAAATAAGTATGCCAGTTAGAGAGCTTCAACAGTTGACCCCACGTACTGAAACGAAAACATGCCTTAGAGAAAAGTAACAACTAGAGAGCTTTATATGAGGAGAATTTTAAAGTGAACCCGTGTTTCCTGATACGAATGGACGTTGAGTGTACATTGCACGTGCAGTTACACTTTTTTCTTTCTTTTTTCTGTGTTCAAATTGAGTCCCTCCTACAGCATACATGCAACTCACTCTCTCTCTCTCTCTCTCTCTCTCTCCCTC
This sequence comes from Phymorhynchus buccinoides, assembly GCA_017654935.2. NCBI lineage: Eukaryota > Metazoa > Mollusca > Gastropoda > Neogastropoda > Raphitomidae > Phymorhynchus > Phymorhynchus buccinoides. The sequence continues at coordinate 55,864,998 of CM065685.1, read as the reverse complement.
TCTCTCTCTCTCTCTCGTCTCTCTCTCTCTCTCTCTCTCTCTCTCTCGCTCTCTCTCTCTCTCTGTGTCTCTGTCTCTGTCTCTCTCTCTCTGTCTCTCTCACTCTCTCTCTCTCTTCTCTTCTCTCTCTCTCTCTCTCTCTCTCTCTCTCTCTCTCTCTCTCTCTCACGCTCTCTCTCACGCGCGCTCTCACTTCCTCTTTAATACACGCTTTTTATGAGAGCAAATGCGCGCACCTTGCATGCACACATGCACAGTGGTAAGAATGCAATTGTACACATGCACACCACAAGCACTTGAGCACACACGTTTGCTATAAAGCATACGCACATCATATTAAAATAGTATATCATAATACGAGCATAGCTTTACGAACATGGTTAAACGACACGAGCATGACATTGTGTTTCCTCAAAGAAGTTTTTAACAAAAATGCTTGTGTGTGAGATAATTACTAAGAAAATGCTTTTAACCCTTTCGCCGCCAGCACATTTTCGGTCAAATAAATGCCATTAAGCTTAGCTGGGTAGATGGGAAAACAGAAGTATCTATCGGCAATATACTGTTTCTTGCCGACACAAAATGGCAATAATGTTAGGCCCGAACTAGCAGCGAGTCAGGGGCAGATAATTTTCTGTGGCTATATGCTACTACTTTATGACAGGCAAGGGCGACAATCTTAAGTAGGTGGTATTCGCATCCCAGGGCACGAGACAGGGGCAGACAATTTTCAGCATAAAGCCTCGTTCCTATGTAGCATGCTTAATATTAGGCATATCCTTACTTCCCGAATTTAAGAAAATAAGTTATTCGTATAACAAACCCTGATTGATGCATTTTTAGTGACATGGGTATTAAACCATTGTGGTGAATAAACCCAGTGCATGTACTTAATCCTTTATGTTTTGTATCTGTCCCTCTTCTGTCTAAGGCCTAACGTTTCAGTTTCTCCTCAGGCTTTGAGCCTTTTCTTCCGGCGTAAGTGGTAGAACCTCCTGGTTCCGTGGCAAAATAATCAAAGAGTTGATTGTGGCCACGCACAGCAACGAAGAAGAAGAAGAAGATGCGACATTGGCGGTAAAAGGGTTAGCTACTTGAAAAAGGTCCCTGTTGAAATTGCTCTGGTTGTTAAAGGGTTAGCTACTTGAAAAGGGTCCCTGTTGAAATTGCTCTGGTTGTTCAAGTTCGACAACTCTTAATCCGTTTCACGTTTATTTTAGGACGCTAACAAACAAACTAATATTGTCATAAACTGTTTCTGAAATCGTTTGTGAAAGTTTCTCATTGTACATTGTCTCCTCGGCTCTTCGGTATGGGAAATACGGTGAACTAATTTCTGATAGTAATTGTTTTGGATTGTGATTGTGTCATTCTGAGGCGATGACGAGAGATTGGTTGGTATACAGGCTACAAAAGTACATGCATCATGCTAATCGGTTCAATGAATAATATTTTAAAAAATGATCTAAAAGAAACAACTTTACGCTCTCGGATAAAGAATGCCTACAATAGACGAAGACAAAAATTGATCAGAGATATAAAATAAGAATTCTGAAAGACACCCTGTGCCTCGAAAAGGCTACAACCAGCACATCATTAAAAGTGGGCCTACATTTCAAGAATACAATGATTTTAGCCAGAACTGTATCTCAACATTCTCACCCGTCATGTTCTCTGCACTGTCCTATGTTCTGGTTTGTAACAGTAACTGTCGATTTGCTGTAACAGTTCAGCCTTCGTTTCTCCAATAATACTCAGACAGGTGTCTACCATGCTCAGCACGCCATCCTTGTCGTTCCTGGTTTCAATCAAACTGGCCCAACGTGTTCCATTGGGTTTATAGGAGATCACGCATGCGGTTAGTTTGACCACATAGTCCGTCATCATTTCGAAACAAACCATTGCCGTATCGAAGTTGCTCATCCAAGTAGGAGTGTTTTTCACAATTTCATGTAGAAACAATTCCACGAAAAAGAAGTCTACCGCATCACACTCCCATGCGAACTCGAATGCATCGATCGAGTCAGGGTGTTCTTGAATCTGGGCACATTGTCTGTCATAGTGTTTGATTTGATCATCAAGTGCTTTATCGTAATCATCCATAGCTTGTACCGGATCGACGTGAACCTCTCCTTCTTTAACACACTTCATCACATGGTGATAGATTGGTAAAGACTCCAAGAGTTCAGGAATCTGTTCCCGCGTGGCTTCGACAAACCGGTCGACTCTATGCTCTATTTCCTTTAGCTTTGTACCTAGTTCTTCCTCTGCCATCTCTGCCGTCACGATATCCGAACGGTGAATGATGATTATACGAACGTTCACAGCTGTACTAATAAATGTCAAGCACTTGCCCCAACGGAAGTAAGTTTTGCAAATGGCTTTGATAAATATAACAGTTAGAGAGATTAAGCAGTTGACCCAACCTACTGAGACAACACCATGGTTTGAGAAAAGTAACAACTAGAGAGCTTTATTTGAGGAGATTTGTTTTGAGTGAACACGTGCTTCCTCATACGAAAAGACAACGATTGCAGTTCAGCTTACATTGCACGTGCAATTACACTTTTTTAAAATTTATTCTTTGCGGGTGAACGTGAATGTGTTCAAATTACGTTCTTCCTACAGCATACATGCAACTCTCTCTCTTCTCTCTCTCTCCTCTTCTCTCTCTCTTCTCTCTCCTCCTCCTCCTCTCCTCTCTCTCTCTCTCTTCTCCTGTATGTTCTGTATCGTCTCTGTACTGTTTCTAGTCTAGTCTCTATCTATGGTGTCTCTCCGTTTCTTCTGCTCTGTCTGTCTCTGCTATGTTCTGTCTGTGTCGGTCTGTCGTCTCTGTCCTGTTGTCCTCTGTCCCCTACTCTCTTTCTTCTCTCTCTCGGGTTCTCTCTCCTCTCTGTCTGTCTGTCTGTCGTCTGTCGTCTGTCTGTCTGTCTGTCTGTCTCTCTCTCTCTCTCTCTCTCTCTCTCTCTCTCTCTCTCTCTCTCTCTCTCTCTGTCTGTCTCTTGTCTCTCTCTCCCTGTCTCTCTGTCGTTCATGGTCTGGTTGGGCTGTCTCTCGCTCTCTTTCTTCAATCTCTCCTCCTCTCTCTCTCTCAGTCTCTCTCTCTCTCTCTCTACTGTCCATCTATCTCTGTTATATGTCGTATATATGGTACGGTCTGCCATGTATCTCTTTCTCTCACTATCATGATCTCTCTCTTACCTCTCTCTGTATGACTCCTCTGTATCTATCTCTCTCACATCTGACACTGTCTCACAATCATGTGTGTTTTTATTGCGTAGTTCCTGGTTGTATCCTTAGGTGCGTATAGTGTCTATCTGATGTCTAGGTTGTTGCCTGCAACACATTATGATTGCGGGTTGACTCGTTCTTGTTTTTTGTCGTGTACCTGTGTCCAATATACATTACAAATGTCCCCAACTTCAAACTGAGGCTTATCTTTAAACTGATGTTGCCTGTTCATTGTTGGGACATTTGCATGGGAGTCAAGCCTGATTCAAAACAATATTTCTTAGCAGCTATAAGAGGGAAAACACATGAAGACCCGTGATTTTGACACTCTTACGTGATCCGGTGGATTGCGGGGGTTCTTTAAAGTGTTACGCTCTTGCAAATTGCAATGGCAAACCAGCAAGACGATGTGTGATGGGCACAGACCAGCAGACAGAATCACGATGTAAACAGAGAGAGAGAGAGAGAGAGAGAGAGAAGCTAGATATATATAGAGCGTATAGAGCGAGAGTATCTCGTATGATGAGCTCGCTATCTCTCTATCGCGATCGGTACGCTCTTAACTCGAATACTCTCCGTACTGCGCTTCTATGTCTGCTGTTCGATCAGTAACTACGCGAGATCTTCTCTCGCTCTCTCTCTCTCTCTCTCTCTCTTTCCTCTTCTCTCCTTCTCTCTCTCTCTTTCCCTCTCTCTCTCTCTCTCTCTCTTTCTTTCTCTCTCATCTCTCTCTCTGACGGACAGACAGGGACACAGACAGAGGAGAAACACAGAGATAGAGAGAGAGACAAAGGCAGAGAGAAGAGACAAACAGACAGACAGACAGACAGACAGAAGAGAGACATAGAAAACATACAGACGAAAGAGGGGACACACAAGGGGTTGTGACAGACCTTAATACATGCAAAAGAGGCCGAGATAAACACGGGAAAGTATAACACTGTGAAAAGACAAATGCACATTGGCGGAACGTCCGAAGCTAATCTTTGTATTTCATATT
>CM065685.1:55844648-55860264 GCA_017654935.2 Phymorhynchus buccinoides | reverse complement strand
TCTGGCGAAATGTACCGACAGTTTTCTGATAGCAGTGGCAGATGAGGTGGTAGTAAGTTCGTCAACTTCAAAGTATCTGCTGTAATAGTCGACAGTGATGAGATATTCCTTGCTGTTCCATGAAAACAAGTCTGCCGCCACCTTCTGCCAGGGACGTGTTGGGATGTCGTGTGACTTCATCGGCTCCTTGGGGTTTGACTTTTGCCTCTCATTGCATGCTTGGCAGTGGGACACGGTGTCCGCAATATCAGACGCCATCTTGGGCCAGAACAGGACTTTGCGGGCTGTCTGAGTCGTTTTTTCGACCCCAAGGTGGCTGGAGTGGATTTTCTGAAGCATTTCCGGCCGTAGATTGGTTGGGACGAAGATCTTTTCGCCTTTGAAAATGATGCCATCGATGACGGATAGTTCATCTCGGAAGTTCCAAAAGTCCTGAGCTTCAGCTCTGCAATGCTGACGGGTTTCTGGCCAGCCTTCTTGGATATACTGCCTGACGATGGCAAGAGTTTTGTCTTCCTCTGTGGTTTTCCTCAAAAGTTTCATTTTCTCGTCACTCACAGGCAAATTCTTTATTAAGCTGTGAATCTGTGCATCCAGGTCTTCAATGACGTCACTTGGTTCAGCAGGCAGAAACTTTCTGGAGAGTGTGTCGGCAACGGGGATCTGCTTTCCAGGGACGTGCACCACGCTAATGTCGTATTTCTGCAGGCGCAACAACATTCTTTGCAGACGTGGAGGTGCTGAGGCAAGGGGCTTTTTCATAATGCTCTCCAGCGGTTTGTGGTCTGACTGAACCTTGACCCGATGCTGACCATAAATGTAATGATGGAAGCGCTCACATCCGAATACAATAGCGTATAGTTCCTTCTCGATTTGAGCATAATTCTGCTCCGTCTGATTGAGGGACTTGGAGGCAAAGGTCACGGGTCTATCCTCCTGAAATAGGACAGCGCCCAGGCCGTACTTGCTGGCATCCACTTGCAGGGTTGACGGCTTGGCTGGGTCAAATAAAGCAAGGACTGGTTGGCTGGTGAGGGTCGATTTCACCCTGTCCCAGGCTGCTTGCTGCTGGCTGTCCCAAACGAATTCAGAATCATCTTTCAAGAGATCTCGTAGTGGTTTTGTCGTTTGAGCAAGGTTGGGCGCAAACTTGGACAGGTAAGTGACCATTCCCAATATAGTCTCCAGTTCTTTTTTGTCAGAGGGTGGGGGCATGTCCAGTATGGCCTTCACTTTTGCAGGGTCAGGCTTCACACCTTCGGCAGAGATCACGTGTCCGAAGTACTCAACCTCTTGGGTGCCAATTGTGAGTTTCTCCGGGTTCAACTTGATGCATGTTTCTGTTGCTCTGTCCAAAACGGTTCTCAAATTGATGTCGTGTTCTTTGTGCGTTTTTCTTTCTTTTTTCCAAGTGATGAGGATTTAGGTGCTATTACAACCCCGGACGCGAGGGATTCCTTTCAAGATGCCTCGTTTCCATCTTTCTTTGAAAAATTCCATCTTGAGCACATGGATCAGTCCGAATGTGGCATTTGTTCTTTTAAATCGGTGAGTGGTCCAAATTGTGAGTTAAATGTTGTCATGAAGGAGGACCCTCCTTCGCCTTCGCAGGGGGTCAGATGCCAGTCGCCAGGACCTATGCATCACACAAGCTTGCTAAACACTTTGGCGCCTGAAATCTTGGTCAGAGCATCTTCAAAGGTCGGCATGGCATAATGAGGTCTTCTGAAGGCTTTGTTCAAGTCCTTAGGGTCTAAACAGATGCGGAGTTTGCCGTTCGGTTTTTCAACTACCACCAAGGAGTTGACCCAGTCCGTGGGTTGTGTGACCTTGCTGATCACTCCTGCCTTCTCCATCGTGTCCAGTTCGTCCTTCAGGCGATCCCTGATTGCATGTGGAACGCGACGAGGAGGATGAACCACGGGTATGGCGTCCTCTTTCACGCGGATGTCCACTTCTCCCAGGTTTCCCAAACCGTCATCAAAGAGGTGTTTATACTCAGTGAGGACCGTTTCTTTGTTCATTTGGCTAACGCTGTCCACTGCCAATATCATCTTGACGATCTGCAGCTGCAAAGATGCTTGATAACCAAGCACGGGCTGTGAGTGTCCTTCAGTGTCAGCAACATGGAAAGTGCCCTGGTACTTTTTACCTTTGTATGAGCAGGCCAGCTGAACGCAGCCCTTGATGTCGATCCGTTGTCCTGCATATCCAAACAGCTTGGTCTTACTGGCAGTGATGGGCGGTGGTGCTGTAAGCCTTTTGTAGATCTTACTGGGGATAACGTTGGCCTGGGCACCAGTGTCGATTTTGAATCGCATGACGTCACCTGTATTGACGGCAATGTTAGCATAAGCTGTATCTGGATGATCAGTACCGTCGGCGATGATGTCAATGCTTAGTGAAGAGTCCCCATCACTATAATCATTGTCTTGTTCAATTTGGTGTAATTCTCTTTCAGATTTTCGAGAACGGCACATTTTTGCGAAGTGGTTGAATTTATTGCATTTGCTGCACTGCCGGCGGTAGGCTGGGCATGCCTTTTTCAAACCTTCTGTAATACTAATGCTAAACCTGGCAGTTCATTTAAAGTACCTTCACTAGCTGTTCACGAAGTTGGCTCTCTTATTTCAAATCTAAAAAATACTAAATCAATGGGACCTGATAACATAAGTAGTTCTCTCTTAAAACTTTCACTTCCCTACATAATAGAACCTCTTACCTTCATATACAACGCATGTCTAGACCAGAACATTGTTCCACCTGATCTTAAATCAGCAAAAGTTATACCATTGCCTAAAAGTAAAGATATTTCTGACTTGAATAATTTTAGGCCAATCTCTCTTCTTTCAGTTCTGTCTAATCCACTAGAAAAACATATTCATAAACATCTAATGCAATATTTAGAAGATAATAATTTGTTTCACCCCTTACAATCTGGCTTTCGACATCACCATTCCTGTCAAACTGCCCTAGTCCATCTATGTGACACATGGCTTTCAGCAGTCAACCAAGGCAAAATGACAGGCTCTGTATTCCTAGACTTTAAGAAAGCGTTTGATTTTGTGAATCATGAAATACTACTTAAAAAAACTGGCGCTATATTTACGAGACGAAAACACGATCTCTTTCTTTGCATCTTATCTTACTAATAGAACACAGTTTGTTTTTAGTAATGGCACAAACTCGTGCACTGAGATCATAAAGGCTGGTGTACCCCAAGGATCAGTCTTAGGGCCTCTGCTATTCTGCCTATTCATTAATGATCTACCTTTATCAATATCGGCTGACTCTGTCTCGTGTGATCTTTTTGCTGATGACACCTCTCTCCATTCTAGTGCATCAAACCTGTCTTCGATTCAAACCTCTCTTCAGTCAGCTTTGCATGATGTTTCTGATTGGTGTTGCCAAAACCTTATGGTCCTCAATCCTAAAAAAACCAAAAGCATGTTAATTACCTCAAGACAAAAACATCAAATAGAACCTCTAATTTTAAATGTTCATATTAATGACAATGCCATAGACCAAGTACGCGAGCACCGAGTCCTAGGAGTGATAATAGATGACGAACTAAAATGGCAACTCCATATTGAAAAGATGACACATAAACTTGCTCGCAGCTTATTCCTACTAAAAAAACTTACACCCTTCATAGATATAGACGCACGCACGATGTTTTGTCATGCCCACTGTCTCTCCCAAATTAATTACGCATCTGTAGTCTGGGACTCTGCTGCTAATTGTCACCTATTAAAACTCAATTCTATGCACAAAAGGGGAGCTAAAATAATCCTTCCTGATCCTGAACTCAGTACAGCAGAAAAACAAGCCCAGTTAAACATACTTCCACTGCAATCACAGCTTAGCTATAATAAAGCCATTCTCATGTACAACGTACACTATGACTTAGCTCCACAATACCTGAAAAATCTACTTACACAAGCCTCACATCGCTATGGTTCAAGTAACTATATTCTACCACACACAAGAATAGATAAATTCAAGTCAAGTTTTACTTTCTCGGGTTCCTTCATATGGAATTCCCTTCAGTCCGACATTAGATTATGCTCCTCTATCTCAACCTTCAAAACGAGTCTCCGAGAGACACTTACATTCGACCCTCCATGATTTTTTTTATGATTTTTTTTTGTCTTTCTTTTTTCATATATCCCGATACGCTATATTGCTAATTACGATGTCATGTATTCACATCACTCTGTTTGTTTACTATTCTCCAACAATGTGCTAAAATCAATGTTTAAATTGTCCGCACTTTATTGCTATTGCTACCGGTTTCATACCATAGGCTGCATTAGTTTGCCCTGTTCTAAAATGTATAGTTCTTTTATACGTGCTTCGACATATATCTGTGCGTATATGCATGTATTCTTGCGTGTGCCGCGCGCACGTGCAGGTGTGTGCGTGTATGGTTACACGCATGTATGCCCGCACAAGTATTAACAATTATACCTGTGCGTACGTAATTCTATAAATTCGTATTTCAACCTGTCTGTATCATAATATCTGCTTTGCTACCTTTATGTTCAATTATGTATGTGTAATGTTATGCCTTGCCATGTTTGTATTCTATGTTCGTATATGTACAAAGGTGCTACCTTTATGTTCAAATCTGTATGTGTAATATCATGCCTTGCCATGTTTGTATTCTATGTTCGTGTATGTACCAAGGACAGATTGGAAGACTAGGCGTTGCCTAAAATCTTTATCCTTGCAAAATAAAGTTCAAGTTTTCAAGTTTTCTCTCTCTCTGTCTGTCTGTCCGTCTGTCTGTCTGTCTCGCTGTCTCTCTGTCTCTGTCTCTGCCTCTGTCTCTCTGTCTCTCTCTGTCTCTGTCTGTTAAGCCCACAGTTAGTTTCATTTTTTTTATTAACGAATTGGCAATTGAGGCAAGTAAAGCAGGTAGATATGGCATCCAGATGATTCCAACCGCTGTTGACATGTTTCTCATGTTGTTCGCAGATGATGTTATCCTCCTGTCTGATACAGTCATAGGTCTGCAGATTCAGCTTAACAATTTTAAAAAAGGAAGCAGATAAACTGCAACTAGCTGTAAATCTAGACAAAACGAAAGTTATGGTCTTTAGAATGGGCGGTCATCTCTCCAGGCATGAGAAGTGGTGGTATGGGGGGTTAGAAATGAAAGTAACAAATGATTATAAATATTTAGGTTTACTATTTACTACTAAATTAAGTTTTACTTTGGGATGGACTGAAGCGTATAAAAAAGGGAAAAAAGGTGTAAAGCAAATACTAACTTCTTTACGAAAATTGAATTCAATCGAACTGACATTATTTTGGAAACTTTTTTATTCACAAATTGAACCCATGAACACATTCACAAATTGAACATATGCTTCAGAAATTTGGGGATTATATGATAATGTACTAATGGAAAGAGTTCATATATTCGCAGTTAAGCGTTTCCTTAATGTCCCACTACATTCCTCAAACAGAATGGTATATGCAGAATCAGGACGCTACCCTCTTTATATACGGTCGCAAATAAAATGCATTAGGTACTGGCTAAGATTACTAAAATTACCACTGACTAGGTTATGCAGACAAGCGTATGAGATGTTATTGCAGCAACATAACTCAGGGAAATGCAACTGGGTGACAAAGATTACAAAGTTTTGAACAGAGAATGGGTTTGGCATAGTTCGGTACAATCAGGAAGAAATGTTTGTTATCGGATTAGAAACAAACGTTTTTGTGTGTGTATTATTAATGAATTATTAAGGTATTATTAGTGCTATATTGTATATTGGTCATGGTACATATTGTATTGGTGACGGACATTGTTCACTTTGTAATAACGATTGGGAGTTGGTTAGCTTGGTCAGCAATATTTACTCTATCATTAGACTGTTTGCTGTATTTAGTATATTCTAATGTTTGTTTGTTTATCTGCTAGTTTCCTTTGTTTGTTTTCTTATTTATTACGCTTTTTGTTTTCTTCATATGCTTTGATCTATCAACATAATGGTGTAAATCAATGCTGCAACCTCATGTCATTAGGGCTACACAGCTGTTGACATTAAAATTCGTTGACATGGCCATTGCCATTCTCTCTCTCTCTCTCTCTCTCTCTCTCTCTCTCTCTCTCTCTCTCTCTCTCTCTCTCTCTCTCTCTCTCTCTCTCTCTCTCTCTCTCTCTCTCTCTCTCTCTCTCTCTCTCTCTCTCTCTCTCTCTCTCTCTCTCTCTCTCTCTCTCTCTCTCTCTCCCCTCATGTGTGTTGTGCGTATATGTGTATAGTGATGGTCTATGTTTGTGCCTGCACACATGATTTGCGTGTTGACTCGTGTTCTTAAAGACACACTGACACACCACGATTAAGTCCCTTGGTGGTGTTTTTTTTTAGGTAGCTGTGTCCCACATACAAATGTCCCCAACTTCAAATTGAGGCTGCTCTTTAAACTGATGTTTCGTGTTCAATGTTGGGACATTTGTATGGGAGTCAAGCCTGGTCAAAACAATATTTCTTACCAGCTATAAGAGGGAAAACACGTAAGACCCGTGATTTTGGCACGTGATCTGGTGGGTCTTTAAAGTGTAGGCTGCAATGCAATGGAAAACAAGGGCGTCGCCGAGCGGCAGACATGTCCGTCACCAGCAATGCCACACACTTGCGACACCCCGTAGAGTGTCACATCCTGACACAAAATCGGAAGGGATTCTGTCTTCTAGTTCACGAGATACAGCTTGAAGAAGAAACATATAGCGCAAAGAAGGAAATTTCGGTTTTCAAGGTCACACTTCAAGGTCAAGGTCAGCATGGTGATGATTTATGCTCGGATGTTTTCTTCTCTAGGGTATACAGTACAACACACAATCTGAAGCGCTTCTGTCAAGAACAAATGTGGAACATATGGCTTAAAACCCAATGTGTAGACCCCTACCACTGTCAAGGCCTACCGATCGCCCGGACCGTACCTTGACCTTGATCGGTATGCCACCATCAGAACGGGCATAAGCCAAAGTACCTTCGAGCCAAATGTGAAGACTCTAACACTAACGGTGTGGGAGTTATGGCCCCTGACAGATTTTCGGGTAAATAAACGGGTAAATAGATTTATAATATGGATTGAAGCATCACAGACTATTGAACAATTACAACAATTCGCAAAGCATTGAAAAGCAAGAAGTCCATTTGAGCATGCATATGTTTTAATCTTTATTTATTATTTGAACACATAGCATTAAAACTCCCACTGACATGATTCCCTGGGTATATCTTCCAATATCCAATTGACATGGTAGCTTCTTCAAATGTACTATGTCTTGTAGTTGTCCATACGATCGTTGCATTTGATAAAACATAATTGAAATTTTGATCACACCCTCCCACTCCCCCAAACTCCCCTGTTCTCTCCCTGTCTCTCTCTCTCTCTCTCTCTCCTCTCTCTCCCTCCCTCCCTCTCTCTCTCTCTCCCCCCTCTCTCTCTCTCTCCTCTCTCCCCTCTCTCTCTCTCTCTCTCTCTCTCTCTCTCTCTCTCTCTCTCTCTCTCACACACACACACACACACATTAACACACGCATTTGTTTATGCCTGCAAGTGTCCACATCACGGCAGGCACATTATGCACACTGACAAAAAATGAAAACACGCACATGCACATAACAAGCACCTGAGCACTTGCCCGTGTACATGCGCTCACGTTTACATCAATACATACGCATATCATAGTCAAATAGTATGCTGTAATACGGTCATAATTTTAAAACCATGTTTAAACGACTTGAGCATGCGATTTCTTCCAAATAACCATACAAAACTGCTTCTGTATGTGCAAATCATTCAGAAAAAAATAGTGGTTTTTTTTTAATTGTTAAAAATGCTCTTCTTGGTCACACTCGATATCTGATAATCCATATCATATTTTCAATGTTAGGACGCTTTACAGTTCTAAGGAAACAAACGTTAGAAAGGGGCGGGGGATGGGGTATTGAATTAAATATTTGTGTTAAGAAACATACTGTCATAAACTGTTACAAACAGTCCATTCTAAAAGCGGTTTCCAAACTGTCTCATTGTACGTGTTCAGGGCCTGTATTCACGTTGAGATAGCATGAGACTTAGCATGATGCTAACTTAGAAGCTCTTCCAATGTCCTATAGGATTTAATAGGACTTTTGGAAGAGCTTCTAAGTTAGCATGATGCCAAGTCTCATGCTATCTCAACGTGAATACAGGCCCAGTTTAGCTCTTTAGTATCGAACGTAGACTGCGATATTGATTTATAACTATGTTTTTTGGGTTGCATAAACCATTTGATGTTTTGCCATACCGAGGCAATGACAAGATATTTTGATAGAAGCTTCATAAGTGCATGCGCGGTATTAACAACTTCTAGAAATAAAGAATATAGTATCTAAAAAACAAACACATATACAACCATTATGCTTCATCAACTGTTGGAACGATTGAACAGAACGATTACAGAATAGTTTGAATAAACAAACAAAAATCCACCAATGGTTATAAGAACAATGGAAAGATATATCAATACTTCGCGAAGACAAACCATAAAGCTAAAACCATTACATTAAAAGTAGGCTTGCAATTCAAGAATACAATGGTTTCATCCAGAACATTATCTCAAAGATAAACATTCTAACCCATCATGTTCTCCTTCTGTGTGTGTGCTGGTTTATAATTGTCGACTTGCTGTAACAGCTCAAGCTTTGTTTCCCCAAGAATACTCAGACAGGTGTCTATCATATTCAGCACATCTTCCTTATTGTTCCTAGACCCAATCAAAGCATCACAATGTGTTCCTTTTCGTTTATAGTCGAGCATATCTGCGACTAGTTTGTCCACCATGTTCGTACACATTTGGATTTGACTCAATCCTATCGCTTGGCATTGACTTGATCCTATCTGAAAGTCGCTCTTCCATTTAGGAGTACTGTTCACAATGTGATGTAGAAACAGTTCCACTGAGAAGAAGCTTGCAGCATCACATTCCCACGCGATCTCAAAGGCATCGACCGAGTCAGGCTGTTGTTGAAGCTGGGCACATCGTCCGATGTAGAGTCTGTTTTGATCGACAATCGCTCTATCGTCTTCTTCCATAACCTGTCGAAAGTCGGAGAGAAGCGCTTCTTCGACACGCTTCCTCACATGATGATACAAAGGGAAGGAGTCCATCAGTCCTGGAAACACTTGCTCAGTGGCTCTGGCAAACCGTTCCACCCTGTGCTCTGTTTCACCCCTTGATATATTTTGCCCTCCCTCCGCCATCTCGGATCCAAAGCAATGATGTCTGGTAGTGCACAGCTTCGGCTACAACGCTGGACCTAACCTGGTGAGTTTGCAAATGGATTTGAGAAAACAAAACCGTAATAGCGAAAGCTGACCCAACCTACTGAGACAACAAAACAATGGCTTTACGGAAAGTGAAAAGGTGAGACTTATATTTGAGGAGACCTTCTGGTCTGAGTGAGCTCGTGTTTCCTGATATGAATGGACAACGATTGCAGTTCAGCTTAATTAAATTGCACGTGAACTTACGCATTGCTTTTGTAGGGGAAGACGGGGTAAAACGCGCATGGGCGGGTAAGAAGCCCACCCCAATTATCTCATGAAATAAAGACAATTTCAGTCAACTTTGCCCCTGAGACGAATGCTAGACATTAACGATCGTCTCATGGGCAAAATGAGACTGAAATTTGCTTCATTTCATGAGATAATTGGGGTGGGCTTCTTACCCGCCCATGCGCTTTTTACCCCGTCTTCCCCTATATCTTCTGTTCACGTCAATAGATCAAATTGTGTTCACCATGCATACTACATGCCGCATACATGCTATCATTTGTTTTCTGTTTGTGTCTGTCTGTCTGTCTGTCTGTCTCCCCCCTCCCTCCCTCCCTCCCTCTCTCTCCTCCCTCTCTCTCTCTCTCTCTCTCTCTCTCTCTCTCTCTCTCTCTCTCTCTCTCTCTCTCTCTCTCGTTTATGAGAGCGATATGCGGGGTGGGGTAGGGATGAGTGTGTGCATGCGTATGTGTATGCGCACGCGCACGCGCAAGTGTGTGTGTGTGTGTGTGTGTGTGTGTGTGTGTGTGTGTGTGTGTGTGTGTGTGTGTGCGTGCGTGCGCGTGTCTTTTCGGTCTGAGCAATGGAGAGAGAGAGAGAGAGAGAGAGAGAGAGAGAGAGAGAGAGAGAGAGAGAGAGAGAGAGAGAGAGAGAGAGAGAGAGAGAGAGAGAGAGAGAGAGAGAGAGAGAGAGAGAGAGAGAGAGAGAGAGAGAGAGCGACAGAGAGACGGGCAATGGAGAGACGAGGGTGAAGGGGAGAATTCGACAGGGAGACAAATACAGACAGGTAAACACGCAGACAAACAGAGAACAAGATTAATAGACACATGGAGACAGGACGAATTGAAAGATGAACAGAGAGAGGGGGGACGGAGAGACAGACCGTCTGACAGAGAGACGGAGATGGAGAGACGGAGAGTGAAGAGGAAAGATACGACAGGGACACAAAGAGAGAGGTAAACACGCAGAGAAACTGAGAACAGATTAGAGACAGATGGAGACAGGAGAATTACAGATGAACAGAGAGAGGGGGGGACGGAGCTACAGAGAGAGAGAGAGAGAGAGAGAGAGAGAGAGAGAGAGAGAGAGAGAGAGAGAGAGAGAGAGAGAGAGAGAGAGAGAGAGAGAGAGAGAGAGAGAGAGAGAGAGAGAGAGAGAGAGAGAGACGAGAGAGAGAGAGAGAGAGAGAGAGAGAGAGAGAGAGAGCGAGAGAGAGAGAGAGAGAGAGAGAGAGAGAGAGAGAGAGAGAGAGAGAGAGAGAGAGAGAGAGAGAGACAGAGATAGAGAGAGAGAGAGAGAGAGGAGAGAGAGAGAGAGAGAGAGAGAGAGAGAGAGAGAGAGAGTTACAGAGAGAGAGAAGAGAGAGAGAGAGAGAGAGAGAGAGAGAGAGAGAGAGAGAGAGAGAGAGAGAGAGAGAGAGAGAGAGAGAGAGAGAGAGAGAGAGAGAGAGAGAGAGATAGATAGAGAGAGAGAGAGAGAGAGAGAGAGAGAGAGAGAGAGAGAGAGAGAGAGAGAGAGAGAGAGAGAGAGAGAGAGAGAGAGACGCACACAGACTCAGAGAGAGCATGCCTTCAGACAGACAGATAGACAGGCAGAGAAAAAGCCAAGAGAAATGATGACAGTGAAACGTGTAAATAAACTGGAGCAAAAATGTTAAGACACCCCTACCAAGGCTGTGGGCGTTACCCAGAACGTAATTTGCATGTAAACAAAGTGAAATTAGTAATGCAGGTCGTAAATACATCTAGGCTACATTTGAGTTATAATTTATGTGTTGTTGTTGTCAGCCCTTTCACCACCAATGTTGCTTTTAAGCACCACAATGGTTTAACACCTACGTCATTAAATGGCATCAAATCAGGGCTGTTATCCGAAGACCCCACTTTCTTGATATTGTGAGGTAAGAATAGGCATTATGCTATAAATATCACAAAGGAATTCCCAATTTTGAAGATAATTATTTTTCTCCATCCAGTTAAGCTTAAAGGTATGTTTGCCTGAACAATGGCTGGCGGCGAAATAGTTAATCTGTCAATCACTCAGATAAATATTTTGCATTGTTTTTGCTGCTTAAAGTTTTGGCTCCAGCTTAGATTCAAGGAAAGGATTAAAATTAATATGCAAAGACATTTAAACAAAATACAAAAATAATATGCAAAACATCGAAAGACAAGGCGGCCACTTGAGCGTTCGTGTTTTAATATTTCATTCATTTCTGAACACAGAGCATGTATGTAAGCGGGTTCCATGAGAATATGAATGTGACAATATTCGATTGATATCGTTAGCTTCTTGAAATGTAAAGGTAATGAGTCCTGTAGCTGTCCATAAAATCGTTACTCTTGATAAAACAGAATTAAAATGGATCACGCTCTCCCCCTGCCCCTACACCTCTCCTCTCTATCTCACTCTCATTCTCTCTGTCTCTGTCTCTGTCTCTCTCTCTGCTCTAGACTCTCTCTAGCGTAGTCTCTCTCTCTCGCTCTCTCTCTCTCTCTCTCTCTCTCTCACTTTCAATACACGCTTTTATACGAGTGCAAGTACGCACACCTTGCATGCACACATGCACAGTGGTAAGAATGAAATTGTGCACATGCACACAACAAGCACTTCAGGACTTGTTCGTGTACATGCACACACACAATACGCACATCACACTAACATGGTATATTATAATACGAGCATAGTTATAAGACCAATTTCTTTAAAAAGACACGAGTACGCGTTTTCGTAAGGAATGAGAGGTAGAACATCCTGGTTCCGTGGCGAAATAATCACAGCGAAGAAGAAGAAGATGCGACATTGGCGGTTAAAGGGTTAACTACTCGAAAAGGTCCCCGTTTCGTAATTTTAGGACGCTAACAACAAACTAATATTGTCATAAACTGTTCCTTAGCTGTCAAACTGTTTCTTAAAATCGTTTGACAAAGTTTATCATTGTAAATTGTCTCCTCGGCTCTTCAGTATGGGAAATACGGTGCAATAAGTCATGATAGCAATTGTTTTGGATTGTGATTTTGCCATTCCGAGGCGATGAGAGATTGGTATACAGGCTATAAAAGTACATGCATCATGCTAAACGGTCCAGTAAATAATTTTAAAAAAAACCGTATCTAAAATAAACAACCTTATGCTTCCTCAATTGTTAGATCAGTTAACGCTCACGGATAAAGAATGCCTACAATAAACGACCAAAACAAAATCATCAAATATATTATAAACGTATGCTGAAAAGACACGTCATGCGCCTCGCGAAGACAGAACATGCTACAACTAGTAGCCTACAGCAGTTAAAAGTGGGCCTACAATTCAGGAATACACTGATTTTATCCAGAACTTGATCACAACATTCTCACCCGTCATGTTCTTCATTTACACTGTCCCATGTTCTGGTTTGCAACAGTAACTGTCGATTTGCTGTAACAGTTCAACCTTCGTTTCTCCAAGAATACTCAGACAGGTGTCTATCATGCCCAGCACATCATCCTTGTCGTTCCTGGTTTCAATCAAACCGGCCCAACGTGTTCCATTTGCTTTATAGGAGACCATATCTGCGGTTAATTTGACCACCTCGGCCGTCCACGTTTCGAAATACCTCATTGCCCTACCGAAGTCGCTCATCCAAGCAGGACTACTTTTCACAATGCGATGTAGAAACAATTCCACGGAGAAGAAGTCTACCGCATTGATCTCCCACGCGAACTCGAATGCATCGATCGAGTCAGGCTGTTCTTGAAGCTGGACATATCGTCTGTCATAGTGTTTGATTTGATCACGAAGTGCTTTAATGTACCCATCTAGAGCTTGTAGCGAAGTGACGTGAACTTCTCCTTCTTTAACACGCTTCATCACGTGGTGATACATCGGTAAAGACTCCAGGAGTTCGGGAATCTGTTCCCGCGTGGCTTCGACAAACCGGTCGACTCTATGCTCGATTTCCTTTAGCTTTGTAACTCGTTCTTCCTCTGCCATCTCTGCCGTCACGATATCCGAACGGTGAAGGATGATATATTACGAACGTTCACAGCTGTACTAATAAAAGCTCTTGCCCCAACGCAAGTAAGTTTTGCAAATGGCTTTAAGAAATAAGTATGCCAGTTAGAGAGCTTCAACAGTTGACCCCACGTACTGAAACGAAAACATGCCTTAGAGAAAAGTAACAACTAGAGAGCTTTATATGAGGAGAATTTTAAAGTGAACCCGTGTTTCCTGATACGAATGGACGTTGAGTGTACATTGCACGTGCAGTTACACTTTTTTCTTTCTTTTTTCTGTGTTCAAATTGAGTCCCTCCTACAGCATACATGCAACTCACTCTCTCTCTCTCTCTCTCTCTCTCTCTCTCTCTCTCTCTCTCTCTCTCTCTCTCTCTCTCTCTCTCTCTCTCTCTCTCTCTCTCTCTCTCTCTCTCTGTGTCTCTCTCTCTCTCTCTCTCTCTCTCTCCTCTCTCTCTCTCTCTCTATGTGTCTCTCTCTCTCTCTCTCTCTCTCTCTCTCTCTCTCTCTGTCTCTCTCTCTCTCTCTCTCTCTCTCTCTCTCTCTCTCTCTCTCTCTCTCTCTCTCTCTCTCTCTCTCGCGCGCGCTCTCACTTCCTCTTTAATACACGCTTTTTATGAGAGCAAATGCGCGCACCTTGCATGCACACATGCACAGTGGTAAGAATGCAATTGTGCACATGCACACAACAAGCACTTGATCACTTGTTCATACACGTGCACACACGTTTGCTATAAAGCATACGCACATCATATTAAAATAGTATATCATAATACGAGCATAGCTTTACGAACATGGTTAAACGACACGAGCATGACATTGTGTTTCCTCAAAGAAGTTTTTAACAAAAATGCTTGTGTGTGAGATAATTACTAAGAAAATGCTTTGAACCCTTTCGCCGCCAGCACATTTTCGGTCAAATAAATGCCATTAAGCTTAGCTGGGTAGAGGGGGAAAAAAGAAGTATATATCGGCAATGCTGGGTATGGGGCTTTATACTGTTTCTTGCCGACACAAAATGGCAATAATGTTAGGCCCGAACTAGCCAGCGAGTCAGGGGCAGATAATTTTCTGTGGCTATATACTACTACTTTGTGACAGGCAAGGGCGATAATCTTAAGTAGGTGGCAATCGCATCTCAGGGCACGAGACAGGGGCAGACAATTTTCAGTATAAAGCCTCGTTCCTATGTAGCATGCTTAATATTAGGCATATCCTTACTTCCCGAATTTAAGAAAATAAGTTATTCGTATAACAAACCCTGATTGATGCATTTTTAGTGACATGGGTATTAAACCATTGTGGTGAATAAACCCAGTGCATGTACTTAATCCTTTATGTTTTTATCAAGTCCCCCCTTCTGTCTAACCTGCCTAACAGGGGATTTTTCTTCTCAGGCTTTGAGCCTTTTCGTTCCGGCTTAAGTGAGACGATAGAACCTCCCCTGGTTCCGTGGCAAAATAATCAAAGAGTTGATTGTGGCCACGCACAGCAACGAAGAAGAAGAAGAAGATGCGACATTGGCGGTAAAAGGGTTAGCTACTTGAAAAAGGTCCCTGTTGAAATTGCTCTGGTTGTTAAAGGGTTAGCTACTTGAAAAGGGTCCCTGTTGAAATTGCTCTTCTTCTCCCCCCCCCCCCCCCCCCCCACCCCCCCCCCCCCCCCCCCCCCCCCCCCCCCCCCCCCCCCCCCCCCCCCCCCCCCCCCCCACCCCCCCCCCCCCCCCCCCCTCCCCCCCCCCCCCACACCCCCCCCCCCCCCCCCCCCACCCCCCCCCCCCCACCCCGGTTGTTCAAGTTCGACAACTCTTAATCCGTTTCACGTTTATTTTAGGACGCTAACAAACAAACTAATATTGTCATAAACTGTTTCTGAAATCGTTTGTGAAAGTTTCTCATTGTACATTGTCTCCTCGGCTCTTCGGTATGGGAAATACGGTGAACTAATTTCTGATAGTAATTGTTTTGGATTGTGATTGTGTCATTCTGAGGCGATGACGAGAGATTGGTTGGTATACAGGCTACAAAAGTACATGCATCATGCTAATCGGTTCAATGAATAAT
>CM065685.1:55837148-55839648 GCA_017654935.2 Phymorhynchus buccinoides | reverse complement strand
AGTCCGTCATCATTTCGAAAACACCCATTGTCGTATCGAAGTTGCTCATCCAAGTAGGAGTGTTTTTCACAATTTCATGTAGAAACAATTCCACGAAAAAGAAGTCAACCGCATCACACTCCCATGCGAACTCGAATGCATCGATCGAGTCAGGGTGTTCTTGAAGCTGGACATATCGTCTGTCATAGTGTTTGGTTTGATCATCAAGTGCTTTATCGTAATCGTCCATAGCTTGTACCGGATCGACGTGAACCTCTCCTTCTTTAACACACTTCATCACATGGTGATAGATTGGTAAAGACTCCAAGAGTTCAGGAATCTGTTCCCGCGTGGCTTCGACAAACCGGTCGACTCTATGCTCTATTTCCTTTAGCTTTGTACCTAGTTCTTCCTCTGCCATCTCTGCCGTCACGATATCCGAACGGTGAATGATGATTATACGAACGTTCACAGCTGTACTAATAAATGTAAAGCTCTTGCCCCAACGGAAGTATGTTTTGCAAATGGCTTTTGGTAAATATAACAGTTAGAGAGATTAAACAGTTGACCCAACCTACTGAGACAACACAATGGCTTTGAGAACAGTAACAACTAGAGAGCTTCATTTGAGGAGATTTGTTTTGAGTGAACACGTGTTTCCTCATACGAATAGACAACGATTGCAGTTCAGCTTACATTGCACGTGCAATTACACGTTTTTTAATTTATTATTTGCGCGTGAATGTGTTCAAATTGCGTTCCTCCTACAGCATACATGCAAGTCTCTCTCTCTCTCTCTCTCTCTCTCTCTCTCTCTCTCTCTCTCTCTCTCTCTCCTCTCTCTCTCTCTCTCTCTCTCTCTCTCTCTCTCTCTCTCTCTCTCTCTCTCTCTCTCTCTCTCTCTCTCTCTCTCTCTCTCTCTACTCTCTCTGTCTCTCTCTCTCTCTCTCTCTCTCTCTCTATCTCTCCTCTCTCCTCTCTCTCTCTCTCTCTCTCTCTGTCTCTCTCTCTCTGTCTCTCTCTCTCTCTCTCTCTATCTCTCTCTCTCTCTCTCTCTCTCTACTCTCTCTCTCTCTCTCTCTCTCTCTCTCTCTCCTGTTCTCCCTCTCTCTGTCTCTCTCTGTGTCTGTCTCTCTGTCTGTCTCTCTGTCTCTCTGTCTCTCTCTGTGTCTCTCTCTGTGTCTATCTCTGTGTCTCTCTCGCTGTCTCTCTCTCTCTGTCTGTCTGTACGTCTGTCTGTCTGTCTCTCTGTCTCTCTGTCTCTGTCTCTGCCTCTGTCTCTCTGTCTCTGTCTGTTAAGCCCACAGTTAGTTTCACTTTTTATTAACGAATTGGCAATTGAGGCAAGTAAAGCAGGTAGACATGGCATACAGATGATTCCAACCGCTGTTGACATGTTTCTCATGTTGTTCGCAGATGATGTTATCCTCCTGTCTGATACAGTCATAGGTCTGCAGATTCAGCTTAACAATTTAAAAAAAGGAAGCAGATAAACTGCAACTAGCTGTAAATCTAGACAAAACGAAAGTTATGGTCTTTAGAATGGGCGGTCATCTCTCCAGGCATGAGAAGTGGTGGTATGGGGGGTTAGAAATGAAAGTAACAAATGATTATAAATATTTAGGTTTAATATTTACTACTAAATTAAGTTTTACTTTGGGATGGACTGAAGCGCATACAAAAGGGAAAAAAGGTGTAAAGCAAATACTAACTTCTTTACGAAAATTGAATTCAATCGAACTGACATTATTTTGGAAACTTTTTGATTCACAAATTGAACCCATGAACACATTCACAAATTGAACATATGCTTCAGACATTTGGGGACTGTATGATAATGTACTAATGGAAATAGTTCAGACGTTCGCAGTTAAGCGTTTCCTTAATGTCCCAGTACACTCCTCAAACAGAATGGTATATGCAGAATCAGGACGCTACCCTCTTTATATACTGTCGCAAATAAAATGCATTAGGTACTGACTAAGATTACTAAAATTACCACTGACTAGGTTATGCAGACAAGCGTATGAGATGTTATTGCAGCAACATAACTCAGGGAAATGCAACTGGGTGACAAAGATTACAAAGTTTTGAACAGAGAATGCGTTTGGTATAGTTTGGTACAATCAGGAAGAAATGTTTGTTATCGGATTAGAAAAAACTTATTTGTGTGTGTATTATTAATGAATTATTAAGATATTATTAGTGCTATATTGTATATTGATCATGGTACATATTGTATTGGTGACGGACATTGTTTACTTTACAAAAACGATTGGGAGTTGGTTAGCTTGGTCAGCAATATTTGCTCTATCATTAGACTGTTTGCTGTATTTAGTATATTCTAATGTTTGTTTATTTGCTAGTTTCCTTTTGTTTGTTTTCTTATCTAGTACGCTTTTGTTTTCTTTATATGCTTTGATCTATCAACTTAATGATGTAAATCAATGCTGCAACCTCATGTCATTAGGGCTACACAGCTGTTGACATTAAAATTCGTTGCCATTGCCATTCTCTCTCT
>CM065685.1:55830446-55832946 GCA_017654935.2 Phymorhynchus buccinoides | reverse complement strand
GACAGACAGACAGACAGAGAGACATAGAAACATACAGACGAAAAGAGGGACACACAAGGGGTTGTGGCAGACATTAATACATGCAAAGAGGCCGAAACAAACACGGGAAAGTATAACACTGTGAAAAGCCAAATGCCCATTCGAACGTCCGAAGCTAATCTTTGTATTCATATTGTAAACCCAGGGAAGCATTCACAATTTGTGTTCAAAATGGTTCCGTGTTTGCCACGCACGCACGCACGCACGCACGCACACGCGCACGCACACACACACGCACACGCACGCGCACGCACGCACACACGCACACACACACACACACACACACACACACACACACACACACACACACGATCGCACGCACATGTCAACACATATATAATTGAACATGCATATTTCCATTCAATCCAGCACTTAACATTCCTACACCAAGCATAGATACTACATTATCACAATAAAACAAATTATGATATAAAAAAAAACCACAACACAATCCACCCTGCTGAAATAAGATTGAAAGAAAACTACTAATATGTGGTTATAATTGAAATACTAAACGTTCCTGTTGTTTAAACCGTTGTAAAATGCTGTAATTTTCAGTCCAAATAATTAATCCAACTCAAAATATTGTGGATTTTGAGGACACACTTCAGAAAAGGGAAGGTATTCAATTATTAGGTTCTGGAATCTCTTTGCTCAGTCTTTCGCAGTACTTTATCTGTAGTTCTTCCACACGTATTCAAAATACTATTATTTCCTATTTAAAGTATGAGCTACATAACACAGTGCTTAGGAACAATCCTCCAATGGTCATAGAAAAGTGTTATCAACTTCTAGAAATAAAAGCTATAAAACACAATTACATCATGAAATCAAAATAAAGGCTACTGCCAAACGCTTCGTCAACTCAATATAACAAGTAAAAGTCGTGGATAAAACACACTTTAAATTAGCAAATACGACATCCTAAATCAACTATAAGAATGATTTTAAAAAAGGCATGCTTTAGGTCTGATCGCGTATTTTCTTTCAAGACAGACAAGCCAAAACCACTGCAATGCAAAACATACAGTTCCAGATCACCACGTTGTTATCATCAGCTTCTAACTACTCCTCCTCTTCTTCGGGTTCTTATTATGTCGTATACAACGCCCATTTCCAGTTGTCCAGTCTGCTTAGCAGCTCGTCCTTGGTTCCCTGCAGAATGTCCTGACATGTCTCAACCATGTTCGCTATGCTTCTCGCCTCTTTACCATCCCCGCCCATCCTGGCGTAAGCGATTCCGTTTATTTTGTACCTGACCATCGACGCAAACACGGTTCCGTTTCTCTTAAAAGTGCCCATCGTGTCTTCGACGATGTCCACAAGTTCCACGCAGACTTGTAACATCTCCAACCCCGCGCCGAAGTCAAAGCTGCTGTCTGGATATACTCCCGTGGATATCGCTAACACAAGTTCCACCAGAAAGTAGTTGGCGCAGTTATGCTGCCACATGAATTTCAGCTCTCCCATCGACTCGCTAAATCGGGCTCGTTGTTTGATTAATTCTCTGTATTGATGTTCGCATACTCTGTCGTATTCTTCCATCGCCTCTTCCGGATTTGAAGGAATGCGTCCTTGAGTGCACTTTAAGACGTAGTGGTAGATGGGTAGGGTGTCCAGAAATTCAGGAAAGTGTTCTTCAATGGCTCTGGCGAACCGTTCCACTCTGTGTTCTATTTCCACTAGTGTGGGTTGAATTTGTTCTCCCGTTGCCATCTCTCTGGTCCAAAGCAATGGAACCCGAACGTACACAGCATCCGCTAAGACTGTTGAACCAACGTACTGAGACCAGCCAGCAAACACTGACTGGAAATGGCTTCGAGAAAAGCAAATAACTGAGTTTGTGATAAAAGTAGTGTTTCCTCGAATGAAAAGACGAGAAATGCGGCTTAGCTTGCATTGCACGTGCGTCAAATTCTGAATTTCACTGCCTTGCACGTGAAGCTAACAAACATGTTTGTATTCTTCCTTGTGCCTGAAATGCATCAAAAAGCTTTCTCTAATTCAATTCCATTCGGTCTCTCTCTCTCTCTCTCTCTCTCTCTCTCTCTCTCTCTCTCTCTCTCTCTCTCTCTCTCTCTCTCTCTCTCTCTCTCTCTCTCTCTCTCTCTCTCTCTCTCCCCTCTCTCGCTCTCTCTCCATACCTCTCTCTCTCTCTCTCTCTCTCTCTCTCTCTCTCTCTCTCTCTCTCTCTCTCTCTCTCTCGTCTTCTCTCGGTTTTATCCCCCTCCCCCCTCCCCTTGTCCCTTCCTCTGATCAATAAGAACCACAACAATCATCATAAACTACGTGCATGTCCTCGCTGCTGTTGTTGTTATGTATCACCACCCTTCTTCAATTTGTTTCTTAATATTTCTTTCTCTTTTGTTTTCCTTCTTTAGTTCTGTCTTTGTTTATCCTTCTTCCGTTCCTTCCTTCCTATCCCAGATTATCAGTTCGTTCTTTCGTTTTTTCCTTCCTC
>CM065685.1:55820446-55822946 GCA_017654935.2 Phymorhynchus buccinoides | reverse complement strand
TAGGCCTGTTGCCGGAAGTGCAGTAGGCTAAGTTATGCGCAGAGATGATGCGCAAATGAACACGAACAACCGTTACTCAAAGGCGCAAATAAAGCTAAACAACCGGGCCGTCAACGCACACACTCGGTACATCCATTTGTTACAGAAAATATAAGTTGACGACGTTAAAATGTACCTATTTGTACACACCTGAAGTCTTGTGTTTCTTTTTAAAGAGCGTTTTTGTATATCTAATGGAGAGTCTTCTTTCCAGTATGTATCTCCTACTCGGTACAACACAACAGTTACAGTAATCTCTGCAACAAATGATTTTCTTTCTTTTGTTCCTTACCGATGTATCTGACTGCTTTGATCGCCATGACTTGAAGGCTCACGTCAAAATCAAGTATCCTGCTAACTTTAACCCTCTAACATCTTATGTTTTTTTGAGAAAATGACAACGTTAAAGTTTCAGTGGAGAGTGAGAGTCTTCTTTAGTTTGAAGAGTGTGACTGAGTCAAGGTTAAAGGTTGCACAACAGTAATCTCTGCAACAAATGATTATCTTTATTTTGTTCTTTATCAATGTATATGACTGCTTTGATCGTCGTGACTTGAAGGCTCACGTCAAAATTAAGTATCCTGCTAACTTTAACCCTCTAACGCCTTATATGTTTAGAGAAAATGACAACGTTAAGGTTTGAGTTAAGGTTAAAGGTCGGGGCCACGGACGCAACACACACACACACACACACACATACACACACACATACACACAGACACACAACCGAACATGTACGATACTATAGACTCACTTTGTTTTAAAAAACGACGTGAGCCAAAAATGAATGCTCGCGCCCATGATGATAATTATGGTGTTCGCACTTTTTTAAACTAGAAATAACAAAACCCGATCCAGCGTTTCTGTCTTCCGTGACGTCTTCAGAAGCGATTTAAAGATCACTTCGCATGATTTTCGTTCATATGTGAATTAGCTGCTAGATGAAGCTGATTACAACTAGCGTTTGAAGTGGTTATATGATCGGTTTCGACGTTTAATTCCTGCGAAGGAAGAGACGTACGTTTTTAACTTTTATTTATATATATATACATATATAGCATGAAAGAAAAATCTCAGTGAATAGCCAACTCCGTACCCCTACTCTGAAGGACTGAAAAGTTAGTGCATTTGAAATGCAGAATAGTTTGCTTTGATAAAGCTTTTCTGTGTCCAATGTCTTTATTTGTGAACCTCAGAAACAAAACCAGTTAATGTTAACTTTGAGCAATGTTCGTGTTCAAAAAATAAAATAAAAAATTAAAAAAAAATTAAAAAATAATTAAAAAGTTATATAAATCAGCACAATTTATATAACTTTTATTTGTTTTTAGCAATATCCACATGATCTATCTCAGGTCTGTTGAAAATGTGTATGTAGCTAGCAAGCCTTTGAAATGATGATATGACCAGTTAGGTTTTGAATAGTGTATATCTGAACGTAGGCCTAATTTTTTAGCTCAGCATTGCCAACATTTTAACACCAGTAGGTCTAATAATGTGCTATGATTTTGGAGAAAATGTGTAAAAAACAATGAGCACACAATGATATTCAAATTATCAAGTATACAGGCTAAAAACAAAGTACACGTAAGCATTGAATCCACCATTCAAAATTACCATAATAACCCCTCTTCACGTTTATTTGAATCCGTTGCATGGTTTTAGAGAAGCTGCTTTTTGTTTGTGGCTCAAGCCACAAACCTATAACTCACTTTGTCTGTCTGTCTGTCGGTCCAAAATTGTCGCACATTTTGACAAAATGTCGCACTTCAAATCGAGGCTACACTTCAAAATTAATTGAGGCCGCTCTTTAAAATGATGTATTTTAAAAGCGTACAAAATAATAAACATACGTAATACAGACACTACAACAGACACGACGAGTATGCGGTGCTTCTTTTGATGAGCATAAGTAGGATACATAGTTTTAAATGTTTTCCAAAAGATATAAAAAGTTACGAAATGTTGCAGAGATAACATTCTGGTTTACAGATTAAAATTATTGAAAAGCCAGGGGAGGTAACTCATGATTGGAGTGGTAAAAATAGACCGCGTGCCACAAACTATGGCGATTTCGCGCTTGTTTTCTTAAGTGTTGGTGACTTAGTGCTGCTACCTTCTTCATTTTCCCAATCGCAGGTTGTTGATTTGTGTGTAGATAGGTTGAAGAAAAGGAAAGCAAAACTACAAAGTAATTTTCTCAATGGATATGCGTTGTGTCGCGTGCAAATTTGCAGCTTGTGCAAATTTGCAGCTCGCTACTATGAGAGCGTGTATCCAAACACTATCTGAACCATCTTAGACGGAAAAAGTGCTGTCTCTATAGGGGATTTGAAGAATGAAAATATCACTTTTTCCGTAAAAAAACCCAACTAATATTTTCTGTCCCGGATAGTACACTTGACACTTGGAGCGCAAGTGAAGTTATAGTGCGTGTACACTACAACTGCACTTGTAGAGC
>CM065685.1:55813333-55815833 GCA_017654935.2 Phymorhynchus buccinoides | reverse complement strand
GACGAATACAATGATTGGCCATCTCGCCGACATACTCATTCGCATCGCAACGATTTTGAATTATTAAAAGAACTCAAAAGTCACTCCAGCCATACACACAAACAAAACAGATATATACAAAAGGATAAATGAAAGAAGATTACAGGTTTTTACTTCAGGTTTAGACATAGGGAAGTGGTAGATGAGACTGTTTATATATACATAGACTGTAGTTCAGCTTCTTCCTTCTTTTTTATTGACCTTTTAAAAAAATATTTTAACCCCCTTTTTTATCGTGAGTTTTAGTCAGAATCCGTTTCTATGTGCGATTCAGTTTTCTTTTAATCACTTGCCATTTTACCACTGACGAAGACGAATAAACGTCGGAATATTTGGGTATTTTATATCTTGTTTGTTGGCGGTTTTTTAAAATCTTTTTTAAAGTTTGTATAGTCTGTATATAGAAAAAACTCTCTACACCAATTGGTTTCCCCACAACCAACCACTACAAAAGCACGATCAGAGGCAAAATTGTGGTCTAAGGGAGCGAAGCGAGTTTAGAAATGACCAAAGTATGCTGTATGCATAGATTCACTTCCCTTGAAGCAAATGTGTGAAACTGACAGCTATCTATTAATTGCGCACATTTTATTATATGGGAGGAACGTCTTGAATGAGTTAATGTCATTTTTCTTTTTGTAAAAAGGAAAAGCATTCTGTGAGGCAAGTGTTACACGTTTCTAAGTACTGTACATTCATTGCACAAACTCGTGTAAGTTGTTCTGAGACGAGACGGACAGCATGAAAATCATAAAGTAGTGAGTGCAAATCATGTGCTCTTACTGTTCATAAACTGTTAAATTGTTATTAAAGACCCACCACATCCATGAGTGAAAACCACGGGTTTCACGGGTTTCCTCTCTCTCGCTGGTAAGAAATCTCATTTTGACCAGGTGTGACTCCCATACAAATACCCCCGAATTCGAAACGAAACAGAGACTTTGAAGAGCAGCCTCAATTTGAATGTGTGGGTTTTTGCATGTGGGTCACACCTACCCCGAAAAACACACACCAAGGGACTTAATCTTGCTGGGACAGTGTCTTTAAAGACAGACTGACCACCACGATTAAGTCAATTGGGTTGTTTTTTCTTCTGAGTAGCTATGACCCACAAACAAATGACCCCAACTTGAAATTGAGGCTGCTCTTTAAACAAGATTTCTTACCAGCTATAAGAGGGAAAACACGTGATCTGGTGGGTCTTTAAATGATGAAAAATACGGGCGGGTGATAAATCACAATATGCAGTATAAGGGCCTAATGCAAACCCACACACTTATATTTGGTATGCTATAGTCACAGAATTCGGGTTGCTCCCACATGGAGAGCGCCTCGCAGCCAGAGGCGCGCCACCCATTTTTGTTTTTGTTTTGCATTTGATTTTATATATTGTATGATCGGGGGGAGGGAGGTGGATATAAAGTTGTCAACATTACTGGATTTATTTTATTAGCATCTCTATTGCGCAGTCTTTTTGTTGTTTTTCAAAGCGAGTACATCAGCACTATAGGGTTCCAAAACTGAATTTCTGATTCAAACGAGGATGAGTAAATTAACATGTGTTTTAAATGAATGTAGATTATGTGGGGTTGGGATGGTTGGAATTCGGCCAATACTAAGTTTGAATTAAATCCATCAGTTAGTAACAGAGATGGTGAGGAAGAAAAAAAATGTTAATCAACATCGCGCAAGCTGAAACAGTAAACAAAAAAGTGTTTGCCTGCTTACTTGGGTATTTTTTATATCTCGCCTACATTACTGCCGAATCTTCATGGGCGTACTTCTCACCCATGCACTCACGCGTGAACACACGTACACACACACCACACACACACACACACACACACACACACCACCCACACACCACACACACACACACACACACACACGCACACGCACACACACAGAGACACACACGCACACACACACACACGCACGCACACGCACACACGAACACCACACGCACACACACCCACACACACACACACACACACACACACACACACACACACACACACACACACACACACACACACACACGCACGCCACGCACACACGCGCACACACACACACACACACACACACACACACAACACACACACACACAAGAAGCGCACATCCCCCGTGGGGATACCGGGGGGGTCTTTTTGTATAAATAGTTCCCCCACCTTCTGGAAGTTCTGTGCTTGTAACTTCCTCTAATCTGTCACTCTCTCTTGACTCTGCCTTTTCCCTTTGCTTTCTGTCATCTACTATCTTTCTGCCTAACCGGTCCATTCTCCTGCCTTTTTTTTCTCATAAAAAAACCCACTTTCAAAAAGATTTCCTCCAGCCGAAGTCGGACTTGCTGGGCCTAACTATTTCTTAGTTAGGCGCATAACGGCAGCATGGCGCATCTGCGCTCTTAATAATTGACAAGAAACTGTCTGAGCGAAGAAAGAAGAAGAAAAAGCGCGCATGT
>CM065685.1:55800833-55803333 GCA_017654935.2 Phymorhynchus buccinoides | reverse complement strand
AGCTACACATAAATCCCCCCCCCCCAGGGGACTGTAATCGTGGTGGTCAGTGTGTCTTAATGATCTTGATTTTAAGATCATTGTCTGAGTAGCACCGGCTAACAAACGATCGTTTAAATCCTTATGTCTGTTCTGTCTGTAAGGACAGACTGAAAACAAACAGCTGACAATATTTATTGAAGTACTATATGACGCCTTGTTTTCTCCCACTGCTATTTCTTCTTCTCTTCTTCTTTTGAGTTCCCATGCCATTATGGCCACAATGGGTCAGGTACGGTATGAGTCCGGTTTTCAGTTTCACTTGTTCTCACCGCTGCGTACAGCCGAAAATATCCGATGTCGGAGGAGCTCAAAGGTGAACAAACTGTTTGAAGATGGTTTTTTTAGAAAAAAAGGCAGGATGAATGGGCATTAAGTCAGAAAGATAGCAGATGATAGAAAGGAAAGGGAAAAGGCAGAGTCAAGAGGAGTGGCCAGATTAGAGGACGTTACAAGCACATAACTTCCGAAGGTGGGGGACTTTTTTTTACGAAAGCCCCCCCCCCCCCGGTATCCCCACGGGGAGTCCACGCTATTAATAGCAGGCAAACACAAAAGCAACATTAGCATAGGAGTAAGCATCGTACACAGTTCCTGCGGAAATCCATGCGCATCGGTAAATAAATAAAATAAAAGAAGGTAAAAATGCACGGATATGGGAAAATACGGACACGTGCGCATCTCTTGTCCCCTTTTTCTGTGATTATTTACGGATTGCACACGGGTTTCCGCACGGAAATCTCCGCATGTATGCGTACGTACCCTAACCTCTCTTGGCCTCACTATTCATTTTTCTTCTGATAACCAAACTTTCTTTCGAGGCTTACCAGTTTGTTCTGTGTTGTATGTTGTTTAGGTGTAACAATTCAAGGTTAGAAGGCTATGCCACTCTTGGAATGTGTTGATTTGTTTGTTGTTATCCTCTCCACCATTGTTGATGTGTTTACTGTGTGGTGAAGGGTCATAAAGGCGAGCTTGCACATTCTTTTTTAAGAATGATGCTTTGCTTGTCTCACGTTGGTCTGAACACGCACTGCTAGGTGAATGGTATCGTAATCACTTGATGGAGGGGGAGTTAATTAGAAAAAGAGAGTTAAGTACCCGTTGTTCAATTCCTCTAAAAAGAGTTGCTATCGGGGTTGTGACACTTTTCTTTCCATAGAAATTCTAAAGATATAACAATGCAAACAGCAGACAATCATATTACGAAAGGCGATTAGTAAGCTATTGCATTGTGTATCTCGCATCAATCTGTTTTGTGTTTTCGTGTTCTGAATATAAGGCTCCCAAAAACCTAGCCGTGCGTGTGTGAAGAAGACCGTACTTACCATAGCCTCTTGGAGATGGAAACGAGACGAGAGAGAGAGAGAGAGAGAGAGAGAGAGAGAGAGAGAGATGAGAGAGAGAGAAGGAGAGTATGGAGAGATGCATAGAGAGAGAGGGGCGGAGGAGAGCAGAGAGAGAGAGAGAGAGAGAGAGAGAGAGAGAGAGAGAGAGAGAGAGGAGAGAGAGAGAGCGAGAGAGAGGTAGAGAGAGAGAGAAAGAGGAGAGAGAGAGAGAGAGAGAGAGACGAGAGAGAGAGAGAGAGATAGAGAGAGAGAGAGAGAGAAGAGAGAGAGACATGACAGAAACAAGAATTGTGTCCATCAAATAGCCAAACATAGCCAGTAATTAACCTTAACACATAGATTTCCATTAGCTGCATGCCATTGATGATGGGCGCTGTCAATGCTGATCTCCTTGAAACCATTTCACCGCCAGGTCGTATTTATGCAGCCACAATGGATATACACAACAATGTCACTAAAAGCATCAAAACCAGGGCCTGTATCCAAAGACCATTAATTTTATTTTTATTTTTTGGAGGTAAGGTAGCAATGTTAAATATGTCACAGAGGAATTCCAATATTGCAGGTTTTCTTGTCCCTTCTCAGTTACGTTTAACCCTTTCAACGCTAGCCATTCGTCAGCCAAAATTTACATTTAACTACACAGGTACGAGATAGATTTCGTCTGCAATATTGGGGATTCGTCTGGGACGGGCATAAATAAGACCTAGCCCTTACTCCCAAAATAAGAACATAAGGTCACATGGATACCAGACCCTCATTGATGCCTTTTAGTGACGTGGGGTGTGAAATCATTGTGGTGCAAGAGGCGACAGTGCGAGAAAAGTGTTAATGGTAACAAATTCGCTGACAATGGCTGGCGGCGTAAGGGATAAACATAAAATAAAGAAACGTTCCCCAAACTAACAACAAATAATACTCCAGTGAAGGTTGGTGGTCTATTCCCTTCGAGTTGTCCCCCCCCCCCCAAGCGCAGTGTGTGTGGAGGCTATTTAATTACACCATATTGCATTCTTGCAACGCTCCTCACCACAACTGTCGTATTTTTTTAGTGGCAAATCGACACCGTTACCACTAGAGAACAAAACAAAAATCGTCTAAAAAATCTCGCT
>CM065685.1:55799002-55800333 GCA_017654935.2 Phymorhynchus buccinoides | reverse complement strand
GAAGGAATGCGTCCTTGAGTGCACTTTAAGACGTAGTGGTAGATGGGTAGGGTGTCCAGAAATTCAGGAAAGTGTTCTTCAATGGCTCTGGCGAACCGTTCCACTCTGTGTTCTATTTCCACTAGTGTGGGTTGAATTTGTTCTCCCGTTGCCATCTCTCTGGTCCAAGGCAATGAAACACGAACGTACACAGCATCCGCTAAAACTGTTGAACCAACGTACTGAGACCAGCCAGCAAACACTGACTGGAAATGGCTTCGAGAAAAGCAAATAACTGAGTTTGTGATAAAAGTAGTGTTTCCGCGAATGAAAAGACGAGAAATGCGGTTTAGCTTGCATTGCACGTGAGTCAAATTCTGAATTTCACTGCCTTGCACGTGAAGCTAACAAACATGTTTGTATTCTTCCTTGTGCCTGAAATGCATCAAAAAGCTTTCTCTAATTCAATTCCATTCGGTCTCTCTCTCTCTCTCTCTCTCTCTCTCTCTCTCTCTCTCTCTCTCTCTCTCTCTCTCTCTCCTCTCTCTCTCTCTCTCTCTCTCTCTCTCTCTCTCTCTCTCTCTCTCTCTCTCTCCCCTCTCTCTCTCTCTCTCTCTCCATACCTCTCTCTCTCTCTCTCTCTCTCTCTCTCTCTCTCTCTCTCTCTCTCTCTCTATCTCTCTCTCTCCTCTCTCTCTCTCCTCTCTCTCTCTCTCTCGTCTTCTCTCGGTTTTATCCCCCTCCCCCCTCCCCTTGTCCCTTCCTCTGATCAATAAGAACCACAACAATCATCATAAACTACGTGCATGTCCTCGCTGCTGTTGTTGTTATGTATCACCACCCTTCTTCAATTTGTTTCTTAATATTTCTTTCTCTTTTGTTTTCCTTCTTTAGTTCTGTCTTTGTTTATCCTTCTTCCGTTCCTTCCTTCCTATCCCAGATTATCAGTTCGTTCTTCCGTTCCTTCCTTCCTATCCCAGATTATCAGTTCGTTCTTCCGTTCCTTCCTTCCTATCCCAGATTATCAGTTCGTTCTTTCGTTTTTTCCTTCCTATCCCAGATTATCAGTTCCTTCTTTCGTTTTTTCCTTCCTCATTTTCTTCCTCATCCCTTTATTTCTTCGACGTTCTCTTCTCTCCTCTGTTTTTGTTCTTTTTCTTTTATTGTTCTCATCATCACCTTTCCCCCTATCCTCTTCTTGTTCCTCCTCCTACTCCTACCCCTACTCCTCTTCCTTTCTTCTTCTTTCTTCTTCTTCTTCTTCTTCTTCTTCTTCTTCTTCTTCTTCTTCTTCTTCTTCTTCTTCTTCTTCTTCTTCTTCTCCTCCTCCTCCTTCTCATTCTTCTTCTTCT
>CM065685.1:55779002-55791502 GCA_017654935.2 Phymorhynchus buccinoides | reverse complement strand
TTGCGATCTCTGTAAAGGGTGTTTTCATGGTGATCTCGACGTGTTTCTTGGAAAAAACTCATCCGTCAGGGTTCACCTTTAAGCTCATTTCTAATGATTATCTTTGATATGTGAATTAGCAGCTAAATGAAGCTGATTACAACTAGCGTTTGAAGTGGTTATATGATCGGTTTGGAAATTTTGCCTCGCTTAATTCCTGCGAAGGAAGAGACGTACGTTTTTAACTTTTTTTTTTTTTTTTTTTTCTTCATAGCAATATCCACATGATCTATCTCAGGTCTGTTGAAAATATGTATGTAGCTAGCAAGCTTTTGAAATGACGATAGCACCCGTTGGGTTTTGAATAGTGTCTTAAAGGCATAGAGCTTAAAGGTATGCGATATATAAATCTTCTTAATAAATAAATAAATGATCTGAACGTAGGGTTATTTTTTTTAGCTCAGTATTGCCAACATTATAACAGCAGTAGGTCTAAAAATGTGTTATGATTTTGGAAGAAATATGTTAAAATGTAACACACAATGATATTCAAATTATCAAGTATACAGGCTAAAAACAAAGTACACGTAAGCATTGAATCCACCATTCAAAATTACCATAATAACCCCTCTTCACGTTTATTTGAATCCGTTGCATGGTTTTAGAGAAGCTGCTATTTTTCTTAAGTGTTGGTGATTTAGTGTTGCTACTTTCTTCATTTTCCCAATCGCAGGTTGCTGATTTATGTGTTGATAGGTTGAAGAAAAGGAAAGCAAAACTACAACGTAATTTTCTCAATGGATATGCGTTGTGTCGCGTGCAAATTTGCAGCTCGCTACTATGAGAGTGTGTATCAAAACACTATCTGAACTATCTTAGACGGAAAAAGTGCTGTCTCTATAGGGGATTTGAAGAATGAAAATATTACTTTTTCCGTAAAAAAACCCAACTAATATTTTCTGTCCCGGATAGTACACTTGACACTTGGAGCGCAAGTGAAGTTATAGTGCGTGTACACTACAACTGCACTTGTAGAGCTGCAAATTTGCATGAGCTGCAAATTTGCACGCGACATGCGTGCCCTCTATCTTTTTAAAATATGTTTTCCCTGTTTGTTTGTTTTGTTTTCTTTTGCCTTGTTTTGTTTTGTTTTCTTGTTGTTGTTTTCTCCACACGAAAAAAACAAACCACCACGACGCAACCAAATATACGAGATGCTATCTGACAGAGAAAAAAAGGTGCAACAAAAAAAAAGAGATGCCCTTGATTCAAAGTAAAGTCACATCCACGACCCCTTTCACGTATCTTATTGTCCAGCCTCACAATCCTACACTATCACAACCCCCCCCCCCCCTCCCCCCCCCCCCCCCCCCCCCCCCCCCCCCCCCCCCCCCCCCCCCCCCCCCCCCCCCCTTCTCCCCCCCCCCCCCCCCCCCCCCCCCCCCCCCCCCCCCCCCCCCCCCCCCCCCCCCCCCCCCCGCTGTATTCGGTCAGCCTGTCGGACGAGAATCTGACATTTACCGCGCTTTTGTTGTGTGTCTGGAATCACAGTTATTTCAAACACTCCTGGCGCCATGTCTTTGATGACGTTTTGGTTGTCCGTTGCATCTCAACCTACTAGAGGGAAGTAACTTTGTTTCCCCCCCCATGCATGTGCATGCATTGCTTTTTTAAAGACACGATTAAGTCCTTTGTTGTTGTTTTTTCTGGGTAGCTGTGACCCACATACAAATGCCCCCAACTTCAAATTGAGGCTCCTCTTTAAAACGGTGTTTCGTTTTGAATTTGGGGGCATTTGTATGGGAATCAAGCCTGTTCAAAACATGATTTCCTACCAGCTATAAGAAGGAGAACACGTGAAACCCGTGATTTTCACACGTGATCTGATGGGTCTTTAATAGAAGTGATGCCTTGGGCGAATGGGCGTGTGATGTCTTGGGTGTAGTAGGGTGGCACAGAGGTAACGCGTTCGCCTCGTGTCGAGTAAGCCCGAGTTCGAACCAGGGTACAGAGGATTTTTTGTCCTCTCACTTTGCACTAGGCCTCACGGTCTGAATGCGGAGTCTTTCGGATGAGACGATGAACAAAAAACCGAGGTCCCGTGTGCCCATGCACTTAGCACACGTTGAACCCAGTGGCAACGAAAAAGTTGTCATTAATTGGTCAACATGTACCACCACCCCTCATTTCCTTCATTATCAGTCACACAAAAATCGCACGCAAAAAAAAAAAAGTGGGGGCAACCCGAATTTCACAAACACGCCCCTGTGACAATAAAGTACCTGATACCTAATGATATATTCGCCTATGCTGCTAGAAGAGATAACCACACAGCATTGCCATGGCCCGTAACTCAAATCACTGTTTAAACTCTTTTTTTTACCGCATTGCCTCAAAGTTGGGGTCAACAGTAATGTAATAAATAACAAAAATAATGATGCATGATTAGTTATCTCTTTCTCTGTGTCTCTCTCTGTCTCTCGCTATCTCTGTTCCTCCGTATGTCTGTCTCCCTCCCCCCCCTCCCTCCCTCTCTCTCTCTCTCTCTCTCTCTCTCTCTCTCTCTCTCTCTCTCTCTCTCTCTCTCTCTCTCTCTCTCTCTCTCTCTCTCTCTCTCTCTCTCTGCGAAGGGAGTAAAGCGCTATACAAATGTTCAGTATTATTATTATTATTATTCTTGTCTTGTCTTTAATGTGTATGTTTGTCAATATGTTTGTGTTTAGGCCTTTTTCAGCGCTTTGAGCTCCTGCAAAGGGAGTTAAGAGCTCCATAAATAACCAGTAGTAGGCCTAGTAGTAGTAGTAGTAGTAGTAGTAGTAGTAGTAGTAGTAGTAGTAGTAGTATTAGTAGTAGTAGTAGTAGTAGTAGTGGTGGTGGTGTGGTGGCGATGATGGTGATGGTGGTATTAGTAATAATAGTAGTAGGAGTAGGGGAAGACGGGGTAAAAAGCGCATGGGCGGGTAAGAAGCCCACCCCAATTATCTCATGAAATGAAGCAAATTTCAGTCTCATTTTGCTCATGAGACGAGCGTTAATGTCTAGCATTCGTCTCATGGGCAAATTTGACTGAAATTGTAAATTTTGTAATTAGTAATGGTAGTACTAGTAGAAGAAGTAAATTGTAGTGAAATAGATGTTTTTCATTTATTTCTTTGTTTGTTTGTTATTCGGTGGGTTAGTTCTCCATTCTGTTTGTTTGTTATTGCTGATGTTGATGCTCTGTCTACCGTGTCGTTGCTGTATTAATGTGAATCGTTGTTTCTGTTGGCGATGTTCCTGTGTCTCAATGTCCATTTATAGCATTATTTATGTATTGCGTGCTTAGAGACAAGGAGAGAATGGAAGACTAGGCCCAGCCTAAATTCTTATCCTTGTAAAATAAAATGTCTGAAGTATGAAGTTTGAACTCTCTCTCTCTCTCTCTCTCTCTCTCTCTCTCTCTCTCTCTCTCTCTCTCTCTCTCTCTCTCTCTCTCTCTCTCTCTCTCTCTCTCTCTCTCTCTCTCTCTCTCTCTCTCTCTCTCTCTCTCTCTCTCTCTCTCTCTCTCTCTCTCTCTCTCTCTCTCTCTCTCTCTCTCTCTCTCTCTCTCTCTCTCTCTCTCTCTCTCTCTCTCTCTCTCTCTCTCTCTCTCTCTCTCGCTGTCTCTCCTCCTCTGGCTCTGTCCCTCTCTGTCTGTCTCCTTTTCTATTTATTTATCTGTCTGTCTTTCTTTCTCTTCCTCTCTCTCTCTCTCACTCTCTCTCTCTCTCTCTCTCTCTCTCTCTCTCTCTCTCTCTCTCTCTCTCTCTCTCTCTCTCTCTCTCTCTCTCTCTCTCTCTCTCTCTCTCTCTCTCTCTCTCTCTCTCTCTCTCTCTCTCTCTCTCTCTGTCTTTCCTCCTCTGGCTCTGTCCCTCTCTCTCTCTCTCTCTCTCTCTCTCTCTCTCTCTCTCTCTCTCTCTCTCTCTCTCTCTCTCTCTCTCTCTCTCTCTCTCTCTCTCTCTCTCTCTCTCTCTCTCTCTCTCTCTCTCTCTCTCTCTCTCTCTCTCTCGCTGTCTCTCCTCCTCTGGCTCTGTCCCTCTCTGTCTGTCTCCTTTTCTATTTATTTATCTATCTGTCTGTCTTTTCTTTCTCTCTCTCTCTCTCTCTCTCTCTCTCTCTCTCTCTCTCTCTCTCTCTCTCTCTCTCTCTCTCTCTCTCTCTCTCTCTCTCTCTCTCTCTCTTCTCTCTCTCTCTCTCTCTCTCTCTCTCTCGCTGCCTCTCCTCCTTTGGCCCTGTCCCTCTCTGTATGTCTCCTTTTCTATATATGTCTCTGTCTCTCTCTTTCTTTCCCCCCCCCCCTCTCTCTCTCTCTCTCTCTCTCTTTCTCCTCTTTCCATCTCTCTCTTTATCTCCCTCCCCCCCACTCCCTCGGCCCCCCTCTCTCCCCCCCTCTCCCTCTAATACCTTGATTATATTCTGACCTAACGCCCAGATCTCTTCATCTCTGTCACGTTGAGCGCGGTAATTTGGTAGATTTGAAATCGATGCCTGCCTCGATAAAACGCTCACAAGTGTATTTATCTTGCCTTTGCTTTGTCTTTCTCGTTTTAAACACTTTGGGGGCCACGCTTGGAAATCAATCTCATGCTTGTTTGTTACCCGGCCAGAGGCCGAGGTATTGCGATCGGTTTGCGTGTCTGTGTGTGTTTGTGTCTGTGTGTGTGTGTGTCTCTGTGTGTGTCTGTGTGTCTGTCTGTGTATCGAGTATCTTAAAAACTACTGTTTAGATTTTGATTAAAATTGGCAGAGGGGTAGACAGCTTGAAAAGGAAGCTTCCTTTCGTTACTCAACACCGTGCTGACCTTGACCTTGAAGTTTGACCTTGAAAACCGAAATTTCCTTCTTTGGGCTATGTAATTTCCCCCCAGCTTTATCTCGTGAACTAGTGAACAGAATCGCTTCACATTTTGTGTGGTGGTGTACCATGGTGCAAGGAAGTCTGTATAAAAGTTCAGCTGTATCTCGTGAACTACTGAACAGAATCGCTTCAAATGTTTGGCTATGTATTTTATGCGTTCTGTAAGGGTGGAAAGTGGTGTGTTTATTGGGGTGGGGGGTGGGGGGGGGGGGAGGAGGACATGGTGCAAGGAAGTTTGCATAAAAGTTCAGCTGTATCTCGTGAACTACTGAACAGAATCGCTTCAAATTTTGGGCTATGTATTTTATGCGTTCCGTAAGGGTGGAAAGTGGTGTGTTTATTGGGGGGTGGGGGGGTGGGGGGTGGGTGGGTAGAGGACATAACTCTGGCCGGGTTTGTATTGTCACAATGCGTTGCTGCCGCTCGGCGATGCCCTTGTTTGTTGTTGTTTTTATCTCACTAATCAATGGAATTGTACGGTGTAGTTTACAACTGCTCGTGCTTGCACTTAATGATTATGCTCGCGTGCGCACGTGTCTGCTCGTGACTTTCATCTTGAGAGAAATAAATTGCGTTTTAGAGGGGAGGGCTGCAAATTGTGTACAGTCGAGATGCCCCCAGCCCCCACCCCACCCTCCCGTGGGGATAGAACTGGGTGTCTTTTGTGCAAATAGTTACCCCATCTTCTGGAACTTCTGTGCTAGTAACTTACTATTGTCTTTCAATCTCTTTAACTCTGCCTTTTCTCTTTGCTTAATGTCGTCCTACTGTCTTTGTCCCATACAGGTCCATTTTCCTGCATTTGTTCTAGAAACTCTTACCAAAGATTTGTTTTTTTCCAGCCGAAGATATCCATGCTGAGCCTTGTTACCGCTTCTTAATTAGCGGATAACGGTAGCATGCCGCATCTACGCTCATATGACAGGAAACTGTCTTAGCGATCGACTAAAAAACAGAAAGATAAGGAGATGCTTTGGCTAGGGGTTATCCAGACTTTCCTGATCAATATTGCTTTAGGACTTCTTCTTCTTGTTCTTGTTCTTGTTCTTGTTCTTGTTCTTGTTCTTCTTCTGCGTTCCCAGGTCATACAGCTGACACATTCCGGTTTCGGAGGAGCTCAGTGGAGAACACTTATTATTTGAAATATGTTTTTGTACAAAATGAAGGAGAATGGGCCAATAAGAGAGAAAAGTAGTTGATGATAGAAAGCAAAAGGAAAAGGCAGAGTCAAAGAGAGTGGCAGATTAGAGGAAGTTACAAGCACACAACTTCCAGAAGGTGGGGGAACTATTTTTACGAAAGACCCCCGGGTATCCCCATGGGGAGAGACTCGTGGAGGGGACGGGGTCGTCAAGCTCCCCGTATGGAGGCACGAGGCATCCACCCACTGCCCCGCTTCGGAACAGAGAGAGGACCCCCCAAAATGCCAACAAACCCCCCATGTCCAGAGCTTCAGATTGTCAGCGAGCCCGGATCATTGCCCCTTTTTGACCATGATTCGACCCCTCGTCTTGTACCGCCAGGGGTAATCTGACTGTCAGCGAGCCCGGATCATTGCCCCTTTTTGACCATGATTCGACCCCTCGTCTTGTACCGCCAGGGGTAATCTGACCCTCGAAGTCTGCAATATAATTGAAGTCTAAGACTACAGTGACTCATTACTGACCCTTCATTTTGGACATTGACTCATCATTAGTCCGTCACCAAAGGTGATCGGACTATTGCGATGGGCTGGTTTGTATGTTTTTGTTTTTGGGTTTTTTTAGTGTGGTTTTTTAGGGGGGTTTTCTGTCTGTCCCAAGGATATCTCCCGAACCGCTTGCCTGAATCGCATCAAAGTGTGTGTGGATGTGTGCCACCTTAATAGGAAGAGATCCGCGCAAACCATTTTGCCGTCGTGACCTTGACCTTGACGTACGACCTTGAAAACCGAAAATATATTTTTAGCCATATCTCGGGCACCGATCGACATAGGATGTTGAAACTTGGTATGAAGGGGTTTGGCTTATGCCCGTTCTGATGATGGCATACCGATCAAGGTCAAGGTCAAGGTAAAAAAGATCGCTGGAGCCTGAAAATCGGAGGGTCATTTTTTCTCCTTCTGTCTGTCCCAAGGATATCTCCTGAACCGCTTGACCGAATCGCGTCACAGTTTGTGTGCTGGTGTGTCACTATGAGAGGAAGGCATCCGCGCAAACCATTTTGCCGTCGTGACCTTGACCTTGGCGTACGACCTTGAAAACCGAAAATCTTTAAGGGGTCATAACTTCCACACCGTTGGTCTTAGTCTTCAAATTTGGCATGGAGGTACTTTGGCTTATGCCCTTTCCGATGATGGCATACCGATCAAGGTCAAGGTCACAGTCCGGGAGATCAGTAGGCCTTGGTTGTATGTTTTTGTGTCTGTCCCAGGGATATCTTCCGAACGGGTTGGCAGAATCGCGTCAAATTTTGTGTGTAGGTGTGTCACCTTCATAGGAAGAGATCCGAACATGAATTATCAAGGGCAATGTCATGACCTTGGCGTACGACCTAGAAACCGAATCGCGTCAAATTCTGTGTGCTGGTGTGTCACCATGAGAGGAAGGCATCCGCGCACAACATTTTGCCGTCGTGACCTTGACCTTGGCGTACGACCTTGAAAACCGAAAATATTTAAGGGGCCATAACTCCCACACCGTTGGTGTTAGAGTCTTCAAATTTGGCATGTAGGTACTTTGGCTTATGCCCGTTCTGATGGTGGCATATCGATCAAGGTCACAGTCACGGTCCGGGAGATCGGTAGGCCTTGTTTTTGTTGTTATTGCACTTATGGATTGTGTGACACGTGAAGTGTAAAGACCCACCAGATCACGTGTCAAAATCAAGGGTTTCACGTGTTTTCCGTCTTACAGCTGGTACAAAATCTTGTTTTGACCAGGTTTTACTCCCATACAAATGCCCCCAAATTCAAACCGAAACATAATTTTAAAGAGCAGCCTTCATTTGAAGTAGGGGACATTTTGCATGTGGGTCACAGCTACCCAGAAAAAAACCAACAACAACAAGGGACTTAATCGTGGTGGGTCAGTGTGTCTTTAAGTAAAATAACTTCGAGAATTGATGCAAAGAGACTGATGAGATCCTCGGGTGTTGCGCAATGTTGTGTCCAGAAACGAGCAGACGACTGAGTCAATAAAAGATGAGACGAAAACGAACTGATAGAAGAAAACAAACAATGGTTCATAGTTAACTTTATTTTCTTTTGCGTTCATAAGAATTACATTTGCATTGCTAAATCAACGTGGCAGCAACATTTACTTCATCGCTATAATTAAAAGATTTTTGTTTTCACACAGAGAGAGAGAGAGAGAGAGAGAGAGAGAGAGAGAGAGAGAGAGAGAGAGAGAGAGAGAGAGAGAGAGAGAGAGAGAGAGAGAGAGAGAGAGAGAGAGAGAGAGAGAGAGAGAGAGAGAGTGAAGGGGGGAGCAGGGGCATAGAC
The DNA here is from genome assembly GCA_017654935.2 of Phymorhynchus buccinoides. Lineage (NCBI taxonomy): Eukaryota > Metazoa > Mollusca > Gastropoda > Neogastropoda > Raphitomidae > Phymorhynchus > Phymorhynchus buccinoides. Next base: position 55,783,166 of record CM065685.1, on the reverse strand, counting down.
AGAGAGACAGAGAAGCACGGTGGGAACAGGAACAAGAAAAGGAAAAGAAAAGATAAACAGAGTTTAAAGAGGGGATTTTTTTTTAAATTGAGAGACGGGCTACAAAATTAGACTTGCAGAGAAACAGAGAAATAGAGACAAGACATCTAAGCAATAGGAATTGTTCGAAAATAACTAAGGGGATTAACCCTTTCGCCGCCAGCCATTTTTCTGCCAAAATATTCCATTGCATTTATCTGGGTAGATAAAGGTCTTATCTGCAATATTCAGAATTTCTTGGTGACATGTATAACATCAGGCCTATCCATACCTCACAAAGTTAAGAAAATAGGGTCTTCGGATAACAGACCCTGGTTTGATGCCTTTTCGTAACATGGGTGGTAAACCATTGTGGTGCATACATGCGACATTGGCGGTGAAATGGTTAATGTCATGGTGTGTGGGAGTGATCTTGTCTAATTCAATCTGTCAAACAGGGGGAGTTACTCTACCATCAGGTAGATCCCCAGCTCTCGCCTCGTATGCTTGAGCAGACTTACATCACTTAGATCAGCGTGAGCCATTCAAACATTGATGTGATTTATATTGTTACGTCACATTTTATAAGTTCTATCGGTTTGTGGATGCTGGCCGCCCCTCATTTTTCTATTAAAAAAAAGAATGTTTGCAAAACAATGTTTGCAAGTGGCTGACTCGCATCCTGCGGTTTCAAGCTTCCACGCCATGCCGCCATGGTTGCTATGGTTTTGACCGAGTAGGTCGAGGTAATCAACTCTAATTTTCACGAAGTGCTCTCCCCTAGTTTGTTTGTTTTTCTTCCGAAAGTCGTCTGTTACAGTAATAACGTAGGCAATCAAAGTGAGTGGAACAACGTGGGAATGAAGATATAAACAGAGACAGTGAGAGACACAAGGAGGTCAGAATTTACATACGGAGGCCACACGCAGTACGGTCATGTCGTTTAATTTAAGCTCCAATATTTGGAAAATAGCCTGTCCCAGAACAGAGGACCAATGATATGAATAACTATAGCATCGAGCGATCCATGGATTCCTGACATTGTCTTGTCTTTCTCCATTTTTGTCTGTCCCAATCGCCGATAACCAAATCTGAAGTTTGAGTTACTTCAAACCCAAGTAACAAGAGGACAACACTCCGTCTGCTTCTCGAAAGTGAACAAACATGCAAAATCATACGTAGTATACTATTAACGCATTCACCACAAAAGTCTCATTTTAGCACCACAGTGATTCAACACCTATGTCACTAAAAGGCATTCAATTGGTGTCTATTATTATCCAAAGACTCTATTGTCTTAGTTTGGGGAAGTAAGGTTAGACTTTATTTTATATATGTCACAGAAGAATCCCCAATACTGCTGATGGATTTTGTTCTCTACCCAGGTCAATTTAATGGAAATGTTTGACTGAAATATGGCTGGCTGTGAAAGGGTTAAGCACACACACAAAAAGTTGGTAACCCCTTTAGTTGCTACACTACTTATTACGGTCTGTGTATACGCTGAAGGTCATTCACAAACTATCACTATTTATCCATGGCAACACACACAGGGAGTTGTAAGTCATATTAAGGTCTGTGTACACGTTAACACTATTCACGAGATATTTATATTTCCCCACGGCAACATAGTGAGCTGTAAGTCATATTAAGAGAGGGCTATCACTGTGTTGCCATGGGGAAATAGAGATATCTCGTGAATAATGTTAACGTGTACACAGACCTTTAATAGTGGGCTATCACTGTGTTGCCATGTGGAAATATAACTATCTCGTGAATAATGCTAACGTGTACGCCGACTTTTATGAGTGGCCTAACACTGTGTTGCCATGGGGAAATATGTGAATAATCTTAAAGTGCACAGAAACACTGCGGGAAATCACTATCTAGCTATACTTGTACACGTCGTACGCACGTGTACCACAATATCAACTACATGTTAAATGTTTCTGTTTGAACGGTGCCCCATGAAAGTGAATAGAAAGAAGAATAAGAAAGTAAACACAAAGAGACTGACAGAAGAACGACACCCCCCCCCCCCTCCCCTCACCACCACCACCACCACCTTTATTTAAGAGAGTAAGACAGAGACTGAAATTGTCTCCCACATGGTTAATAACGGGAGGACGTAAAACAAAACTTAGATGTTGTTGTGGACGTGCCCTGGCTAAAAGACTCCAGGGATCATGCCAAAAGCCGAAGCGCTTGAACAGTACGGTACAAATGCATCCGCTTGGGATGAGAACATTACGTGCGTGACCATCTGTTTTGATTCCCCCCGCTACAGTGGGCAGCCACACTCCGTCTTCGGGACATTTCGGAGACTGATGATGTTATGCTAGGAGCTTGTCGTGGCTAAGGACAATCCCCGTATAGCAATGCACAGCATAGCAACATTTTGATGTAGCCTTGGTGTTCTAGCTTAAGAGGGAATGTGACACGTGACGTGGGGGGTCTTTAAGGCAGATAAGCAGATAGACAGATAGACAGACAGACAGCAATAACGGACAGATCCCAGACACACATAGTATACACGCTTAGGTAAGCAGAGAGGACAGGACTTACACAACACACAGTAAAAGTGACATTGACTGCAGATAAATAGTTCTTTTGTACTTCTATGAACCACAGACAGAATTGGTGTGCTGGCAGTTTCATGTTCTAGATTAATGCGAAGTACCATTGTGAAGCTAGCTACGCACTAGGCAATGAAGACAGGCATTACGATTTACTATTGCATTATTTTTGATTAAGCTGCTTGTGTCAATTTCCAAATTATTGTCATGTGATTGACCGTATGCCTGTTAGTCCATCTCCCTCCCTCATTATCTCTATGTCTCTATGTATGTGTGTTTGTCTGTCTGTCTCTCTGTATCTGTCTCTGTCTGTCTGTCTGCCTCTCTGTGTCTATGTCTCTCTGTTCCTCTATCTCCCTCTCTCTCTCTCCCTCTCTTCTCTCTCTCTCTCTCTCTCTCTCTCTCTCTCTCTCTCTCTCTCTCTCTCTCTCTCTCTCTCTCTCTCTCTCTCTCTCTCTCTCTCTCCTCTCTCTCTCTCTCTCTCTCTGTATATTAGTGATGTGCGTTGTTTTTTGTTCCCTTTGCATTGTGGTCTATGGCTAAAGTGCAATAAACCAGTTCAATGTTCAGTGTGTTCTCTCTCTCTCTCTCTCCCTCTCTCTCTCTCTCTCTCTCTCTCTCTCTCTCTCTCTCTCTCTCTCTCTCTCTCTCTCTCTCTCTCCCTCTCTCTCTCTCTCTCCTCTCTCTCTCTCTCTCTCTCTCTCTCTCTCTCTCTCTCTCTCTCTCTCTCTCTCTCTCTCTCTCTCTCTCTCTCTCTCTCTCTCTCTCTCTCTCTCTCTCTCTCTCTCTCTCTCTCTCTCTCTGTATATTAGTGATGTGCGTTGTTTTTTGTTCCCTTTGCATTGTGGTCTATGGCTAAAGTGCAATAAACCAGTTCAATGTTCCGTGTTCGCTCTCTCTCTCTCTTTCTCTCTCTCTCTCTCTCTCTCTCTCTCTCTCTCTCTCTCTCTCTCTCTCATCTCTCTCTCTCTCTCTCTCTCTCTCTCTCTCTCTCTCTCTCTCTCTCTCTCTCTCGTGTACGTGTCGACACACCTGCATTTGCTATTTTGAATGCGTTAATCTTCCTTTTAAAAGGCATCAATTAGCTTGAACAATAAAATATATCAAATTATCTCCTTATCCATACGTTTACCTCTCTTCGTTTAAAAAATATATATTATTTTTCTTTAACCTATATGTCTAACTGTCTAAATAAAGACCTACCAGATCACGTGTCAACATCACGGGATTCACGTGTTTTCCCTCTTATAACTGGAAATAAATCTCGTCTTGACCAAGTCTGACTCCCATATAAATGGCCCCAAATTCAAACCGACATATTTTTCTTTAACTTATATGTCTAACTGTCTAATTAACGATCCACCAGATCACGTGTCAAAATCACGGGTTTCACCTCTTATAATTGGAAATCAATCTTGATTTGACCAGGTCTGACTCCCAGATAAATGGTCCCAAATTCAAACCGACACATCCGTTTAACCCTTTCACCGCCAATGTCGCATTTTTGCAGCACAATGGTTTAACACCTAAGTCACTAAAAAGCACCAAATCAGGGCCTGCTATCTGAAGA
>CM065685.1:55764002-55766502 GCA_017654935.2 Phymorhynchus buccinoides | reverse complement strand
TTAAAAAATTTCAAGAACATTATTATTTTGTTCATTTTACATAAGATTTTCATCAGATTTTTTACTATTTTCTGGTTTAACTTTGTGCTGGTTTGCTTTTATTATGGATTTTCGATTTGATGCAGAGAGGACACCATTCTCTTGTAGAATGTCTTTTTTGCGTGTGTTGGTTGGTTGGACAGTCAATTTGCAGGCCAATCATGCAAACTGATGAGGTCTTCTCAAGATCGAAAACAGCTGTCTTTGCATAAGGCACTGTCCCTCCCCCATTGGGAGAAAAAGTAAATCAGCACAATTTATATAACTTTTTTATTTTTTTAATTTTAAATTTTATTTTATTTTATTTTTGGAACACGAACATTACTCAAAGTTAACATTAACTGGTTTTGTTTCTGAGGTTCACAAATAAAAACATTGGACACAGAAAAGCTTTATCAAAGCAAACTATTCTGCATTTTCAAATGCACTAACTTTTCAGTCCTTCAGAGTAGGGGTACGGAGCTGGCTATTCACTGAGATTTTTCTTTCATGCTATTTTTATCCTTAATTTGGATACCATCTCAGTAGTTAGCCCTCCCTAGTCATGTCTATTAGGTTTTGAAATTAAAATTTCAGAACATTATTATTTTGTTCATTTTACATAAGATTTTCATAAGATTTTTACTATTTCTGGTTTAACTTTGTGCTGGTTTGCTTTTATTATGGATTTTCGATTTGATGCAGAGAAGACACCATTCTCTTGTAGAATGTCTTTTTTGCTCAGGTTGGCCATCCACTGGACAGTCAAATTGCAGGCCAATCATGCAAACTGATGAGATCTTCTCAAGATCGAAACAGCTGTCTTTGCATAAGGCACTGTCCCTCCCCCCCCATTGGAGAGAAAAAGTAAATCAGCACAATTTATATAACTTTTTAATTTTAATTTTTTTTAATTTTTAATTTTATTTTATTTATTTTTTTTTTGAACACGAACATTACTCAAAGTTAACATTAACTGGTTTTGTTTCTGAGGTTCACAAATAAAGACATTGGACACAGAAAAGCTTTATCAAAGCAAACTATATATAGTTTTGCTTTGATAAAAGCTTTTCTGTGTCCAATGTCTTTATTTGTGAACCTCAGAAACAAACAAAACCAGTTAATGTTAACTTTGAGTAATGTTCGTGTTCAAAAAAAAATAATAAAAAATAAAAAAAAAAAATTAAAAACTTAAAAAGTTATATAAATTGTGCTGATTTACTTTTTTGTATATGTGTGTGTGTGTGTGTGTCTATAGCTCTCTGTGTGTGTGTGTGTGTGCGTGAGTGCGTTGTGACCGTGCGGTGTGCGTGCAGTGCGCTCTGTGCGAGAGAGCGCGCCGCGCGAGCGTGCGTGCGCGCGTGTTGTGTGGTGTGATGTAATTATGTCTGCCTGGGTGTCCACCATCTGCCTGTGTGTTGACTGTTCATCTCTCTCTCTCTCCTCTCTCTCTCTATCTCTCTCTTCTCTTCCTCTCTTCTCTCTCTCTCTCTCTCTCTCCCCTCCCCCGCTCTCTCTTGCCCATCTCTGTCGATTCAAGTTTCTTCTTCCCATTCTTCTTCTCGTTCCTGTTATGCTAACATTGCCGTTTTATGATGTGTTCTGTTTCTCTTTAATTTCTAGTTCAACTTATGTTCGGATGCTAAACACGGGACACTTGAATACCTACTGTCTGTTCCAATGTACCTTCGATGTGGGGCATTACCTTTGTACCCCATAATTGGTGTGGTGTGGTGTGTGTGTGTGGTGTGTGGGTGTGTGTTGTGTGTCTGTGTGTGTGATGTGTTGTGTGTGAGTGTGTGTGTGTGTGTATGAGTGTATGTGACTTTGTGTGCGTGTGTTCGTGTATGTGTGTGCGTGTGCGGCGTGTTGTGTGTGTGGTGTGCGCATGCGCCGCGCGCGCGCGCGCGCGCAGAAGTGTGCGTGTATGTGTGTGGTGTGTGTGTGTCTGTGTGTGTGGACGTGTGTGACGTATGTGCGTGTGACAGACAGAACGAGGAAGACAGATAGGCTGACATAGAAACAAGACTTTTTTTTTGTTGTGAGATGATGAGTGAGAGAGAGAGAGATAGAGAGAGAGAGACAGAGAGATAAAGAGAGAGAGAGAGAGAGACAGAGAGAGAAGAGAGAGAGAAGAGGGATAGAGATAGAGAGAGAGAGGCAGAGAGAGGAGACGGCTGATGAGAGAGAGAGAGAGAGGGGAGGCAGACAGTCAGTCAGACAGAGAGACAGACAGACAGAGAAAGAGACAGACATATGGACCTTGAGGTTTCTACTAAGCTAACTGGAGAGAAAGGGGAAGGGAGAGAGAAAGAGAGAGAGAGGAGAGAGAGAAGAGAGAGAGAGAGGATTTAAGAAGAGAGAGAGAGAGAAGGGGGGGATGGAGGAGACAGACCAGACATAGACAAAGACAGAGAGACAAACATAAATATAACAAGTGCAACGCCGAGAAGCTGCAAAGTCCCCTCACAGCATCGCAGAG
>CM065685.1:55736502-55754002 GCA_017654935.2 Phymorhynchus buccinoides | reverse complement strand
TCAGCCTCCGAACAAACACGTGAATCCAAATCTTAAGATTGTCACGTCAATCACGCAAATGTAAAGGAAGAGGGTTTGAGTGGTAGGGATGAGGGAAGTGAGTGTAAGTTCCCCCCCCCCCCCCCCCCCCAGTTCCCCCCCCCCCCCCCCCCCCCACCCACCCTCCCCCACTCTCTCTGTTGTTGATCAAGAACATGGTGTGAACTGGAACATGACTTATGTTCGTGCCGCAAAACAGCTGAAAACGACACCCAAGAAGTGAGCTCATTTCGCTTCACGACTTTATTAGTTCTTTGTTTTTATTGCACAAATAATACCGTCAGTTGCAAGATGGATATCAAAGCACAGTGCCAGAAAATATTACAAGATCTTCTGAGGATCCAATCCGTGGGCGCAATAAAGTGTTTACGAATTTAATGTGAAAAGGAGATTTGAAGTACTTCGCGTTGGAGATTGTGACAGATTGATCAAACACAGACACGGTGGAGAAGAACTGAAATTCATTGCTGCATTTGAAGATGTTTTTATGATCATTGATTCTGCTCATAAAGCTGTCGGGCATGGTGGTGAGAAGAAAACGTTTATGGAGGCAAAAAAGAAGTGGGGCAATATAACTCAAGAAGCATGCTGTCTGTTCATCTCGTTTTGTGAATCATGTCACGAGAAGAAATCGAGAAAGATCGCGAAAACTTTGGAGTGAGCTCTTCTTGTTCTTGTTCTTGTTCTTCTTCTTCTTCTTCTTCTTCTTCTTCTTCTTCTTCTTCTTCTTCTTCTTCTTCTTCTTCTTCTTCTTCTTCTTCTTCTTCTTCTTCTTCTTCTTCTTCTTCTTCTTCTTCTTCTTCTTCTTCTTCTTCTTCTTCTTCTTCTTCTTCTTCTTCTTCAAGGACAGAATGGAAGACTAGGCCCAGCCTAAATTCATTTCCTTGTAAAATAAAGTTTCTGAGTTCTGAGTTCTTCGTCTTCTTCTTCTTCTTCTTCTTCTCTTCTTCTTCTTCTTCTTCTTCACTTCTTCTTCTTCTTTCTTCTTCTTCTTCTTCTTAATTTCTTCTTCTTCTTCTTCTTCTTCTTCTTCTTCTTCTTCTTCTTCTTCTTCTTCTTCTTCTTCTTCTTCTTCTTCTTCTTCTTCTTCTTCTTCTTCTTCTTCTTCTTCTTCTTCTTCTTCTTCTTCTTCTTTCTTCTTCTTCTTCTTCTTTTATTCTTCTTCTTCTTCTTTAATTTTCTTCTTCTTCTTCTTAATCTTCTTCTTCTTCTTATTTTTCTTCTTCTTCCTCTTCTCCTCCCTTCCTGTTCTTCTTCTTCTTCTTCTTTCTTCTTCTTCTTCTTCTTCTTCTTCTTCTTCTTCTTCTTCTTCTTCTTCTTCTTCTTCTTCTTCTTCTTCTTCTTCTTCTTCTTCTTCTTCTTCTTCAAGAAAAACACAAACAAAAAAGGCGAAATGACAAAAAGGACCAAAAGACGAAACGAGCTAGATGCTTCCTTTCCTTCATGTCTCCGTCACATCTTCCTAATTTCTCCTCTTCTTCGTCTATCCTCGTTGTCCAGTTTTCGGGACAAATCCCCAAGATTGCTGGCGTCCATTCCTCTCCTGCCCTGGACCCGTGTTTATAATTAATCACGGCCATGGAACCTCGCCAGCCAGTCAGCTAGCCAAAGAGAGTTGTACCGGGGCAGAAGTTTGAGAGTCACTGTAGTTAACGTATTCATGAGAATCCCGGTCCAGCTAGGAAAGCAGAATGGGGGGTAAACGGGTGTCGCTGAGTTCATGTTTCTTTCTTTTTTGGTGTGTGTGTGTGTGTGTGTGTGTGTGTGTGTGTGTGTGTGTGTGTGTGTGTGTGTGTGTGTGTGTGTGTGTGTGTGTGTGTGTGTGTGTGTGTGTGTGTGTGTGTGTGTGTGTGTGTGTGTGTGTGTGTGGTGTGTGTGTGTGTGTGTGTGTGTGTGTGTGCTGTGTGTGTCTGTGTGTGTGCGTGTGTGCGTGTTATGTGTGTGTGTGTGTGTTGTGTATGTGTGTGAGAGTGTGTGTGTATGTGTGTGTGTGCGATTGTGCGCGCGCAACGCGTGTGTGCGTGTGTGAGTGTGTGTATGTGCGATTGTGCGCGTTCCGCGCGCGCGCGCGCGCGCGCGCGCGCGCGCGCGTGTGTGTGTGTGGTGTGTGTGCATGTGTGTGTGCAGGTGTGTGTGTGTGTGTGCGTGTGCGTGTGCGTGCGTGACCAGTTTTGATTACCCCGAGATGTGGGCAGCCACACTCCGACTTCCGATGATTAACAAGTGACTGATGATGCTATGCTAGGAGCTCGTCATGACCAAAGAAGAAACTAGAGAATAGTGGGTAGCCTAAAACAAAAGAAGGAAGTATGATGTGGTATGCACTATGGCTCGGGAACTATTATGAAAACCCCCACTTCCCCCCCCTGCTTTGTAACCCCTAAAAGTGAAATAAGTTCAGAAGGGTTGGGATGGAGGTGACAAGAGCGACTTAGCTGCCATTCTCCAGACAAACTGAATGACATCCTAGGGTTAGGATCGAGCATTAGGGTTATTGTCATGAAACTGAAGAAGAAAAAGAAAGAAGAAGAAGAAGTGAATAAGAGGATAATAAAGGAAGAAGAAGAAGAAGAAGAAGATGAAGAAGAGAAGAGAAGAAGAAGAAGGAAGAAGACGAACAAGAAGAAGAACAATACTTGAAGAACAAGAAGAAGAAGCTCAAAGAAGCAGACTTTGATATTGAGAGACAAGAAGAAGTATTAAAACAAGAGAAGAGTGTATTAGAACCACAGCTTTGCCCAAGACATGTCATGAAGTTTAGGAGGATGTTGTTGAAGCTGGCTTACCCTGGCTAAGAAAAAAGCTAAGGAAGAACTCCAGGGAAGATCCAAGAAGAAGAACGAAGAACCATAAAGAAGGAAGAACTGTGAACACTATGGTACTCGAGGATGCAAGACACCTAGAGAAGATGAAGAACATTACGAAGAAAAAGAAGAAGACCAGAAGAAGAAGAGAAGAAGACCCCGAAGATGAAGTGAAGGCAGCCACACTCCGAAGAAGAAGAGGATTAAAAATATGGAGGAAAGATTATAAGAAGAAGAAGAAAAAGAAGAAGATGAAGAAGAAGAAGAGGAGCACGAAGATGGCCAAAGACAAGATAGCTGTTTAAAGCGTAACTAGAATGAAAAGCATAGCAACATTCTGATGCAGCCTTGGTGTTCTAGCTGTCCTATGGGAATTGGTCTGGCATAGCCTTAATCCAAGACGACTTAGAAAAGGTGTATGTGGTATGCTTGTGTATATGCCTCGGGAAGTATGAATTGATGAAGAAGAAAACAAAAAACCTACTTCTCAAGACATTCGTTTTCAAGGTTAAACTATTGTGCCGTTGCTTTGTAACAGAAAGTGACTAGGGTAAAAAATAAAAGTGCAATAAGGACAAGAAACCAGAAGGGTTGGGAAGGAGGTGAAAGCAATGAGCGACTTAGCTGCCGATTTCACCGCCAGTTGGCGACAAACTCAAGCGGGGCTAATCCTAGTGACGGTGAAACCAGCGACCATTGGGGATAAGTGCGAGTTAAGTGTCTATCAGCAATCCCTTACAAGAATCCCTTACTACAAGAAGAATCCCTTACTACAAGAAGAAGAAGAAGAAGAAGAAGAAGAAGAAGAAGAAGAAGAAGAAGAAGAAGAAGAAAAAGAAGAAAGAGGAGGAGGGGGAGGAGGAGGGGGATCATCGAAGAAATCCCTTACTATACTGTGTCTCCTTCTGACATCATCCCTTACTACAGAGAAAGAATGAAACTGTGAGTCCAAAAAAAGGAAGAAACGAAGGAAGGAAGGAAGAAAAACAAATCAGCCTGCCCTTTTGACACTCTAGTCGAATGTGCTTCTTCTTTTTTTCTTTCTTTTTTCTTTTCTTTTTCTTCCAAACGTCAATTATTTACCACAGATCCCTGACAACGTCCATCCATCACGTTGCGCCATCACAGGCGTCTAAAATCATATAAGGAGATAGCTGTTTACATGTCTTCAAATACCCCCAGCCTCATAAATTGCGCTTTGGATTCTATGAAATGAGAAAGAGAACGCTAATCTTATCTTCTTTCCATCATTTTCTTATGTGTTTTTTTCTCCTCTCCATCATCCCTTACTACACTGTGTCTCCTTCTGTCCATCACCCCTTACTACACTGTGTCTCCTTCTGTCCATCATCCCTTACTACACTGTGTCTCCTTCTGTCCATCATCCCTTACTACACTGTGTCTCCTTCTGTCCATCATCCCTTACTACACTGTGTCTCCTTCTGTCCATCATCCCTTACTACACTGTGTCTCCTTCTGTCCATCACCCCTTACTACACTGTGTCTCCTTCTGTCCATCATCCCTTACTACACTGTGTCTCCTTCTGTCCATCATCCCTTACTACACTGTGTCTCCTTCTGTCCATCATCCCTTACTACACTGTGTCTCCTTCTGTCCATCATCCCTTACTACACTGTGTCTCCTTCTGTCCATCACCCCTTACTACACTGTGTCTCCTTCTGTCCATCATCCCTTACTACACTGTGTCTCCTTCTGTCCATCATCCCTTACTACACTGTGTCTCCTTCTGTCCATCATCCCTTACTACACTGTGTCTCCTTCTGTCCATCATCCCTTACTACACTGTGTCTCCTTCTGTCCATCATCCCTTACTACACTGTGTCTCCTTCTGTCCATCATCCCTTACTACACTGTGTCTCCTTCTGTCCATCATCCCTTACTACACTGTGTCTCCTTCTGTCCATCATCCCTTACTACACTGTGTCTCCTTCTGTCCATCACTGTGTCTCCTTCTGTCCCTTACTACACTGTGTCTCCTTCTGTCCATCATCCCTTACTACACTGTGTCTCCTTCTGTCCATCACCCCTTACTACACTGTGTCTCCTTCTGTCCATCACCCCTTACTACACTGTGTCTCCTTCTGTCCATCATCCCTTACTACACTGTGTCTCCTTCTGTCCATCACCCCTTACTACACTGTGTCTCCTTCTGTCCATCACCCCTTACTACACTGTGTCTCCTTCTGTCCATCATCCCTTACTACACTGTGTCTCCTTCTGTCCATCATCCCTTACTACACTGTGTCTCCTTCTGTCCATCACCCCTTACTACACTGTGTCTCCTTCTGTCCATCATCCCTTACTACATCATCCCTTACTACACTGTGTCTCCTTCTGTCCATCATCCCTTACTACACTGTGTCTCTTCTGTCATCATCCCTTACTACACTGTGTCTCCTTCTGTCCATCCCCTTACTACACTGTGTCTCCTTCTGTCCATCACCCCTTACTACACTGTGTCTCCTTCTGTCCATCACCCCTTACTACACTGTGTCTCCTTCTGTCCATCACTGTGTCTCCCTTACTACACTGTGTCTCCTTCTGTCCATCATCCCTTACTACACTGTGTCTCCTTCTGTCCATCACCCCTTACTACACTGTGTCTCCTTCTGTCCATCATCCCTTACTACACTGTGTCTCCTTCTGTCCATCATCCCTTACTACACTGTGTCTCCTTCTGTCCATCATCCCTTACTACACTGTGTCTCCTTCTGTCCATCATCCCTTACTACACTGTGTCTCCTTCTGTCCATCATCCCTTACTACACTGTGTCTCCTTCTGTCCATCATCCCTTACTACACTGTGTCTCCTTCTGTCCATCACCCCTTACTACACTGTGTCTCCTTCTGTCCATCACCCCATCACCCCTTACTACACTGTGTCTCCTTCTGTCCATCATCCCTTACTACACTGTGTCTCCTTCTGTCCATCATCCCTTACTACACTGTGTCTCCTTCTGTCCATCATCCCTTACTACACTGTGTCTCCTTCTGTCCATCATCCCTTACTACACTGTGTCTCCTTCTGTCCATCATCCCTTACTACACTGTGTCTCCTTCTGTCCATCACCCCTTACTACACTGTGTCTCCTTCTGTCCATCACCCCTTACTACACTGTGTCTCCTTCTGTCCATCATCCCTTACTACACTGTGTCTCCTTCTGTCCATCATCCCTTACTACACTGTGTCTCCTTCTGTCCATCACCCCTTACTACACTGTGTCTCCTTCTGTCCATCACCCCATCACTGTGTCTCCTTCTGTCCATCCCCTTACTACACTGTGTCTCCTTCTGTCCATCACCCCTTACTACACTGTGTCTCCTTCTGTCCATCACCCCTTACTACACTGTGTCTCCTTCTGTCCATCATCCCTTACTACACTGTGTCTCCTTCTGTCCATCATCCCTTACTACACTGTGTCTCCTTCTGTCCATCATCCCTTACCACTGTGTCTCCTTCTGTCCATCATCCCTTACTACACTGTGTCTCCTTCTGTCCATCATCCCTTACTACACTGTGTCTCCTTCTGTCCATCATCCCTTACTACACTGTGTCTCCTTCTGTCCATCATCCCTTACTACACTGTGTCTCCTTCTGTCCATCATCCCTTACTACACTGTGTCTCCTTCTGTCCATCACCCCTTACTACACTGTGTCTCCTTCTGTCCATCACCCCTTACTACACTGTGTCTCCTTCTGTCCATCATCCCTTACTACACTGTGTCTCCTTCTGTCCATCATCCCTTACTACACTGTGTCTCCTTCTGTCCATCATCCCTTACTACACTGTGTCTCCTTCTGTCCATCATCCCTTACTACACTGTGTCTCCTTCTGTCCATCATCCCTTACTACACTGTGTCTCCTTCTGTCCATCATCCCTTACTACACTGTGTCTCCTTCTGTCCATCATCCCTTACTACACTGTGTCTCCTTCTGTCCATCATCCCTTACTACACTGTGTCTCCTTCTGTCCATCATCCCTTACTACACTGTGTCTCCTTCTGTCCATCATCCCTTACTACACTGTGTCTCCTTCTGTCCATCATCCCTTACTACACTGTGTCTCCTTCTGTCCATCACCCCTTACTACACTGTGTCTCCTTCTGTCCATCACCCCTTACTACACTGTGTCTCCTTCTGTCCATCACCCCTTACTACACTGTGTCTCCTTCTGTCCATCACCCCTTACTACACTGTGTCTCCTTCTGTCCATCATCCCTTACTACACTGTGTCTCCTTCTGTCCATCATCCCTTACTACACTGTGTCTCCTTCTGTCCATCACCCCTTACTACACTGTGTCTCCTTCTGTCCATCCCTTACTACACTGTGTCTCCTTCTGTCCATCATCCCTTACTACACTGTGTCTCCTTCTGTCCATCACCCCTTACTACACTGTGTCTCCTTCTGTCCATCATCCCTTACTACACTGTGTCTCCTTCTGTCCATCATCACCCCTTACTACACTGTGTCTCCTTCTGTACATCCCTTACTACACTGTGTCTCCTTCTGTCCATCACCCCTTACTACACTGTGTCTCCTTCTGTCCATCATCCCTTACTACACTGTGTCTCCTTCTGTCCATCACCCCTTACTACACTGTGTCTCCTTCTGTCCATCATCCCTTACTACACTGTGTCTCCTTCTGTCCATCATCCCTTACTACACTGTGTCTCCTTCTGTCCATCATCCCTTACTACACTGTGTCTCCTTCTGTCCATCACCCCTTACTACACATCATCACCCCTTACTACACTGTGTCTCCTTCTGTCCATCATCCCTTACTACACTGTGTCTCCTTCTGTCCATCACCCCTTACTACACTGTGTCTCCTTCTGTCCATCATCCCTTACTACACTGTGTCTCCTTCTGTCCATCACCCCTTACTACACTGTGTCTCCTTCTGTCCATCATCCCTTACTACACTGTGTCTCCTTCTGTCCATCACCCCTTACTACACTGTGTCTCCTTCTGTCCATCACCCCTTACTACACTGTGTCTCCTTCTGTCCATCATCCCTTACTACACTGTGTCTCCTTCTGTCCATCATCCCTTACTACACTGTGTCTCCTTCTGTCCATCATCCCTTACTACACTGTGTCTCCTTCTGTCCATCATCCCTTACTACACTGTGTCTCCTTCTGTCCATCATCCCTTACTACACTGTGTCTCCTTCTGTCCATCATCCCTTACTACACTGTGTCTCCTTCTGTCCATCATCCCTTACTACACTGTGTCTCCTTCTGTCCATCCCTTACTACACTGTGTCTCCTTCTGTCCATCATCCCTTACTACACTGTGTCTCCTTCTGTCTACATCATCATCCCTTACTACACTGTGTCTCCTTCTGTCCATCACCCCTTACTACACTGTGTCTCCTTCTGTCCATCACCCCTTACTACACTGTGTCTCCTTCTGTCCATCACCCCTTACTACACTGTGTCTCCTTCTGTCCATCATCCCTTACTACACTGTGTCTCCTTCTGTCCATCATCCCTTACTACACTGTGTCTCCTTCTGTCCATCATCCCTTACTACACTGTGTCTCCTTCTGTCCATCATCCCTTACTACACTGTGTCTACTTCTGTCCATCATCCCTTACTACACTGTGTCTCCTTCTGTCCATCACCCCTTACTACACTGTGTCTCCTTCTGTCCATCATCCCTTACTACACTGTGTCTCCTTCTGTCCATCATCCCTTACTACACTGTGTCTCCTTCTGTCCATCATCCCTTACTACACTGTGTCTCCTTCTGTCCATCACCCCTTACTACACTGTGTCTCCTTCTGTCCATCACCCCTTACTACACTGTGTCTCCTTCTGTCCATCATCCCTTACTACACTGTGTCTCCTTCTGTCCATCATCCCTTACTACACTGTGTCTCCTTCTGTCCATCATCCCTTACTACACTGTGTCTCCTTCTGTCCATCACCCCTTACTACACTGTGTCTCCTTCTGTCCATCACCCCTTACTACACTGTGTCTCCTTCTGTCCATCATCCCTTACTACACTGTGTCTCCTTCTGTCCATCATCCCTTACTACACTGTGTCTCCTTCTGTCCATCACCCCACTACACTGTGTCTCCTTCTGTCCATCACCCCTTACTACACTGTGTCTCCTTCTGTCCATCATCCCTTACTACACTGTGTCTCCTTCTGTCCATCATCCCTTACTACACTGTGTCTCCTTCTGTCCATCATCCCTTACTACACTGTGTCTCCTTCTGTCCACTACACTGTGTCTCCTTCTGTTACTACACTGTGTCTCCTTCTGTCCATCACCCCTTACTACACTGTGTCTCCTTCTGTCCATCATCCCTTACTACACTGTGTCTCCTTCTGTCCATCATCCCTTACTACACTGTGTCTCCTTCTGTCCATCATCCCTTACTACACTGTGTCTCCTTCTGTCCATCACCCCTTACTACACTGTGTCTCCTTCTGTCCATCATCCCTTACTACACTGTGTCTCCTTCTGTCCATCACCCCTTACTACTGTCCATCATCCCTTACTACTGTGTCTCCTTCTGTCCATCCCTTACTACACTGTGTCTCCTTCTGTCATCCCTTACTACACTGTGTCTCCTTCTGTCCATCATCCCTTACTACACTGTGTCTCCTTCTGTCCATCATCCCTTACTACACTGTGTCTCCTTCTGTCCATCATCCCTTACTACACTGTGTCTCCTTCTGTCCATCATCCCTTACTACACTGTGTCTCCTTCTGTCCATCATCCCTTACTACACTGTGTCTCCTTCTGTCCATCATCCCTTACTACACTGTGTCTCCTTCTGTCCATCATCCCTTACTACACTGTGTCTCCTTCTGTCCATCATCCCTTACTACACTGTGTCTCCTTCTGTCCATCATCCCTTACTACACTGTGTCTCCTTCTGTCCATCATCCCTTACTACACTGTGTCTCCTTCTGTCCATCACCCCTTACTACATCCATCACCCCTTACTACACTGTGTCTCCTTCTGTCTGTCCATCCCTTACTACACTGTGTCTCCTTCTGTCCATCACCCCTTACTACACTGTGTCTCCTTCTGTCCATCACCCCTTACTACACTGTGTCTCCTTCTGTCCATCATCCCTTACTACACTGTGTCTCCTTCTGTCCATCACCCCTTACTACACTGTGTCTCCTTCTGTCCATCACCCCTTACTACACTGTGTCTCCTTCTGTCCATCACCCCTTACTACACTGTGTCTCCTTCTGTCCATCAACCCTTACTACACTGTGTCTCCTTCTGTCCATCATCCCTTACTACACTGTGTCTCCTTCTGTCCATCACCCCTTACTACACTGTGTCTCCTTCTGTCCATCATCCCTTACTACACTGTGTCTCCTTCTGTCATCCCTTACTACACTGTGTCTCCTTCTGTCCATCATCCCTTACTACACTGTGTCTCCTTCTGTCATCATCCCTTACTACACTGTGTCTCCTTCTCCATACCCCTTACTACACTGTGTCTCCTTCTGTCCATCATCCCTTACTACACTGTGTCTCCTTCTGTCCATCATCCCTTACTACACTGTGTCTCCTTCTGTACATCACCCCTTACTACACTGTGTCTCCTTCTGTCCATCATCCCTTACTACACTGTGTCTCCTTCTGTCCATCACCCCTTACTACACTGTGTCTCCTTCTGTCCATCATCCCTTACTACACTGTGTCTCCTTCTGTCCATCATCCCTTACTACACTGTGTCTCCTTCTGTCCATCACCCCTTACTACACTGTGTCTCCTTCTGTCCATCATCCCTTACTACACTGTGTCTCCTTCTGTCCATCATCCCTTACTACACTGTGTCTCCTTCTGTCCATCCCTTACTACACTGTGTCTCCTTCTGTCCATCATCCCTTACTACACTGTGTCTCCTTCTGTACATCACCCCTTACTACACTGTGTCTCCTTCTGTCCATCATCCCTTACTACACTGTGTCTCCTTCTGTCCATCACCCCTTACTACACTGTGTCTCCTTCTGTCCATCATCCCTTACTACACTGTGTCTCCTTCTGTCCATACACTGTGTCTCCTTCTGTCCATCATCCCTTACTACACTGTGTCTCCTTCTGTCCATCATCCCTTACTACACTGTGTCTCCTTCTGTCCATCATCCCTTACTACACTGTGTCTCCTTCTGTCCATCACCCCTTACTACACTGTGTCTCCTTCTGTCCATCACCCCTTACTACACTGTGTCTCCTTCTGTACATCACCCCTTACTACACTGTGTCTCCTTCTGTCCTTACTACACTGTGTCTCCCTTACTACTTACTACACTGTGTCTCCTTCTGTACATCATCCCTTACTACACTGTGTCTCCTTCTGTCCATCATCCCTTACTACACTGTGTCTCCTTCTGTCCATCATCCCTTACTACACTGTGTCTCCTTCTGTCCATCATCCCTTACTACACTGTGTCTCCTTCTGTCATCCCTTACATCATCCCTTACTACACTGTGTCTCCTTCTGTCCATCACCCCTTACTACACTGTGTCTCCTTCTGTCCATCATCCCTTACTACACTGTGTCTCCTTCTGTCCATCACCCCTTACTACACTGTGTCTCCTTCTGTCCATCACCCCTTACTACACTGTGTCTCCTTCTGTCCATCATCCCTTACTACACTGTGTCCCTTACTACACTGTGTCTCCTTCTGTCCATCACCCCTTACTACACTGTGTCTCCTTCTGTCCATCATCCCTTACTACACTGTGTCTCCTTCTGTCCATCATCCCTTACTACACTGTGTCTCCTTCTGTCCATCATCCCTTACTACACTGTGTCTCCTTCTGTCCATCATCCCTTACTACACTGTGTCTCCTTCTGTCCATCATCCCTTACTACACTGTGTCTCCTTCTGTCCATCATCCCTTACTACACTGTGTCTCCTTCTGTCCATCCCTTACTACACTGTGTCTCCTTCTGTCCATCACCCCTTACTACACTGTGTCTCCTTCTGTCCATCATCCCTTACTACACTGTGTCTCCTTCTGTCCATCATCCCTTACTACACTGTGTCTCCTTCTGTACCATCATCCCTTACTACACTGTGTCTCCTTCTGTCCATCACCCCTTACTACACTGTGTCTCCTTCTGTCCATCACCCCTTACTACACTGTGTCTCCTTCTGTCCATCATCCCTTACTACACTGTGTCTCCTTCTGTCCATCATCCCTTACTACACTGTGTCTCCTTCTGTCCATCATCCCTTACTACACTGTGTCTCCTTCTGTCCATCATCCCTTACTACACTGTGTCTCCTTCTGTCCATCATCCCTTACTACACTGTGTCTCCTTCTGTCCATCATCCCTTACTACACTGTGTCTCCTTCTGTCCATCATCCCTTACTACACTGTGTCTCCTTCTGTCCATCATCCCTTACTACACTGTGTCTCCTTCTGTCCATCATCCCTTACTACACTGTGTCTCCTTCTGTCCATCATCCCTTACTACACTGTGTCTCCTTCTGTCCATCATCCCTTACTACACTGTGTCTCCTTCTGTCCATCATCCCTTACTACACTGTGTCTCCTTCTGTCCATCATCCCTTACTACACTGTGTCTCCTTCTGTCCATCATCCCTTACTACACTGTGTCTCCTTCTGTCCATCATCCCTTACTACACTGTGTCTCCTTCTGTCCATCATCCCTTACTACACTGTGTCTCCTTCTGTCCATCACCCCTTACTACACTGTGTCTCCTTCTGTCCATCATCCCTTACTACACTGTGTCTCCTTCTGTCCATCATCCCTTACTACACTGTGTCTCCTTCTGTCCATCATCCCTTACTACACTGTGTCTCCTTCTGTCCATCATCCCTTACTACACTGTGTCTCCTTCTGTCCATCATCCCTTACTACACTGTGTCTCCTTCTGTCCATCATCCCTTACTACACTGTGTCTCCTTCTGTCCATCATCCCTTACTACACTGTGTCTCCTTCTGTACCATCATCCCTTACTACACTGTGTCTCCTTCTGTCCATCACCCCTTACTACACTGTGTCTCCTTCTGTCCATCACCCCTTACTACACTGTGTCTCCTTCTGTCCATCATCCCTTACTACACTGTGTCTCCTTCTGTCTACATCACCCCTTACTACACTGTGTCTCCTTCTGTCCATCACCCCTTACTACACTGTGTCTCCTTCTGTCCATCATCCCTTACTACACTGTGTCTCCTTCTGTCCATCATCCCTTACTACACTGTGTCTCCTTCTGTCCATCACCCCTTACTACACTGTGTCTCCTTCTGTCCATCACCCCTTACTACACTGTGTCTCCTTCTGTCCATCATCCCTTACTACACTGTTTCTCCTTCTGTCCATCATCCCTTACTACACTGTGTCTCCTTCTGTCCATCATCCCTTACTACACTGTGTCTCCTTCTGTCCATCACCCCTTACTACACTGTGTCTCCTTCTGTCCATCACCCCTTACTACACTGTGTCTCCTTCTGTCCACCCCTTACTACACTGTGTCTCCTTCTGTCCATCCCTTACTACACTGTGTCTCCTTCTGTCCATCACCCCTTACTACACTGTGTCTCCTTCTGTCCATCATCCCTTACTACACTGTGTCTCCTTCTGTACTACATCATCATCCCTTACTACACTGTGTCTCCTTCTGTCCATCATCCCTTACTACACTGTGTCTCCTTCTGTCCATCATCCCTTACTACACTGTGTCTCCTTCTGTCCATCATCCCTTACTACACTGTGTCTCCTTTCTGTCCATCACCCCTTACTACACTGTGTCTCCTTCTGTCCATCATCCCTTACTACACTGTGTCTCCTTCTGTCCATCATCCCTTACTACACTGTGTCTCCTTCTGTCCATCATCCCTTACTACACTGTGTCTCCTTCTGTCCATCATCCCTTACTACACTGTGTCTCCTTCTGTCCATCATCCCTTACTACACTGTGTCTCCTTCTGTCCATCACCCCTTACTACACTGTGTCTCCTTCTGTCCATCATCCCTTACTACACTGTGTCTCCTTCTGTCTACACTGTGTCTCCTTCTGTCATCCCTTACTACACTGTGTCTCCTTCTGTCCATCACATCCCTTACTACACTGTGTCTCCTTCTGTCCATCATCCCTTACTACACTGTGTCTCCTTCTGTCCATCCCTTACTACACTGTGTCTCCTTCTGTCCATCATCCCTTACTACACTGTGTCTCCTTCTGTCCATCATCCCTTACTACACTGTGTCTCCTTCTGTCCATCATCTGTGTCTACACTTTATTGTACATCATATTTTTTACTACACTGTGTCTCCTTCTGTCCATCATCCCTTACTACACTGTGTCTCCTTCTGTCCATCATCACCCCTTACTACACTGTGTCTCCTTCTGTCCATCATCCCTTACTACACTGTGTCTCCTTCTGTCCATCATCCCTTACTACACTGTGTCTCCTTCTGTCCATCATCCCTTACTACACTGTGTCTCCTTCTGTCCATCATCCCTTACTACACTGTGTCTCCTTCTGTCATCCCTCCACCATTAGTTACTACATCACCCCTTACTACACTGTGTCTCCTTCTGTCCATCATCCCTTACTACACTGTGTCTCCTTCTGTCCATCACCCCTTCCATCACCCCTTACTACACTGTGTCTCCTTCTGTCCATCACCCCTTACTACACTGTGTCTCCTTCTGTCCATCACCCCTTACTACACTGTGTCTCCTTCTGTCCATCACCCCTTACTACACTGTGTCTCCTTCTGTCCATCATCCCTTACTACACTGTGTCTCCTTCTGTCCATCATCCCTTACTACACTGTGTCTCCTTCTGTCCATCATCCCTTACTACACTGTGTCTCCTTCTGTCCATCATCCCTTACTACACTGTGTCTCCTTCTGTCCATCATCCCTTACTACACTGTGTCTCCTTCTGTCCATCATCCCTTACTACACTGTGTCTCCTTCTGTCCATCATCCCTTACTACACTGTGTCTCCTTCTGTCCATCACCCCTTACTACACTGTGTCTCCTTCTGTCCATCATCCCTTACTACACTGTGTCTCCTTCTGTCCATCATCCCTTACTACACTGTGTCTCCTTCTGTCCATCCCTTACTACACTGTGTCTCCTTCTGTCCATCATCCCTTACTACACTGTGTCTCCTTCTGTCCATCATCCCTTACTACACTGTGTCTCCTTCTGTCCATCATCCCTTACTACACTGTGTCTCCTTCTGTCCATCATCCCTTACTACACTGTGTCTCCTTCTGTCCATCATCCCTTACTACACTGTGTCTCCTTCTGTCCATCATCCCTTACTACACTGTGTCTCCTTCTGTCCATCATCCCTTACTACACTGTGTCTCCTTCTGTCCATCATCCCTTACTACACTGTGTCTCCTTCTGTACCATCATCCCTTACTACACTGTGTCTCCTTCTGTCCATCACCCCTTACTACACTGTGTCTCCTTCTGTCCATCATCCCTTACTACACTGTGTCTCCTCTCCATCATCCCTTACTACACTGTGTCTCCTTCTGTCCATCCCTTACTACACTGTGTCTCCTTCTGTCCATCATCCCTTACTACACTGTGTCTCCTTCTGTCCATCATCCCTTACTACACTGTGTCTCCTTCTGTCCATCATCCCTTACTACACTGTGTCTCCTTCTGTCATCATCCCTTACTACACTGTGTCTCCTTCTGTCCATCATCCCTTACTACACTGTGTCTCCTTCTGTCCATCATCCCTTACTACACTGTGTCTCCTTCTGTCCATCATCCCTTACTACACTGTGTCTCCTTCTGTCCATCATCCCTTACTACACTGTGTCTCCTTCTGTCCATCATCCCTTACTACACTGTGTCTCCTTCTGTCCATCATCCCTTACTACACTGTGTCTCCTTCTGTCCATCCCTTACTACACTGTGTCTCCTTCTGTCCATCATCCCTTACTACACTGTGTCTCCTTCTGTCCATCATCCCTTACTACACTGTGTCTCCTTCTGTCCATCATCCCTTACTACACTGTGTCTCCTTCTGTCCATCATCCCTTACTACACTGTGTCTCCTTCTGTCCATCACCCCTTACTACACTGTGTCTCCTTCTGTCCATCATCCCTTACTAGACGTCTCCTTCTTCAAAACTGTGTCCCACCAGATCACGTGTCAAGCTCACGGGTTTCACGGGTTTTCCCTCTTATAGCTGGTTTTAAGAAATCTTGTATTTGACCAGGGCTTGATTCCCATACAAATGCCCCCAAATTTAAATGCGAAACATCATTTTAATGAGCAGCCTCAATTTGAAGTTGGGGGCATTTGTATGTGGGTCACAGCTACCCAGAAAAAACAAAGCAAGGGACTTAGTCGTGGTGGGCAGACATCCCATTTTCTTTTCTTCTATTTTTGTTGTTGTAATATGTCAGTGGGAACAATAATTTAACCAACAGAAATAAAAATAATTTAAAAAAATATTAAAAAAATTGAAAGGCAAAGTTGTAGTATAGACACCCCCCTATGTTTGCGACACTCAATCTCAAAGTCTGGAGAAGAAAAAAAAATATGTCTGGTTCTTTCACTTCAGTGCCAATAACCCTAGGCTGATCCTAACCCTGACAATTTCCCGATAATGACTGAATGTTGCTTCTCAGTAAAACAAAACAAAAATCATTGCGAAACTTTTGAAGGGCTGGGGTGGGGGTGAGGGGCTAGGCTACACATTAACCCATTCAAAGTCAGGCCAACTTTGATTTTATTCATTGGCTTGACATTGTTGTTGCTGTTAGTTATTCTTAATCACTCTAGTAGATAAAGACGAAACATACAGAAAGCATAAGGTTTACCAGGAAGATTTGATTCGACTTGTATTTGTATTTCCTCTCATAGTTCAATTTATTTCAAAATACTAATGAATATATTGATGAATAGTGTCTACTTTGCTATCACAGAGCTTGCGTATCAGTCCAAATCGTCTATTTCTAATTCAAAACATGTCCACCTTACTGTAATGACTTTTTTGTTTGCTTACAGCCTCGAAGTCGCTGTATAAAAGATATTATGTTTAAACATCTAGGAATGCTTTATTTATGTTATGACATTGTCAGTGTATGCAAAGTATGCAAACAAGTCGTCATCATCATTATTATCATCATCATCATCATCATCATCATCGTCATTATCATCATTATCAGCATCATTGCCATTATCATCGTCGTCGTCGTCGTCGTCGTCGTCATCATCATCGTTGTCGTCGTCGTCATCATCATCATCATCATCATAACCATCACAATCTTCATCATCACCAAACATCATTATCATCACCACCACCACCACTACCACCCTCATCATCATCAGCAACATCATCAACATTCCACAACGACGACAACAGCAAATCATCATCAACATCATCGTCATCATCACATCTTCATCATCACCAAACACCATTATCATCACCACCATCATCATCACCACCCTCATCATCATCAACATCATCAACATTGACAACCACAACGACGACAACAGCAACATCATCATCAACATCATCGTCATAACCATCACAATCTTCATCATCACCAAACATCATTACCATCACCACCACCACCACCACCACCACCCTCATCATCATCAGCAACATCATCAACATT
>CM065685.1:55724002-55726502 GCA_017654935.2 Phymorhynchus buccinoides | reverse complement strand
TTATCAACATGGACAAACAAGAAAACAGCAAACAGAAAATATAGAAACAAGGAGCAAAAAGCAGGCAACGAAAGGAGCACAAACAACAACAAGATAACAAGTGCAACGCCGAGCGGCTGCAAAGTCCCCTAGCAGCATCGCCGAGCTACTCCGAAATCGGAATAAGTCGGCTGTACACATACATAAAAACGCATCAAAACAGCACGTAACTACATCCAAACGCATCAAAACAGCACGTAACTGAATAGTTTTTTTATATATAGCCTTGGGGTTCGGACCCGTGATTTGAGCGCGCGCGATCATGCGCACACGCGCGCACAGAAAAATTCATGACAACTGTGTTATAGACCATTCATCAAGAAATGTTGTGCAAAAAACCGCATTGAAATACATGCAAAACTTCGCGAGATATTAGCGATTATGTGTTTCGGGGTTTGAACCCCGTAACTGGCGCGACCTTGACCTTAATGTAAAACTAAATGCATCAGTGGATAGCTTGCATCTTGGCAAACTAGTATGCCAAATTTTATGATGATAGACTGAATACTTTTTGAGAGAAACGGACGAATAGCCGGACGCCGCCGGACGGACCAGGACAAAACCAATAGTTCCCCGAACCTTCGGCTCGGGGACTAAAAAAAAATTAAAAAAATACTTCCCCTCTACAGTACAATGCGTAAATGATACAACCAAGTTGAACATTATTAATAACGATGCAATAACATAATCCAAAAAACAACAACAACAACAAACAAACAAACATGATCACCAAACTTTCATGCACCTATTTGAATTTCGAGTCAATGTGCGTTCGTTTCCTACTGCTGACTATAAAGCTTTTGGTTTCAATATTTATATTTGTGTGTTGTCGTCGTCCTCGTTGTTGTTGTTGTTGTTGTTGTCGTTGTTGTTGTCGTCGTCGTTGTTGTTTTCTTTTCTGAACTGGAAGGAACATAAAGAATAGAAACTCGTCTCTAGTTTTTGTTCCGTTTCATGATCCCGTGCCACCATTTAGAAACTCCAAACTTGATTTGTGACCCAGCACCACGAAAGGGACATTATTAAGTCGCTGGGCTAGTTTCTCATGAAAGGCTTGCAAAGTCAAAAATCTCATTAAAAAAAAAAAATCAATTTTGAGTTATGAGTATGTTCGTGCTCTCTAACATCTCATCTGTCATATTGATAAAGGATATTCTTTATTGTTGTCTCTAAATACTCCAAACATTGCTTTGAAATGAGTAGGTTGATGCATGTTCTTCACCTAGGCTAAACTTTAGACTGTGATTTCTCAAAATGGCCGACTGTCACCCTACCAACTTTGAATGCTTATAACTCTAACAGGAAAACAGTTACAGGAGTGGTTCTTATGTCATGTGACAGAGAATTGTCTGAAGCTTTTAACTGGACCATGATCATTGTGACACTTAAGGTCACATTTATGCCTGTGGATAGACATTATAATTGCATGGAATATAGAGTGTTGTTCATCACTGTTGTTTCACGGTTGTTTCACGGTTGTTGTTGTTGTTTTTTCTGGTTGGTTGGTTGGGTTGTTTTTGCTTTTAAATACCAGGCAGTATTAATTGTTTTGTGCAGATTGTCCAGTTTTAAAATTGTATTGTGTTTGCTTGTCCCAGTTTTTTTATGTCTGTTCTTTTATCTCTGTCTATGTCTCCGATTATCTCTCTCTCTCTCTCTCTCTCTCTCTCTCTCTCTCTCTCTCTCTCTCTCTCTCTCTCTCTCTCTCGCTCCCTCTCTCTCTCTCTCTCTCTCTCTCTCTCTCTCTCACATCTCTCTCCTCTCTCTTCTCTCTCTCTCTCTCTCTCTCTCTCTCTCTCTCTCTTCTCTCTCTCTCTCTCTCTCTCTCCTCTCTCTCTCTCTCATCTCTCTCTCTCTCTCTCTCTCTCTCTCTCTCCCTCTCTCTCACTCTCTCTCACACACACACAACACGCACACACACACACACACACACACACACACACACACACACACACACACACACACACACACACACACACACACATACGCACGCACGCACAGTCACACACACACACTCTCTCTCTCATCTCTCTCTCTCTCTCTCTCTCTCTCTCTCTCTCTCTCTCTCTCTCTCTCTCTCTCTCTCTCTCTCTCTCTTATCTGAACCACTTTTGTTTTAGTGGAAGGACGTTAAACCGAAAACAAAACCACAACACTAACAACACACTACCGCCTCACACAACTACGCAATCATATCCTTAACCAGTCACCCCCTGTCTCTGTTTGTTCTCTCACTTTCTCTCCCTTCTTTCCACATGCATGAGTGTTGACTACGTAGTATGCAGCATCAACATCTGTCATAACATTGCTGTCCTAAGACCCACGGGCGATTGGGGTCACTAATACGATGTTAGGGGGGGGGGGAGGGGGGGGGGGGGGGGGGGGGGGGTACAAGTAAGGCTCGGTGTACATCGTGTGTCCTGGCTATAATACAAAGCGTCTGTTTTGTTTCATTCTGTGT
>CM065685.1:55711502-55716502 GCA_017654935.2 Phymorhynchus buccinoides | reverse complement strand
CTCCGGTCTCTCTCTCTCTCTCTCTCTTCTCTCTCTCTCTCAGTCGCTCTCTCTCTCTCTCTCTCTCTCTCTCTCCCTGGCTCTCTCTCTCTCTATCTCTCTCTCTCTCTATCTCTCTCTCTCTCTCTCTCCTATCTCTCTCTCTCTTCCTCTCTCTCTCTTCCCTCTCTCTCTTCTCTCTCTCTCTCTCTCTCTTCTCTCTCTCCTCTCTCTCTCTCTCTCCTCTCTCCCTACTCTCTCTCTCTCTCTCTATTTCTGTCTCCCTCCCTCCCCATTCTCTCTCTCTCTCTCTCTCTCTCTCGCCTCTCCTCTCTCTCTCTCTCTCTCTCTCTCTCTCGCTGCTATCGCTCTCTCCTCCTCCCCCCCCCCCCTCTCATTCTCTCAAACGCTTACTTACAAAATAGTTTATACACATGTATGCAAACCTATACCTATGAAGAACGCATCCTCGTTTATCTTTGTCACCCTTACGCTTTGTTCCCTGTGTCCTACAGCTAAACAAGAACAAGGTCGGACAGGAATATAATTCCACTAGCTTAGGTTTAGCTGCAGAAAAGAATTAGCCACTGCTGGTTTCCACTGCAAAAAAACAACCCAGAAAAAAACCCAGAACACCCCCACGTAACTGGACACAGAATTGAATTTCAGAGCTAACTGCCGAAACTTTTTTTCGGGAAGGCCATTGGCCCGATTCTGTCTGCACGTGTCAAAGCTTTATTTCAAGCTCTGTACTTCTAACATTGAACGCGTAGTAAAATAAAAAAAATATTTAACGATACACTGACCCACCACGATTAAGTCCCTTGGTGTTTTGTCTGGGTAACTGTGACCCACATACAAAACAAATGCCCCCAACTTCAAATTGAGGCTGCTCTTTAAAATGATGGTTTCGTTTTCAATTTGGGGGCATTTGTATGGGAGTCAAACCTGGTCAAAACCAGATTTTGTTACCTAGCTATAAGAGGGAAAACACGCGGCACCCGTGGTTTTGACACGTGATCTGGTGGGTCTTTAAATCATTTTGGCCTCAGCACTGTCAACCCAAACGTACTGATCCACGTACTGATCCCCTTGCCTAGCTGGAGTATTTATTCAAAGTCAAGTAATAACATACAATACAACAAATACTGTTAGAGCAGCAACAAGCTTAAAGGAGCTTAAAGGTGGACCCTGACGGATGAGTCTTTTGCAAGAAACACGTCGAGATCACCAGAAAGACAGCCTTTTCAAGGATCGGAACACTCACTTTACTCTGGTTTCCTATAAATCAAACCGTCAAAACGGCTATTCCTCCTTGGCGGAGATGCCGGAGAGAGAAGCCATTTTGGATGGGGTGGGTGGGGGGCCACTCATATGGTTGAAGCTTCTTTTTCTTTGTAATGCAGCACAAAATGTGGAGTTATTTCCTTTGTTGTGAGCGAAACTCCTTTTGGTAAACTGTATAAAATAAAATTAAAATAAATAAAAAGGCTTGCATTGTGGACATTTTGTGCAAACGATTTGGTCTAAAGCCAGGCGGCCATTACACAGAGAAAGCATTCTCTTTCACTGAAAGAATCGGACTTCCAGCACCTCCGCCAAGGAGGAATCGCCGATTTGACGGTTTGATTTCTAGGAAACCAGAGCAAAGTGAGCGTTGCGATCTCGGTAAAGGGTGTTTTCCTGGTGATCTCGACGTGTTTCAAGCAAAAACCTCATCCGTCAGGGTGCCCCTTTAAAGCTTATGATGTGCTCAAAGCTGGAGTATTTCTGGGGGGAAAAAAACGAAAGGAAAGAAACGAATAAAATATAAAGCAATGGGTGGATGTGGGGACTAATCCAATGTTTAACAAAATGGAATGATAGAAACAAAGGAGAACAAATACAGTAAGAAAGACAAGAAATGTTTTCAAGAAAGAAAAATAAGAAGAATAGAATGATAGAAAGAAAGGAAAAAAGAAAAAAAGAAGAATAGAATGATAGAAAGAAAGGAAAAAAGAAAAAAAGAATAGAATGATAGAAAGAAAGGAAAAAAGAAAAAAAGAAGAATAGAATGATAGAAAGAAAGGAAAAAAGAAAAAAAGAAGAAGAAATGTTTTCCAAAAAAAAGAAAAAAAAGAGAAAGAACGAAAGAAAAACAAATTCAAGAGAAAAAAAAAATGGAATGATAGAAATAAAGGAAAAATGTTTTCAATAAAGAAACAATTTTTAGAATGCTACAAAGAAAGAAAAACAAAGAAAGAGAGAAAGAACGAAAGAAAGAAAGAAAGAAAAGAAATGTTTTAAAGAAAAGAAGAAAAAAAATGTAACGATAGAAAAAAAAAAAAAAAAAAAAATGTTTTCAATAGAGAAAAAAATGAATGATAGAATGACAGAAAGAATGTAAAACAAACAAAGAGAGAAAGAAAGAAAGAAAGAAAGAAAAGAAATGTTTTCAAGAAAGACAAAAATGAATAATATAACGATAGAAAAAAAATCAAAAAAAGAAAATGTTTTCAATAGAGAAAAAAAAGAATGATAGAATAACAGAAAGAAAGTAAAACAAGCAAAGAGAGAAAGAAAGAAAGGAAGTGTGTTCATTAAAGAAGAAACAAAATAGTAGAATGTACAACAAACAAAGAGAGAGAGAAAGAAAGAAAGATAAGAAACGTTTTCAAAAAAAGAGAATATTAAAGAATAATAGAATAATAGAAAGAAAGGGTGAAATAACGAAACGAGGCGATCAAGGGAACATTAAAATGTTGCGTTTCGTTTCTAGGCAACAATATAACAGACAAGACTAAACTCTGCGAGGGATGAAACGTGATTGGAATGAGTTTGGGATCTTAAACAAACAAACGGGTAAACAAACAAGCAATACCATACTAGGTCAGTCATTGCAATTATTGGTCTTACAATCTACTAGTTCAGATAATTCAGTAACAGATATTTCCCTTTTGGGACACTCCCACAAAAGAGCAGTATGGCTCCCCCCCCCCACCTGCGTGCGCATCCAACGGAAGTATCGCCATCTTAGTCAGATTTGTGTGTAAACAGCATCGATCTGGCATTTTTCAAACAAAGTTACTGACTAAGATGGCGGTCTCCCATAATATGGCACGCTCCTTGTGGCCGGATATGACGACACGTGGGTACCAGCCATAGCACCGTTGACAAACTTAACATGCATGCGATATGTTGTTATTGTTGTTGTTGTCGTACCCTGGCTTAAAAGACTCCAGGGATCATCCCAACAACCGAAGCAACTTGAACAGTATGGTACCAAACGCACCAGCTAGGGATGAGAACATTATCGCCCCCCCCCCCCCCCCCCCCCCCCCCCCCCCCCCCCCTGCATTTATCGGTTAATTCTATTTTTCCGTTTTTGCCTTTCTTACCATACATAAAGCTGTATTTTAGGAACATTTTCAGCTAATAACCTTTTTGGAATACTAACCCTATCCCTAAACCTAACCCTACCCCCCACTATGTACTGCAGCAGTACACCGCGATTTGTCACAGTTGTGGTTCGTTGCGTTTTCCCGTCTTATAGGGTGGGGGGGTAGGGTTAGGTTTAGGGCTTAGGGTTAGGGATAGGGTTAGTATTTCAAAAAAGGTTATTAGCTAAAAATGTTCCTAAAATACAGCTTTATGTCATGGTAAGAAAGGCAATCACGTAAAAATAGAATTAACCGAGATAGGTAGGGGGGGGGTGGCACATCTTGACCTTTACCAAAAACTGCCTATTTGCAGATGAAAAAAGACAGCACACGTAGGCCAAACATAACACCGATAACCTTTTTGCTTGCGACACTCTTTTACAACCCAAATAGCAACTTATCAGGCACAGTATATCGATTGAATTCCACATCCCATTTCTGAAAAATAATACAATCATTGGAACGTGTCCCATTCTAAGTAATCAGAGATGCAATGCAATTTTGCATTGCCTTTCTGAACATAATATAATCAGTGGGACGTGTCCCATTCTGAATAACATAACAAACATTCGTGTTCAATTTGGTTGGTTGTTGGGTTTTGTTGTCGTCGTCGTTGTTGTTTTAATTGTGTGTAAGATAAAAACGGCCTTTTCAAACTTAAATACGTGAGCATGTTTGGAAACTGCTTCATTGTACCTTTTGTTTAATTCAATCTATATTTTGTTTTCTGAAACAGGCATCCATTTCTAGCGTAATATTTTGCAGCTTTGATGTTTTAAAGGGGGCACCCTGACAGATGATTATTTGCAAGAAACGCGTCGGGATCACCAGGAAAACACCATTTACAGAGATCGCAACACTCACTTTGCTCTGGCTTCCTAGAAATCAAACCGTCAAATCGGCGATTCCTCCTTGGCGGAGGTGCTGGAAGTAAACTTCTTTCAGTGAAAGAGAAGGCATGTGCCTTTTCTAATGGCCGCCTGAGTTTAGACCAAATCGTTTGCACGACATTTCCACAGTACAAGTTTTGTTTTGTTTTGTTTTGTGTACAGTTTACCTAAAGGAATTTCGCTCACAACAAAGGAAATGTCCTTTTGTTTACTGCACTGCAAAAAAAGAAAAAGCTTCAGCCACAATGAGTGACCGCCACCCACCCCATCCACAATAGCTTCTCTCTCTCTCCGGCATCTCCGCCATGGAGAGAGAGAGAGAGAGAGAGAGAGGAGAGAGAGAGAGAGAGAGAGAGAGAGAGAGAGAGAGAGAGAGAGGGGGAGAGAGAGAGAGGCACACACACAGTGCGCATATTACAAATAGTTACATTTTCAATTGTATATCAAAATGCAGTTGGGACAGATGTTTGTTTTATCGTAACACATTTTTACCCTCAGCAAAGCCAAGGAGAAATCGTACAAAAACTGGTTTCATATCGAAGGATTATTCATGCTTTCATATTTTGTTACCATAATTCTTCCCTTCTCTTGCCAGAGCAGTAAAAAAAAGCAAAACAGTAACATAATCGTTTAATCGTGTTTGTAGCCATTAATTAATCAAATTTTATTTAGAAGAATCGTTACAACACACTTGACTATACAACTGCAAAAG
>CM065685.1:55689002-55706502 GCA_017654935.2 Phymorhynchus buccinoides | reverse complement strand
TCTCTCTCTTCTCTGCTCTCTCTCTCTCTCTCTCTCTCTCTCTCCCCCCTCTCCCCCTCTCCCCCTCCCACCCGTGCACATCTATCACAACCCCATCTTCCATCATCCCAGAACCAAGACCAAGACTAATTCCAAAATAATTGATTTCATTTGAAGCAACTTCGATTGACGAACAGGGAATCTCGAGAATTAGACACGAACCTGTTTTGTTCTTTTCAGAAATACAAGCGACCCGCCCACGCCCCCGCCCCAGTAACCAGAAACTCAATTGAATTTCGGAGACACAAACTTGTTCTCAGAGTCCAGGACTTTGACCCGATTCTGTCTGCCCAATTCAAAGCTGTAAAGCTCTGTGCCATTCGCCCTGAACACTGAGTAAACCTTGGAACCGATTAACTCCAATCACTGTCACCCCAGGGTTATCCCACCAGGGCCAGATCTAAGGATGGGAGGGGGGGTTTCCGGAAACCCCCCTCTACCCCAAGCATGCACCTCATACAGTGTAAGAGTGGCACAGTGGTAGCGCGTTCAATTCGTGTCAAGTAAACCCGAGTTCGAACCTGGGTACAGGGTTGGTGTGGGTTTTTTCCTCTTACTTTGCACTAGGCCTTACGGTCTGAACGTGGAGTCTTTCGGATGAGACGATAAACCGAGGTCCCGTGTGCCCATGCACTTAGCACACGCTTAAACCCAGTGGCAACGAAAACATTTGTCATTTGGTCCATTTGGTCAAAATTTACCCCCCCCCCCCCACCCCCCCCACCCTTCCTTCCTCATCAGTCACACAAAAATCACATGCAAAAAAAATAAAATGGGTGGCATGCCTCTGGCTGCTACGCGCTCTCCAGGTGGGAGCAACCCGAATTTCACAGAGAAGCCCCTGTGACTAAAATACCAAATACCAAATAACCAAATATACAATGGTGAACAGTAGGAAAAGAGCTCGATGTTTGCCTTAAAAATAACTAAACTGCAAACATTTCCGGGGGCTTCGCCCCTGGAACCCCCAACAGACATTACCCAATAACCTGAAACATGTACAGTGGCCTGACCCCCTGGTGGACCCCCACCCTTCTACCCCCTTTACGTATCACTTGGTCCGGCCCTGCCCGCTGTACACGTTCAAACCAAACACAATTGTTGCTTTTGAACTCCTTCACCTGTGGTCGATAGGACGAACCATAGATTGGTGGAACATTGATACATTCGATGATTCTCGTTACGCGTGGTGGTTTATGTTTTAATTCTTTCACACGCCTCACTCTCTCTATCTTTCTGTCTCTGTTTCTATGTCAACCTCTGTCTATGTCTCTCTGTTCACACTTCCTTTCATTTTGTTTGCTTTTTATTTTGCATTGTTGATTTTGTCGTTGTTGTCTTCTGATTCTTCTTGTTCACAAAATGCACGAGCAAGGCTGTTTGTTTTTTCGTTGTATAAATATTATGTATTAAGAAAATGTATACAGCGAGTAACCTTTAAGCTCTTCACTATACTATGCTATGCTATGCTATACTATGCTATGCTATTCTACACTACACTATCCTACGCTACACTACACTACACTACACTACATTATATTATACTATACTATGCTATGCTGTGCTATGCTATGCACGCACGCACGCCAAAGACCCTCCACACACACGCATGCGCACACACACACACGGACGCACACACGCACGCGCGCGCACACGCGCACACGCGCACACGCACACACACACACACATACACACACACACACACACAGACACACACACACACACACACACACAGAGGTGCGTTCATAGACATGCTCATAAACACACACAAAACAAGATTGTAGCTGCTCTACTGATGATATTACATTAGAACCAAAAGGAGCATCTTCTCTTTTTTTTATTTCTTTTTTTAACAGAAAGGACGCCTTCGTTTGTAAACAAACACACAGGAATTCTACCAAATCCGAAACCAATTGAATTTCAGAACACAAACTTTGGGCTACCACGCTGTCCTGGTTCGTGTCGTCAATGCCGAAGTGGGTGGGTCCACACCGCGCAATCCCTTCACTACACTTCGAACTGTCCGTCCAGCTATGGAGCACAGCTATTTCGTTTCTGGATTCCGTTTGATTTAGGACACCCTCGCAGTAGCACCAATATATCAGGCACTTCAATTCAAGCACGTGGTTTATTTTTAGTTTGTATTTACGTGGAGTTCTTGCATGCTGTTGTGGTCATCATTTGCATTTTCTGGAACATGTTTACTGTCGTTTTTTTACTTCCTCGGTTTGACATAGTCTTTTCTGCAGGACAGAAATTTGCGTTGTTTTGGGGTTGTTGTTTTTTGTTGTTGTTTTGTTGTTGTTGTGGGTCTTGTTTCGTTTAGATTTATCATTACCCTATCATCTTTTGTGTGTGTATTTAGTATCTAGTATATCAACATTGGGATGTTTTGCTATAACATATTTTACCCCCCCTCTCTCGTCCTTCCACTCTACAGTTCCTTCTTTCTTACACGCACTCATTCATCATTGCATGCTTCAATATTCAATGCATTTTTACATGTACATAATAATAATAATTGTACATTTATATAGCGCTTTACCTCAGATGAGCCCAAAGCGCTTTACAATCAATGATTCATCAACAGACAACAAAAACAGCATTCAAGAGTGACACCAACCAGCAACAGCGCATATACAAAGCAACTCTCTCTCTCTCTCTCTCTCTCTCTCTCTCTCTCTCTCTCTCTCTCTCTCTCTCTCTCTCTCTCTCTCTCTCTCTCTCTCTCTCTCTCTCTAACACATAGTGCATGCAAATGTTATATGTATTCATCTTGGTACATGAGTCGGGCAGAAACACATTGCGATGGGTTAGTGCAATACTATGGAGAATGTTTACTGTAAAAGATTGGAAACAAAGATGACCACTACACCCTCTGCTTCTAATACCCTCTCCTCCTCCTCTCCCCCTCCTCCTCCTCCTCCTCCTCCTCCTCCTCCTACCTGTCTACCCCTGTCTCTCTTGACTATCGTTGACTTGGTGTTGGAAATCCCTGCTCTGTTTGTGGAGTCTACACTATAATTTGACAGGCGTGGTGTGGTTGTGCGTGAAAGAGGGGGGAAAGGATTATATACATTCTACACGGGGACGCGGAAGAGTTGGGAGATCTGCTTTGAATCGATCTCTAAGTGGGGCTTAGAGTGATGGACTTCGTCTGGGGGATGTTTGGAGACGTGAGAGAGAGAGAGAGAGAGAGAGAGAGAGAGGAGAGAGAGAGAGAGAGAGAGAGAGAGAGAGAGAGAGAGAGAGAGAGAGAGAGAGAGAGAGTGGCGAGAGAGAGAGAGAGAGAGAGAGAGAGAGAGAGAGAGAGAGAGAGACAGAGAGAGACAGAGACAGAGAGAGAGAGAGAGAGAGAGAGAGAGAGAGAGAGAGAGAGAGAGAGAGAGAGAGAGAGAGAGAGAGAAATGTGATCAATGTGTGTGTGTGCTGTGCTGTGTGTGTGTGTGTGTGTGTGTTGGCGTGCGTGTGTGCGTGCGTGCGTGTGCGAGCGTGTGTGCGTGCGTGCGTGCGTGCTAGGTGTGTATGTATGTCTATGTCTGTGAGAGAGGGGGGGGGGGGGGTAGGGGAGTGACAGTAATGAATGGAGAGAGAGAGAAAGAGGCAGAGAGAGATAGAGAGACAGAGATAGAGACAGAGAGAGACACACACATAGAGATAGAGAGACAGAGATGGAGACAGAGACTGAGAGATACGTATTTAATATTGAACATTGGAAACATGTGTTGTACATCAACTATACTTCGGTCGAGGCCCTAATTGAGCATAAGAAAGATTTACGAATCGACAGCAGGTTACAAATATACATATATCGGTGTTTCTGAAAGACAAATTACCACCGGATGCATCAGTGTTTTTACACGACGACTAAGCTAAGTTAATTACCTTACTGCTCATAAAGCATTAGAAATATCGCGTGCAAAAGCTGCTTTTGATCAAAGTCAGCCATTTTGTTTCCCGGAAATGCTAATTGCCGGAAGTCACGGCAGGGTTATCTTTCCCTCATGCCAATCTTTCCCATGCATAGTTCTACAGTGAGACCGCGGGAGGTGTGACTACTAAAAGGCGTGAATGAAATCCATTAATCAACTTGATCTTTGACGAGCGATAACGTTCCTAGATTATGATTGGGTGGTCTTCAAGATAACAGTCTTCCTCGTTTTCTTGTCGGTTCTCAGATTGTTTCAGTGTGTGTGTGTGTGTGTGTGTGTGTGTGTGTGTGTGTGTGTGTGTGTGTGTGTGTGTGTGTGTGTGTGTGTGTGTGTGTGTGTGTGTGTGTGTGTGTATGTGTGTGTGTGTGTGTGTGTGTGTGTGTGTGTGTGTGTGTGTGTGTGTGTGTGTGTGTGTGTGTGTGTGTGCGTGTGTGTGTGTGTTGTTTTGTTTATCCAAATAAGAACACAAATGCAAAAATGGAGACCATTGGTTATCTGGTAATAGTTCCCAGCGCCTCTGTGGTTTTCACACTGTGGTTTTCACACTGTGTGTTGTTTCTCTCTCTCTCTCTCTCTCTCTCTCTCTCTCTCTCTCTCTCCTCTCTCTCTCTCTCTCTCTCTCTCTCTCTCTCTCTCTCTCTCGGTCTCTCTCTCTCTCTCTCTCTCTCTCTCTCTCTCTCTCTCTCTCTCCCCTAATCATTCTAATTATCTAGCATAAAACACGATTTTAGTCATTCCAACTCCTACTCGTTACTTTATCTTTCTACACCCCCACCCCCACCCTCCCCACCCCTCTCCCTCTTCTGTCCTCTCCTCTTTTTCCCCCCCTTTTTTTCCCTGTCCCCATCTTCTGGGCCGTACAGTGGCGTTGCTCCCACGCCGCTCGTTCCGAATCCCAAATCCTCAATTTTGTTTTGTACCCACAGGACTCAATGATGTCAGATAATTGTTAATTTCTTCTGTCTGAAGTTGGAGGCTGAATTTTACATGTGTTATAAGACTTGCTACCTTTCAGTTTGTCTTTATCTATTTCTTAGATTACGTGGTGTGATTTAGCGTGGTGACAGCCCTGACATGGCCGTAGGTGTCTACGGGGCTATGATTTAATCTTTAATCTTAATCTTCAGTTTTGTATTAATTTTATTATTTATTTATTCCCGCATAATTCAAAGCTCTCTTAAAGGTGGACTCTGACGGATGAGTGTTTGCAAGGAACGCGTTGAAATCACCAGAAAGACAGCCTTTTCAAAGATCAGAACACTCGCTTTGCTCTGGTTTAAAACAAAACAAAACACGTCAAAACGGCGATTCTTCCTTGGCGGAGGTGCTGGGGAGAGAAGCCATTTTTGGATGTGGTGGATGGGGGCCAAACCCATTGTGGTTTAAGCGTTTTCTTTTTTTGTAGTGCAGTAAACAAAATTGAAGCTATTTCCTTTGTTGTGAGCGAAACTCTTTTAGATAAACTGCATAAAATTTTAAAAAAATATAAATAAAAAGGGTTGGTTTGCGAAAAAATCGTGCAAACAATTTGGTCGCCATTGCAAAAGAGACGGCACACGCCTTCTCTTTAAGTGAAATAATTTGACTTCCAGCACCTCCCCCAAGGATGAATCGCCGATTTGACGGTTTGATTTATAGGAAACCAGAGCAAAGTGAGTGTTGCGATCTCTGTAAATGGTGTTTTTCATGGTGATCTCGACGTGTTTCTTGCAAAAATCTCATCCGTCAGGGTTCACCTTTAAGACCAGAGTAGTTGAAATCAGATCGACACTGTCCGCGTTAAATTGTCTGTCAATCTCTTTTTGTTGGGGGGTGATCTTATCTGTGTGTGTGTGTTGCTTTTGGTTGTTGTTGTTCATGAATCTCATCGCACTCGTGTCAAACTAGTTTCGTTAATTGCAGAACGGTACGAACGTCTCTGATCATGTGCGTTATCTACGTTTACCCAAGGTCAAGATGTGCCGCCACCCCTACCTATCTCGGTGAATTCTATTTTTCCGTTATTGCCTTTCTTACCATACAATAAAGCTGTATTTTAGGAACATTTTTAGCTAATAACCTTTTTGGAATACTAACCCTAACCCTAACCCTAGCCCTAAACCTAACCCTACCCCCCACTCTATAAGACGGAAAAACGCAACGAACCACAACTGTGACAAATCGCGGTGTACTGCAGTACATAGTGGGGGGTAGGTTTAGGTTTAGGGCTAGGGTTAGGGTTAGGGTTAGTATTCCAAAAAGGTTATTAGCTGAATATGTTCCTAAAATACAGCTTTATGTATGGTAAGAAAGGCAAAAACGGAAAAATAGAATTAACCGAGAAATGCATGGGGGGTGGCACATCTTTTTAGGTCTTTGATTTGATTCTTTTGACTTTTGTTCATTTTCGCCTTGGCATGAGGCTGTGTCAGACCAGTTGACATAAGCTAGAACACCAAGGCTACATCAAAATGTTGTTATACTCTGCATAGTTATGCGGGGATTGTCTTTAGCCATGGCAAGCTCCTTGCATAACATCATCAGTCCAAAATCCTCCGAAGTCGGAGTGTGGCTGCACACGTGGCGGGGTAATCAAAAACGGTCACACATCGTAATGTTCTCATCCCTAGCTGGTGAATTTGTACCATAGTGTTCAAGTGCTTCGGCTGTTGGGATGATCCCTGGAGTCTTTAAGCCAGGGTACGATGACAACAAGGATGTTGGGATGATCCCTGGAGTCTTTAAGCCAGGGTACGACGACAACAAGGATGTTGGGATGCTCCCTGGAGTCTTTAAGCCAGGGTACGACAACAACAAGGATGTTGGGATGATCCCTGGAGTCTTTAAGCCAGAGTACGACAACAACAAGGATGTTGGGATGCTCCCTGGAGTCTTTTTTTTTTAAGCCAGTCCGGGTACGACAACAACAAGGATGTTGGCGGATGCTCCCTGGAGTCTTTAAGCCAGGGTACGACAGCAGCAACAACAACAACACGTGCTTCCTTAATTCCATGCCGGCTTGCAATAAAATAAATATACCTTTTGGAAATATGTTCAAAACGCAATCGTAATTATAATTGAAGTAAAACCTTTTTTGTTTAATTGCTGCACACTAACACGATGAAATGAAACAAAAGTATTTTGAAAAAAACAAATTTGATTTTGTTTTTATCTTGTGTTTTTATCCCCTTTTAAATACGTGGTAAGATTTAACGTGGTGACAGCCCTGACATGGCCTTTGTTGTCGACGGGGCTATAATAATCTTAATCTTAAATTTGTGTGTGTGTGTGTGTGTGTGTGTGTGTGTGTGTGTGTGTGTGTGTGTGTGTGTGTGTGTGTGTGTGTGTGTGTACATGCGTGAGTGCGCGCATGTGTGCATGTACATGCGCACATTAAAGATTATGTGTGTGAGCATGCGCACGCGCGCGCGCGCGCGTGTGTGTGTGGGGGGGGGGGGTACAAAACCCATATTTCGGGTTCATAGACATGCCACCGCTTTGACTTTCGGGTGTGTGTAAAACTGTCGGTTATCAAGGTGGTAACCCGAAGTTTCTGGGCTCTGAATCCCATGTAGAAATCGGTATTTAGACGTTTTAAACCGGAACAAACGTTTTTTTCCCAAAATCGAGGTTCCGTCGATTTCTCTGTGTATCTTTATACACACGAGTGTGTAAGTTTCGCCAGTAATGGCACACACACACTTGCCGCGAACGATGCTCACCGGTTCGCGCCAGTAGTAGCCTACTACTGTACTAGTCACTGCACATAATGAAGTCGGCAAAAGAAGTATTTGCTTTCCTGAAAAGCGAGTAAGTGCGTTAATTTGTTACGCTAAGTTGATGTAGAAACCCGCTAATATGATGTAGGAACCCAAAAATATGAAGTCTTTAAAACTCAAAGTACATGGTGTTTCCAAACATCTTTAAGTGATAAACAGATTCAAATGGGAACAGATAAATTAGGTAAATGCAAGGAATTTATTTATTTACAGATGGTACCCGAATGTGCATAAAATGACCAAAAAAACCACATGATGGATTTGTTCCCCTGTGTGTGTGTGTGTGTGTGTGTGTGTGTGGTGTGTGTGTGTGTGTGTGTGTGCGTGCGTGTGTGTGGTGTGTGTGTGTGTGCGTGTGCGTGCGTGCGTGTGCGTGTGTGTGTGTGTGTGTGTGTGTGTGTGCGTGTGTGTGTGTGTGTGTGTGTGTGTGTGTGTGTGTGTGTGTGTTTCTAAAGTGCTTTCATTAAAAGCATGTCCTATGCATGAGACTACTCATTTTGCTGCATACTAATTGTTATGTACCATTTTAATCTTTTATTCTTTTCTTAGTTTGTCTTTAGCATTTGTTTTCTGATAGAAGCTATATATGTTTTTAAATAATGACTAGGTAAGGGCCAAAGGGATATCTAACAATGTCATTTAGCCTACATTTCAAACATAGGTTACCAATATCGAGTGTTTGTAATATATTATATGACGATACATTTTAGTTATGCTGCTAATGTACGCGAAATAATATTATTTTTGTGCTAAGTGTTCTTGTAGGCGTACGCGAGTGTTTTCATTCATATGTGTTTTGGTAATATTTATATAAAGACACATGTTTCGTTATGCTGTTTATATACACGAAATTATATTCTTTTCGTGCTAGGTTTTCTTGTGTGCAGTGCTGATAATATTTACTCTTATATGATTTTATGTTCATTGTTTTTGTATTTCCTATTGTTTGTTGCTTTAAAATTCTTTCGATATATTTTATTGTGATGTTTGCACCAAGTTTTCTTCTTGTTGATGTATGCATTTAAAATTAATTCGTACCAAGTAACACAGGGATGGGGTTGAAGTTCCACACACACACACACACACACACACACACACACACACACACACACACACACACACACACACACACACACACACACACACACACACACACGCACACACACGCGCACGCACACGCACACGCACACGCACACACACACACACACACACACACACACACACACACAAACACTTACAGCTGTCTTCAAACAAGAACTAAACATTGTGATACTCAACATTTTCTCCCAGCTACCAACTGTAATTTGGATGTCTACTTTCTATTTAAAATACACAGGAATCAAAATATATGCAAATCCAATTTCATTTATATTTTTGTTGTGTGTGTTGCTACTTG
This sequence comes from Phymorhynchus buccinoides, assembly GCA_017654935.2. Lineage (NCBI taxonomy): Eukaryota > Metazoa > Mollusca > Gastropoda > Neogastropoda > Raphitomidae > Phymorhynchus > Phymorhynchus buccinoides. Next base: position 55,697,377 of record CM065685.1, on the reverse strand, counting down.
TATGTACATACAGTGTATACATTAGCATTTAGATCATTAAAGTGTGCCATGGTTGTTTTTTTAAATCAGCGAAATCGGGAGTTATTTGTTGTTGTTTTGTACCAAACCATTCTATGTCCGTTTAGTGTCTGTCAGTCTGTTTGCCTACCTCTCCAAATCCAAATCCAACTCATCTTTATTATCTCATAACAGATAAATTGCAGCCAGGTACACATAAGAAAAACAACAATAAACACATTTATGAACAACAAAGAATATAAACTAATAACTAATAACACTGCAATGTTGTAATTAACAAACCGGACAAATATGAACAAGTAGTACAGTAAAAGCGAACGCATTTTTTTAGAATATATTTAAAATACATTTTAAATCAAGACATAATCAGTTGAAAAACGAGACAAGAATAACGCTTTAAAATGCAGCAATAATAGTGCCTACACCATCTCCACACAGACAATTTAGACAAGAACATACACAGCAGTAATCTATTGCAGAACAAAAGGACTACAAAAAGGCTTGCACAGATACAATCCCAAGGAGATGGACAGGCTGCTCAGCAAAACAAATACAGTAAGAGTTCAACAGATGAAATGATCTTTGTATTATACGCGTGCATGTTTGTGTGTATGTGCGTGCGCACGCATGTTTCTCTGTCTGTCTAACTCTTTCTGTGTCTCTGTCTGTCTGACTCTTTCTGTCTGGGTGTGATCATAGATGAGGAACTGAAGTGGCAGACCCATATTGAGAAGGTAGCACACAAGCTTGCACGTAGCCTATTCCTACTAAAAAAACAACTTAAACCTTTCATAGATACAGAGGAACGCAAATTATTATTTCAATAGCGCAACGCCTAGTACTGACAATGCAGCGTACTGGTAACGCCTGGTAACGGTAACGCCAAGTACTGGTAACGCTGAGTACAGCAAATTTGAAGCGATTCGGTTAAGAAACGGCGGAGTTATAAGGCCCCGTTTCCCGTTGGCGCTGCTCCGAGAGTGACGCGCTCTCCCGATTCTCTGCCAATTTGCTGCCAGGCTTTGCCGGGCCATAGCAAGCCTGACAGCAAATTTGAGGCGATGCGGTTAAGAAACGGCGGAGTTATTCGTGAAAAGGTGAAGCGGCGTCTAGCGCGCGCGTTTCTGAACCGATTCGCTTCCGGTTTGGCACACTGACAGTCACCGTCCCCGGTCATCTACCTGCCCAATGTGAAGGCAATCAGTCCAGGAGATACGGGCGCCGAGAGGACGGCGGATGCGCGTTTCGCGCATTTGCGAAACCGCGCAAATGATACGGCCGCCTCGGTTGCCATTGCCATTGCCATCGCCCCGTTAGGGCTCACAGCAAATTTGAAGCGATTCGGTCGAAAAACGGCGGGGTTATAAGGCCCGTTTCGTGTTTCAGACACACAGACACACACACACGGACGGACAGTTGGCTTTTTACTATATGATGCCCACTGTCTCTCTCACGTCAACTATGCATCTGTAGTTTGGGATTCTACCGCCAAATGTCACCTATTAAAACTCAATTATATCTACAAAAGAGCAGCTAAAATTATTCTTCCTGACGCAAACCTCACCACATCAGAAAAACAAGCAAAATTAAACATCTATCCGTTAGATTCACAATTAAAGTACAACAAAGCAATCATCATGTACAAAGTGCATAATGACTTGGTCCCACAATACCTAAAATCATTAGTTACCCCGGCATCACATCGTTATGGTTCCAGCAACTACATTTTGCCAAACACTAGAATTGACAAATACAAATCAAGTTTTGCCTTCTCAGGTTCCTCAATTTGGAATTCCCTTCCCTCTGCCATTCAGTTATGCCCTTCCATCTCACGATACAAAAAGATGGTGCGGGCAAACATAATTTACAGCCCTGCTTAAATCCTGTGTCATTTTGAACGCACACTGTATAACTTTATTGCCTTGTGTACAACTACATGTTATATGCATGGTATATGTCAATTGAATGTTTACATCTCAGTTTTATGCTTTGTTTATTTGTTTGCCTTTAAACTGCTTGTTAAATGTGTTTGGATTGATGTTGCTTTCACCTCCTACTTGTCATCAATTATTTGTTTCACTATGTGTTTTTTTTATTTATTTATTTTTTTTTATTTTTTTTTTTTTATGTATGTATAAACAATGTATATGTGTGTATAAGAGAGAGTCAGAGAGAGAGAGAGAGAGAGAGAGAGAGAGAGAGAAGAGAGAGAGAGAGAGAGAGAGAGAGAGAGAGAGAGAGAGAGAGAGTATACAAATGTTTTTTGTTTCTTACATTTGTTTTTCTTTTATCCAAGGACAGATTGTGTAAGAATAGGCATCGCTAAAATCTTTATCCTTGTCAAATAAAGTTTTCCAGTGTCCAGTGTCCAGTGTCCAGTGTCCAGTGTCTCCAGTGTCTCCTCTCTCTCTCTCTCTCTCTCTCTCTCTCTCTCGCTCTCTCTCTCTCTCTCTCTCTCTCTCTCTCTCTCTCCACCCTCTTCCTCTCACATCCTTCTCCTTCTTTAACGTACTTTTTTTTTATCCCTCCAATTAATTAATGTAGACAAAGGGAAGAAAGAGAGAAAGGTTATGTCAATAGAGAGTCATCAGAGTGGATCCGTACACAGAGACCACTCAACGTCCCAGACAGTTTGGCTACAAAGAACTGCTGATCGGGATGAGAACCAGAGAGAGAGAGAGAGAGAGAGAGAGAGAGAGAGAGAGAGAGAGAGAGAGAGAGAGAGAGAGAGAGAGAGAGAGAGAGAGAGAGGAGAGAGAGAGAGAGGGGGGGGGGGGGGGGGGGGGGGAGGCAGAGAGGGGGAAAGAGAAAGAGAGAGAGAGAGGAGGGGGGGGGGAGAGAGGGGAGAGAGAGAGAGAGAGAGAGAGAGACAGAGAGACAGAGACAGAGACATACAAAGAGGAGGTTGGGGGGGAGAGTGGGGGGGGGGGGGGGGGGGGGGGACAGAGACCACCGGTTCGTGGCCGAACGTCCCAGACAGTTTGGCTACAAGACTTGCTGATCGGGAGAGAACCCGATAGAGAGAAGAGAGAGAGAGTGAGATAGATAGAGACTGAGAGAGAGAGAGAGGAGAGAGAGAGAGAGAGAGAGAGAGAGAGAGAGAGATAGAGAGAGAGAGAGAGAGAGAGAGAGAGAGAGAGAGAGAGAGAGAGAGAGAGAGAGAGAGAGAGAGAGAAGAGAGAGAGAGAGAGAGAGAGAGAAGAGAGAGAGAACTTGACACTTTGACTGTTTTAATTGCCATTGACAATACAATCTTCATGGCAAGGGGACACGTGATTTGAAATTAACTAATAATCAAAGCAAGCGGAAAAAGTATAATTATAAGAAAATAACAAACCACAAGGATCATCATATTGACTGCACCCACCATTCATTCAATTATAATAAACAGGTCAAAGCAGCTATTTACGCAAACAAAACAACAGCATAAATTGAAACTTCCACACTTCACACACATAAATGCAACCACTCATGCAGGCTCACATCTGCGTGCGCATACGCCCAATCACACACACACACACACACACGCACGCACGCACATACACGCGTACGCACGCACATACACACGTACGCACACACACTCACTCACGCATATTCAATGACATACTCGACATAACAATCATATGGCGACCATTCAAGTGTTAGTAACTGAAGCGGCAAAGGCCTATCTGTCAACAGGTGCTTTTGTATTTCTGAGTTTCCAGGCAAGAGCAATAAATCTTGCAAGTGAAATAATTTCCTTTTCATTGTCAGTGGACAGCAGTCTGGTTATATCTCTTGGTCCTGTAATATACCTACATCTCACAAAAACAAAACATTTATCACGAATAGTATCGTAGGCCTTACATTTAAACAAAAAGTGCTCTTCATCTTCAATAGATGCACCACACATAGGGCAAGGGAGCTGAGTGGATGTATCAGCGGAGTACCATCTTTTAGATGCGTTTAACCCTATAACTCTTAATCTAAATCTAGCAAGACTGAACCTGTACCATTTGTTATCAATAAGTTTTTTTGTTTTTTTTTCTGTTTCAAAAATGTTCTTAAATGGAAAAAAACCAATGATATTTTTCAGACTCTTCCAAGGATGCATGCCAATCTTGCTTGTATGATGCAATTATTCTATCTTTGAATTCATTTAGAAAATGTTGTTCATAACCAACATCCAAATAACTCCGAAACCATGAGAAATCAATCATGTTTTCACTGAATATGCCCAGTTTTGATTACCAAATTCAAGTTGATTTAACATCATATCATAAGCTTGCCTGCACAGTCTTTGAGGCGGGAGCTGAAGCAATCTCAGCCAGTATTTAATGCACTTTACCCATGTTCTAATGTATAAAGGGTAGCGACCGGACTCACCATAAAGCATTTTATTTGAGGAGTGTAGAGGTACTGAAAGGAATCGTGTGATTGCATATGTATGAACTTTTTCAATTTCACTTTCACTTTTTCAATTTCAATATTGTTATTTAATCCCCAAACCTCTGCACTCCAGAGAAGAAGAGAGAGAGAGAGAGAGAGAGAGAGAGAGAGAGAGAGAGAGAGAGAGAGAGAGAGAGAGAGAGAGAGAGAGAGAGAGAGAGAGAGAGAGAGAGAGAGAGAGAGAGAGAGAGAGAAGAGAGAGAGAGAGCAAGAGAGCGAGAGAGAGAGAGAGAGAGAGAGAGAGAGAGAGGGGGGGGGGGGGGAGAAAGAGACAGTGAAGAGACAGATAGAGAAAGAGAAAAACAGAGACAGATAAAGAACAAGTGCATACGGGCGAGCAAAGTCCCCTCGGAGCATCGCCGAGCTACTCCGAAATCGGAATGTATCGACTGTACACATACATAAAAAGGCATCAAAACAGCACGTAACTACATAAAAAGGCATCAAAAACAGCACGTAACTGAATAGGTTTTTTTTATATATAGCCTTGGGGTTCGGACCCGTGATTTGAGCTACGCGCGCGTGATCATGCGCACACGACGCGCACAGAAAAAATCATGACAACTGTGTTATAGACCAATTCATCAAGAAATGTTGTGAGAGAGAAAAAACTGCATTAAAATACATGCAAAACTTCGCGAGATATTAGCGATTATGTGTTTCGGGGTTTGAACCCCGTAACTGGCACGACCTTGACCTTAATGCAAAACTAAATACATCAGTGGATAGCTTGCATCTTGGCAAACTAGTATACCAAATTTGATGATGATAGACTGAATAGTTTTTTGAGAAAAACGGACGAATAGCCGGACGGACGGAGGCACGCCGGACGGACGGACGACGGACGGACGGACGACCAGAGGGATCTGACGGACGAGGACCCAGACGGACGGCTGACGGACGGTGACCAGGACGGACGGACGGGACGGACGGACCAGACAAAAACAATAGCTCCCCGAACCTTCGGCTCGGGGACTAAAAAAGCAGAAAGAGACGAGGCAGAGAGACATATAGAGAGATAGAGAGACAGAGACCAGTCAACCGGGTCAACGTTCCAGACAGTTTGTCTACACGAACCTGCTGAACAGACCGGAAGAGAATGAGAGAGAGAGAGAGAGAGGGGGGAGAGAGAGAGAGAGAGAGAGAGAGAGAGAGAGAGAGAGAGAGAGAGAGAGAGAGAGAGAGAGAGAGAGGGAGAGAGAGAGAGATGGAGAGAGAGATAGATAGATAGAGTGAGATATATATAGAGAGAAATTAGACAGACAGAGACGAGAGACAGACAGACAGAGACCAGTCAACGTCCCAGACAGTTTTGTCTACAAGACCATTGCTGTGATGCGGTGGAGAGTCGGAGATAGAGAGAGAGATTGAGAGAGAGAGAGAGAGAGAGAGAGAGAGAGAGAGAGAGAGAGGGGGGGGGGGGCAGAGAGAGGGACAGAGAAAGAGAAAGAGACAAGAACAAGTTGAAGAAGAACAAGAACAAGAACAAAAACAAGAAGAAGAAAAAAGAAGACTCAAGAAGAAGAAGAAGAAGAAGAAGAAGAAGAGCAGAGACGAAGAAGAAGAAGAAGAAAGAATGTGACACTATGATTGATAGACTGTCGTCCTCTCCCATTTGCTTAGTATTCTTTCTGTGTGCAACCAGTTTACTATCCCATTTTTCCTACTCAACTATCAATCTTTCCTGGTCTTTGTCTCTCCCTCTCCAATCTTATTTCATTTATCGTGTTTGTTTTTCTTTTGTTTCTTCATTTCACTACTATCAATCTCGTCTTCCTCTCTGCCTCACTGCCTCCGCTTTCTCCTTCTTCTTCTTCTTCTTTCTTCTTCTCTCTTCTTCTTCCTTCTTCTTCATTCTTTTTCTTCTACTCTTCTTCCTCCTCCTCTCTCCTCCTCATTCTTCTTCGTCTATCTTCATCTTCTTTCTAAGCTTCTTCTTCTTCTTCTTCTTCTTCTCTTCTTATTTCTTCTTCTTCATTCTTCTTCTAAATCATCAAATCAATCAATCAACCTCCTACCTCCCTCTCGTTCTGCTTCTTTCTTCTTCTTCTTCTTCTTCTTTCTTCTTCTAGCTTTTCTTCTTCTTCTTCTTCCTCCTCCTTCTCCTCCCCTCCTCCTCCTCATCACTCCTTCTTCTTCTTCTTCTCTTCTTTCTTCTTCTCTTCTTCTTCTTCTTCTCTTCTTCTAAAATCATCAATCAATCAATCAACCTCCTCCTCCTCCTCTTCTTCTTCTTCTTCTTCTTCATTCTTCTTTTGTTCTTCCTTCTTCTTCTTCTCCTCCTTCTCCTCCTCCTCCTCCTCCTCCCCTCCTCCTTCTTCTTCTTCTTCTTCTTCTTCTTATTATTATTATTATTATTATTATTATTATTATTATTCTAGCTTCTTCTTCTTCTTCTTTCTTCTTCTTCTTCTTCTTCTTCTAAATCATCAATCAAACAATCAACCTCCTCCTCCTCCTCCATCACTGCCTCCTCCTCCTTCTTCTTCTTCTTATTGCTATTCTTCTTTTTTCTTCTTCTACTTCTTCTTTTCCTTGTTCTTCTTCTTTCTTCGTGTTTTTTTCATCATCATCTTCTTTTTATAAACCCAAATAAACCATCAATCAATCAATCAGCTACACTCCTATTTCCTTCCTCCTCCTCCTCCGAGTAGACCTCCTCCTCCTCCTCCTCCTCCTCCTCCTACTCCTCCTCCTCCTGGCACGAGTAGTCCGTCCTCCTCAGAGCCATCTCAGCAGATCTGACCTACTTCTACATTACCTCCTGGATAGAAAGAAATCTGAAGCTTGCCATCCCGTAACAGTGTCTGGCGTGTGTTAGACCGTAATGTCACTCAGCATAGCAGTGCAGTACGTAATGTTTTCGTTTAAAAAAGATAGTCTTCGTTCCAACATGTGACACCTGCACTAGACTTCTCAGTCCCTTTTTAATACATGTTTTGTTCCCTCTGTGTTATAGTCTACCCTGTCAGTGAAGAGGCTATGCGCACGTATCTCTGTTTCTTATTTGTTTTGACTGGCCCCATGATTGTGCTGCAGCATCCCTGTGTGTGTGTGTGTGTGTGTGTATGATCTTGTGTGTGTGTGTGTGGTGTGTGTGTGTGTGTGTGTAGTGTGTGTGTGTGTGTGTGTGCGTGTTGTTGCGTGTGTGTGTGTGGTGTGGTGTGGTGTGTGTGTGTGGTGTGTGTGTGTGTGTCTTAAATTCGTTTCGTTTTCGCTGATGAAACATGCGATAGTCGGATGAACAATTGCGACGAAGCGACGTCTTTCGTGTTATTACTGCCACGCGCCAAGGAAAACAAGGAAAGCACCCGGATGCTGCATACCACACGCAGTCTAATAAGTAAACCCTTCCCGTACCCCGTGGGGTGTGTTTGCACCCATAGTTTTACTCTTTGCTTCATATATTTTCAAAAGCCGTTTATGTGAATGCTTGCTGAAATTTGTATGACGTTGTCAATCTCAGAAGATTCGAGCACGCGTGCACCCCTAAACAATCAAGCATTTGTGTTGAAAACCAAGCGAGTAAATAATCAACAAAGTCGTCGTTTAATACAATCGCGCAGAAATGATCATGCGTTATCAGCTACAATAGAGTCATGCTGGAGAATAATATAATGCAATGATGAGTAATATAAAGTCATGCAATGTGAATGTTTCAAAACATTAATGTTTACAAGACAACAACAACAAAAACAACGTCGAAGAACTGTCATTTCTGGGAATTATCTGAAAGATACAAAGAATCGTCATGTACTCTCCTGCAACAACAACAGTGAACATAAATCAGCCTTTATGATTATGGTGACGTTTTGCTGTTCTTAATAAGTCATAAATCATAAGTCATACGTTTCTTTATTGTCTGTTTATTAGTATTGTACAGCACACATGGAAACTCGCCTTCCACCGTGTAAATAAGGTTGGAGATC
>CM065685.1:55685568-55688502 GCA_017654935.2 Phymorhynchus buccinoides | reverse complement strand
ACCCCCCCCCCCCCCCCCCCCCCCCCCCCCCCCCCCCCCCCCCCCCCCCCACCCCCCCCCCCCACCCCCCCCCCCCCCCCCCCCCCCCCCCCCCCCCCCCCCCCCCCCCCCCCCCCCCCCGCCCCCCCCCCCCACCCCCCCCCCCCCATCCCCCATCACATCCCCCATCACCATAGTCAAAACGTACTGCTATAATATTCCATGGCATTTTTCAAAACGCTTTCACACACAAAAAACTGAAACGCAGTACAACAAACAAACAAATACACGACAAGTGTAAAGTGACGTTATTTTATTCACAATATACAAAACAAAACTACTGGATATTTCTGTGAATGCGCCTTTATCAACATGGACAACATAGACACGTCAAACAGAAAAATATAGAACAATGATCAAAACGCAGGCACGAGGAGCACAAACAACAACAAGACAACAAGTGAAACGCCGAGCGGCTGCACAAGTCCCCCTAGCAGCATCGCCGAGCTTCTCCGAAATCGGAATATGTCGGCTGTACACATGCATAAAAACGCATCGAAACAGCACGTAATTACATACAAACGCATCAAAACAACACGTAACTAAATAGGTTTTTTTATATATAGCCTTGGGGTTCGGACCCGTTGATTTGAGCGCGCGCGATCATGCGCGCACGCGCGCACAGTAAAATTCATGACAACTGTGTTAGACCATTCATCAATAAATGTTGTGGAAAAAACTGCATTGATATACATGCAAAACTTCTCGAGATATTAGAGATTATGTGTTTCGGTGTTTGAACCCTGTAACTGGCGCGACCTTGATCTTAATGTGAAACTAAATACATCAGTTTGCTTGCATCTTGGCAAACTAGTATACAAAATTTGATGATGATAGACTGAATATACTTTTTGAGAGAAACGGACGAATAGCCGGACGCCGCCGGACGGACCAGGACAAACACAATAGTTCCCCCAAACCTTCAGCTCGGGGACTAAAAACATTCAAACAATACTTCCCCTCTACAGTACAATGCGTAAATGATACAACCAGTTGAACATATTAATAACGATGCACTAACATAATCCAAAAACAACAACAACAACAACAAACATGATCCACCACCCTTTCATGGCCCTATTTGAATTTCGAGTCAATGTGCGTTCGTTTCCTACTGCTGACTATAAAACTTTTGGTTTCAATATTTATATTTGTGTGTTGTCGTCGTCCTCGTTGTTGTTGTTATTGTCGCTGCTGTTGCTGTTGTCGTCGGTGTTGTCGTCGTCGTTGTTGTTTTCTTTTCTGAACTGGAAGGAACATAAAGAATAGAAACTCGTCTCTAGTTTTTGTTCCGTTTCATGATCCCGTGCCACCATTTAGAAACTCCAAACTTGATTTGTGACCCAGCACCACGAAGGGACATTAAGTCTCTGGGCTAGTTTCTCACAAAAGGCTTGCAAAGTCAACATTATTTTTTTTAAAAATCAAATTTCTGAGTTATTGAGTATGTTCGTGCTCCCGCTAACATCCTCATCTGTCATATTGATAAAGGATTTTATAAAGGACAATCTTTATTGTTGTCTCTAAATACTCCAAACAGGTGCTTTGAAATGAGTAGGTTGATGCATTTCGTTTCAGCTAGGCTAAACTTTTAGACTGTGATTTCTCAAAATGGCCCCCCCGACCGACTGTCACCCTACCAACTTTGAATGCTTATAACTCTAACAGGAAAACAGTTACAGGAGTGGTTCTCTTTATGTCATGAAAGACCAGAGAATTGGTCTGAAGCTTTTAACTGGACCATGATCATTGTGACACTTAAGGTCACATTTATGCCTGTGGATAGACATTATAATTGCATGGAATATAGAGTGTTGTTCATCACTGTTGTTTCACGGTTGTTTCACGGTTGTTGTTGTTGTTTTTTCTGGTTGGTTGGTTGGGTTGTTTTTGCTTTTAAATACCAGGCAGTATTAATTGTTTTGTGCAGATTGTCCAGTTTTAAAATTGTATTGTGTTTGCTTGTCCCAGTTTTTTTATGTCTGTTCTTTTATCTCTGTCTATGTCTCCGATTATCTCTCTCTCTCTCTCTCTCTCTCTCTCTCTCTTCTCTCTCTCTCTCTATCTCTCTCTCTCTCTCTCTCTCTCTCTAACTCTCTCTCTCTCTCTCTCTCTCTCTCTCTCTCCTTCTCTCTCTCTCTCTCTCTCTCTCTCTCCTCTCTCTCTTCTCTCTCTCTCTCTCTCTCCTGCTATCTCTCTCTCTCTCTCTCTCTCTCTCTCTCACACACACGCACACGCACCAACGCACGCACGCACACACGCACACCACACACCCACACACAAACACAAACACACACACACACACACACACACACAAACACACACACACATACTGCACGCACACGCACACACACACCTATCTCTCTCTCATCTCTCTCTCTCTCTCTCTCTCGTTCTCTCTCTGCTAACATCTCGATCTCTCTCTCTACTCTCTCTCTCTCTCTCTCTTATCTGAACCACTTTTGTTTTAGTGGAAGGACGTTTAAACCGAAAACAAAAACCACTAGACACTAACAACACACTACCGCCTCACACAACTACGCAATCATATCCTTAACCAGTCACCCCCTGTCTCTGTTTGTTCTCTCACTTTCTCTCCCTTCTTTCCACATGCATGAGTGTTGACTACGTAGTATGCAGCATCAACATCTTCATAACATTGCTGTCCTAAGACCCACGGGCGATTTGGGGTTCACTAATACGGTGTTAGGGGGGGGGGTGGGGGGGGGGGGGGGGGGGGGCGGGTAGGGGGGGTGGGGGGGGGGGGGGGGGGGCGGTAGCAACGTGAAGGCTCGGTCTACGTGTACACTCGGTGACATCCTAGCCGGGTCCCTGGCTTATAATACAAAATTGCGTCTGTTTTGTTTCATTCTGTGTTTTTTGTCACTGTCATTC
>CM065685.1:55670568-55678068 GCA_017654935.2 Phymorhynchus buccinoides | reverse complement strand
ACGTAACTGGACACAGAATTGAATTTCAGAGCTAACTGCCGAAACTTTTTTTCGGGAAGGCCATTGGCCCGATTCTGTCTGCACGTGTCAAAGCTTTATTTCAAGCTCTGTACTTCTAACATTGAACGCGTAGTAAAATAAAAAAATATTTAACGATACACTGACCCACCACGATTAAGTCCCTTGGTGTTTTGTCTGGGTAACTGTGACCCACATGCAAATGCCCCCAACTTGAAATTGAGTCTGCTTTTTAAAATGATGTTTCGTTTTCAATTTGGGGGCATTTGTATGGGAGTCAAACCTGGTCAAAACCAGATTTTGTTACTAGCTATTAGAGGGAAAACACGCAGCACCCGTGATTTTGACACGTGATCTGGTGGGTCTTTAAATCATTTTGGCCTCAGCACTGTCAACCCAAACGTACTGATCCACGTACTGATCCCCTTGCCTAGCTGGAGTATTTATTCAAAGTCAAGTAATAACATACAATACAACAAATACTGTTAGAGCAGCAACAAGCTTAAAGGAGCTTAAAGGTGGACCCTGACGGTTGAGTCCTTTTGCAACAAACGCGTCGAGATCACCAGAAAGACGGCCTTTTCAAGGATCGGAACACTCACTTTACTCTGGTTTCCTAGAAATCAAACCGTCAAAACGGCTATTCCTCCTTGGCGGAGATGCCGGAGAGATAAGCCATTTTGGATGGGGTGGGTGGGGGGCCACTCATATGGTTGAAGCTTTTTTTCCTTTGTAATGCAGCACATAATTTGGAGTTATTTCCTTTGATGTGAGCGAAACTCCTCTTTGTAATCTGCATAAAATAAAATAAAAATAATAAAAAGGCTTGCATTGTGGACATTTTGTGCAAACGATTTGGTCTAAAGCCAGGCGGCCATTACAAAGAGAAAGCATTCTCTTGCACTGAAATAATCTGACTTCCAGCACTTCCGCCAAGGAGGAATCGCCGATTTGACGGTTTGATTTTTACTTAAAAACCAGAGCAAAGTGAGCGTTGCGATCTCGGTAAAGGGTGTTTTCCTGGTGATCTCGACGTGTTTCTAGCAAAACCCTCATCCGTTTGGGTGCCCCTTTATAGCTTATGATGTACTCAAAGCTGGAGTATTTCTGGGGGGAAAAACGAAAGGAAAGAAACGAATAAAATATAAAGCAATGGGTGGATGTGGGGACTAATGCAATGTTTAACAAAATGGAATGATAGAAAGAAAGGGGAACAAATACAGTAAGGAAGAAAATAAATGTTTTCAAGAAAGAAAAAGAAGAATAGAATGATAGAAAGAACGGACAAAACAAAGAGAGAAAGAAAGAAAAAAATATTATAGAGAAAAAAAATAGAATGATAGAAAGAAAGGAAAAAAGAAAAAAGAAGAAGAAATGTTTTCCCCAAAAAAGAAAAAAAAGAGAAAGAACGAAAGAAAAACAAATTCAAGAGAAAACAAAATAGAATAATAGAAATAAAGGAAAAATGTTTTCAATAAAGAATTTTTTTTTTAGAATGATAGAAAGAAAGAAAAACAAAAAAAGATAGAAAGAAAGAAAAGGAGAAAGAAGAAAGAAGAAAGAAAGAAAGAAGATAGAAAGAAAGAAAATAAATGTTTTCCCAGAATTTTTTTTAATAAATATGTAACGATAAAAAAAAAAAAAAATAACAAATGTTTTCAATAGAGAAAAAAATGAATGATAGAATGACAGAAAGAATGTAAAACTGTAAACAAAGAGATAAAGAAAGAAAGAAAGCAAAGAAAAGAAATGTTTTCAAGAAAGAAAAAGTAAGTCAGTTTGCACGAAATTTCCACAGTACAAGTTTTGCTTTGTTTTGTTTTTTGTACAGTTTACCAACAGGAATTTCGCTCACAACAAAGGAAATCTTTTGGCTCCTTTTGTTTACTGCACTGCAAAAACGATAAAACGCTTCAGCCACATTGAGTGACCGCCACCCACCCCATCCACAATAGCCTCTTCTCTCTCCGGCATCTCCGCCATGGAGAGAGAGAGAGAGAGAGAGAGAGAGAGAAGAGAGATGAGAAGAGAGAGAGAGAGAGAGAGAAGAGACGAGAGAGACTCGAGGGAGCGAGAGAGAGAGAGAGAGAGAGAGGGTGGGGAGAGAGAGAGAGAGCGCGAGAGAGAGAGAGGCACACACACAGTGCGCATATTACTAATAGTTACATTTTCAATTGTATATCAAAATGCAGTTGGGACATATTTTTTATCGTAACACATTTTTTCCCTCAACAAAGCCAAGGAGAAATAGTACAAAACCTGGTTTTATATCGAAGGATTATTTATGCTTTCATATTTTTTTACCATAATTTCTTCCCTTATCTTGCCAGAGCAGAAGAACAAAGCAAAACAGTAAAATAATCGTTTAATCGTTTAATCGTTTTTGTAAACATGAATTATTCAAATTTGTATTTAGAAGAATCGTTACAACACTCTTGACCATACAACTGTAAAAGTAAACCAATGACAAGGAACCAATTTGAATTTCAAATTCACATACCAAGCATCTAAAGGGACAGCCACACACATTCGAATCGTATGGGGGATGCGATGCGATTTTGACGATGCGAGTCACGAATCACGTGAAATTCATGCATTGGGTCTAGTGAGCGAAAATAGCAGATTATTTTTTTGACGGAAATATTGCACGTGCTTTCACGTGACTCGCATCGTCAAAATCGCATCGTATCCCCATACGATTCGTACATTATGTGTGTATGCTAGCCTGATTCTGACGGTACACGTCTAAGGCCGGGTTCACATTAGACGCGTAAGTTCCGTACGGAAAACCCAAAATAAGTGGAAGAAAGAAGGATAAAAAGTTTATGCATATAGGGGAAATTCGGACACGTGCACAAATCTTTTCGCGTGAAAATAGGGTTTTGCGCCCTCTTCGGCCTTTCGGCATTGTGGGGCATTTGTAAATACAAAGATGGTGGGAACAATACTGGAGGCAATGCCCGGAGGCAGTGCTAAACCAGTAAAGTCCCGATGTTTGTAATAATACAGATATGTTGTAGCGGTAACCACGCCTCGGTTAAACCTCATCGGCTATGGTACCACCACAATAAAACATTCCCTTCTTTGTTTCCCTTATTTATGGATTGCGCACGGGTTTCCGCATGGAATATCCGCTTAGGTGTGTACACGGCCTTAGCCTTGAGCTCTGTGAAAAAGTCACACTGAATACTGAATAAAGTTCGGATTTCGTGTACTCTTTTCATTGTTATATCTCAACGTACTGTTTCTACTAACTTAAAAAATACAGTGGCTGTGTTGTCGCTTGCAAATCACAGCGCGCAATAACACAGCTAGTCGAATCCCATGGTCATTGGTCTGGGCTTGCGTTTCCTGCTTGTTTTACTGTCGAGTGATGTTTTCTGTTTGTCCAACAGAGATTTTGAGAGAGATGGTGTGTTTTTGTTTCTTACTTGCTATGCTTATTTATGCACATACACGCACACATACCACACACACAGAAAACACACAGGTGGGCTGTTTACACACATGCACACGCACGCACACGCAAACACACACACACACCACGCGCATACACATGCACGCACACGCGCACGCATACACGCACACACGCGCGCACACACACGCACGCATGCACGTACATACGCGCGCGCACACAGACACACACACACACGCGCGCACGCGCACACGCACACACACACACACACACTTACACGCACACACACACTTACACGCACACGCACGCACGCACGCACGCACGCACACGCACGCACACGCACACGCACACGCACACACACACACACACACCACACACACACACACACACACACACTCACACACACACACACACACATACACACACACACGCACAAGCATGCATACATACACATACTACAAACAATACGCGCGCGCACACTCTCACACACACTCTCACACACACACATGCACACGCACGCACGCACGCAGCACTGCACACACACACACACACACACACACACACACACACACACACACACACACACACACACACATACACACACGCACACGCACACGCGCACGCACACGTGCACACACACACACACGCACATAACACACAACACACACACAAAAGCATGCATAACACCACATACGCACGCACATATAATTAAACCCACACGCACACGCACGCAAAAGGGTCACACATACTACAACAATACGCGCGCGCCACACTCACACACACACACACACACATGCACAAGCACGCACCCACACACACACACACACCCACACCCACACACACGCACGCACGCACGCACGCACACCCACACACACGCACACGCACGCACACGCACACGCACAGCACGCACACGCACGCACACGCACGAACGCACGCACGCACACACACACACACGCACACACACACACACACACACACACACACACACACACACACACACACTCACACACACAACACACATACACACACACACCGGTGTTTTACTTTTTCTTGTAAATAAATTGTTCAAAACCATGTTTTGAAGAGAACAACAAAATTCAAACAAATTACAAACAACGTTAGTGTGTTGTCAACCATGCTAGAAAACGTGATGACTCCATAGGGATGGAATTGCTCAAAGTTGGATTGAGTTTAGAGCATCTCCTCCGATAGTATTATACCTAGCAATTTTCCTGTCATGCACACCTAGATTTGAACAATTTGAAAGTAATTTCAGTTTTGATCTGTAGGCTCTGATACGAAATTCCATACTGATGACCTCTATTGAAAAACGTGTTTTGGGGGGTTGGAGGTTTGTCTGTTGGCAGATTCACATTTATGACCCAACACCACGAGAGGGACATTAAGTGTCAAACTGACCATTCTGAGATAATTATACATGTGAAGACTTCACACAAGTCTCTTTCTAATAATACAAGAACCTTTTTGTCCCGTTCCAGAGATATGAGCATTTACAGTTAGTAGGGTGAGTGTCAGCCTTTTAATAAAACACAATCTCAAGTATAGCCTGGCTGACGAATATGCATCGACCTACTCATTTTAAAACACTTATAAGATACCGCATTACAGATTGTCCTTTATAAATATGAAAGATAAGATATTAGAGAACACAAAAATACCTATAACTCAAAATTGACACAAAAATCAGATTTTTGACTTTGCAAACCTGTTGTGAGAAACTAGCCCAGCGACTTAATGTCCCTTTCGTGGTGCTAGGTCACATTTCGTCTAGTCTGTGGGTGAGGTTTTATTGATGCGTGTTGCACATAAGCACATATGCGAGAGTCCAAAACAAAGTTGTCTTGTGATAGCAAAAAAAACCAATCAGGTCATTGCAATACTTATGGTGCAATCTATACTACAGACGATATAATAATCAACAATACAAAGAACAAGTGGGTTTTGTGAAGATGTACAAAGTAGTGAAAGAAGTGAATAGTCTAAAAGAGATATAGACACGGAGAGAGAGAGAGAAGAGAGAGAGAGAGAAAGAAGAGAGAGAGAGAGAGAGACAGAGCACGTCCGAGAGAGAGAGAGAGCGAGACCGAGAGAAGAGAGAGATTGAGAGAGAGAGAGGAGACAGAATGACAAATGAATGAATGATTTAATATCCATCAGCAAGGTACATGGAGCTATTGAGAGAGAGAGAGATGACAAATTAACTTTTTTTAAGTCATCAGATGACATGCTATTGAGAGAGAGAGAGAGAGAGAGAGAGAGAGAATGAGAGAGAGAACGAGAGAGGACAGAGAGGAGAGAGAGATCGAGAGAGATGACAAATGAATGATTTAATATCATCAGCAAGGTACATGCTATGAGAGAGAGAGAGAGAGAGAGAGAGAGAGAGAGAGAGAGAGAGAGAGAGGAGAGAGAGAGAGAGAGAGAGGAGAGATTGGAGGGGTGGAAGAGAGAGAGAGACAGACCGGGGAAAGAAAGACGTAAAGAGAGATAACAGATAGAGAGAGAGAGAGAGAGGGTGCGAATGGAGAGAGAGAGAGAGAGGGAAAGACGAGAGAGAGAGAGAGAGAGAGGAGAGGGGTGGAAATAGAGAGAGAAGAGCTAGAGAGGAGAGAGAGAGAGAGACCGCGAGAGAGAGAGAGAGAGGAGAGAGAGAGAGAGAGGGGGGGGAGAGAGAGAGAGAGGGGAGAGGAGAGAGAGAGAGAGGTGAGAGAGAGAGAGACGAGAGGAAGGAGCGAGCTGAGGAGATGAGAGAGAGAGGGAGAGCGAGAGAGAGAGAGAGAGGGGGGGCGGGCGTGAGAGAGAGAGAGAGAGAGAGAGAGAGAGAGAGAGGAGAAGAGATGGAGAGAGAGAGAGAGATTGACAGAGAGTGACAGACAGAGAGATAGAGAGAGAGAATGAGACAGACAGACAGAGGTAAACCTGGGGTGGGGTGAAACGTGGTACCGTTCATAAACACTGGCGTGTGTGATGTTGTGAAAGGGCCTATCTTATCTAATGTTCATCATTGGTCCCCGAGCCGAAGGTTCGGGGAGCTATTATTTCTGTCTGATCCGTCCGGCGTGCCTCCGTCCGTCCGTCCGTCCGTCCGGCTATTCGTCCGTTTTTCTCAAAAAAATATTCAGTCTATCATCATCAAATTTGGCATACTAGTTTGCCAAGATGCAAGCTATCCACTGATATATTTAGTTTTAACATTAAGGTCAAGGTCGCGCCAGTTACGGGGTTCAAACCCCGAAACACATAATCGCTAATATCTCGCGAAGTTTTGCATGTATTTCAATGCAGTTTTGTTCACAACATTTCTTGATGAATGGTCTATAACACAGTTGTCATGAATTTTTCTGTGCGCGCGTGTGCGCATGATCGCGCGCGCTCAAATCACGGGTCCGAACCCCAAGGCTATATATAAAAAACTATTCAGTTACGTGCTCTTTTGATGCGTTTTTATGCAAGTACGTTTTCTTTTGATATCTGCCACTTCGCCTGTTCATGGCATAAGCCCGCTGTGCTCTAGGCCCTTTGTGTCACAGTCCCGATATGTCCCACTTCTTTCCGGCCGTCCATCTGTCCGTGCGTGCGTCCTGTTTTCAGTTCTCAATGGTCTCCCCGCTGTGTGTACAGCCGACACATTCCGATTTCGGAGTAGCTCGGCGATGCTGCGAGGGTACTTTGCAGCCGCTCGGCGTTGCACTTGTTTTTTATTACATTTGTTTTTCAATTAGTTTGAATAGCAGCATAACTACTGTAGTTGTCATTAATGTTTTTTGAACAATGCAGATAACTCACTCTTTGTCTCTGTCTGAATGTATGTGTTTTTGTGTCTCTACCTGTCTGTCTCTCTCCCTCTCTGTTTTCATACTCTATGTCTGTGTCTGTGTCAATCTGTCTTGGCATGTCTATCTGTCTGCTTATCTGCCTCTATGTCTGTCTGCATCTCTCTCTCTCTCTCTCTCTCTCTCTCTCTCTCTCCTCTCTCTCTCTCTCTCTCTCTCTCTCCCTCTCTCTCCCCCTCCCTCTCTCTCTCCTCTCTCTCTCTCGCCCCCCCC
>CM065685.1:55650568-55658068 GCA_017654935.2 Phymorhynchus buccinoides | reverse complement strand
AAATAAAAAAATAAATAAAAATGCATTACTAGCAAAAAATATTAAACAATCAATACATGCAAGACATGAGAGAGAGAGAGAGAGAGAGAGAGAGAGAGAGAGAGAGAGAGAGAGAGAGAGAGAGAGAGAGAGAGAGAGAGAGAGAGAGAGAGAGAGAGAGAGAGAGAGAGAGAGAGAGAGAGAGAGAGAGAGAGAGAGAGAGAGAGAGAGAGAGAGAGAGAGAGAGAGAGAGACAGAGACAGAGACAGAGACAGAGACAGAGACAGAGACAGAGAGGCAGACAGACTCGGAGAAAGATGATCAAAAGGAAGCAGTAAAGATGGATGCATGTAACGTGTTTGATAGAAAGATGCGGTCTGGGTAGAAGCCGTGAAGACAAGATTGAGAAATCATGAGGTTCCCTAACCCGACGTTGATATTAATATATCGTATTCTGTCTCATGCAAAATACCCGTCGCGTCCACAGCATTACGGTTTAATGTCGATTCCACTGCTTAAGGGCCAGCCACACGTCCACTAAAACCGTACCACTGTACCATACGATTCGATCACGCGGTTTCCAAGAACAAAATGTGATTCGCGTTTCCAGATCACGTGATCGAATCGTATCGTACAGTCGTGCGATTTTAGCTGACGTGTGACTGGCCCTTTAGGTATTGCGACACAAAGGATACATTTGCGTTTGCTTTCTTGTTTGCCCATATAATACTGGGTGGGAGATGTTCAAGGCAGCACGGTGCAAATACATAGAGGACTGCGTGCGCATTTTCAAAGAAAAGCCCCCACGCGCATACACCACGCAAAAGCGCACGTACACTCCATGTTATATATATATATATATATATATATATATATATAGTATGAAAGAAAAATCTCAGTGAATAGCCAGCTCCGTACCCCTACTCTGAAGGACTAAAACGTTAGTGCATTTCAAATGCAGAATAGTTTGCTTTGATAAAACTTTTCTGTGTCCAATGTCTTTATTGTGTGTGTGTGTGTGTGTGTGTGTGTGTGTGTGTGTGTGTGTGTGTGTGTGTGTGTGTGTGTGTGTGTGTGTGTGTGTGTGTGTGTGTGTGTGTGTGATAATTCATTTGGACTATTGAGTCCACATAATAAAAAAATGAATCCCCCAGTACAGTCTCCTCTCTCTCTCTCTCTCTCTCTCTCTCTCTCTCTCTCTCTCTCTCTCTCTCTCTCTCTCTCTCTCTCTCTCTCTCTCTCTCTCTCTCTCTCTCTCTCTCTCTCTCTCTCTCTCTCCTCTCTCTCTCTCTCTCTCTCTCTCTCTCTCTCTCTCTCTCTCTCTCTCTCTCTCTCTCTCCTCCCCCCTCTCTCTCTCTCTCCATCTCTCTCTCTCTCCCTCTCACTCTCTCTCTCATATCCATGTCCGCTCAGTCCATCTTTGTAGTTATCACTTCCAAACTATGTAGAACTAACGCCAGATGTCTTAAGACCCTTTAGTTAAGAGAGTAGGCATGTAACAGCATCAACAAGCAATGTAATACTTATTAGTATCGATTAAAGACCAGCTTCTGTTATTATGGAGCCATCCACCACTTTCCCGAAAACAGCATCAAATAATAATAATAATAATAATTGATAGCATTTCTATAGCGCCTTTCTATAATTATTTTACACTCAAGGCGCTTCCATTCACTGATACACCCGCAGTCACACAAAACATTATTACCCAATCATTCACCCAGGTACAAGATCGAGAAGGAAATATTTACAAACCGAATGAGCTTTGGAAGTAGTGAGTCTTGAGTTTAGCTTTGAAAGTAGAGATAGTTGGTTCATGGCGGAGATCGACTGGGGTGGGTGGGGGTGGGGGGTCCAAACAGCAGGGGCACTGAAACTGAAACAGCAATCATATAATCATTTCTATTGATTGTAGACCAGCTTCTGTGATTATGGAGCCATCCACCACTTTCCCGAGAGAACAACGTGTCAATCTGTCATCCTTGACTCGTGCTATGACCAACAGAAACAACCTCAGCAATCTAACGACATATCCCTCCCTCCCTGTGTGTCTACCATGGCGGTCCAAGAAAATTAGGTCTGGTCAGAGGAAAGAAAAAAAAGAGGGGGCGGGGGGGTTATGGATAGAACCAATAAGCACGATGCCATACAGACAGAAAGGAAAACTAGGAGGAGCAATGTGGGAGAGATAGGCGATTCTACACAGGGGGAAATTGGGATATAGGACTATAGGGCTCGATTTCATAAAGGAAGAAAGGAAAAATCGTGTCATTAGAAAGACAGAAGTACAGTGGTAACTCTCACAGAGAGAGGGAAACCAACAATTCCCTTTCACTCCCGGAGCTATTTTTACTTTTAGCGAACGAGCTATCTAACGTTTGAAAAAATCACTAAACATGTTTTAAATGATAAAAACATTCATACAGCTGACAAAAAAATAAAGCTTGGATTGAAAACAAATAAAGATTGACATGATTTAAAGATCGTAAAGATGAAAGATTGACACGTCTTTTTTCGGGAACATGGTGGGTGGCTCCATAACAGAAGCTGGTGTAAGATCAATAGTAATGATTGCAAATTAAATGATGCTTTATAGACTATAATTAGCCACCACCCCTACATTTCTCGGTTAATTGTATTTTTCCGTTATTGCCTTTCTTACCAAACATAAAGCTGTATTTTAGGAACATTTTCACCAAATTATCGTTTTGGAATACTAACTCTAACCCTAACCCTAGCCCTAACCCTAACCCTACCCCCCACCCTATAAGACGGGAAAACGCAACGAACCACAACTGTGACAAATCGCGGTGTACTGCAATACATAGTGGGGGGTAGGGTTAGGTTTAGGGCTAGGGTTAGGGATAGGGTTAGTATTCCAAAAAGGTTATTAGCTAAAGATGTTCCTAAAATACAGCTTTATGTATGGTAAGAAAGGCAAAAACGGAAAAATACAATTAACCGAGAAATGCAGGGGGGGGGGGGGGGGGGGGTTGGCACATCTTTACCTTTACCGCTAACTCATTATCAGAAGGAGATAACCAAGATTGTGTTTTTTTTAAAAGACAATATTAAAAATAAAATGCAAATTCATTTTTTTATTGTCAGAAAATTAAACAAATTTCATGTAGTTTTCTTAGCATTTGTCTTTTGGCAGCCAGATTGATATGCTTGGCCACGTTTTGATATACAAAATTTAAAAACAACGCATCAAAATCGACCCACAATTCCCTGACAAACAGGTTCAGAGCCTTCTTAGATCATGTCAACTAAAAGGTGCATTAATGCTGTGCCATAGCGTTCAAGTGCTTCGGCTGTTGGGATGATCCCTGGAGTCTTGAACAGACCTGTTTACCCCCTACACAAGTCTTGAGTAGTCTGGATAGCTGAAATGAGTAGCTCTGGTGCCAAATGTGTAGTTTTAGTCATTAAGCCACCAAACAATGTTCACTGAAAATGAGTAGTAATCATAAATTAAAGAGCATTATTTTAAATTTTGAAGAGTAGTAGACATCCAAATTGAGTAGAATACTACTCAAAAAGAGTAGAGTAAACAGGTCTGCTTTAAGCCAGGGTAAGACAACTAAAAGGAAGGGAAGTAACTCTGTCTTGTAAGATCTGGGCTGCTGAGTAGGTTATACCCCCTAAGCGCGTCGAAACTCGCTCCTCGGAGTGAAAGCTTTTTATGGGCAGAGATGAAGATCTTCCCTGACCGTTTCCTGATGTTCCTTACTAAACCGAACTCTGCAGTCTCGAGCTGTATAGCTGTGTTCGATGTACCCTACGATCAGTGTTCAACTAATAAAACAGATTCCAAACGCGTTTTAACCCTTTCATCGTTATCCATTCCTCAGCCAAATTGTACCATTAAACTTACATGGGTAAAGAAAAGATTTCGTCTGGAATACTGGGGATTCCTCTGTGGTATGCCTAAAATAGGGCCTATCCTTAAATCCCAAAATTAGGAACACATAAGGTCACTGGATACCAGACCCTCATTGGATGCCTTTTAGTGACATGGGCCTGTATTCACGTTGAGATAACATGAGACGTAGCATCACGCTAACTTAGAAGCTCTTCCAAAAGTCATATTAAATCCTACAGGACATTGGAAGAGCTTCTAAGTTAGCATCATGCTAAGCCTCATGCTATCTCAACGTGAATACAGACCCTGGGACGGTATTCATGTCGAGATAGCATGAGACTTAGCATCATGCTAACTTAGAAGCTCTTCCAAAAGTCCTATTAAATCCTATAGGACATTGGAAGAGCTTCTAAGTTAGCATCATGCTAAGTCTCATGCTATCTCGACATGAATACCGTCCCTGGTTGTTAAATCATTTGTTGGTGCCAAGAGGCGACAGTGGCGATGAAAGGGTTTTAAGTATGGAGATCAATATGTCAATATGAATATCTTTACATGCGTACAAAGTCACAGGCTTTCACAATGTCGTCTTTGTCTGCGTGTTTTGGCTAGAGTGCGCGTGCACATACATTTTTATTTCTTTCATTTTGTATTATATTTCTTTCTTTCTCTCTTCTGTATATATATATATATATATATATATATATATATATATATATATAATGCATGAAAGAAAAATCTCAGTGAATAGCCAGCTCCGTACCCCTACTCTGAAGGACTGAAAAGTTAGTGCATTTGAAATGCAGAATAGTTTGCTTTGATAAAGCTTTTCTGTGTCCAATGTCTTTATTTGTGAACCTCGGAAACAAAACCAGTTAACGTTAACTTTGAGTAATGTTCCGTGTTCAAAAAATAAAACATGATATAAATTGTGCCGATTTACTTTTTCTCCCAATGGGGGAGGGACAGTGCCTTATGCAAAGACAGCTGTTTCGACCTGTGTGTGTGTGGTTTGAACAGTTGTCAATTTCCTTGTGTGTATATCTTTAGCCTGTCGTATTGAGATCTTTGTAGCATTGCATTTGGAGTGAATAAAACGTCCCCAGAGGAACTTTCTCCTCGAAATATTGGGGAAAAAATAACCAGCTTGTTTGCCTTTCTGTTTTTTGTTCGATATATATATATATATAAACGTACAAGAATTGAAGAAGAAAAAACAACCACATCATTAAACTTTCCTCTTATATATATAGTTTGCTTTAATAAAACTTTGTTTGTGTCCAATGTATAAGTTTGTGAACCTAAGAGAGAAACTCAATTTAATTTTATCTTTACGATTTGTTCTGTGTTCTAAAAAGAATAAAAGAAAATAATGTGCTGATTTACTTTTTCTTCCAATGGGGGGGGGGGGGGAGATAGACAATGCCTATGCAAAAACAGCTGTTTCGTATTTGAGAAAGACTCTTCTGTCTGCATATCAGCCTGCAAAGAATTCCCACCGTGAACATTCAAACTGAGCTAGAAGACTTTCTCCAAAAGAAAGGTTGTCCTATTTGCACCAGATTGAAAGTCCACAATAAAAGCAAACCAGCACTTAATTCAAAAGAAATGATAAAAATCTTGTGTAAAATAACAAAAATAATAATGTTCTAAAATTACAATCCCTCGAAGAGAGTAGAAGAGATGGGATGCCATGTTGGTGGATCCAGTGAAGGATTCAATAGGGGAGGTCATATATATATATATATATATAGATTTAAAATAAAATCTCAGTATACTGCTGTGCACCGTGCCTCTGATCTAAAGGACTTGAAAGTTGGAGCATTTGCAAATGCTCCAACTTTCAAGTCCTTTAGATCAGAGGCACGGTGCACAGCAGTATACTGAGATTTTATTTCAAATCTATTTTTAGCCTTTTGGACAAAATCTAATTTTTTTCCTTTTGGACACCATCTTAGTTGCTGGCCCTCTCTGATCGTGTCGTTTATCTTTTCATATTTGAACATTGTAATGTCCACCTTTTTACATAAGATTCTTATTTCTATTGTTTTATCTGAGTGCTGGTTTGGCTTTTTGGAATTTTTGCTAATATACAACAGGGGAAACCCTTCCCACTGTGGAAGGACCTTGGTGTTGAGGTGAAAATTTCACACGACATGGGAAAGATCCCAATGCCGTGTTCACCTGACGAGATCCTCATAGGATCAAAACAGCTGTCGTGGACTGGGCTCTGTCTGCCTCCCGCACAAAGGGAGGAAAAGCCAAACTAGCACTCTATGTTTTTTAGAATATAGATGAAGAATCCAAGTTATTGTAACTGGTCTTGATTCTGATGTTCGATTTAAAAAACATAAAATATATATATATATTTTTTTATTTTAAATTATAAAGACATTTGGACAAAAAAGTTTATCAAATTTTACTATATATATATATATATATTTCTCTGTGTGTTTTAGTGTGCATGCGCGCGCTGTCCTCGTGTGTGAAAATGGAAATAAAATAAAATGACAGCAAGAAGCAAATACGGGCACAAAAACGTTTGCATGGGAAAACGTAAGGTCAATCAATACTATGCTTAAATGTTAATGCTAATGTCAACATAAATGTCATGAAAACCCCCGCTATGCACAGGTCAGAAAATGAGTCAAATCCAAAGATAGAAAAAGAGAAAGAATGAAATATTTTTTTTAAAAAAGAAGTTAGAAAACTATAGAAAGTGAAGATGGAGGAGGGGAATATTATATGAGAGAGAGGCGCGCACGCACGCGCACGCACGCATGCACAGAGAGAGAGAGGGGGGGGGGGGAGAGAGAGAGAGAGGGAGGGAGGGAGAGAGAGAGGGAGGGAGGGAGGGAGAGAGAGAGAGAGAGAGAGAGAGAGAGAGAGAGGGAGAGAGAGACACAGACAGGGACAGACATAATCAGAGAGAGAAAGACAGACATGAATACAAATATAAGTCCCCACCCCTCTCGTGTGTGAGTGTATGCGTGAGAGAGAGAGGATGGGGGAGAGAGAGTGAGATAGAGAGAGAGACAAACAGACAGAGATAGAGACTGAGGGACAGACATAAAACAGATAGAGACAGAGAGAGTTAGAGCGAGAGAGAGAACGGGGAGAGAGAGAGAGAGAGAGAGAGAAGAGAGAGAGAGAGAGAGAGAGAGAGAGAGAGAGAGAGAGAGAGAGAGAGAGAGAGAGAGAGAGAGAGAGAGAGAGAGAGAACTATATATATATATATATATATATATATATATATATATAGAGAGAGAGAGAGAGAGAGAGAGAGAGAGAGAGAGAGAGAGAGAGAGAGAGAGAGGGGGGGGGAAGGGAGGGAGGGAGGGAGAGAAATAGATAGAAGGTGTGAGCGCTTGAAAGACAGGTATCCAAACCGTCCAGACAGATAGACGTTTCGATAACTAACAAGACAGGAGAGATTGAGGCAGTGATTTCACACAGTACTCTATCCCTTTTAATCAATCGATGAAAAAGCTTAAAAAGAAAATGTGTACGCACTATTTTACTTTGTCATACGATGTATTATTTTTTTAAAGTGTCCGAATGATTATAATTATTATTAAAAAAAATTAAAAAATAAGAACACGTGACGTTAATTCCTGAATAAAATGAATAATGCCAACAATGAAGAATTCGATGTT
>CM065685.1:55640568-55645568 GCA_017654935.2 Phymorhynchus buccinoides | reverse complement strand
AGAGCTTTATAAAATTAAAAAAATCCCAGAAACATGAGAGAAAGAGATACAGAACAAGAAAGACAGACACAATGAGACAAACACGCGAAGATACCCAAAAAATATAACGAAAACAAATACACGACGTAGAAAGAAAGAAAATAAGAAGAAAAAACCCACCATAAACAGATACACGCATAAACAAGCACGACGATAAATGGTAGACAGCCAGCCAAACAGACAGATAAACGAACAGACAGACGGGAAGATGCTTCTACGGGCAGACAGACAAACGGGCTTAGACAAAAAGAAACAGGTGCGCAGCAGACTAGGCAATAAAGGCGAAATACAAACAATTCATCCATAATATGATTCGCGAATGGGATGGGGGTAACGCTGGCAGGTCTGATGGATGTATCTAGGCAATGACAGACAGAAGAGATATTGCCATGGAATAGCTTTGCCAAGGCCATTAAAAATGGCTACATCCCCAGTTCACGAAAGGTACAGAATAATAGGCCGTGTACACACATAAGCGGAAACCCGTGCGCAATCCATATATAAAGAAGGGGAAAGATTTGAGCATGTGTCCGAATTTCCCCTAAACTTGTATTCTTCTTTCTTCCACTTATTTAGGGGTTTCTGTACAGAACGTACGCGTCTAATGTGAACTCGGCCTTAGAAAGCTATCATTTTTGCTATAATTCGTCTTTTCAGAGCATCGGGTGTGTTGGGGTTGTGTGGTGTTGCTGGGTTTTTTTTTGGGGGGGTTGTTGTTGTTGTTGCTTTCCTAATTTCATCGGTCATGCAGAGTCTATTACACGATTGGTGTGTGTGTAGTCATTTGATAAACGATCGATTATACATATTAAGTGGCCCGACGTTTTGGGGTACTTGCGATGTGCGTCTAGGCGTGTAGATGTGCGTATGTGTGTGCGTGCGTGTGTGTGTGTGTGTGTGTGTGTGTGTGTGTGTGTGTGTGTGTGTGTGTGTGTGTGTGTGTGTGTGTGTGTGTGTGTGTGTGTGTGTGTGTGTGAGAGAGAGAGAGAGAGAGAGAGAGAGAGTGTGTGTGTGTGTGTGTGTGTGTGAGTGTGTGTGTGTGTGTGTGTGTGTGTGTGTCTCTGTGTGTCTGTGTGTGTTTGTGTGTGTGTCTGTGTCTGTGTCTGTATGCGTGAGTGTCAAGTCCGGTCAAGTCAAAATGATCTTTATTGAGGGTTAAGGAATAAGCTAACAAGGCTTTTGGAACACAAGTGTGTGTGTGTGTTTGTGTGTGCGTGCGTATGTGTGTGTGTGTGTGTGTGTGTGTGTGTGTGTGTGTGTGTGTGTGTGCGTGTGCGCGTACATGCGTGCATGCGTGCATGCGTGCGTGCGTGAGTGTATCTGTCTGTGCGTCAAAACATGCTACGTGTGTATGTGCATCTGTGTGCATGTATGTGCATATGTGTGCTCCTGTTATGGAATTAGTTTAATACACTCATGAGGTTGGGCTTTTTTTTTAACTCTCTCTCTCTCTCTCTCTCTCTCTCTCTCTCTCTCTCTCTCTCTCTCTCTCTCTCTCTCTCTCTCTCTCTCTCTCTCTCTCTCTCTCTCTCTCTCCCCCCCCCCCCTCTCTCTCTCTCTGTATCCGTGTCCTCGCTGTCTGTATGTCTCCCCCCCTCCCTCCCTCTCTCTCTCTCTATCTCCCTATCTCTCTCTCGCTCATTCTCTCTGGCACCTTTCAATAGGAAAGCCCATACATCTTTTGTTTTCATTAGTCCAACACCTACGCCTATGCATGTCTTCAGTCAACAAGGAAAGGGCTCAATGAAGCCTGTGGTCGCTATAGCCACAGACCGACAAGCCTGGACAATCACTGGAGACCAAAAGGTGCCAGTTTCTGTTAGGTTGGATGGACGTGGTCAAATAACCGTACGATTTACATGTTCGTCTTTTTCCTGTTTTATTAGTTCTGCGCGCGCGCACGCGCACACACACACACACACACGCGCGCGCGCGCGAGCGCACGCACACACACACACACACGCACGCACTCACACACACACACACACACACACACGCACGCACACACACACACACACACACGCATGCACGCACACGCGCACTCACTCACTCACTCACTCACTCACTCACTCACCCACACACCACAACACATTATTTGTATCAGAATCAAAGTATACTATTTAAATAAATAAAAGTCAAACTCGTTCAGTGAAATACATTTGTTTGTTGTTGGTGGGGTTGTAGTTTTTGCTACAACCCCGAGAGTGGCAGAGTGTTGTTGCTTGTCAATGAAAATTGTCAATGCGACGCGAAAATTTGATGGGGAGGGAGAGTGGATGAACTGCAAGATAGCCACACTTTCAATGTCAGTTCTGTCGTCAGCATTACGAAGGGTTCCAGACTTGGTTCGCGTTCTCGGATCTGGATTTATCTTAACTCATTCAAGTCGTCCCAGCCATATTATGTGCGGAATTAATAGATAGCTGTCCATTTGATGCATTTGCTTAAAGTGAATTAAATATTTGTGCACATCATACATGTGTACCTTGTTCACTTCTAAACTCGCTTCGCTCACTTAGACCACAATTGCGCCTGTGATTTTGCTTTTGTAGTGGTTTGTTGTGGGGAAAACCAATTGGTGTGGAGAGGGTTTTTTTCTATATAAAATATCTTAAAACAAAAACCGTCTGATCTACAACTTCGCTTTGTCTAAACCCGAAATAAAAACCTGTAATCTTCTTTCATTTCTCCTTTTGTTTATGTATGCTTTGCTTGTGTGTATGGCTGGAGTGATTAGTGACTTTTGTTTCAATAATTCAAAATTGTTGCGATGCGAATGAGTTAACAGAAACGCTGTACAGAAAGAGGATAATTATTCGTGACACGTCCATGCCAGTCTGTACAGACAAACTAGTCCATAAAGTGTCTATTTGTGAAACATTAACAAAACGTTCCCTGCGTTTATCTTTTATAAAAGTTTGCCATCGTGCCAGCTGTTTGTCTCTTGAAATAGGGTGAAAACTGTTTGGTAAAGGAAAAACGATTCCTGAAAACAACAACGGAAACATAGAACGATAATGCAGACAAAACAGGACAACCAATACCTTCTCAAGAACGATCTCGAGTAGAAGATAAGAAGACAATACAGATACAACAATCACTTCTTCTTCTTCTTCTTCTTCTTCTTCTTCTTCTTCTTCTTCTTCTTCTTGTTCTTGTTCTTGTTCTTCTTGTTCTTCTTGTTCTTCTTGTTCTTGTTCTTGTTCTTTTTCTTGGTCTTGTTGTTGTTGTTGTTGTTGTTGTTGTTGTTGTTGTTGTTCTTCTTCTTCTTCTTCTTCTTCTTCTTCTTCTTCTTCTTCTTCTTCTTCTTCTTCTTCTTCTTCTTCTTCTTCTTCTTCTTCTTCTTCTTCTTTTCCTTTTCCTTTTTCTTTTCCTTCTTCGTCGCTAATGATTGTTTCAGTTCTGAAAGGACAGGACTGGTCAACGAGCAAGGAGGGCCAGCTGTGATGCGAAAATGATGACACTTGTCAACCTAGAGGAGGCAGGGAGACACAGAGACAGGGAGAGAGAGAGAGAGAGAGAGAGAGAGAGAGAGAGAGAGAGAGAGAGAGAGAGAGAGAGAGAGAGAGAGAGAGAGAGAGAGAGAGAGAGAGATATGGGGGGGGGAGAGAGAGAGAGAGAGAGAGAGAGAGAGAGAGAGAGAGAGAGAGAAAGAGAAAAAACATCGAGTGGGTGAGTGAGAGAGAGACACGGAGACAGAGACATAAAGAGACAAAGAGAGAGAGAGAGAGAGAGAGAGAGAGAGAGAGAGAGAGAGAGAGAGAGAGAGAGAGAGAGAGAGAGAGAGAGAGAGAGAGAGAGAGAGAGAGAGTGAGAGAGAGAGAGAGAGATAATGACAATGACAATGATATTGACAATGTTCTATTCCCAAATAGTCGCCCCATGTGGAAGGGTGAGAGAGAGGGTGGGTGTGGAGAGGGGGAGAGAGAGAGAATGAGAGAGAGAGAGAGAGAGAGAGAGAGAGAGAGAGAGAGAGAGAGAGAGAGAGAGAGAGAGAGAGAGTCGAGAGAGAGAGAGAGAGAGAGAGAGAGAGAGAGAGAGAGAGAGAGCGAGAGAGAGAGAGAGAGAGAGAGAGAGAGCGAGAGAGAGAGAGAGAGAGAGAGAGAGAGAGAGAGAGAGAGAGAGAGAGAGAGAGAGAGAGAGAAGAGAGGGAGAGAGAGAGAGAGAGAGAGAGAGCGAGAGAGAGAGAGAGAGAGAGAGAGAGAGGAAGAGAGAGAGAGAGAGAGAGAGAGAGAGAGAGAGAGAGGTAGGAAGTCGAAAGTTTAATAACTGAACACAGACACACAGATAGACACAGAGAGAGAGAGACACAGAGACAGAGAGAGAGATAAGTCGGAAGTCGAACGTCGGAAATGTAATGACTGTGGGCCTATAGCCCCTTTCGTGGTGGTGGTGGTGGGGGATGCATATTAAACAATAAACATGAGCAAGAGATGGACAGAGACACAGAGAGAGAAAGTCTGACCACTTTACTCTCGTACAAGTAGGCCTACGCATGTCATTCCAACGTCTGTTTGGCTCATCTGTTCTGAGCGATGGACATAGCGAGACAGATTAGGCTGGATTTAATGAGCTCCGGGTCGAATTTCTCTAGACAACGGTCGCCGCGCGCATAACTGTTATGTCAAAAGGGGTATAAGAAACATTTTAGAAAACGTTTGCGGAAGAATATTACAAGCTCTTGATGGATTGTTCCCCCCAAAAGTATTATTTTAACCAAACTTTAATGGGCCAATCAACAACAAGAAATGCATTCACCCCCATGCAAGTCACGTGATCGTTGTCCAAGAGATACTTTGGGAGTAGCCACAAAACGTTTTCGACAAACGTCGGCAAAAGAGGTGTTTCTTAAGGCAGCGATTTAATGCTCCCAAAAAATAGATGATTTTGACAAAAAAACAGATGCTTGTGGCAAAAGAAAAGACCATCTAACCCTAACGTATCCTTAACACTAACCCTAA
>CM065685.1:55628068-55635568 GCA_017654935.2 Phymorhynchus buccinoides | reverse complement strand
AAAGGTGAACCCTGACGGATGAGTTTTTGCAAGAAACACGTCGAGATCACCAGAAAGACAGCCTTTTCAAGGATCGGAACACTCACTTTGCTCTGGTTTCCTATAAATCAAACCGTCAAAACGGCGATTCATCCTTGGCGGAGATGCCAGAGAGAGAGGCCATTTTGGATGGGATGGGTGGAGGTCACTCATTGTGGTTGAAGCTTTTTCTTCTTTTGTAGTGCAGAAAAAAAAAGGGAGCTATTTCCTTTGTTGTGAGCAAAACTCCTTCAGACAAACTGTATAAAAGAACATTAAAAAAAGGCTTGTATTGTAAAAAATTTCGTGCAAACGATTTGGTCTAAACTCAGGCTGCCATTAGAAAAAAGACGCCACACGCCTTCTCTTTCAGTGAAATAATTTGACTTCCAGCACCTCCGCCAAGGAGGAATCGCCGATTTAACGGTTTGATTTCTAGGAAACCAGAGCAAAGTGAGTGTTGCAATCTGTGTAAAGGGTGTTTTCCTGGTGATCTCGACGTGTTTCTTACAAAAACGCATCCGTCAGGGTGCCCCATTAAGATTTATATAAGAGGAAAAACACGTGAAAACCGTGATTTTGACACGTAACGTGGGGGGTCTTTAAATAGCTTCAAATGGCTATCTCGGCTAAAACGACAGCCTGTTAAACCGGGGTAATGAGCTGCTTGAATTCTCATCTTGACACTGGAATGATGACCAACTCGTCTTTCAAACCCCTTGACTTTTTTGTTGTGTCCACTAACGGGGAAGCTAACACTGCTAACAATTTATTCACCAACTTCTTTAAAGATACACTGACGCACCACGGTTAAGTCCCTTGGGCATTGTTTTAGGAGGTAGCTGTGACCCACGTACACATGTCCCCAACTTCAAATTGAGGCTGCTCTTTAAAATGATGTTTCGGTTTGAAATCGGGGGCATTTGTATGGAAGTGAGACCTGGTCAAAACAAGATTTCTTACCAGCTATAAGAGGGCAAACACGTGGAACACGTGATTTTGACACGTGATCTGGTGGATCTTTAATAATAAAATGTCGAAATGCACGTTTGTTAGTTTTCAGTTTCCCCCCGCGGCAAAACAGTGATACTCTCTATATTATTATTATTATTATTATTATTATTATTATTATTATTATTATTATTACTTGCCTAGCATTGTGTTGTCATGGGGGAGGAGTGAAAGCTAGCAACGTGTAGGTTATTTCGACCTTCATCTCCTTCCCAGCCTTTCCTGCTCGTGATGTTTGTGTGCATCTCTATCTCTGTCTCTGTGTCTCTCTCTGTGTCTCTCTGTCTCCCTCTCTCTCTCTCTCTCTCTCTCTCTCTCTCTCTCTCTCTCTCTCTCTCTCTCTCTCTCTCTCTCTCTCTCTCTCTCTCTCTCTCTCTCTCTCTCTCTCTCTCTCTCTCTCTTCTCTTTTCCCTCTTTCACTCCTCCCACACCACCCCCTACCCGTCCTGTCTTGGATTTGTGACAGTCTCAGCTACATCTTTTGGGTTTTTTTACAACACACTCGTTCAAGTTGAGGAATTGACAATCTTGTACTTTAGTATACCACCACCACCACCCCTGATTACCACCCTCAATCCCAAAGCCTGGTTCTCTCAGTTGTATGACAATGATCCTAGGCTGATCCTAACCCTATCCCATTCCACCCCCATCCCCACCCCACAAAAAGTCAGAATGTTGCTTCTCAGAGACAATTTTCATAGCGATACTTTCAGGCGGGGTATAAAAGACAAGACAGCCAAAGAAGAGGTTTATCATCTGTATTGTTATTGATTAGTGACTTTACTGGTGTTGCACTGCCTACGGGCATTGCCTCCAGGATCGTTCCCACCATCTTTATATCTACTAATGTTCCATATGTGTCTGTTCCAGACCGGAGGACGTTAAACAGATTTTCATCGGAAGAGGTTCAGGTTGACAATTTCGATCACATCTGTATTGTTACATATTCGGGACTTTTCCTGGTGTTGCACTGCCTTCGGGCATTGCCTCCAGGATCGCTCCCACCATCTTTATATAATCCACTTTGTGCCTGTTCCAGTCTGGATGACGTTAAACGAACTTCCATCGAAGAGGTTTCAGGCTTCTCTCAAACGCATGGCCAACGCTGTTGTGGCTAACGCTTTACACGTGGGTGATGCTAGCAAGAAAGCGGTACGCTAGATTGATTGATTAATCAATGAATAAATCACTTAGCGCAATGCAGCCAAAGACCTTTTGACGCACTGCCAACCCCACACAACAGACCCCCTGTCTGCTTGGTGATAGCTCCAGAAAGCCTAAATAATATACAAAGAGCTCGCACTCCGCAGCAGACTGAAGCCGGTTTCGGGTTTCTTTAGTCCCCGAGCCGAAGGTTCGGGGAGCTATTATTTGTGTCTGGTCCGTCCGTCCGTCCGGTGTCCGTCCGGCGTGCCTCCGTCCGTCCGGCTATTCGTCCGTTTTTCTCAAAAACTATTCACTCTATCATCATCAAATTTGGTATAATAGTTTGCCAAGATGCAAGCTATCCACTGATGTATTTAGTTTTACATTAAGGTCAAGGTCGCGCCAGTTACGGGGTTCAAACCCCGAAACACATAATCGCTAATATCTCGCGAAGTTTTGCATGTATTTTAATGCAGTTTTTTTCACAACATTTCTTGATGAATGGTCTATAACACAGTTGTCATGAATTATTCTGTGCGCGCGTGTGCGCATGATCGCGCGCGCTCAAATCACGGGTCCGAACCCCAAGGCTATATATACAAAACTATTCAGTTACGTGCTGTTTTGATGCGTTTTTATGTAGTTACGTGCTGTTTTGATGCGTTTTTATGCATGTGTACAGCCGACACATTCCGATTTCGGAGTAGATCGGCGATGCTGCGAGGGGACTTTGCAGCCGCCCGGCGTTGCACTTGTTGTTTTTACTCCCACCCTTTCACCTACACTACTACAGCGGGGATCATTGTGAACTCACTCACTGTCTACAACAACACTAACACTTTCCAACTACTTCCACCTTTTCGCCTTCTTCCAGGTGGGAAGTGAGAAAGTTGGCTTCATTCTTTGCAAGGTTTGTAAGTAAGTTGCGAAGTAGTCACTCTTTTGTGACATTTAGGCTCTTTGATAGCACGGCCATGTCATGTTCATCCGTAGACACGTACTGGTCACAATGCACGTCGCTATTTCTTTGCTCCTTCCAATGGCAACACAATGATAACGCTAGTACTGATATTATGGCTTGCGCATCGCCGTGTTGCCATTTGGAAAAAGAGAGAAAAATAGCAGAGTGTATTTTGACCGTAAGCGATCTGGTTAAAGACCCACCAGATCCATGAGTGAAAATCACGGGTTTCACGTGTTTCCCTCTCTCGCTGGTAAGAATATTTTATTTTGACCAGGTCTGACTCCCATACAAATGCCCCCAAATTGAAAACGAGACAGAGACTTTGACGAACAGCCTCAATTTGAAGTTGGAGGGCCTGTGTAAGTGGGTCACACCTACCCAGAAAAAACCCCCAAGGGACTTAATCCTGCTGGACCAGTGTGTCTTTGAGGTCTCTAAAGGGCCAGACACACGTCCACTAAAATCGTACGACCGTACGATACGATTCGATCACGTGGACTCCAAGAACAAAATGTGATTTGCGCTTCGAGATCACGTGATCGAATCGCATCGTACAGTCGTGCGATCTTAGCTGACGTGTGGGTGGCCCTTAATTAAGCACGTGAACACATACTGGTCACATATTTTTAACTCTTCCCCCATGGCAACACAGCAATATGCAAGTCATAGTATTATTAGCGTATCACCGTGTTGCTATCAGGAAAGAGAGAACAAAAATACCAACGTGTAATACCAACGTGTATTTTGACCACAATCAATCTGCGCTGTGGCAATGTTCTCGCTCTACCTACCTCTCGAACCGGAACCTCCCCGTAGGCTACTGCGTGGGTGAAATGGTCAACATATGGCGATATTTTTCACGCCAGAGGGCAGTCAATGCACTAGGGGCTTATCACACGATTTTCTTACTTGGGCGTAGTGAGAGAGAGAGAGAGAGAGAGAGAGTGATGGTAGGACCACTCACTGTCTCTCTCTCTTTCTTTATCCCCAACTAATAATATAGAGAGGATTAGCCCCACACGAGCGTCATGCCCTCTGGCGTGAGAAAAATCGCACCAAGTCTCTCATTGCACCCCTACTTTCACTTTTTGCGCCCTACTTCAAAAACCCGTTCTTACAATTATTGCTGAAAGTTTACGACGATGTTGATTAAAGATGTGCGCATGCGCTGCCCCTCAAATAGTGAATTTCGATTTGAAAAAACCCACCCAGAGTAATTAACGAAATCGTTGTTTAATTCAGGTTACACTGACCCACCACAATTAAGTCCCTTGGGGGGTTTGTTCTGGGTATCTGTGACCCACATACCAATGCCCCCAACTTCAAATTGAGGATGCTCTTTAAAACGATGTTTCGTTTTGAATTTGGGGGCATTTGCATGGGTGTCAAACCTGGTCAAAACAAGATTTCTTACCAGCTATAAGAGGGAAAACCCGTGAAACCCGTGATCTGGTGGGTCTTTAAAGGGACACCGTGACGGATCAGATTTTGCAAGAAACGCGTCGAGATCACAAGAAAGACAGCCTTTTCAAGGATCGGAACACTCACATGCCTTCTCTTTCACTGAAATAATTTGACTTCCAGCACCTCCGCCAAGGAGGAATCGCCGATTTGACGGTTTGATTTCTGGGTAACCAGAGCAAAGTGAGTGTTGCGATCTCTGTAAGGGGTGTTTTACTGGTGATCTCGACGTGTTTCTTGCACAAAAACACATCCGTCAGGGTGCCCCTTTAAGCAACCTCAGCTCTGTCGACTCACTGTAACCATTTTGCCTCAATCATGAGCTCGCTCTTTTCCTCTTATTTCATAGACACTAGCGCAACGCCGAGTACCAGTAACGCTTAGTAACGGTAACGCCTAGTAACGGTAACGCCAAGTACTGGTAACGCTGAGTACAGGAAACTTGAAGCGATTCGGTTAAGAAACGGTGGAGTTATAAGGCCCCGTTTCCCGTTGACATTGCTTTGAGAGTGACGCGCTCTCCCTAGTAACGGTAACGTCTAGTAACGGTAACGCCAAGTACTGGTAATGCTGAGTACAGCAAATTTGAAACGATTCGGATAAGAAAAGGCGGAGTTATAAGGCCCCGTTTCGCGTTGGCGCGGCTCTGAGAGTGATATTTGAAGCGATTCGGTCGAAAAACGGCGGAGTTATAAGGCCCGTTTCGTGTTTCAGACAGACACACACACACACACACGGGACACTTGCCAAATTACTATATGATGATGATGGGCTTAGAGGAATACATAAAAAGGCGAGAGACAGAGAAACAGAAAGGGAGACTGGTAGAGGTATGATGCAGCAAGGGGAGTGGGGAGGGGAGGGGGGTGGGGGGTTGTAGAATGATACAGAATCTCATGTGTTGTCTCACCATTGCTTTTCAATTCTAAAAAACAAATTGAGCTTTCTTTTTATTTGCTGTTAAAGACCCACCAGATCACGTGTCAAAATCACGGGTTTCACGTGTTTTCCCTCTTATACCTGGTAAGAAATCTTGTTTTGACCGGGTTTGACTCCCATACTAATGCCCCCAATTTCAAAACGAAACGTCATTTTAAAGAGCAGCCTCAAGTTGGGGACATATATGTATGTGTGTCACAGCTACCTAGAAAAACAAGCGCGAAATCGCAATAGTTTGCGGCACGCGGTCTATTTTTACCACTCCAATCATGAGTCACCTCCCATGGCTTTTCAATAATTTTAATCTGTAAACCAGGGACGGTATTCATGTCGAGATAGCATGAGACTTAGCATGATGCTAACTTATAAGCTCTTCCAAAAGTCCTATTAAATCCTATAGGACATTGGAAGAGCTTCTAAGTTAGCATCATGCTAAGTCTCATGCTATCTCGACATGAATACCGTCCCAGAATGTTATCTCTGCACCATTTCGTAACTTTTTATATCTTTTGGAAAACATTTAAAACTATGTATCCTACTTATGCTCATCAAAAGAAGCACCGCATACTCGTCGTGTCTGTTGTAGTGTCTGTATTACGTATGTTTATTATTTTGTACGCTTTAAAAATACATCATTTTAAAGAGCGGCCTCAATTTGAAGTGTAGCCTCGATTTGAAGTGCGACAATTTTGTCAAAATGTGCGACAATTTTGGACCGACCGACCGACAGACAGACAGACAGACAGACCGACCGACCGACAAAGTGAGGGACTTAATTGTGGTGCGTCAGTGTGTCTTTAAATCCGTTTGCTTTGCTACCATATTTCGATGATGATGCTGATGAACTATTTTTCGCGCCGTTGTAAATTACATATAAGATAATTATTGTAATAATATAACAAGCACACCGTGCTTCATTCAAACCAACAAAATAGGGATAGAATTTAAGAGTATCAAATGTAAAATATTCTTTAAAAAAAGAAAGCTGACTTACAGATTCTAAGTAAATGAAGTCCATAAATTACGTTGGGCTATAAAGAAGCCATGGGGGGGGGAACGTGTAAAAGATGACGCAAAAGATGACCAAAATAGCATCGAAACATAGCCAAAGAAAGAGTAATAAATAAATAGAAGCATAAAAGGAAAAGACAAAAAGGGAAAACAAGAAGTAGGACAGAAGAAGAGGAAGAAGAAGAAGAAAAAGAAAAAGGAGGAGGAGGAGGAAGAAGAAGAAGAAGAAGAAGAAGAAGAAGAAGAAGAAGAGAAGAAGAAGAGGAGGAGGAGGAAGAAGAAGAAGAAGAAGAAGAAGAAGAAGAAGAAGAAGAAGAAGAAGAAGAAAAAGGAGGAGGAGGAGAGGAAGAAGAAGAAGAAGGAAGAAGAAGAAGAAGAAGAAGAAGAAGAAGAAGAAGAAGAAGAAGAAAAAGGAGGAGGAGGAGGAAGAAGAAGAAGAAGAAGAAGAAGAAGAAAAAGAAAAAGGAGGAGGAGGAGGAGGAAGAAGAAGAAGAAGAAGAAGAAGAAGAAAAAGAAGAAGAAGAAAACAAAGAGGAGGAGGAGGAGGAGGAGGAGGAGGAGGAGGAGGAGGAGGAGGAGGAGGAGGAAGAAGAATAAGACGAGGGGAAGCAACACAAAATCAGTGGTAAACAGAACCTCTGAAATGATGCTTCACAAAAATGTCATTGATATCCTGCTGTGGTTTTAAGGTATCATTAGCTCTCTATAGACATCAAAAACAAAGACGGCATGTTAGAAGAATAGAAAGAAAGACAACAAAGAATACACTAACAAAGACAGAAGCCAATTAAGGTTGAAAGAAACGTCGAAGAAGACATTTTTTTTAAAAAGGAATCAAACATGAAAAGAATGCCCTAACCTATATATTTTTGTCAATGCTTCTGAAG
This sequence comes from Phymorhynchus buccinoides, assembly GCA_017654935.2. Lineage (NCBI taxonomy): Eukaryota > Metazoa > Mollusca > Gastropoda > Neogastropoda > Raphitomidae > Phymorhynchus > Phymorhynchus buccinoides. The sequence continues at coordinate 55,628,131 of CM065685.1, read as the reverse complement.
GTCTTGATGATTTGGTGAAATGACAAAAAGTTCATAAAAAAGGATAAAAATGAGAAACAACGA
>CM065685.1:55608068-55613068 GCA_017654935.2 Phymorhynchus buccinoides | reverse complement strand
ATGCAGTTTGTATAGACGTGCATTGAAATTGATCCTTCTGAAATCCTCTTCCCTTACACTTACTGATTATCAGCGTTTAGAAATTCTACCTCTAAAATGGAAGCTTGTGTACAACAAAGCAATTTTTATGTTTAGATTAATGTCCGATAATGCTCCTCCAACATTAAAAAATAAATTTGAAATTAACCTTGTCCGTAATGTTTTTAAGATAAAAATACCTCTTCCAAGAGTTGACCTTTTTAAATCTAGTCTTGTATATTCAGGTGGCTGCTTATGGAACACTATTTCATCTTCCTTTAATGTGTACTCGGGCATTAATGTTTTTAAAAAGGAGTACCATAAGTATCTTATGTTGAAACATACAAGCAATGTTGTTTAACCCCATCTTAGTTTCAAATATGTTTCCACTTTTGATATGTTGACATCTATGCATATTATCTAACTTTGTTGTTGTTAAATTATTAACAAGTTTTGTATTTACCTTATTTCATGTGTTTCCTCTCTCTCTCTCTCTCTCTCTCTCTCTCTCTCTCTCTCTCTCTCTCTCTCTGTCTCTCTCTCTCTCTCTCTCTCTCTCTCTCTCTCTCTCTCTCTCTCTCTCTCTCTCTCTCTCTCTCTCTCTCTCTCTCTCTCTCTCTCTCTCTCTCCTTTGTGTGTGTGAGAGGGGGGGGAGGGGGGGGGGAATAGATAGACGGTTTTGTTGTATCTCTGTTTTCTTATTCATGGATAATTCTTCGATGATTATTTTTTGCATGCTTCTTCATTATTTTTGTGTTGAATATATTGATTTTCTTGCATGTTTGTTTGAGGGCAAGATGTAAAAAAGCCCATTGTGTGCTTACTCTTTTTCCCTCAATAATTTTTTTTCGTTCGTTCGTTCGTTCGTTCTCTGTCTCTCTCTCTCTCTGTTTATTTCGTAATTCTCGCACTCCATCTCAGTCCATGCTTTCTCCTTTCACTTTCCCATTTGATCGGGGGCTAGAATTGTAATCAACGATTCACCGAAAGTAAGCGAATATGGCTTGCCGTCTCGTACTGTACTAACAACTTAACACCAATCCTCGCTTATCGCATTGTGGCTCAGACGACGCAATAAAGACCCGCTCTCCGTTTTCTATGAGAACACAATTAAAATGGCTGTTGTAGCAGATATTGGGTAGTTGCGTAGATGTAACGCTCTGCGCGAGGAAAAGCGCTCTGTTATTTTTCTTCTACGAGGAAGTAACAAATGCAGCATGCATGCGCTCGTTCAGAGAATCAAGCTACTGCCTTTGAGCTTTGTTTTCCTAGGTAGATAGTATCGGATTGAATCATAATATATAGGGTTTTTTTATGTGGTGATCCTCTTCTTTACATGATCGATATTCCAAATTCAAACATCATAATAGCCTACGCATTCAAAACATTAAATGTTATTTATTTGTTTTTTAAAAACTAATAACTTGTATCAAACAATGACTGCAGAAATATAAGAAAGTCTGCAGTCTTTTTTGCATACAAGTTCAATAATATGTCAATGGACTATCTAAATATAATCCGTTTTGACTCCAAGCCATCAAGTAAAGTCTAGTTAATGAACTACGATCACGGCAATCTGTCGGTACACTTCGAGCAATCTTCGAAGAATAATTGTTACAGATCGTTCGGAAAACTCTCGTGGGAGAAAATGCACGAATGTGGCTTAGTTTCGTTCAAACAAATTCATCCATAGTCACGTTTTGACAACTGTGACCCAGCACCACGAAAGGGACATTAAGTGTCAAACTGACCATTCTGAGAAAATTATACACTTGCACACTTCAGGTCATTCTCTTTCTAATGATACAAGAACCATTCTTGTATCTTTTTTTCCGTTCCAGAGTTATGATCATTTGAAGTTGGTAGGGTGAGCGTCGGTCATTTTGAGAACGCACAGTCTAAAGTCAAGCCTAGATGAAGAAAACGCATTGACCTTCTCGTTTCAAAGCACTTATAAGACCATCTAGAGATCATGAAAGATTGTCCTTTATAAATATGAAAGATACGATGTTAGAGAACACGAAAATACCCATAACTCAAAATTGACCCCCCAAAATGATATTTTTGACTTTCCAGGCCTGTTGTGAAAAACTAGCCCAGCGACGTAATGTCCCTTTTATGGTGCTGGGTCACAATTATGTAACACAATAAGAGTCAGCAACAAGCTTATAGTGTGGCCATTGGAATTGTTATCATACATATACATTTTCGGCTGCAATAACAAAAAAGTTATAGAAAATACAAACAACTTCAAATGTTACGTGGCTTAGTTTCGCCTAAAGCGTCTCGCAACGTCACGTTTAGTTAAGGACCCGTACTGTTCGTCTTCCCTTTAATTAAAGGCCCACCAGATCCATGAGTGAAAATCACGGGTTTCACGGGTTTTCCCTCTCTCGCTGGTAAAAAAAAAAATCTTATTTTTTGACCAGGTCTGAATCCCATACAAATGCCCCTAATTTGAAAACGAGACAGAGACTTTCAAATACAGTCTCCATTTGAAGTTGGGGGCATTTGTATGTGGGTCACACCTACCCGGACATAAACAAGGGACTTAATCTTGCTGGGACAGTGTGTCTTTAATAATTATCCCCCTTTGTCCAGACAACTCATTGTGGGTCTGGCTGGTAGGCGACAAGTGCATTGGAAGTAGGTTCATGAAAATAGCACGCAAGGAACAAAATAACAGACAATGACGAGTGTGTATGTGTGTGTGTGTGTGTGTGTGTGTGTGTGTGTGTGTGTGTGTGTGTGTGTGTGTGTGTGTGTGTGTGTGTGTGTGTGTGTGTGTGTGTGTGTGTGTGTGTGTGTGTGTGTGTGTGTGTGTGTGTGTGTGTGTGTGTGTGTGTGTGTGTGTGTGTGTGTGTGTGTGTATGTGTGTGTGTGTGTGTGTGTGTGTGCGAGGCGTGTGTGTGTGTGTGTGTGTGTGTGTGTGTGTGTGTGTGTGTGTGTGTGTGTGTGTGTGGGGGGGGGAGGGGTGGGAGGGGTGTGTGTGTGGGGGGGGGGAGGAGGGCGTGTGGGGGGGGGGGGGCGTGTGTGTGTGTGTGTGTGTGTGTGTGTGTGTGTGTGTGTGTGTGTGTGTGTGTGGGCGTGTGTGTGTGTGTGTGGGGTGTGTGTGTGTTGTGTGTGTGTGTGTGTGTGTGTGTGTGTGTGTGTGTGTGTGTGTGTGTTGCATCCCCCACACCCCAATAGGGGTAAAAGGATTAAGCTAATCTTGAATTTTGAATTTTTAGTGTGTGTATGTGCGTGTGTATCTGTGTGTATCTGTGTGTGTGCGCATGTGCAACAATTGTTACAGTTTAGGCAAAATCAATATATTATAACAGCCCAGATTGCAACAATTGCCCAAAATGTAACAATTGTCTGCCATAGTTTTTTGTGAAGCAGGTTTCATACCAATAGACGATTTTCGGAGAGTTGTGAAAACTAGGGTAGAGCACTTCGTGAAAATTAGAGTGTTGCTTCCCCCACCCAATTACTCGGTCAAACTAACCTTGAATTTTGAATAGCAACTGTGTGAATTTGTGTGTGCGCGCGCAACAATGGCGTCGAAGCAAAATCGACCGCAGGATGCGAGTCAGCGACTTGTAAACAATTGCCCAAAATGAAACAATTAGGGGTGGCCAGTTTTTGCCACAAACTGATAAAACTTGCAAAATGTGACGTAAAAATATAAATGACATAATTGTTTAGAATGACGCACGGTGTTCTAAGTGCTGCACGTCTGCTCAAACACACGAGTCGATAGGCTACGAGAGCTGATGATAGTGACTTTCCCTGTTTGACCGATTGAATTGGGCAAGATCACTCTCACACACCATGAAATTACTCCCCTTAATTAATATGTCCGAATAATTCCTATTGTTAACACTCCCCTCTGTTCTCTCTCTCTCAAGTCAGACTTCACTTTTTTCCCTTCGTTATCCTATATTAAAAACACTTATTTGCCCAAAATGTAACAATTGTTACATTTTTACATTTTTGGCCTGTTATTGATTTGGGCAATTTTTACATTTTCTGATTTAACAGTGTAATCATACTTGCTTCTTGTGATAACAGCTCTGGGTTTTGTCATAGTTTGATTTTCGTTTAATACTTTTTGGCTTACGTGTCATAGTGAAGAGAAATAACTTCTTGTAATTAACTGCCTTTTACCAAAGTTATGTATGGTACCTATTCGCCTAACGAAGTGAAAGTAATTGCCACAACAATACAGACTTTGCCTGGCGAATAGGTGCCATACATAACTTTTTTGGTAAAAGGGAGTTAATTACGATAAGTTCCTTCCCCTTGTTCATTTCAATAATATCCTCTCTTTTAGCCTCAGTATTTCATATTAGTTACGTGTCATATTTTTCGCAAGACAGGCCTATGGCACAAACGTAGACGTTGGGGTTACATTGCCATATACATAGACATAATCATAACATGGGAAAAAGGTAGAATAATAACTGATTACATTAGTGTTTGTTTTCTTCTTATCATTATTAGTACTTGCACTGTTGTCAAAAAGTTGCGAGGAGCTTTTTTATCTCTGATTTATGATATGCTACATTTACTTGTAGCGGTACCATAGCCGAAGCATCATGTAAAAATATAACGTGGCGGTACTTTATCCGATGAGGTTAAACCGAGGCATGGTTACTGCTACGTAATATCTGTATTGTTAAAAAATCGGGAGTTTACTGGTGCTTCTTTGATGACTGCCTCCAGCATTGCCTCCAGTATTGTTCCCACCATCTTTGTATCTACAAATGTCCCATATGTGTCTGTTCCAGACCGAGAGGACTGGTTTACCATTTTTCATTAATTCATAGCCGATGAGGTTTAACCGAGGCGTGGTTACTGCTACACATATCTGTATTGTTACAAACTATTGCGGCTTCGCTGGTGTTGCACTGCCTCCGGGCATTGCCTCCAGTGATTGTTCCCACCATCTTGTGTATTTACAAGTGTCCCATAAAAAAAAGGAAGTGCCCTTCAGG
>CM065685.1:55583068-55593068 GCA_017654935.2 Phymorhynchus buccinoides | reverse complement strand
CAGAGACAGACTGACAGAGAGAGTGAATGAATGAATGAATAACGTAGTATTTTCTGAGGATAATAGAGTAAGTGTAAATACTTTTTTTTCATCCAGTCCTCAAGAAGAAGAAAAAGAGAAAGGAAAAGAAAATATTCTTTCAGTGAAAGAGAAGGCACGTGCCTTCTCTTTTCTAATGACCGCCTGTGTCGCTCAAACAAAAATCAAGAAAATGTCCACAATGCAAGCCTTTTTATTTACAGTTTACCAACAGGAGTTTTGCTCACAACAAAGAAAATAGCTCCAATTGTGTTTTTTTTTTTACTGCACTACAAAGAAGAAAAAAGCTTCAACCACTCTGAGTGGCCTCCACCCACCCCGTCCAAAATGGCTTCTCTCTCCGGCAACTCCGCCAAGGAGGAATCGCCGTTTTGGCGGTTTGATTTCTAGGAAACCAGAGCAAAGTGAGTGTTCCAATCCTTGAAAAGGCTGTCTTTCTGGTGATCTCGACGTGTTTCTTGCAGAAAACGCATCCGTCAGGGTGTCCCTTTAAGGTTGTGAGCAATAGTATTATCTTGTGAGCAAGTGTCTTGTGAGTATTCGTCGTGCGAGCATAGCTACGTCTCAACACCGACCGTGGCAGACCGAACGGCATCCTAGCACACTAAATCTAAGGGCCAGCCACACGCCCACTAAAATCGTACGACTGTGCGATACGATTCGATCACGTGGTCTCCAAGAACAAAATGTGATTGGCGCATCGAGATCACGTGATCGAATCGTATCGTACAGTCGTACGATTTTAGTGGACATGTGGCTGGCCCTTAAAGACCAACCAGATCACGTGTGAAAATCACGGGTTTCACGTGTTTTCCCTCTTATAGCTGGTAATAAATCTTGTTTTGATCAGGTTTGACTCCCATACAAATGCCCCCAAGTTCAAAACGAAATATAATTTTAAAGAGCAGCCTCAATTTGAAGTTGGGGGCATTGATTTGTTTGTGGGTCACAGCTACCCAGAAATAAACCAAGGGACTTAACCCTTTCACCGCCAATGTCACATTTTAACAACACAATGGCTAAACACCCAAACAGGCACCAAAACAGGGTATGTTATCCGAAGACCCTATTTTCTTCATTTTGGGAGGCAAAGATAGGCCTATTGCTATACATGTCACAGAGGAATTCCCAATATTGCACATACATTTAGTTTCTCAACCCAGTTAAATTGCATGGTATTTTTGGGCTGAAAAATGTCTGACTGCGAAAGGGTTAATCGTGGTGGGTCAGTGGGTCTTTAAAAGAGACATGCCAGTCTCCGACACGAGTCGAAAGTACGCCAATCCTAACAGAACATCTAGGTATTACACCATCTTCATCTGTCAACCGTCTTTCTGTCACCTTCAATGGAAACCTTCAATTCGCGACGTTTAGTTGTCTCTCTGCCTCAGTAACAGCTCGAAGTAATAAGTTTACGGCGTCTCTCTCTCTCTCTGTGTGTGTGTGTGTGTGTGTGTGTGTGTGTGTGTGTGTGTGTGTGTGGTGTGTGTGTGTGTGTGTGTGTGTTGTGTGTGTGTGTGTATGTGTGTGGGTGTGTGTGGGTGTGTGTGGGTGGGTGTGTGGTGTGGAAGGCGTGCGTGCGTGCGTGCGTGCGTGCGTGTAATAATAATTACCCCCCTTTGTCCAGACAACTCATTGTGGGTCTGGCTGGTAGGCGACAAGTACATTGGAAGTAGGTTGATGAAAATAGCACGAAAGGAGCAAAATAACAGACAATGACGAGTGTGTTAGTGTGTGTGTGTGTGTGTGTGTGTGCGTGCGTGTGCGTGTGCGTATGTGCGCGTGTGGTGTTAGCGTGTATGCGTGCATGCGTGTGTGCGCTTGTGCGCGCGTGTGCGCGTGCGTGCGTGCAAGTCGCAAAGTTACAGGCTAGCAAAGAAAACGAAAGTACAGTTTAGCAGTCTTTCATGTTCTTAGCTTTCAGCCAAAATCTATGTATGTGTTATGGTTGTTTCATAACCTTAACCCAGACCTAATTCGATAAGAACATTTGATGGGAGGCGAAACGCCTTTGTCTTAATTTCAATGTATCGCTTTTTTCTCGTTTGACCCTGACGTAGCTAATCCTAACACTCAAGTCGTTCCGGCCGTATATATGTCCGGAATTAATAGATAGCTGTCAATTTTGATGCATTTGCTTCAAGGGAAGTAAATATGTGTGCACACCATACCTTGGTCACTTCTAAACTCGCTTCGCTCCCTTAGACCACAATTTTGCCTCTGACTTTGCTTTTGTAGTGGTTTGTTGTGGGGAAACCAATCGGTGTAGAGAGTTTTTTCTATATAAAGTCTATATATAAAAAAAAAAAAAGTCTGATCTACCACTTTCCTATGTCTAAACCTGAAGTAAAAACCTGTAATCTTCTTTCATTTCTCCTTTCGTTTATGTATATTTTGCTTGTGTGTATGGCTGGAGTGATTTGTGAGGGTTTTTTTAATAATTCAAAATCGTTGCGATGCGAATGAGTCCTTTGCTAAAACAAAGCGAAATGCTGCTTCTTAGTATGTAGTGTTTTGTTTATTTGTTTCTTTCTTTCTTTCTTTCTAATTAAAAATAAATCCGATAAGGATAGTGAAGCTATGCCGTTGCCTTTCAATCTTCTACCATCAACGTTTAAAGATGTTCCCGTTTTGTAATTTCTAACCCTCTCCATGTTAAGTCCCCTTTTGTCTTCTGAAATGCGTGGGAGGGCAAGAAGACACGACACGAAGAGAGAGAGAGAGAGAGAGAGAGAGAGAGAGAGAGAGAGAGAGAGAGAGAGAGAGAGAGAGAGAGAGAGAGAGAGAGAGAGAGAGAGAGAGAGAGAGAGAGAGAGAGAGAGAGAGAGAGAGAGAGAGAGAGAGAGAGAGAGAGAGAGAGAGAGAGAGAGAGCAGAGACAAAGAGAGACATAGACAAACAGACAGACAGACAGACAGAGAGGACTGAGATGGTGAGAGACAGAGACAGAAACAGAGAGACAGACAGAGAGAGAGAGACAGAGAGGCACACAGAGAGATAGTCAGAGACAAAATAGAGAGAGACAGAGAGAGAGAGGCAGAGAGACAGAGAGACAGAGGCAGAGAGGCAGAGAAACAGAGACAGAGAGACAGAGACAGGGCGATAGAGAGACAGAGACAGAGAGTATCAAGTCTTGAAAGGGAGATAAGGGTGGTCGACATGAGCTTTTGTGTGTTCTGAAATGTGAGCCGAGTCCCTTCTTTGTAGAATTCTAATTTGCGGCACGCACATACTGTCCCTTTGTGATTGCGAGGGTGGAGGACAGTAGAACGACAGGTTGATTTGGATGAAAGTGCGTGTTCGTGTGTGTGTGCGTGTGTGTATGCGTGTGGGTGTGTGCGTGTGTGTGTGTGTGTGTGTGTGTGTGTGTGTGTGTGTGTGTGTGTGTGTGTGTGTGTGTGTGTGTGTGTGTGTGTGTGTGTGTGTGTGTGTGTTGTGTGTGTGAGAGTGTATGTGTGCGCGTGTGTAGTGTCTGTCTGTATGTGTGCGCGCGTGTGGCGTGTGTGTGTGTATGTGTGCGTGCGCGCGCGCGCGCGCGCGCGTGTGTGTGTGTGTGTGTGTGTGTGTGTGTGTGTGTGTGTGTGTGTGTGTGTGTGTGTGTGTGTGTGTGTGTGTGTGTGTGGCTGTCTGTCTGTCTGTCTGTCTGTCTGTATGTGTCAAAGTCAATGTCAAAGTCCCCCCCCCAAAATTCAAATGGAACATTTAATAAGCAATAATGGTTTTGCGGTTTTTTTTACACAATTGTACTGATAATTAAAATTGATCATTCATTTTTAACGATTTCTTTGTTTGCAATAATGGTTTTGAGTGTGTGTGTGTGTGTGTGTGTGTGTGTGTGTGTGTGTGTGTGTGTGTGTGTGTGTGTGTGTGTGTGTGTGTGTGTGTGTGTGTGTGTGTGTGTGTGTGTGTGTGTGTGTGTGTGTGTGTGTGTGTGTGTGTGTGTCTGTCTGTCTGTCTGTGTGTGTCTGTCTGTCAATTATGAGCGCAGATGCGTCATGCTGCCGTTATGCGCCTGATAACTAATTAATAGTTAGGCCCAGCAAGTCCGACTTCGGCTGGAGGAGAAACAAAATTGAAAGCGTTTCTTGAAAAAGAAAGAACAAGAAAACAGCAGGAGGACAAAAAATGGACCGGGTAAGGCAGAAATATAGTAGATGACAGTAAGGGAAGGGAATAGGCAGAGTCAAAGAGAGTGACAGATTACAGGAAGTTAACAAGCACAGAACTTCCAGAAGGTGGGGGAACTATTTTTTTTGCAAAAGACACCTCCCCCCGGTATCCCCACGGGGGGGTGGGGGGGGGGGGGGGGGGGGGGGGTTAGAACACATGTAGTAAGTAGCTCATTGATTAATGTTCCAGTAGAGGCGAGCGAGTCTGTGCAGATACCGTGCAGAGACAAGGTAAAAAAGCCTGGTTCTCCACTTAAGTAATCCGTGAGCTCATCAATCTGGGGCTGATTTCGTCAAAATGATGGACCGATGCACTTTTCTGCAAGATACTAAACACAGTTCACGACCTCACGGTTACTAGATTTTCAGCAAGGACGAATCACGTCTAAGTGGCACCTTGACGGATGAGGTTTTTTTTGCAAAAGAAACACGTCGAGATCAGTCACCAGGAAAACACCCTTTACAGAGATTGCAACATTCACTTTGCTCTGATTTCCTAGAAATCAAATCGTCAAATCGGCGATTCCTCCTTGCTGGAGGTGCTGGGAATCAAATTATTTCAGTGAAGGGGAAGGCATGTGCCTTCTCTTTAGAAGGCATGTGCTTTCTCTTTTCTAATGGCCGCCTGAGTTAGACCAAATCGTTTGCACGAAATGTCCACAAAACAAACCTTTTTTTTTACAGTTTTTCTACTGTTTACCAAAAGGGGTTTCGCTCACAACAAAGGAAATAGCTCCAATTGTTTTTTGTACTGCACTACAAACAAGAAAAAGCTTGAGTTAGACCAAATCGTCTGCACGAAATGTCCACAATACAAGCCTGCACTACAAAGAAGAAAAAGCTTCACCCACTCTGAGTGTTCTCCACCCACCCCGTCCAAAATGGCTTCTCTCTACGGCAACTCCACCAAGGAGGAATCGCCGTTTTGGCGGTTTGATTTCTAGGAAACCAGAGCAAAGTGAGTGTTCCGATCCTTGAAAAGGCTGTCTTTCTGGTGACGTCGACGTGTTTCTTGCAAAAACTCATCCGCCAGGGTTTCCCTTTAAAGAAAAGTGATATATATCATGTTGTCTCGTCTGCGGCACACTTTTGGAATCCATGGCACTGTACTGTCATTCTTCGAGTCCTATTTGAAGGGAAGACGACAGCTTGTTTCTGTTAATGGCGTTGAGTCTAAGCCTTCACCTCTTCAGTATGGAGTTCCACAAGGGTCTGTATTGGGCCCGGTTCTTTTTTATTCTCTATACCCAGCCCCTCTCTCATATCATAAACTCCCACTCTGTCTCTCACCATGCCTACGCCGACGATACAGAGAGCATAGGTCTGACTCAGCTGCTAATGTTTGTCCTTTACTAACTTCTATTCAGTGTTGTGTCCAAGATGTTAAACAGTGGACACTCTAGAATCAGCTACAGCTAAACGAAGAGAAAACCGAAGCTTTATTGATTGATCCCTCTTCCAATTCCTATGAATCCCACCCTTCCTCTGTAATTGTTGGTGAAAATGTCATTGCCTTTTCTGATTCTGCTCTTAATCTAGGTGTTGTGTTCAACAAATTTTGTCAATGAGTGCTCAGGTCAACACAATCTGTCAGACTGTATAGGCCTACCTTGAACTTAGGAAAATCAGTTGTATACGTCATTACTTAACGAAATATGCTACTGCAAAACTAATATCTTCACTTGTCCTGTCCCGACTTGACTATGCAAACTCTCTTCTGGCCGGACTTCCACAAAAGCATACAGATAAAAGCCAAGGAGTAATGAATTGTGCTGCTCGTTTAATATACAGGTCTTCTAGGCGTGAGCATGTCACTCCTCTTCTGTCTGAACTGCTCTGGCTGCCTGTCTCTCACAGGATTCACTACAAAATTGCTCTTATCTGCTTCGATGTAATTTCTAGCACCGCTCCTCCATACCTCTGTCAACTTCTTGAGTTATGCACTCCCTCCAGGTCTCTCCGCTCCTCTGCTGACACAAGAATATTTCGTGTTCCACAATACCGCAAGAAGTTCCAGGGAGGCCGTGCGTTTGCATACGCTGGCCCTGTGATCTGGAACAGCCTACCTTCCTCTGTCCGTCATGCGCAAACTCTGTCCTCTTTTAAGTCTCAGCTGAAAACTCACCTCTTCTCTCTGTCTTACTCCTAACTGCACCGAGCCCTGTTTGGTCCTGGTACCGTGGTCGTGGGTGCGTCTTGGGCGGTTGATGCGGGTGGTGTGGTGTGGATTGGACTAAGCTGGCAGAACGACTGGCAGTTTGGTCTGGTTTGCATTTTGCTACCCGTGTTGGCTGACTGGGTCGCACTCATGATTTCGGTACGCGCATTGATGTCTATTCTGTGTGTTTGTGTGGGTGTGCTGTGCGCGCGCGCGCGCGCGCGCGTGTGTGTGTGTGTGTGTGTGTGTGTGTGTGTGTGTGTGTGTGTGTGTGTGTGTGTGCGTGTGCGTGCGTGCGCGTGTGTGTGTGCGCGCGCGCGCACGTGTGAAGTATCGGATTTGTATTTATATATATATATTGAATGTTTTGTGTTTATTACTATTGTTATTGTTGTTGTCTACAGTTAACTTTGTAAGCGCTCTGAGCTCTTTGGAGAAAGAGCTCAACAAATATCCATTAATATTATTATTATTATTATTATTATTATTATTATTATATAGGTCACTCGAAGAGAGCGCTTTTACTTCGAGGGAACGCCACGTTGTGTGCAAACCTTTCTCGAAAGAAAGATATAATAACTCTTTATGTTTTATAATTTTGATTTAAGTGCGTCGATTTACAATGTGTTTTTCCTGTTACTTTTTTTTAGTGAACGGTCTTTCACAGGCAATGGCATAATTAAAAAGAGGAAAACAATATGAAAACTCTCCGGTGGTAGTTGCAACAAAATGTAGCCCTCTGTTCACATCTAAAGCAACAAGATGCAATGGACATAACAGAGAGCTGGAACAAATAAAGGGGCGCACAAAACTTCGGGCAAAGTAAACTCTAAAACTTCGTAAAAGTATTTTAAAAAAAGACAGTTGTTTCCATTGCCTTTGGGTTTGTTTCATCAAAGTCTATCTAGTATGGACAGAGAGCTGGGCTTGGACAGCTCCGATACGTTTACAAGATTAACCCCTACACCGCCAGACGGGGAGAAACTAAGAAATTAATGATCAATGTTCTTATTATAAAAGTTAAAAGAGACCTGTTAGACTCAATCTGAGAAAAATGGTCTAGAGATATTATTAACTTTCTTGACTTGTATAGGGGAAGACGGGGTAAAAAGCGCATGGGCGGGTAAGAAGCCCACCCCAATTATCTCATGAAATGAAGCAAATTTCAGTCTCATTTTGCCCATGAGACGAGCGTTAATGTCTAGCATTCGTCTCATGGGCAAATGTGACTGAAATGTTCTTTATTTCATGAGATAATTGGGGTGGGCTTCTTACCCGCCCATGCGCTTTTTACCCCGTCTTCCCCTATATATGTTATTTGGATTTGGGCATGGTACATTACTTCTGGGCTCTCTCGAAGCCGTGTTCTTTAGCTAACTTTCTTGACTTGTCTGAACAAAAACAAAAAAAAACCCATCATTCCAGAGCTATGACATCAACGGCTATGACGTCATCGATGACATCACACATCCCGTAGTAGACGTGAGACCGGGCAGGGAAGGGGTTAAAAGAGAGGAAAAAAAAGATACTGACAGCAAACCAAACCAAAAACTGAAAGATCACGTGATAGAGAAAAAAATAAAAACCAACAATATTTATTTTTTTTTAAACGGGCGAACAAGTCTGGTGTCTCTCTCTCTCCTCTCTCTCTCTCTCTCTCTCTCTCTCGCTCTCCCCCTCTCTCTCTCTCTCTCTCTCTCTCTCTCTCTCTCTCTCTCTCTCTCTCTCTCTCTCTCTCTCTCTCTCTCTCTCTCTCTCTCTGTCTTTTCCTCTCTCTCTCTCTCTCTCTCTCTCTCTCCTCTCTCTCTCTCTCTCTCTCTCCTCTCTCTCTCTAGTCTCTTCTGGTCTGTTTCTTTTCTCTCTCTCTCTCTCTCTCTCTCTCTCTCTCTCGCCCTTTGTCTCTCTCTCTCTCTCTCTCTCTCTCTCTCTCTCTCTCTCTCTCTCTCTCTCTCTCTCTCTCTCTCTCTCTCTCTCTCTCTCTCGCTCTCTCTCTCTCTTTCTCTCTCGCTCTCTCTTCCTCTCTCTCTCTCCCTCTCTCTCTCTCTCTCTCTCTCTCTCTGTCTCATCTCTGTCTCTCTCTCTCTCTCTCCTCTCTCTATCTCTCTCTCTCTCTCTCTCTCTCTCTCTCTCTCTCTCGCTCTTCTCTCTCTCTCTCTCTCTCTCTCTCTCTCGCTCTCTCTCTCTCTCTCTCTCTCCCCCTCTCTCTCTCTCTCTCTCTCTCTCTCTCTCTCTCTCTCTCTCTCTCTCTCTCTCTCTCTCTCTCCTCGTCTCTTTCTCTCTCTCTCTGTCTCTCTCTCTCTCTATCTCTCTCTCTCTCTCTCTCTCTCTCTCTCTCTCTCTCTCTCTCTCTCTCTCTCTCTCCCCCTCTCTCTCTCTCTCTCTCTCTCTCTCTCTCCACCCCCCTCTCTTTCTCTTCTCAGAATAACCAGAAAGAGAACGTGGAAAAGAGCTGGTAATCCTAGTCAGTGAAAGCTGTCGAGGTGAACGTTGCTATTTTTTTAAAATAATGCAGTCGGTGCATTCAGTTTGACAAATCCACCGTCAGACAGTGACGAATAGAATTATCATCCCCCCTTCATCCACAGATATCCTTTGGAAACAATCTCTTCCTTCTCGAATTGATGATAAATCCTCCTTCAAGATTGAGAACCACTTGTGAATCAGTTTGTTAGTGATTTGTTCCTGCATGGAATTGTTCGGGGGTTTTTTTTCCAATTTATGGTAGTGACGACATTCAGACTTTCGAAAGTTAGACAGATTTGTAATAAAGAAAGGAACTACTAGGTGTAATGTCTGCATAATTATAACAACAAATGGTTTTTCGAAGATCTTTTTGCAAAGATTTGGGAGGGTCGTCTGCTTCTCTCTCTTGCAAGTCTGCTTTTCTGTGGGTTTTTGTTGTTGTCTGTCTGCCAGTCTGTCTCTATGTCTCTGTGTCTGTCTCCCAGACTGCCTCTGTCTCTGTGTCTGTCTCCCAGTATGCCTCTCTGTCTCTGTCTGTCTCCCAGTCTGCCTCTGTCTCTGTGTCTGTCTCCCAGTCTGCCTCTGTCTCTGTGTCTGTCTCCCAGTATGCCTCTCTGTCTCTGTCTGTCTCCCAGTCTGCCTCTCTGTCTCTGTCTGTCTCCCAGTCTGCCTCTGTCTCTGTGTCTGTCTCCCAGTCTGCCTCTGTCTCTGTGTCTGTCTCCCAGTATGCCTCTCTGTCTCTGTCTGTCTCCCAGTCTGCCTCTCTGTCTCTGTGTCTGTCTCTCAGTCTGCCTCTCTGTCTCTGTCTCTGTCTTCCAGTATGCCTCTCTGTCTCTGTGTCTGTCTCTCAGTCTGCCTCTCTGTCTCTGTGTCTGTCTGCCAGTCTGCCTCTCTGTCTCTGTGTCTGCCTCACAGTCTGCCTCTGTCTCTGTGTCTGTCTCCAAGTCTGCCTCTCTGTCTCTGTGTCTGTCTCTCAGTCTGCCTCTCTGTCTCTGTGTCTGTCTCTCAGTCTGCCTCTCTGTCTCTGTGTCTGTCTGCCAGTCTGCCTCTCTGTCTCTGTGTCTGTCTCCCAGTCTGCCTCTCTGTCTCTGTGTCTGTCTCCCAGTCTGCCTCTGTCTCTGTGTCTGTCTGCCAGTCTGCCTCTCTGTCTCTGTGTCTGTCTGCCAGTCTGC
>CM065685.1:55570568-55578068 GCA_017654935.2 Phymorhynchus buccinoides | reverse complement strand
CATCTGTATCTCTCTGTCTGTTTGTCTGTCTGTCTGTTACTTCGTGTTTGTCTGTCTGTCTGTTGCTTCGTGTTTGTCTGTCTCCCTCTGTGTCTTTCAGTCCGTCTCTGTCTCTGTCCAATTGTCTGTCCAGACTCTCTCTCTCTCTCTCTCTCTCTCTCTCTCTCTCTCTCTCTCTCTCTCTCTCTCTCTCTCTCTCTCTCTGTCTCTCTCTCTCTCTCTCTCTCTCTCTCTCTCTCTCTCTCTCTCTCTCTCTCTCTCTCTCTCTCTCTCTCTCTCTCTCTCTGTCTGTCTGTCTATTTCTCCTGCTCTCTCTTTCTTCTGTCTTTCTCTCTATGTGTGCACGTGTGTCTGTGTCTGTGGTTGTCTGCAAGCAGTATTAATGGACATTGCTCTCTCTCTCTCTCTCTCTCTCTCTCTCTCTCTCTCTCTCTCTCTCTCTCTCTCTCTCTCTCTCTCTCTCTCTCTCTCTCTCTCTCTTTCTTCTGTCTTTCTCTCTATGTGTGCACGTGTGTCTGTGTCTGTGGTTGTCTGCAAGCAGTATTAATGGACATTGCTCTCTCTCTCTCTCTCTCTCTCTCTCTCTCTCTCTCTCTCTCTCTCTCTCTCTCTCTCTCTCTCTCTCTCTCTCTCTCTCTCTCTCTCTCTCTCTCTCTCTCTCTCTCTCTCTCTCTCTCTCTCTCTCTCTCTCTCTCTCTCTCTCTCTCTCTCTCTCTCTCTCTCTCTCTCTCTCTCCCTCTAGAGCTCGGAGCTGTTGGACAAAATATCTAAAGTGAACATATTACAATTGCGATTTCTGATTTATGTGGTTTCAGGAGTGGCAGGACGAACGGCTGACGTGGGACCCCAAGGACTTCAATGGACTCAGCATCCTGAGGATCCCCTGCGAAAAACTGTGGCTACCCGACATTGTGCTGTATAACAGGTAATTATCACAGGTTTTCGCAGGTTCCTTTCCGCTGGAAGGCTAGCAGCCTGTAGCGGGTCTATGGATTCGTCCCCTTCGTTGGTCATCAGGTAGCTCCACATTTTGGGAGCCTCTTGTCTCAGGGTGGATGGTGGCTGAGCTAGACAATGCTGGGAATTTCTGTAATACCTGTCTAACCAGCCCTTAACCTTGTCGCAGTCAAAAAAGTCGCTCAGTCAAATACATCGCCCGCTACTATGAGAGTGTCTATTTGCGACAACCAGAAATTTCACTTTTTCTGTACTTGAACCATTTACCTAACCCTAACCCTAACCCTAACCCTATCCCCAACCCTAGAAAAAAAAGTGAAATTTGTGGTTCATTGCTCAATGTAGCAAAATGTCGCAAATACACAGTCTCATAGTAGCCGGGCGATTTATTTGACTGAGCGACTTTTTTGGCTGCGACAAACCTTACCTCCCAGGTAATAGGGTCTTCAGATAACAGGTCCTGATTTGATGCCTTCTAGTGACATGGGTGTTAAACCATTTTGGTGCATAAATGCGACATTGGCGGTGAAAGGGTTAAACGCATTTAAAGAGGGTGCATTGGCTATTGGATCTGGCAGATTATTCCAGGCTGTGACTACTCTCAGCCCCAAAAGTAGTGATTCTATAAAGGCCCAGCCACGCTGCGTACGTTTTGACCCCAATACGATACGATTGTGACGATGTCTGTGAGTCATGATTCATGTGAAATAGATGATTTTGACCAAAAAAACAGATGCTTGTGGCAAAAGAAAAGACCATCTAACCCTAACCTATCCTTAACACTAACCCTAACCCTATCCCTAACCACGGAAAGAACCAAGAAATAGAGCAGGAGGGTGCAAATCTACATATTTGCCGAGAAATCGATGTACAAAGCCATGCACTTATACTATTTTTTTTGCTGGAACCATTCCTTTTTTTGGTTGATAAATTTTAAGTCGTTGTTTTGCAGCCGAGCGGGCGTTAAACCTGACTTCCATTCACTCACCCCTCGCTCCCCTGCCAAAGCGTAGGCGTAGGTTCTTCCACGATCCATCACACACCATATTGTGGTGTCCAGACTAGTCACGCACAGCATTGGTCGTAAAAAAAAAAATGTTTACAAAGATTAGGAAATTCCCGACCATAAGCGTACGTACACATACATGCGGAGATTCAGTGCGGAAACCTTTGCGCAATCCGTAATGAAGTAAAAGAAAAAAGGGAAAAGATTTGCGCACGCGTTCGTATTTCCCCTAAGGCTGTTTACACACATCAGCGGATAACCCGTACGCAATCCATACATAAATGAACCAAAGAAGGGAAAAGATTTGCGCACGTGTCCGAATTTCCCCTATAATATTATGTGTAAACTTTTAGCCTTCTTTCTTCCACTTATTTAGGGTTTGCCGTACGGAACTTACGCGTCTAATGTGAACCCGGCCTAATCCGTAAATTGTTACCCTTCCTTGTTTTTGTTACGTACTTATGGGGTTCCGTACGGAGCTTACGCGTCTAATGTGAACCCGCCCTGACAGTGAACCGTAGCTTTACTATTTTCAATTGTGTCGCTCCAATATGGATGGATTCCTGCCTGTTTTTACCTTCTGTTGATGAGGTTATGGGTTTGGCTGCGTGGGTGTGTCTGTCTGTCAGCCGGTCGGTCTGTATTTATGTCGGCATGTCTTCTTTTAGCAACAGCTTAAATCTTTAGACGACTTGTAACCCCTTCAGGGCATCACTGCCTTAGACAACAATCAATATACCGATCTCCAAGTAGTGCCATAGAGGCCTGCCAGCCGTGAGATATAAAACAATATCCAGAGATATCATTTGCATATATTAACCCATAGGCTTAGTGTAAATTCGCGTGTAAGAATACACTGTTGCTATTAGAATCTTGACGTCACAGTTATATATCTCACGGCTTGCAATGCTAGCTGTTCCTACCACACCCATAATTTGACAAGCTGTGCAGTGTTACCCCTAGGATTCATTCAGCGCTGACGACAACATTTAATGCTAGTACACAACGAAGATTCATGGTTTGAATGAATCAACAGTAGCAGATGTCACATATTTACACAAACCATTATGTGCGTGCCACTTCAAACGTCTAGCCGTGGATCTAGGCCTAGGCTACTCAACTCCATGACCCGTCGATATTAGCAGACGATTCGAGCTATGCAATTTTGGCACAGGGAGAGTTCATGTTGATAATGTAGACGCAGTACTGTCTCAAAACAGTTTGAATTCATCTTCAGTCCGGAAATAAAAATGAACCCACTGAACCTGTGCGAAGAGCTATATTACCGCACATTCGTTAAAAAGAAGGAAAAAAAGAAGCGTGATTTCGGGGCCTGTGATCGTTCTTGTCAAAGCTGACTCCCCGCTTTTTCACGGTGTGTTGAAATTGACTCGCTCTCGTTAAGTGTGTAGCCTACGTTTTATTGTTGGTGTTTACAGGTTAAAATAACAGCAATTGTCGTTAGTGTTTCAGTTCGTTGCTTCTGTTTGTGTTTATGTTTTGTTACCACATCTTATGAAGTACATTTGAGTTAAAATTTTCTATTTTGTTGAACTATATTCTTTGCGCAAGAATGCGTGTTACAGTGTGTGTGTGCTGCGACAACTGGTGTGAAAAATGGATGCGTTTTCATTTCGCTGCAGATCTGAGCCTGTTTCTTTTTCTTGCTTTTCTGTTGATACACATCGGTATATATCCGTTATTATGATTTGGGAGTTAGATATTGCTTTTATCCTATCTCTCGAGCCTTGCTGTTTATCACACTCATTCTCCGACTTCGTGTGATAAACAGCAAGCCTCTCGAGATAGGATAAAAGCAATATATAACTCCCAAATCATAATAACTGATATTACTGGCCTGGGGTTGCCTAGGAAAAAGAATAACAAATATGAAACGCAACAAAACTCAGCACTGTGAATGATTCAACGTTGACAACATTACTGGTTGATACAAGTTTAATTTTTGCTTTGAAATCATGGTTACTTGCATTAAAATCGGAATCAATAGTTTCCATATTTATATCACTGGTAACGGAAATATAGGGGAAGACGGGGTAAAAAGCGCATGGGCGGGTAAGAAGCCCACCCCAATTATCTCATGAAATGAAGCAAATTTCAGTCTCATTTTGCCCATGAAACGAGCGTTAATGTCTAGCATTCGTCTCATGGGCAAATTTGACTGAAATTTTCTTTATTTCATGAGATAATTGGGGTGGGTTTCTTACCCGCCCATGCGCTTTTTACCCCGTCTTCCCCTATTGGAGTATTTTTTCTGAAGTTCGTGTAGGGCCGATTTGTGCACATTTTTAACATTAAAGATTGAAATAGAAGCAAACATAAGTGAGACGAAAGCTGGAAGAGTGACGAAGAGAAGTAACTCGAACAACGTGGTTTGGATTGAAACAATACCCATGGATTTAGAAAAGTTTTACTTACACTCAGAAATCGTTGTTCCGAGAATACTCAGAATTAGGCCCTGACTGGCGTTCTCCTGTTCTGAGAATACTCGGAATTAGGCCCTGACTGGCGTTCTCCTGTTCTGAGAATACTCGGAATTAGGCCCTGACTGGCGTTCTCCTGTTCTGAGAATACTCGGAATTAGGCCCTGACTGGCGTTCTCCTGTTCTGAGAATACTCGGAATTAGGCCCTGACTGGCGTTCTCCTGTTCTGAGAATACTCGGAATTCGTCCGGAATGAGCTAACAAATAGCATACAGAGGTTCAGATTGTCAGCCGGCCCGGGTCATTGACCCACATTGACGGTGATTTGACCCCTCTTTTTGTGCAGCAAGGGGTCATCTGGCCCATGAAGTCTGCAATTAAAATTTTACTGTAGTACTACACTGACACATTATTGACCCATTCTTTTGGAAATTGACCCTTCGTTTTCTATAATCAGGGGTCATATGACCCATGAAGTCTGGAATCAATCTGAAGTTCTGAATAGAGGGTTACTGTATCACTCTTTTTGTTTGGCAGTCTCTCGGCTGCTAGAAGGTATAATCATTTTTTTTTCAATCTAGGTCTTATGAGAAAGACATTAAGAACCCTTTTGTTTTCGAAGTTATATCAAATTGTTTTAAATAGTAAGGGTAGGCTATTACATTATGTGAATCCATTAACCCTTTCGCCGCCAACCATTTTTCAGCAAACAAATACCATTAAGCTTAACTGTAGGCCTATAGAGCAAAACAATATATCTGCAATATTGTTGATTCCTCTGTGACATGCATAGCATGTACATTTCTTGCCTCCTAAAGTTAAGAACATAAGGGCTTCAGATAAAGGCCCTGATTTGATTACTTTTAGTGACATGGGTGTTAAAACATTGTGGTACATAAATGCAACATCGGCGGTGAAAAGGTTAATATCCGATGTAATTGAATCCATTGCTCGGGCACACAACGTGTTTTTTTTCTTTTAACGTTTCAATGTGACTTCAAACATGCAAAACTGAGGTAACTGAACGTTTGTGTTGTGTCAGAAGAGCCAGAATGGTCAGCTCATTGACCGTGGGCCCTCAAGCGAAGAAGAAGAAGAAGAAGAAGAAGAAGAAGAAGAAGAAGAAGAAGAAGAAGAAGAAGAAGAAGAAGAAGAAGAAGAAGAAAAAAACATTATTTTAAATGGCATATTTTTTTATAATTAGTATATAAAACTAATGTTTTCCATGATGTCAATGAGCCATTGTTTCGATTGTCCGCGCACACATTCGTAACTCTTGTTTTCTTCTCACAACTCAAGACCTAAAACTAAACTCATCTATAGCCAAAGACAGCATTTCCTTCTATATTTCAGAGACTACGATATACTATAATTATATGTCTGCGGCTAATTGGACCGATCACTAAACTCATCTATAGCAAAAGACAGCATTTCCTTCTTTATTTTAGAGACTACGATAGACTATAATTATATTGTCTGCGGCTAATTGGACCTACTACTAAACTCATCAATAGCAAAAGACAGCGTTTCCTTCTTTATTTCAGAGACTACGATAGACTATAATTATATTGTCTGCGGCCAATTGAACCTAAAACTAAACTCATCAATAGCAAAAGACAGCATTTCCTTCTGTATTTCAGAGACTATGATATTTTATGAATAAATTATTGTCTGTGGCTAATTCACAGCAACTGGTGAGATTCCCAAATTTCAGCTATCGATCTCACGAGACTCTGAAAGATGGAGGAGGTAAATGGATATAAAAATTATTGATGGAAACGATCTTCTTGCGTTCTCACTGAGTGCGTCCCTTCCATCCTAATCACGTTAGTGTAGACAATCTGGTGGAATGTACACCGTGTGTTTCCTTTTCGTTTTGTGACAGAAGAGTGGCACAGAGGTATCGCGTTCGCCTCGTGTCAAGTAAATCCGAGTTCCGAGAACCTGGGTGCAGGGGATATTTCTTCTCACTCTGCACTAGGCCTTGCGGTCGGAACGTGGAGTCTTTCGGGTGAGACGATAAACCGAGGTCCCGTGCGCCCATACACTTAGCACACGTTAAACCCAGTGGCAATGGAAAAGTTGTAATTTGGTCAACATTTACCACCACCACCCTTTCCTTCTGTATCAGTCACACAAAGGTCGCATGCCAAAAAAAAGACAACAAATTGTGACACGCACTCCAGGTGGGAGCGACCCGAATTTTACAGAGACGCCTCTGCGACTATTAAGTACCTAATACCTAATAATACCTAATACCTAATATCGTTTCTTCCCATCTTTCACATATGTAGTTCTTTTTTTCTTCTGTCCAGACATTTTATACAGTGGAATCTCCCTTATAATTCCTTCAAACATAATCCTCAATGAGGTCGTAAATGGGAAGGAGTTTTCGAAGGGGGAGGGGGGGGGGGGTATTGTAATACTTACAAAGAAGGGCAGTGTCTCGGGTCTTATGTGGGATGGAGTCATAATGGGAGGTCTAATAAGGGAGGATCCACTGTAGTTTCAGAACGAAAAAGTCTCTGTTTGTGTCTCTCTCTCTTCTCTCTTCTCTCTTTCTCTGTCTGTCCCTCTGTCTGGCTCTCTGTGTCTCCGTCTCTGTCTTTCTCTGTCTCTGTCTCTTTCTCTCTCTCGTTCTCTTTCTCTCTCTATCGTTATAAGTGTGGGTGTGAGTGTGATTTGTTAATAGTGTGGCCTGGGCGTCTTTAAGCGTCCATCAGTGTGAGTGTTTCAAGTCGGTTGCGAAAGTGTACTGTAGATTATGTCATTCATTATTTGGGCGTGATTGAGAAATTGACTGAGGGATCAGGGAAGGGGGGTGTTGGTCAATGTTTGATGTATGCTTTTTGTTCATTGTGTTTATTTTAGTGATTTCTGTAAAGCGCTTAGAGCTTAAAGATTAGGCGCTATGAAAGTTGTCTTAATAAATAAATAAATAAATACAAGAAGAACATAACAGGAAAAGTGTAGCAGCAATTTGGCTGGTTAAAGACACGACCGGACTATAAAAGAGGGGAGGCGCTAAGCGCGCGCCGCATTTGACTCACAGCTGGCGAGAGAGACGAACCTTCTTTGTTCCCTGTTGTGCGAGC
>CM065685.1:55558068-55565568 GCA_017654935.2 Phymorhynchus buccinoides | reverse complement strand
TGTACTTATGTGTGTATGTAGGGTTTGTGTGTGTAGTTATCGATTATCACTGTAGGCATCAATGAATTGTATGTGCCCTTATAATACACGGAGTGCTAATCGTGGTTATTTGCATTGGTAAACTGTTTTCTTAATGTACTGTATTGCATTGTACCTAAATGCAGATATTGTCATAACTATGTTGGTTAACAATAACTATGTTGTGTATGTGCCCCCAAAATATTTTTTGTTTCTTAACCCTTTCACCGCCAGCCATATTTCAGGCAACATTTTCCATTAAATTTACCTGGGTAGAGAACAAAGTCCGTCTGCAGTATTGGGGATTCTTCTGTGACACATATAGAATAAGGTCTATCCTTACTTCCCAAAACTAAGACGATAGGGTCTTTGGATAACAGACCCCAATTTGATGCCTTTTAGTGACATAGGTGTTAAATCAATGTGGTGCTAAAATGCGACTTTGGCGGTGAAAGGGTTAAAGTCGGAGTGTGGCTGCTTACGTGGCGGGGTAATCGAAAACGGTCACATACGTGATGTGGGAAATAATTAAAGAAGCAATGTCCCATATGTCTCCATAGGCAATAAACCTCATAATTGTTGTTGTTGTTGTTGTTGTTGTTGTTGTTGTTGTTGTTGTTGTTGTTGTTGTTGTTGTAATGTTCGCATCCCTAGCTGGTGGCGCATTTGTACCATAGTGTTCAAGTGTTTCGGCTGTTGGGATGATCCCTGGAGTCTTGAAGCCAGGGTACGACGACAACGACAACAACAACAACAACAGTCCGCCAACGGCAGGTATCTTTGAGTTGATGTTTAGTATGGAGCATTGAGTTTCGGTTTTCGTCCCATACTTCAAGTTCAAACATAAGACTCCAGACTGAAGACTACTTTATTATCTCATAATGAGAAATTATGATATGGCACGGCATAAAAAGTCGTACATTTAAAACATGATTAAATAAACCAACACGTGGAACTTTATAGTAACATGCTATAAATGAAACTACAACTATTTACTATGACAATGCACTGTGCATCCCATAATAATAGGCCTAATTATAACATAATAAACCACATAAAAAGAGAAAGAATAGAGTGAAGTAGAATATATCACATACAAAACATCGGATAGGATAAAGTAAAGTAAAACATATCACATAAGAATATCCTGATATAACCAAATAATAACTGTTTAACCCTTTCACCGCCAAAGTCGCATTTCAGCACCACAGTGATTTAACACCCATGTCACTAAAAGGCATCAAATTGGGGTCTGTTATCCAAAGACCCTATTGTCTTAGTTTTGGGAAGTAAGGATAGACCTTATTTTATGTATGTCACAGAAGAATCCCCAATACTGCAGTTGGATTTTGTTCTCTACCCAGGTACATTTAATGGAAAGTTTGGCTGAAGTATGGCTGGCGGTGAAAGGGTTAAAAGCTACAAATGACTGGAATTACAAAACTACATGCATTCACAGCCACATAGGCCTACACACACAGAGATGGAGAGAAAGGGGAGGGGAGGGGGCAGAGAGAGGAGGGGAGGGGGGCACAGAGAGAGGGGAGGGGGGCACAGAGAGAGAGTGGAGGGGGGGGGGGCAGAAAGGAGTCTACTGAAACAAAGTACATGGACAAAACCAAAAATATATATATCATATATATATATAAGACAAGAAAGCACCATAAATATACTACAATGCATTAAATCATATCAAAAAAGAAAGCAAGGAAAAGAAAAACAAGAAGGAGAGAGGGAGAAAGAGAGAGAGATAGACACAGAGAGAGAGCGAGAGGGAGGGGGGAGGGAGAGAGAGAGAGAGAGCACAGAGAGAGAGAGTGATGGAGGGAGAGAGAGAGAGAGAGAGAGAGAGAGAGGAGAGAGAGAGAGAGAGAGAGAGAGAGAGAGAGAGAGAGAGAGAGAGAGAGAGAGAGAGAGAGAGAGAGAGAGAGAGAGAGAGAGAGAGAGAGAGAGAGAGAGAGAGAGAGAGAGAGTGTTGGAGAGGGAGAGAGAAGGGGAGGGAGAGAGAGGGGGGAGAGAGAGAGAGAGAGAGAGAGAGAGAGAGAGAGAGAGAGAGAGAGAGAGAGAGGAGAGAGAGAGAGAGAGAGAGAGGATGACTTCGGAAGACAGATTAAGATGTGTACAGAGATAGCCACCAAGAGTCTGAGACTTTGGGTCTTTCCAATGCACTGAACGAAAAGTTGTCCAAGTTATTCTCGACACCTCGGCTGCCAATGAATCCATTACTATTGTCTGGGAGACAGCGAGAGTTCTAAGTTAACGCATTGATCAAAGAAGAAAATAAATATAGCAAGAAAGAAAGGAGAGAAAGAAGGAAAGAAAGAAAGAGGAAAGAAAGGAAGGAAGAAAAAACAAAGAGATAAATAAATAAACGAAAGGGTATGTTAGTAAGACTATAAAAAAAAGTTTTTTAAAGGAGTTTATTGCATTTCTCCCAGGCAGTGAAAAAAATAAACACATAAGAAAACAAGCGCGAAATCGCAATAGTTTGTGGCACGCGGTCTATTTTTACCACTCCAATCATGAGTCACCTCCCCTGGCTTTTCAATAATTTTAATCTGTAAACCAGAATGTTATCTCTGCACCATTTCGTAACTTTTTATATCTTTTGGAAAACATTTAAAACTATGTATCCTACTTACACTCATCAAAAGAAGCACCGCATACTCGTCGCGTCTGTTGTAGTGTCTGTATTACGTATGTTTATTATTATGTACGCTTTTAAAATACAACATTTTAAAGAGCGGCCTCAATTTGAAGTGTAGCCTCGATTTGAAGTGCGACAATTTTGGACCGACCGACCGACAGACATACATACAGACAGACAGACCGACCGACCGACAAAGTGAGTTATAGGTTTGTGGCTTGAGCCACAAACAAAGAAACAAGCACAAAAAAGGAAACAATTATAAAGCAAGCAGTTCAATCTCTTTTTCCTGTGCTTTGTATCTGTCTGCGACTCTCTTTATATCTCATTTTCTATCTCCGTCTCTGTCTGTCTCTCTCTCTCTCTCTCTCTCTCTCTCTCTCTCTCCTCCCTCTCTCTCTCTCTCTCTCTCTCTCTCTCTCTCTCTCTCTCTCTCTCTCTCTCTCTCTCTCTCTCTCTCTCTCTCTGTCTGGTGTCATGTGTAATGCTATAAGTTTATTTTATTTTTTCCCTCTAATCCTGGTATAAAAGCATACATCATGCATGGTTGTTTCTCTATTCTCTCTCTCTCTCTCTCTCTCTCTCTCTCTCTCTCTCTCTCTACTTCCTCCTCTCTCTCTCTCTCTCTCTCTCTCTCTCATCTCTTCTCTCCTCTCCTCTCTCTCTCTCTCTCTCTCTCTCTCCCTCTCTCTCTCACTCTCTCTATCTCTCTCTTTCTCTCTCTCTAGATCTCCTCTCTCTCACTCTCTCGTATCTCTCTCTCTCTCATATCTCTCTCTCTCTCTCTCTCTCGTCATCTCTCTCTCCCTCTCTCCCTCTCTCTCTCTCTCTCTGTCATCTCCCTATCTCTTGATCTCTCTCTCTCTCTCTCTCTCTCTCTCTCTCTCTCTCCCTCTCTCTGTATCTCTCTCTCTCTCTCTCCTCTCTCTCTCTCTCTCTCTATCCCTCTCTCTCTCTCTCTCTATCTCTCTCTCTCTCTCTCTCTCTCTCTCTCTCTCTGTCTCTGTCTCTATACTCTGTCTGCATTATGTGTCCTCTCTCTCTCTCTCTCTCTCTCTATCTCTCTCTCTCTCTCTCTCTCTCTCTCTCTCTCTCTCTCTCTCTCTCTCTCTCTCTCTCTCTCTCTCCTCTCTCTCTCTCTCTCTCTCTCTCCTTCTATCTCCCTCTCTCTCTCATCCTGCTCCATAATTTTTTTCCAGCCTTCATATTTCTACATACATACAACTAACAGAGCACTGTCCCATAATCTGCTAAGATGGTGTCACTCCAAACAATAGTACATATACCGTGGGGGGACAAGAAGAATCAGAGTCGTCTGAGTCTGTCTGCTGCACCCGACGTGTCTTGGAATCATTCCCAGCTGCTCGCTCGCATGCAGTCTGCCATCCTAATAATTTATGCCAGACTTAAAGCCATAGCAACCGAACCAAAGAATCGGGTCCCGCTAGTCCGACGCTTGCCGCCTCTGCGCTACAGGGAAAATGGTAGGGATAAAGAGTAGAGAACGCGAGCAGGAAGGCAAAATGAAGCCACACGTCACGTGTCTAAATCATGTCTTTTCACGTGTTTGCACGTGGTTTTCCCTCTTCTTATAGCTGGTAAGAAATCTTAAGAAATCTTCCAAGCATAAGAGGGAATGTGACACGTGACGTGGGGGGTCTTTGACGTCCTCCGGTCTACGATCCTGGAGGCAGTGCCCGGAGGCAGTGCAACACCAGCAAAGTCCCGAATTGCTAACAATACAGATCTGTATTAAGTTGAATCACACGGCTCGAGTCGCTCCTTTTATACCACGACTGTCTGAGCACATTATTAACAATATTCATAAAATATCAATATTCCCCCACGGCAACAGCGCACTGAGTTGTAAGTCATATTATAAATGACCTAGCTCTTCAGTGTTACCATGGGGAAATAGAGATATCTTGTGAATGATGTTGACGTGTACACAGACGTTTATGAGTGGCCTAACACTGTTGCCATGGGGAAATAGAGATAGTTTGTGCATCATGGTGACGTGTACACAGACCTTTTTGAGTGGCCTAACACTGTGTTGCCATGAGGAAATAGATATATTTTGTGTATAATTTTGACGTGTACACAGACCTTTATGAGTCAGTGGCCTAGCACATGCGTGCCATGGGGAAATAGAGATATTGTGTGAATATTGTCAACGTGTACACAGACGTTTGTGAGTGGCCTAACACTGTGTTGCCATGGGGAAATAGAGATATTTTGTGAATAGGTTAACGTGGACACAGACCTTTTGTATCAATCACTCTGAATTGACGCATACTAGCTTATTTACTTCCCTCTTGATTCGCAGCTAGCGAAGGTTTGCACAATGTGAGTGCTTTCTAATTGGGACCAACGTGTCCGTCGTATTATATAATCATTTTTGTGTCTTTTCTGCTTGCTTGCTTGCATGATGGACGGAAGTGGAAGCAAATAGCTGAATAATGTAAACATTCCAAAAAGCTCAATGCGCATTCACACAATCGTGCATATGCGCGTGCATCCGCAGGTACACTCGCGCGTGCAACACACATACACGCGCGCACACGCACGCACACCACACACACACACACACATTCACACACACACACACACACACACACACACACACACACACACACACACACACACACACACACACACACACACACACACACACACACACACACACACACACACACACACACACACACACACACACACACATACAATTATATACATATACACACACATAT
This sequence comes from Phymorhynchus buccinoides, assembly GCA_017654935.2. NCBI lineage: Eukaryota > Metazoa > Mollusca > Gastropoda > Neogastropoda > Raphitomidae > Phymorhynchus > Phymorhynchus buccinoides. The sequence goes on along the minus strand of CM065685.1, from coordinate 55,560,153 downwards.
GCGTGCGTGCATGCGTGTGCGTGCGAGTGTGTGTGTGTGTGTGAGTGTGTGTGTGTGTGTGTGTGAGTCCGTGCGTGTATATTGCGCGCTCGCGCATGTGCTTTTTCGTGGCCAAGATGTGCCCCCCCCCCCCCATTTCTTGATTAATTGTGTTTTTCCGTTATTGCCTTTCTTACCATACATAAAGCTGTATTTTAGGAACATTTTCACCAAATTATCTTTTTGGAATACTAAACCCTAACCCTAACCCTAACCCTACCCCCCACCCTATAAGACGGAAAAACGCAACGAACCACAACTGTGACAAATCGCGGTGTACTGCAGTACATAGTGGGGGGTAGGGTTAGGTTTAGGGCTAGGGTTAGGGCTAGGGTTAGTATTCCAAAAGGTTATTAGCTAAAAATGTTCCTAAAATACAGCTTTATGTGTGGTAAGAAAGGCAAAAACGGAAAAGTAGAATTAACCGAGAAAAGCAGGGGGGGGGGGGGGGGCACATCTGTACCCTTTACCGATTTTTTTTGGAAGGGGGTGGGGGGCCATTTATTTTCCTGGCTTTGCAGAAAATGTATTGATATATTCTACATATAACAACGACTGCGCCCCCCTGCTTCATGGTATTCCACGCACGCTAATTCAATAATAAAAGGATATATTTGCACTTAAACGAAATAGGGTTTAAAGACTCAAGTATGGAACAGTGAATCTCTCTCTCTCTCTCCCCTCCGTCTCTCTCTCTCTCTCTCTCTCTCTCTCTCTCTCTCTCTCTCTCTCTCTCTCTCTCTCTCTCTCTCTCTCTCTCTCCTCTCTCTCTCTCTCTCTCTCTCTCTCTCTCTCTCTCTCTCTCTCTCTCTCTCTCTCTCTCTCTCTCTCTCTCCATTTTAGTCATCAAGTTGATAACTTTTTATTTTTGTCTGTGGGCCTACATAATATTAATTAACCCCGTCTATAATGAGCCCTATAGTATGATATACACACACAAAACCCATCGAACTAACATTCTCCTTCACCCCTAGGGGGGTTTTATGTTTAATTAAACTCACAGTACGAGCTCTCTCGTGTCAGAATGGTCTTATCCACGCGTACAACTGCTGTCGTACGACTAGGCCTATCCAACTGTGACGACATGGGTCCCTGGAATAACGTGGAAACTGCAGTTCGTCCTAACGTGGAAAAAGTGCGAAATCGGCCTAAGGTGTAAGGGAAAATGGCGTCTTGTACATTTCGTCCGAGCGTGGAATGTCCCACTGGGCCTAACGTGGCAAAACTCCCCTTCAGCCTAACGGAATTTCGTCATAATGTGGAATGTCCCGCTGGGCCTGACGTGGAAAATTCCTGTCCGGCCTAACGTGGAATGGTATTTTCGTCCTAATGTGGAATGTCCCTATGAGCCTATCATGGCAAAATTCTACTTTCACCACGAACCATCACGAAGTCATATTAAAAATACGTCCAGTAATTTTAATCTATTCATAGAAATAAGGTAAAAATGAAACGCAAAGCCAGAACAGTTAAAGGTAAAATGCTATGATTCATAAAACCCTCTCGTTAACTTTCCAAACCCAACGGACAGGAGTTTCCCCACGTTAGGCCCAACTGTATATTCCACGTTAGGACGAAACGCATATTCCACTTTAGGACGAACAGCAGTTTCCCCACGTTAGGCCCAACTGTACATTCCACGTTAGAACGAAACGTGTATACCACGTAAGGACGGACGGACATTCCACGTTAGGACGAAACGTGCATTCCACGTTAGGACGGACAGGAGTTTCCCCACGTTAGGCCCAACTGTGCACTCCACGTTAGGAGGAAACGTGCATTCCACGTTAGGAGGAAACGTGCATTCCACGTTAGGACGAACAGCAGTTTCCCCACGTTAGGCCCAACCGTATATTCCACGTTAGGAGGAATCGTGCATTCCACGTTAGGACGAACAGCAGTTTCCCCACGTTAGGCCCAACCGTACATTCCACGTTAGGACGAAACGTATATTCCACGTTAGGAGTATCCCAACGTTAGGCCCAACCGTACATTCCACGTTAGGACGAAACGCATATTCCATGTTAGGACGATGTGCGCATTCCA
>CM065685.1:55548068-55553068 GCA_017654935.2 Phymorhynchus buccinoides | reverse complement strand
TGTTGCTTGTTAATTCATCATTATGTTCTGTTCCAGTGTCTTATTACATTTGGTAGCCAATATTGAATCAGAATCAGAATCAGAATCAGAATCAATGTTTATTGCCCTTTAAAACCAATACAAGGTTTAATATGACACTAATAAATAGTATAACAATAACGGTAATAATAACAGTATAAAGTTTTAATTACGTAACATTTGTGTAGGGGAAGACGGGGTAAAAAGCGCATGGGCGGGCAAGAAGCCCACCCCAATTATTTCATGAAATAAAGAAAATTTCAGTCAAATTTGCCCATGAGACGAATGCTAGACATTAACGCTCGTCTCATAGGCAAAATGAGACTGAAATTTGCTTCATTTCATGAGATAATTGGGGTGGGCTTCTTACCCGCCCATGCGCTTTTTACCCCGTCTTCCCCTAACTGTCATGCGTCTCTCTCTGTTCGTCTATTGTGTAACATATCTGTGTTTGAGCGCCTTGTATAAGCTTTAAGCATGTTGTGCTCATTTGCATTTGTTTCTGTTGATGCTATATTGATTTTTCAATACAAATTCGTTTAAACCAAATGCTTTTTGATATCTTTTGGATGGCGTTTGCTGCAGTGTGATTGTTAACAGATGACAGCGGTTGAATAGGTGGACTCGGGTTTTATATTTGCGAGCTATTTTGGGTGTTTTACTTCACAGCTGCCAGTGTTCATGATTTAATGATCGTTCGATGTGGTTTATAACTTTCCATAATGTCACCGCGCACATTGTCTAGATGGCCACAACATTGAAGTGGGATACTTTATGAAAGAAGAAGAAGAAGAAGAAGAAGAAGAAGAAGAAGAAGAAGAAGAAGAAGAAGAAGAAGAAGAAGAAGAAGAAGAAGAAGAAGAAGAAGAAGAAGGAGAAGAAGAAGGAGAAGAAGAAGAAGAAGAAGAAGAAGAAGAAGAAGAAGAAGAAGAAGAAGAAGAAGAAGAAGAAGAAGAAGAAGAAGAAGAAGAAGAAGAAGAAGAAGAAGAAGAAAGAAGAAGAAGAAGAAGAAGAAGAAGAAGAAAGAAGAAGAAGAAGAAGAAGAAGAAGAAGAAGAAGAAGAAGAAGAAGAAGAAGAAGAAGAAGAAGAAGAAGAAGAAGAAGAAGAAGAAGAAGAAGAAGAAGAAGAAGAAGAAGAAGAAGAAGAAGAAGAAGAAGAAGAAGAAGAAGAAGAAGAAGAAGAAGAAGAAGAAGAAGAAGAAGAAGAAGAAGAAGAAGAAGAAGAAGAAGAAGAAGACGATGAAGAAGAAGAAAAAGGAAGAAGAAGAAGAATGAGGAGGAGGAGGAGAAGAAGAAGAGGGGAGGGGGTGGGAGCAGAAAAAGAAACGGGACGCCCTAGGCCTATCCCCTTAGAGCGTTAGAAATGAGGCAACATTTCCCCGGAAGTTCACTTGCCAGGAACTTATGATTTATGTCTGTTCCATGCTAGACTAGTGTAGGGGTAATGTTTGTGTTCGGGCAGGCCTGGGCAAATGATGACACGAGGTCAGGTGCTGTTTTCACGTGCATTTTCCTCGCACGCACCTTGTGTCTACACGTCTGTGTGTAATTAAAGGGCAGACACGTGTGCGATTGGGGTGAGGGTTGGGGATGGGAGGGAGATGATAAGGAAATGATGATAAACGGAGTCCAGATGAATGCCAAAATGTCATCATAATTATGAAGCCAAGGGGTGGTGGTGGGGATGTTTGGTCTGTGTCCTCGGTGATTTGATTTGTGTGATTGCGATTATCTGTGATGATCAACTTTGGTGGAGGGGAGTTAATTAGAAAGAGAGTATTCACCCTTTGTTCAATTTCCTTATCTCCTCTCTTGGCCTCACTATTTAATTCCTTGATTAACCAAAATTCATTTCGAGGCTTACCAGTTTGTTCTGTGTTGTATCATGTGTAACATATTCAAGGTTAGAAGGCTATGCCACTCTTGGATAGATGTTGATTTGTTTGTATGTCGTCCTCTCCACCAGTGTTGATGTGTACTGTGTGGGTGAAGGGTCATAAAGGCGAACTTGGCACATTTTTTTTAGAACAGTTTATCTGTATTGTTCAAAATTCGGGACTTTACTGGTGTTGCACTGCCTCCGGGCATTGCCTCCAGTATCGTTCCCACCGTCTTTGTATCTACAAATGTCCCATACTGTGTCTGTTCCAGACCGAGAGGACGTAAAGCACCATTTTTCATTCATTCTTTTTCGATAATGATGCTTTGTTTGTCTCACTTTGGTTCTGACCCACGCATTGCTAGATGATTGTTATCGTAATCAACCTTGGTATTGTGGAGTTAATTAGAAAGAGAGTATTCACCCATTGTTCAATTTCGATTATCTGTGAACATGTTGGATTCGGTACCGTGGAAGGGGTATCCACACTGCATACGATGCGATCCGACTGTGGCATTTGTGAGCCATGATTCGCGTGAAATTATACTGTCTAGATGAATCGATGACACGGACTCGCGAAGCATGCATCCTGTGCGCCAATAACAGTCTAAGCGAAGACTTTGGGCGTGGGGCAGGATAAGCATCCCCAATCGGAAGAAGAAGAATCTAATGAGACCCCCCTAGTTTTGTTCACTATATTATTTGTAGTCCCCCGCACACGAATCCGATGAAATATCTGTTGTTGTTTTGTTCTTGTTGTTGTTGATGTTGTTGATGTTGTTGATGTTGTTGATGTTGTTGATGTTGTTGTTGTATCATACAGTTTATGTAATTCGTGTATTGGGGTCTACATGAGCATAGTGAACGAAAACAGTAGAATTATCATTTTCAGACGGGAGTATTTCACATGAATCATGACTCACAGACATCGTCACAATCGTATCGCGATCAGATCGCATTGTATGCAGTGTGTCTGTCCATACAGAGAATGTGGCTAGATGTCACCCCACATGTGTGTGTGTGTGTGTGTGTGTGTGTGTGTGTATATGTGTGTATGTGTGTGTGTGTGTGTGTGTGTGTTATGTGTGTGTGTGTGTGTGTGTGTGTGTGTGTGTGTTATGTGTGTGCGTGTGCGTGTGTGTGTGTGTGTGTGTGTGTGTGTGTGTGTGTGTGTGTGTGTGTGTGTGTGTGTGTGTGGCGCACTCGCGTGTGCATTCATGCGTGTTTGTGTATATGTATGCGTGTGACTGTGTGTTTTTGGTATTTGGAAGGCCTTTATTCTAGCCACAGAGACTGTTTTGTATGTATGTGTGTGTGTACGCGCGTGTGTGTGTATGCGCGTGCACGTCAATGTGAGTGAGTGTGCGTGCGCGCGCATGAATATGTGTATGCCCGTGCATTCATGCGTGTTTGTGTATGCTTATGTGTGAGCAGTGCTGACGACTTCACCACGGGCTACATGAAGAGCAAAGCCATGGTGTCCTCCACGGGCAACGTGTTCTGGCCTCCCCCAGCCAAATTCAGATCCTCATGCAAGATCGACATCACCTACTTCCCCTTCGACGATCAGGTCCGTCTGTCTCCCTGTCTGTCTGTCTGTCTGTCTGTGTCTGTTACTCTCTCTCTCTTCTTCTCAAAGTGATCTGGCCCCCTCCCGCCAAATTCAGGTCCTCCTAAATCAACTATTTCCCCTTTGACGACCAGGTCCGCCCGTCTGTCTGTCTGTCTCTCTCTTTTTTTTTTCTCCCTCTCTCCCCCGCTCTCTCTCCCCTCCCTCTCTCTATCTCTCTCTCCCCTCCCTCGCTCTCTCTCTCTCTCTCTCGCTCTCTCTCTCTCTCTCTCTCTCTCTCTCTCTCTCTCTCTCTCTCTCTCTCTCTCTCTCTCTCTCTCTCTCTCTCTCTCTCTCTCTCTCTCTCTCTCTCTCTCTCTCTCTCTCTCTCTCTCTCTCTCTCTCTCTCTCTCTCTCTCTCTCTCTCTCTCTCTCTCTCTCTCTCTCTCTCTCTCTCTCTCTCTCTCTCTTAGAACGCAAAGCGCCATTTTGTTCACGGTTAGAGAGTACTACCACACAATGAATAAAAAAGGCCTACAGTTCCTTCCGGCAAATACCCCTCGAAGTTCCCATCCAATAAGTGTCTCTAGCTTTGCTACGCGTGCAAGTATAAATGTGTATCTTACTGGCAAATGTATATAGATGCCTTGCAAGGACAGCAAAGACAACAGCAGCACTGTCCAGATTGAAACCTCTGTGATCGGGCTTCTGCGTGCACTGGTATACTCCATCTTCCTTTACGCTTGTGAGACATGGACTCTCACGGCAGATCTGGAAAGAAGACCCCAAGCTATGGAAATGAGACGCTATCGTAAGCTGCTTAACATCAGATACACATAGCATATCACCAATGAACAAGTGCGCCAAACCACCAGACAGCACATTGGACCATATGACGATCTGCTGACATCAATAAAGAACAGAAAGCTACGCTGGTATGGCCATGTAACAAGATCCAACGGCCTTGCCAAAAAAGATGCCCCAGGGAACTGTTGAGGGAGGGAGACGGAGGGGAAGACAAAAGAAACGATGGTCTAACAACATCACAGAATGGACAGCTAAATTATTCGCAGAAACCCAGACTCTGGCTCACGACCAACAGAGCTGAAGGAAGTTGGTGAAGACTTCACTGTGGCGCCCCGATGACTCCTCACGGAGTTAAGGGAAGGAAGGGGATATAGATGCAGAAGAGTGTACAAGCGTAAGAGAGTGCGTGTTTTATGATTTCATATGTATGCTTTCAGATGTGTTCCATATATAGTTAAAAACTGTATTCACAATCGCACGCTGTAGTACAAGCATTCCACACTCACACTAAGTCACCAAAAAATAACCACAGACATTTCCATCACCCTCATCAAACATTAAATTCATTCTCAAAAGCTGTCCAAAATTAGAAGTCACAAAAAAACTTCCAATATGGAAATAGGTCAACCAATACCTTAATATAAAAAAAACATTTTGAAAAAAAAAAGCAAAAATGTCTAGCTTTGCTAGAAAGTAGCAGTATGCCAGGCACGCGTTTCCGATCGGTTAGCCAAGCTAGCGAAGTTA
>CM065685.1:55540568-55543068 GCA_017654935.2 Phymorhynchus buccinoides | reverse complement strand
GCATCGTGCTAAGTCTTATGCTATCTCAACGTGAATACAGGCCCTGGTTGGTAGGCTGCGAAGAAAATCATTCTGTATCACTAGTTCAGTCCGTGGTTGGGTGGACAGTGGAACCTCCCTTATAAGACTTCCCATTATAAGACTCCCTCCCACATAATAATTATTAAGACCTACTTCTCTGAGACATTGTCCTTCTTTGTAAGTATTAAAATTGCCTCCCTTATAAGACCTCATTTTGGATGATTTCTGAAGGTTTTATAAGGGAAGTTCCACTGTATACGATAAAAAATAAAACTCGAAATATTTACGGTTTTAAGTGGGCGTTCGGGTGTTTTCATTGTATGATGTCTGTATGACATTTAGGCTGTTTGCTTATACGAATTTGCATGTTCAGGGTCGGACCTACGAGTGGGGGGGGGGGCTTAAGGGGTTGCAACCCCCACCCTTTTTTCCTAAAAAAAACACACAAGCAAAAAAACTTCATGTCGCCGAGCGGCAGTTAACTTTCCTCGCGGGTTATGCCTAGCACTCATCAGCACCACCAGTTAATAGGTACTATCCTCCATAACATGCACACAAAAATGGCATTAGTCCTTTATTTCAAGCCCAGATTGCACTATTTTGCTTCTCGGATTTGAACAGTTTGCGGGGGGAGCATGCCCCCCCGGACACCACTAGGGGTCATGGTGTTCCGCACCTTCGATTAAATTAGCCCCCACCCCGTAAAAACGTAGGTCCGGCCCTGAATGTTTATATCCCGGATTAACTTGTTGAAGACGCGCTCATGATTACACGGGTTCGTGTTGCAGGCATCTACCTGACGGTGACCATGGCCATGACCTCGATGTCCATCATCCTCACGGTGTTCGTGCTGCAGCTGCACCACGTGGGGCCCCACCAGAAGCGCGTGCCCCGCTGGATGTGGACCCTGGTGCTGGACATCCTGGCCCCCGTGGTATGCCTGTGCCACGTGCAGCAGAGGTACCGCTACCTCACCGCCCGCCTCAACAAGATCGACCATGCCGTTCACCACCACCACCACTACCCCCACCACCACCACCAGCAGCAGCAACAGCAACAACAACAACAGCACGGAGCTTCTGCCAGGAAGATTCACCAGGACTGTAGTGTGGTCCTCAACACTACTGGCGGAGGAGGAGGAGGAGGAGGAGGAGACTCGCTTGCTTCCTCGTCGCTGGTTGCAGGAGTAGGAGGAGGAGTCATTAGAGGTAGGGCCAACTGTAACGGAATCATCAGGACTGGTAGCCGAGCTTCTGGGTTGTCTGGAGGAGGAGGAGGAGGACGAGGAGAAGGAAGAGGGCAGGGGGTACCCTCAAACAGAAGTGGAGGAGGAGCAGGAGGGGGGAACTCGGTACTCCTCCGTGACAGCACCGGCAGTAGTAGTGGTGGTGGTGGTGGTGGTGGTGGTAGGAAGGACAGGCCACAGAGTGAAGCTGGGGGCGTGGGGGTGCCGTCTTCCTCCAACAGAGGTTCTGGCAGCTTCGTCAGTTCCGCGGCGTCCTCGGCGCAGTCTGCTGCTACGGCGGTGATGAACCCTTCTTCTTCGCGCAACAACGAAGGGGCTCAGGGGGTGATGATGAACGGTGCTGAGCGGAGTTCTCGCCGAACCCCAGCTCGCAAGGACCCTCCTTGGAGGCCCGCGGAGTACGTGAACTGTCGGGCAGGTAGCCAGAGCTCGGTGGACAGTCCGCAACGGGCACACCCTCCTCTTAATGCTGCTACTACAGGGAGTAGCGACAGCGTCATCCACCGGCATGACGTCACCTACGCCGAAGCTCACGTCACAGCCTCTACCACCGCTGTCCCCTTGAGGCCGGTCAACCCAGCCTGCCGCCTGCCCTCCCCTGATGACGTCACCCACGCCAGATTACGTCACCAGCTTCAGGAAGGGGGAGTCTGCGAGACCAGCCTGGCCTCTTCTTTCTCTTCTCCCTCTAAAAAAGACCTTGTAGTAGTCACGCCGGAGCTTTCGCCGGAGAAAACCCCCTTCAACGCTAATAGAGGAGGAGGCGGGGTTTCGGTTTCGGATAAACCTCCATCTTCCTCTTTAGAACGCCCTCAGGGCGAAGCTCCTCCAGCCTACCACTCTCCGGAACTCAACCAACCCCACCACTACCACCACCACCACCACCACCACTCCTCCACTTCTTCCCCCGAGGTGGTAGTCCGGGATTATTACATCCTTCCCTCAAACAGTGGTGGAGCCAGCACCACTGCGCCCGTGATCAACCGGAGGAGCTCTTCTTCTTCTTCTTCCTCAAAAAAACGGGCAGGAGGGAGAGGAGGAGGAGCAGGAGGAAGAGGAGGAGGAGGAGGGGGAGGGGTACGCAGAAACAAGAGGGAGAGCAATCCCAAGGAGCAGATCAACCGGCACCTGGAGGTTCTGGTGAACCGGGATGACGAGGACGATTACCACCAGGACGTGGTGACGGAGTGGCGGGTGGTGGCGCACGTCATGGACCGCGTGCTCTTCTGGCTC
>CM065685.1:55525568-55533068 GCA_017654935.2 Phymorhynchus buccinoides | reverse complement strand
TGTGCGCGAGCGCGTTTGTGTATGTGTGTACGTGTGTGTGCACGTGTGTGTGTGTGTGTGTGTGTGTGTGTGTGTGTGTGTGTGCGTGCGTGCGCGTGCGTGTGCGTGCGTGTGCGTGCGTGCTATTCTCTATGTGTTTCTCTGCGTATTTCTGTATCTGTGTGTGTTTGTGTGTGTCTGTGTGTGTGCTTGCAATCGTGCATGTGTGCGCGTGCGTGTGCGTGCATACAGGCGTGAGCGTATGTACATTTGTGCGTGTGTGTGTGCACACTTATACTATTTACAGCAAAATGGCGAATCACAGGTGGAGAACATACTGACACAGAGGGGAAGGTCTGTCATACGAATTGCTCGATTACAAAGAAAATACAGTCGAACCTCAGGTAAAGCGACCACCCTACAGACTGGTCAAACATGTCCGTAACTGCCAGGTGGTCGCAACATTCAAACTCTTTTATTTGTCGTAAAACCATCTAAGGAATTATGGAACAAACCAAAGCCCAAAGCATACGGCGCTCTCGCCACACCGGAATTATATACACAGATGTGCTAAACAGTAAACACATACCACGGGAAAAAAAGAGCAAAAAGGGCAGGGTAAAGATGGTGACAAAGTAAAATGTTATTGTAGCAAATACGGAGTAGTAAAACTCGCCTAATCATGTACAGCGGACAGCAAAACATTCATGTTCGTATCAACGTCGATCTACTACAGTGTCTGCCCCATACACCGGAAGTTAGTGAACAAGGGGACTGTATAATAGTGAGCCACAAAAATCAAGGGAAGTAACAAGCCCACCTGAAACGGCCAACACTGAAGACACCTAACGTACACCCCAGTAGGCCTATCGCGGACACCTCAGTAATCCTGGCAGTTTTACTCAGTCTCTTCCTGTTCTCATTCATTACTAAAAAAAAGTCTTCAGCATAGCGAGCACCTCGCGAATACGGACAGTTTGGGCAAAGATATTCTAAAAGGGTAAGATGGATTACTTAAGAGCTCGGCGAACCGGGCTGATAGAGTTATCGTTAGTGGGGACAGTACACTTTTCACAGTGGAGGCTATCCAAAAACTCAGACTGGAATTTGAACGGAGAATTCAACTGGCCTATCGACGTGTAAAATGTGTCCTGTTTAAAAGAGACATAACCAGTGTTTCTGTCCTCACTACTCATATAGGGAAAAGAGACCGGATGCTTATCTTCCCCGTTAGAATATCTTTGGTTTGGGCCAGTCTGTAGCGTGGTCGCATAACTGAGGTTCCACTGTAATCAAAGCAAATTGAACATTAAAGACACACTGACGCACCACGATTACTTGGTCCCTTGGTGTTTTTTTTGGGTAGCTGTGACCCACATACAAATGTCCCCAACTTCAAATTGAGGCTGCTCTTTAAAATGATGTTTCGCTTTGAATTTGGGGGCATTTTGTATGGGCGTCAAACCTGGTCCAAACAAGATTTCTTACCATCCATAAGAGGGAAAACACGTGAAACCTGTGATTTTGACACGTGATCTGGTGGGTCTTTAAGAAACTATTCAGAAAACAAAAACAAAGAAACAAAAAGAAAGAAAGCTGTACTAGAAAGAAAATGGGAGGGGGGGGGGGGGGGGGGGGGGGGGGGGGGGGGGGCAATCGAAAAAGAAAAAAAATGAAAGAAATAAAGAAAAGAAAAATATATAAATAAGAAAGGAACAATAAAAACGAAAGAAAGGAAGGAAGAAAGAAATAATAAAGAAAAAACAGATAAGCAAAGCTGAATAATTTGCATACATTGGAGGGGGTGGGGGGTGGGAGGGAGATGCAAAGAGGAGAGGGAAAAAAAGAAGAGAAATAATTATAAAAGAAAAGAAAAATAATGAAGCTGTCATACGCCGTTAGCTAAGTCAAGGGAGGCGAGTGCGCACATACAGTTAACCCTTTCACCGCCAACGTCGCATTTATGCACCACAATGGTTTTAACACCCATGTCACTAAAAAGCATCAAATCAGGGCCTGTTATCTGAAGACCCTATTTTCTTAATTTTGGGAGGTAAGGATAGGCCTAATGTTATACATGTCACAGAGGAATTCCCAATATTTCAGATATCTTTTTTTTCTCTAATGAGTTACGTTTGATGGGATTTTTTGGCTGAAAATGGCTGGCAACGAAAGGGTTAAAGGACTATACAAAGAAGAAGAAAGAAAAGAAGGAAACAAACAGTGCAGGGTAAACAAAAAGGTGGGTTTTTTTATGGAATCAAAGGGCTATGCAGGAAATTATTATTATAATTTTCAAAAAAAACAGGGACGAAGCTTAAAAGACAAATTTCCAAAATTTCATCTGCTCCATATTTCTGCTTGCCTCTGTGTGTGTGTGTGTGTGTGTGTGTGTGTGTGTGTGTGTGTGTGTGTGTGTGTGTGTGTGTGTGTGTGTGTGTGTGTGTGTGTGTGTGTGTGTGTGTGTGCGTGCGTGTTGTGTGTGTGTGTGTGTGTGTGTGCGTGCGTGTGTGTGTGCGTGCGTGTGTGCGTGCGCGTGTGTGTGTGTTGTGTGTGTGTGTGCGTGCGTGCGTGTGTGTGTCTGTCTCGTCTCTCTCTCTCGTCTCTCTCTCTCTCTCTCTCTCTCTCTCTCTCTCTCTCTCTCTCTCTCTCTCTCTCTCTCCTCTCTCTCTCTCTCTCTCTCTCTCTCTCTCTCTCTCTCTCTCTCTCTCTCTCTCTCTCTCTCTCTCTCTCTCTCTCTCTCTCTCTCTCTCTCTCTCTCAGTCTCGCTCTCTCTTAGCAACAAAAAGAACACAAACAAATTTAGCAAGCAAATGATGAAAAACAACAAAAAGACAATTTAATAGAGCTTCAACGAGAACAAGAACAAAACCAAGAGAAGGAACGAACGAATAAACGAACCATTCTAATGAGTAGGCCGCTTGCCCATGTCATAAGGGAAAAGAGCTCTCTCTCTCTCTCTCTCTCTCTCTCTCTCTCTCTCTCTCTCTCTCTCTCTCTCTCTCTCTCTCTCTCTCTCTCTCTCTCTCTCTCTCTCTCTCCTCTCTCTCTCTCTCTCTCTCTCTCTCTCTCTCTCTCTCTCTCTCCCTCTCTCATCAGTATCACAGAATCAACGTGAAAACAAATTAAGCACGTAACATTTTATTACTCATGTGTTAAGAGCGATGAAAAGAAGATAAAACCGACCAATTTGGGCTCGTTTTGAGGGGGCGCATTTAAAAAAAATCTTTGGTATGTAGTTGAATAGCTAAGAGAAAATCACATTTTTTGAATCTTTAAGTTGAGGTTGCGTAATTTGTCTGTGTGTGTGTGTGTGTGTGTGTGTGTGTGTGTGTGTGTGTGTGTGTGTGTGTGTGTGTGTGTGTGTGTGTGTGTGTGTGTGTGTGTGTGTGTGTGTGTGTGTGTGTGTGTGAATTCAAAGACTGTACTTGCACTTATGTAATAAAAACTATCCTAACTTTATTTCTAATTCTTCCAAACTTAGTAATCTTCTTGTGGCCACACCTGTATAGAATAGTGACACCGTGGTCAGGAAACACGGTGTTGGAACATCTAGGCTCCCAAGACAATGGCTATCCAGGAAAAGGTCCAGTTGAAGTGGCCACACCTGGATAGTGACACCGTGGTCAGGAAACACGGTGTTGGAACATCTAGGCTCCCAAGACAATGGCTCCCCAGGAAAAGGTCCACTTGAAGTGGCCACACCTGGATAGAATAATAACACCGTGGTCAGGAAACACGGTGGTCGAACATCTAGGCTCCCAAGACAATAGCTCCCCAGGAAAAGGTCCAGTTGAAGTGGCCACACCGTTGTCAGGGCAACAGAGGAATCTGGACCAAGGTCCGAATGTCCAGCTGCCTTGTACGTTCTTGTAGATGGAGAATTGGCTAAACAAAACTGTGAATGGGAGAAAGGGAGAGAGAGAGAGGGGGGGGGGGGGGCGTCGTTGCCTATCGCGATTACTGTAGTGGTGAGACTATGCAATTATACTAGTAAATCGCGACTGGCAGAGACAGAGACAGTAAATGAAAGACGACAGTAGCGCAAGTCTCGCCCAAGGGCAGGTCTCTTGAAATAATTGACGTTGAAGTGTTGTGGACAAACAACCCACGAGTCTCGACCTCTAATACTTAAGCTATCTGTGGTCAGAGACCCACACTAAGTGCCCAGAAGGCTGCTCTCTACATAAACACCTCTGTTTGTCTTTCACGGTAAGCTGTTCTAGCCCGAACAATGAGAGGACCTAGAGACATGTAGGATAGTTGAGGATTCTGTCTATAGATAGTCTGTCACGGTAGACTTGTCCTGGCCTAACAGCCGACTTCCTACTGAAACCGACCGACAAAGGACGAACAAAGGCCCCTGAAAACACAAAAGAGCTAGACTGAAGGTGTGGGGGTGGGGGTGGAGGTGGAGGTGGAAGGATTGGAGGTATGAAAAGTTCATTAAGGAAATTGAGTTGTAGGGCTGTGCTCTTCTGTTGGTAGGGCAGGTGGGGTACGTGTGTCTCTGAGTCCCATCCCTTTGGGAGGATGTGTGTGTCTTTTTCAAAGGACTAAAAGCTGCTTTTTCCCAACCAAACAGATAGGGCCTATAGCTGGAAGGGAAACGGGATGAGGATTTGAAGAGTTAATTGAGGAAAAGGAGAGAAAGGACCAACTAGGAATAAGAAGCCATGAACAATCGAAAACATTTTGTGTAATAGGCCTACATGGGGACTTTAGTGTCAAAATGCTGATTGTTCTTTTTAGCTTCATGCTCGTCGTATCCGCGTAAGCGTGTGCGCGCACGCACACACATACACACACAACACAACAACAACAACAACAACATACAGTATTTATACGGCGCTGAATCTTGATAGAAATCAAATCAAAGCGCACACACACGTTAGCATCCATAACGCATTCAAACAAAAATGCAATAGAAAGCGAACACACACGTTCGACATAAATGGTATACAGCAGAAACAGACCTAAAGGCAAGAGAGAGAAGAAGAGAAAGAGAGTGGAGCCTCAATGACGGGGGAACAGGTGGGTTTTGAGGTTAGATTTCAAGGCTGAGAGGGTCGGTCGCTGACGGAGGGAAAGAGGAAGTTTGTTCCAAGATGTCGGTCCTGAGACAGCAAAAGAGCACCGACACACACACACACACACACACACACACACACACACACGCACACGCGCGCGCACACACGCACACACACACACACACACACACACACACACACACACACACACACACACAGAGAGGGGGGGGGGGGTATCTGTTTAGGGTATGAAGACAGAGGTGGCTGCAAATAAACCAAAGAAGGTATTGAAGCCCAAAGGCGAGAGAAGAAGGTGACGTTTCTGGCCAAGAAGGCGAAGTCACCACGCAAAGACAAAAGTAAGGTTAATTTTCCCCTCTCAAACTCCTCAAGTGGATTTTGCATCCCGTGTCAGTGTGGACTCAATAGAACAAAAGGTACCCATCCCATCGTCAGCCACTCCCTCCTATCTCACTTGCCTTTGTTTCATGGACATCTTGAAAACCTTTCGTACTCTGAATGAGACCTAACTAGGCTTGACTTAAACTCCATTAGTTACACCCCCAAGGGAAGTGTGTGTATTTCTTTGTTTGTGTTGTCTGTCTGCTGGCCATGTGAACAACACGTGCAGAGGTGATGACATCTGTTCAGCTGAAACTGAAGCCTGGAGTCGACGCTGCAGGGAGTCCTTTGAGTGAATAAACAGTTTCCCCAACAAGTGTGACTGCTGTCTTACACTCGTGGGTGTGTTTTCAAAGGCTTAGTTCTCAAGAGGCTGGAAAAGACAGAGTGTAGAGAGAAGAGGGAAGTCCTTAGGAAAGGCTTGGTCAATAGGCATTGTCGCTTTTCTTTGTTTATAAACCTCTGTTGGTGGGTGGGATTAACTCAAGTGTTTGTTTGTCCCGACACCCCCCACCTGGGTTTCAGGGGTTGTAGCGATTGATACCTAATTTCTGTGAAGGGAGGATTGTTTCTTTCTCGAAAAATGATTCGCCGTGAACGCCATGAACATGTCTGGACGCGCCGAAATTGCAGAGAGCTTAAAGGTTAAGCGCTATAAATGTATTTTTCTTAATAAATAAATGATTAAATTGACGCCATGTTTGCCACCCTTTATAACCGGGCACCGTTGTAGCCTGTATCTCTGTCTGTGTGTCTGTAATAAATAAAGAATAAACGGACGGTGTGTTCGCCACCCTTCATTGCTATCTCTGTCTCTCTGTCTGTCTGTTTGCCTGTAGTAAATAAAGAATAAATGGAATGTATGTTCGCCACCCTCCAAAGCTATCTCCGTCTATCTGTTTGCTTGTCTGTTTGTCTTTCTGTCTCTCTCTGTATCTGTCTGTGTGTCCCTCTGTTCTCTCTCTCTCTCTCTCTCTCTCTCTCTCTCTCTCTCTCTCTCTCTCTCTCTCTCTCTCTCTCTCTCTCTCTCTCTCTCTCTCTCTCTCTCTCTCTTTCTCTCTCCCCCCCCCCTCCCCTCTCTCTCTCCTTCTCGTCTTCTTCTTCCTCTCTAACGCCCGTCTTCTTGTCTAACAAAAGTACCTTTTCATGGCTTGCCCTTTTTGTTTTCACGAGGAAAGAGACACCAAGTGTGGTCCCCCATACACATGTGACTTTGGACTGAGCGTTTGTTGTCGAGAAAATCTTAAAATAACTGAAATGTTGATTATTGGTTGGAGATAATCCACACAAACAAATCGACGGGAAAATACCAGATGGTAATATTTCGAAAGGAACTAAGAAAGATGATAGTACCTTCTGGTAAATACCCCTAGAAATACTCACAACAGTGTGACAACTATCGTTAAACTAATTATCAAATCAAATCAAATCATATCATCTTAATTATTTCATAGCAGAGAAATTGCAGCCAGGTGCACATAAGAAAAACAACAATAAACACATTTATCAACAACAATTAACCCTTTCACCGCCAATGTTGCATTTATGCACCACAGTGATTTTTTTAACACCTATGTCAATAAAAGGCATCAAGTTGGGGTCTATTATCCAAAGACCCTATTGTCTTCGTTTTGGGAAGTAAGGGTAGATCTTACTGTATACATGTCACAGAAGAATGACCGATACTGCAGATGGATTTTGTTCTCTACCCAGGTAAACTTAATGGGAAATTTGGCTGAAATATGGCTGGCGGTGAAAGGGTTAAAGAATATAAACTAATAACTAATAACACTGCAAATTATTCACACGATGCTGAATAAAGAAGATGTTCCTTCGTGTAAATGCCCCTAGAAATACTCATAATAGTGTGACAACTATCGTTACACTAATTATCCACACGATGCTGACTAAAGCAGATGTTCCTTCTGGTAAATGCCCCTAAAAAACTCATAATAGTGTGATAACTATCGTTAAGCTAATTATCCACACGATGCTGACTAAAGCAGATATTCGTTCTGGCAAATACCCCTATAATCTTTTATATCCAAACCAGTCTGCTTATCGAGCAGGTCACAGTACTGAGACAGCC
>CM065685.1:55513068-55520568 GCA_017654935.2 Phymorhynchus buccinoides | reverse complement strand
ATACTAGGAAGATTTCTTAAGATTCCTTACTAGCTATAAGAGGGAACACACGTGAAAACCGTGATTTTGACTCGTGACGTGCGGGGTCTTTAAGAGGGTCGTTTAAAATAATAATAATAACCCAAGGCATAAAGGGGCACCCTGACGGATGGGTAATTGCAAGAAACACGTCGAGATCACCAGAAAAAAGCCTTTTCAAGGATCGGAACACTCAAACGGCGATTCCTCCTTGGCGGAGTTGCCGGCGGCGGTGGGTGGAGAACACTCACAGTGGTTGAAGCTTTTTCTTCTTCTTTGTAGTGCAATAAAAAAAAAAATGGAGCTATTTCCTTTGTTGTGAGCGAAACTCCTTTTAGTAAACTATAAATAAAACGGCTTGTATTGCGGAAATGTCGTGATTTTTGTCTAAGCGACTCAGGCGGCCATTATAAAAGAGAAAGCACATGCCTTCACTTTCACTGAAATCATTTGACTTCCAGCACCTCCGCCAAGGAGGAATCGCCGAGTTGACGGTTTGATTTCTAGGAAACCAGAGCAAAGTGAGTGTTGCAATCTTATCTCTGCAAAGGGTGTTGTCTTGGTGATCTCGACGTGTTTCTTGCAAAGACCCATCCGCCAGGATGCCCCTTTAAAACTAAATACACGTAGAAGAAAGCTCTATGAGCGGACAGCTTGGTGTCCCTTCTCCCCAATGACCACCCACAAAAAGACCTGGTAATAACTTACATTTTCCACTCCTAAATACATGCAGTCCCTTTGTAGACGAAGTTGTGGTAATAATTTACCTTTTCTACTCCTAAATACATGCAGTCCCTTTGTAGACGAAGTTGTGGTAATAATTTACCTTTTCTACTCCTAAATACATGCAGTCCCTTTGTAGACAAAGTTGTGGACCCTGCTGCTACTTTCTAGTAATGTACCTTCTGTGCTTTGTCTACTTCTTCTTCTGCGTTCCCGGGCCATAAGGTTCTAATGGATAAGGTACGTATGTGTCCGGTTTTCAGTTTTCACTGGTCTCCCCGCTGCATACAGCCGACACATTCTGATTTCGGAGGAGCTCAAAGATTAGAAGATGTTTTTTGGAAAAAAGGCAGGAGAATGGGCAAATAAGAAACATTGTTGATGATAGAAAGCAAAGGGAGAAGGCAAAGTCGAAGAGAGTGAAAGACAAGAGGAAGTTACAAGCACAGAACTTCCAGAAGGTGGGGTGACTATTTTTTACGAAAGACCCCCCCCCCGGTATCCCCACGGGAAGAGACTCGTGGAGGGGTCGGGGTCGTCCAGCTCCCCGTATGGAGGCACGAGGCATCCACCCACTGCTCCAAGTTTTGTCTACAGTAGTGCTTTTACATCCATACAGATTGTTTTCTCTGTCTAAAACCAATTCTATGCGATGGGCCAGCAACGTCTTCGCACAGTGGCTACTCAAAAGAGAAAGGCTGAAGAAATAGCATCTGCAACAGCCACTAGTCAGTCGCGTGAAAGAGGATCTATAAAATGGAACTTCGCTAAAAGCGGACATTTGACAAGATTATTTTTTAGTTCCCGAGCGAAGCTTCGGGAACTATTGTTTTTGTTTTGATCCGTCCGTCCTTCCCGTACGTGCGTGCGTGTGTCCAGCCGTGTACAAGTACATAATTTAAAAATGGATAACAACATGACGTTAAGAAAACCCAGTCAAACTGGAGTAGTTAAAATGTGTATGTGTTACGCCCAATCCATGAAATTGCCTAACTTATGAAATGGGCAGAATGCTTTGCCCAGTTCATGAAATGGACAATGTATATAAGATTTGTTCAATTTCCATTCACACATGTCAAATTTCTGCTCATTGTTTTCTTGAATGATGTGCATGTGTTACGCCCAATCCATGAAATTACCTGTCTTATGAAATGGGCAAAATGCTTTGCCCAATTCCTGAAATGGACAATATATATCACATTTTTCAATTTCCATTCACACAGGTATTGATTACGGTTGATTCAACCGTGGCATATTTTTTCGGCATTGCATGTGCACCCCCATCCTGCAACCCCCCCCCCCCCCCCCCCCCAACTCTCTGGGGCATACCTGAGCCACATGTTGTATAGACGTTTTTATCAAATTAAGTCTGAATAAAATAATTTTACACTCATCTACTGGCGTGATTTCTTTTTCGTCTGAACCAATTCTTGATCTCTGTGCGGTAATGGACGAAAACTAATTTTCATTCATAGTGATGTTCTAAAAATGATTTGATTGATTGATTTAATTTAAAGTCTGTTCACAACAATGGTGATATTAGACTTAAATAAATACATTAATTAAACAAAAACAAAACAGACATAAACAAATATTGAATTAAAATGAGGGGAAAAGAGTGCTTTTTCTAAAAAGCAAGTTTCAAAGTGGCTATTTCACGAACTGTGCAAGTCAATTGGCCATGTCATGAAATGGGCAATTTCACAGATTGGGCGTAACAACTTTACAACAAGCTCTGTAGGCTTCGTTTTCTTTTGCAGAAAATGGCGTGCCATACTTAGTTCCCCCTTGAACGATATGTATGCAGTAACATACATCTAACACGCTGTACATGATTCGTATTCTTTTGCAGAAAACGGAGTGCCATACTTATTTCCCCCTTGAACGATATGTATGCACTATACATCTAACACGCTGTACATGATTCGTATTCTTTTGCAGAAAACGGAGTGCCATACTTATTTCCCCCTTGAACGATATGTATGCACTATACATCTAACACGCTGTACATGATTCGTATTCTTTTGCAGAAAACGGAGTGCCATACTTATTTCCCCCTTGAACGATATGTATGCACTATACATCTAACACGCTGTACATGATTCGTATTCTTTTGCAGAAAACAGAGTGCCATACTTGGGGGTTTTCCGTGAATGATGTGTGTACAGTAACAACTATCTAACGCCCTGTGGATGATTCGTATTCTTTTGCAGAAAAAAGAGTGCCATACTTGTTGCATGCTTGTTTTAAACATTTGTATTCGTCAAAGCAATCATGGTATAAGCCATTTGACACACAACAGCGTGGAAAGAGGCACCAAGCGAACATAACGATGGCTTGGAGTCAAAACGCACTATCTAAAAATATAGTCCATTGACGTATTATTGAACCCTCCTATTGCGAAAACTAATAACTTGTATAATCTAAAGACTGCAGAAATATAAAAAGCATAATCCCCATTTTGTAATATTGCCAGTCTTTTTATATACACGTTCTTAGTTTTTTCAATAACATCAATAATAAGTCAATGGACTATCTAAGATAGTCCGTCTTGACTCTAAGCCATCGAATTATTAAACCCTGCTCCCAAATGAGGAAATTGCATAAAAAGTGCTGGCGAAACAGATTATAATCTGAAGACTTATGATCATGAAATAAGAAGAAAATTAAAGTAAGATTTAAAACAAAACCCATTATGTTATAATAATAATAATAATGGGAATGTATATAGCGCTCTTTCTCACAAGAGCTCAATGCGCGTTACGTTGATAACAGGAACATTAAAGGCAAACAATTAATGAATCATTAGAAAGTAAAATAAGCACGATGATTGCACGATGTTATGTACAATAATTCACTTAGATAATCAATCACTTCTAAACTGCTATTCTGCTGTGGACCACACACCTACTAATTAAGTGGTCAGTGAACCCACGGACCAGACACTCTGAAGTAGTAGTATCCATGGAAAACCCAACTGGCCATTGTCCAGTGTCCGTGTGATACCAGCCACGTTGATGGCATAAAGAGAGTCTTGGGTATCTTTCGGCCCTGCGTCGCCCGCTTGTGAAACAAGGAACCCTGAAACTGGTCATTGCAGAAGAACAAAAGGACCTACCACTTCTTCCCTAAGGCCACTTCACTCCTCCCTACTTACTCAATAATTGACCCTCACGTTTGACGTAATTGCCCTCTCATGTTCCTGATAACTGTAGAAAACTAAACCTTAGACTTCGTAACTTCCCTCGCCCCAAGCAGCGTGTGGCTCCCAGTTGATTGTGTGGGAATGTAACTTGACCACCCAGGAAAGTGGTCACTATAAAAACAAAAGCAGTCTATCTCTCTCTCTTAACCCTGATCGCTTCTCGGCCTTTTGGCTAAGAGTGATTCAGGAACATACATTTTTGTTTATACCCTGGTTGGTTTGTTCAGCCCGTCGTACATGGCGAAAGCCGATACGCGACGTTAAACTGAACTTCCATCTCTCTCTCTCTGTGCGAGCTCTTTGTATATTCGAGCTATTTTGAGTATGGTTTGTGGGTGGGCGCCAGGTTTATTAGCTACTTATTAGTGTTACCGGGGGCAATGCTTAGCCTACATCTGATGAGGTCCCGGCATGCGATCAGCATAACTCGATGCCTTAGAGCCAAAACGGACTATCTCCAGATAGTCCATTGACTTATTATTGAACGTACTGCGAAAACTAATAACTTGTGATATAAAAAAAAGACTGAAGAAATATGAGTAATATAATCCCCATTTTATATTATTTTCAGTGTTTTTTTAGTACCAGTTTTTGGTTTTTGCAATACGTTCAATACTAAGTCAATGGGACTATCTGGACATAGCCCGTTTTGACTCTCAGGCATCGAACTGAAGATGAAACAAGAAAGTAAAGCACTATGTGATATTGTTAATGCTTTTTGTGGTGTTATCATTATTACTATAAAATGTTAGTATTATCTGTGATTATTACTTTCAGCATCTAAAGGGGATCATTGCATGCTCAGTGTACTTGTTCAGGTGTGTGTATGTGTGTGTGGTTGTTTGTGTGTGTGTGTGTGTGTGTGTGTGTGTGTGTGTGTGTGTGTGTGTGTGTGTGTGTGTGTGTGTGTGTGAGTGTGTGTGAATGTGTGTGTGTGTGTGTGTGTGTGTGTGTGTGTGTGTGTGTGTGTGTGTGTGTGTGTGTGTGTGTGTGTGTGTGTGTGTGTGTGTGTGTGTGTGTGTGTGTGTGTGTGTGTGTGTGTGTGTGTGTGTAGATGTGTATGTGTAGGTGTGTGTGTATCTGTAGGTGTGTGCGCGCGCGCGCGCGCGTGTGTATGTGTGTGTGTGTGTGCGCGTGTGTGTGTGCGCGCGCGTATGTGTGCGTGTGTGTGTGTGTGTGTGTGTGTGTGTGTGTGTGTGTGTGTGTGCATGTTTGTGAGTGCGTGCGCGTGTGTGCGTGCGTGCGTGTCTGTGTGAGGGAGTGCCAGTGCGCGTACATGTTGGCTGTGTTGGTGCCACATCACGTCATATCACAACTACACATCTTTGCAAAAGAAATGAAAGGGCGAAATGACACTACCATGTTTGTTTCTTATACATTACACAAACGACCAAATGGGAAAGAGCCTTGACCTTGATCTTGAAGAAAACATTGGCAGGATGTAAATGGACATAAACGCCAACTAAAGGAAAATAAAACTGGGGAGATCATCTCAACCTAACCTAACCTAATCAAATACATCATTCATTTTTCATCCAGCTGTGTAGATGTTGGTACAAAGTGTCTGTAATAAGATATTCGCAGACGATACCAATCTTTACAACTGTTCTAAGCATTCAGACATAATACAAAAGACATAAATAAAAACTTCCAAGATAATGAGTGATCCCAACATTGATGTATTGAAATGCAATAATGATTAAGACAACAATGATTGCTCAAAAAAGCGTCACAGCTATGCCAATCTAATTGCTAAACAAAATCACTCTAACGAATAATTAAAAGAAAGGGCACATCAAGAGGCCGCGAGGCCTGGTTGCCCTGAAGATCTGACCTGACCTGGCCTGTTAGAACAGCTGGACTAGCCGACCCCCAGCCAGCACCAGGGCCAAGTGGGAAAAGTCCAAATGAGAAAGGGCCAGTCGGGACATCCCCTAGAAAACCATGGACTCCATCAAGGCGACCGGTTAGAGTCTGACTCAGTGACTGGCGCTGCCAACTGTATCGACCTAAGAAGAAAACGAAGATATTTTTTCTTTCTTATTAATTTCTCTTCCATGTGGGTTTATTCAGCATGAGTTAATTTGATTGCGCCTCGGCGTCAAGTTGACCGGTGCCGGACTACTGCCCCTGGTGAGCGTTGGAGGTCTGACGAGTGGCTGTCAGGTGTCATCATAACCAGACATGAGTGATGACATGAAGATGAGTGTACATTACCAATGGCTTAGAGTCAAAACGGACTATCTTTAGACTTATTATTCATGCTATTGCAAAAACTAAGAACTTGTATTAAAACAAAAAAACTGCAAATAAAGTAAAATGGGGATTATGCTTTTTATATTTCTTCAGTCTTTTAAAAAACCCACCACCAAGTTATTAGTTTTAACAATATGTTCAATAATACGTCAATGGATTATTTAAAGATAGTCCGTTTTGACTCCAAGTAATCGAATATGCTACAGTATTGGAATATCATCGGTACAGCTTTAGTCTTTCGTGGGAAGACTATGACTCTCGAACCGCGAGTGGGGCATAGTAACTCGGCTTTTAGCACCACGGGCGATCACTGTACACTCACACCAAATGCAAAGACATGTATTGCCAAGTACCCTGCCATGTGTTGGTCTAATTTTTTGTTAGTTTATGTCTCTCTTGTCGGATGAGATGCAACGGACAATCGAGAACGCCAACAATATACATGGCGCTAGAAGAGATAATTAATGTTAAGGTGCATGACGAAGAAGGACAAGAAGAAAGGAGGGGGAAAAAAGAGGAAGGACAAAAAAAGGGTAGGATGCATGTGTATATGTGTGTGTGTGTGTGTGTGTGTGTGTGTGTGTGTGTGTGTGTGTGTGTGTGTGTGTGTGTGTGTGTGTGTGTGTGTGTGTGTGTGTGTGTGTATGTATGTGTGTGTGTGTGTGTGTGTGTGTGTGTGTGTGTGTGTAGGTGTGTAGGTGTGTGCGTGTGTGTGTGTGTGTGTAGGTGTGTGTGTGTGTGTGTGTGTGTGTGTGTGTGTGTGAGAGAGAGAGAGAGAGAGAGAGAGAGAGAGAGAGAGAGAGAGAGAGAGAGAGAGAGAGAGAGAGAGAGAGAGAGAGAGAGAGAGAGAGAGAGAGAGAGAGAGAGAGAGAGAGAGACCGCGAGAAAGACAGACAGACCGAGAGACAGTGAGAGATAGAGACAGACAGACAGATAGACAGACAGGAGAAAAACAGAGGCAATAGACAACAGAGAGAGAGAGAGAGAGAGAGAGAGAGAGAGAGAGAGAGAGAGAGAGAGAGAGAGAGAGAGAGAGAGAGAGAGAGAGAGAGAGAGAGAGAGAGAGAGAGAGAGAGAGAGAGAGAGAGAGAGAGAGAGAGAGAGAGAGAGAGAGAGAGAGAGAGAGAGAGAGAGAGAGAGAGAGAGAGAGAGAGAGAGAGACCGCGAGAAAGACAGACAGACCGAGAGACAGTGAGAGATAGAGACAGACAGACAGATAGACAGACAGGGAGAAAAACAGAGGCAATAGACAACAGAGAGAGAGAGAGAGAGAGAGAGAGAGAGAGAGAGAGAGAGAG
>CM065685.1:55478068-55508068 GCA_017654935.2 Phymorhynchus buccinoides | reverse complement strand
ACCTATTCTACCATACCAATTCCAGTGACTGGCAGAACCAGAATATGAGGAAGAAGATGAAGAGTGGCAGAGCGATGACAACATTGGCTGTGGGGGTCCCTCCTGTTCATGTTTTCCACCCATTTTCGCAGCCGAGCTGGATCTTTGAAAGGATACCTGTGAAATATGTAGCATGACCCGGGTACTTGTTCTTCGAAGCACCCAACCGCAGAGCAAGCTCTAGGCATTTTGAGTTGGACCCCGAAAAACCATTCTTTTACTTTTGCAATCCATTTCTACGTCGTCATTTCTGCTTTCGACGCAAATCAAAGCCACGTTCTAGCAGACAATATTTGTTTTCAATTTCTGAGCATCGTTTTATTTCAAAAACTAAATTACAATCCCGAAAAATTTGCTCTTTCAATGCATTTATGGTATCCATTTTGTTCATCTAAACAATGCAATCAAAGCCAAGTGTATCTGAAAACGTTTACAACTTTAAAAAAAAAGAGCCAAAATGAACCCTTTAAAAAAAGATTTATTCAAACTTGTACACAACTGGTTCAATGTCATAAATTAAAAAAAAGAAAAAAGAAAAGAAAGAAAATGTACAAACGTAAAACAGTAAATTATGACAATGGATATATTCACCGACGCATGCTCACTGTTTGATCAATCCCATCTCATTTCTCCTGCACTCCACTCCCCCTTGGCGTGTGCATGCGCGCGCACACGCACACACACACACGCACACAGTCTCTCACACACACACATACACTGTTTTTCTTTAAAAATGCATAACAATGAACCTTAAAGACCCACCACGCCACGTGTCAAAATCACGATTTTCCCTCTTATAGCTAGTAAGAAATCTTAAGAAATCTTCCTAGCATAAGAGGGAATGTGACACGTGACGTGGGGGGTCTTTAAGATAAATTGACATACAATTTTGCTCCAAATTACACATAATGATCTTAATTTCAAATAAAAAAATCCATACTTCGTCATTAAAGTAATCTGCACACAATCTATCAAAACATTTCGCAATCCCAGATATCCATGCATTCAAGGTCAAATTCCTAATACCTGTGATTTTTATCTGTACTATTGTTAGTACATTACAAATGATTATTTTGGCTTGAAGGAATGTTTCTAACAGCGATACACTGAAAGCATGGAAGAGCTGTTAAGATTACATCATGTGAAAATAAACACACAACAAAAGAAAAAAAGTAAAGCACCAATTGCAAAGAAAAAAAGGGGAAAATGTATTATTACTTTCTCCTTAGCTTTGGAAACCTAATAAAAGCAAGATTTGCGGGTAAAAATATAGTTTAAAAATGGAATGAAAAACATACTTGACCTAATTCTTACTGTCATCACTGGCATTATTTGTACAATGACAGTTTTTATGATCAAATATCAAAATGAGGTAAAGGTCAAGATGTGCCCCCCCCCCCCTGCATTTCTCGGTTAATTGTATTTTTCCGTTTTTGCCTTTCTTACCATACATAAAGCTGTATTTCAGGAACCTTTTTAGCTAATAACCTTTTTGGAATACTAACCCTATCCCTAACCCTACCCCCCCCACCCTATAAGACAGAAAAACACAACGAACCACAACTGTGACAAATCGCGGTGTACTGCAGTACATAGTGGGGGGTAGGGTTAGGTTTAGGGGTAGGGTTAGGTTTAGGGTTAGTATTCCAAAAAGGAGAATTAGGTGAAAATGTTCCTAAAATACAGCTTTATGTATGGTAAGAAAGGCAAAAACGGAAAAATACAATTAACCGAGAAATGCAGGGGGGGGGGGGGGGGGGGGTGGCGGCACATCTTTACCTCTACCCAAAACGATAACCATACATACAATGCATAATCAGAGTAGCAGTGTTGAATATTCTGTGATGTAAATCTGTGATATGACTTACAATTGAAGAAGAGTAACTCTCTTTGATCGCGTTGCATAACATTGAGATTAACAGGTGTACAGTAAGCATTTACCCATCAAATGGTACTTTGTATTCTGAACATGGCGCCTCTATATTGGTTGAAATGGGATGATGATAGTCTGAAAGTGAATAGTCTGCACATCTTCTTCATATTTGTTTGCCTAACAAACAAACAAACAAACAAAAAGAAAAAAGGAATAAAAACAGCTTACAACAGACCTGGTTACCCCCTACACAAGTCGTGAGTATTCTGGATAGCTGAAATGAGTAGTATTTGGTGTGAAATGTGTAGTCCTATTCATTAAAACCATATAACACTGCTCACTGAAAATGAGTAGCGGTCAAAAATTAACCCTTTCACCGCCAGCCATATTTCGGCCAAAATGTTCCATTAATTTTACCTGTGTAGAGAACAAAATCCATCTGCAGTATTGGGGATTCTTCTGTGACATATATAAAATAAGGTCTATCCTTGCTTCCCAAAACTAAGACAATAGGGTCTTTGGATAACAGACCCCAATTTGATGCCTTTTAGTGACATAGATGTTAAATCACTGTGGTGCTAAAATGCGACTTTGGCGGTGAAAGTATTAAAGAGCATTATTTATCAATGCGGAAGAGTAGTAGAGGTCCAAATTGAGTGGAATACTACTCGAAAATAGTAGAGTAAACAGGTCTGTTACAGTTATGGATAACTTTATAATGAGATTATCCATAAAACAATTGCAATGGAATGCTGTCATGTAAGTTATAACAAAGGATAAAGTAAGTTATAACAAAGGATAAAAAAAGGGAGTAAAGATGTTTTTTATTTTCCAAATTTAATCAAAACGATTCCTGACACCACTAATTTCAAACGGTAATGGAGTGAATAATGGCGTGAATGGATAAGTTTGAGGGGAGGGGCAAAGAAGGTGGGAAAATACCCAAACGATTGAAATAAAACTTCAACTCTATTTCTGCTTGAAATGTATAAAATGAAATTAGATTTCTCTGAAACATTTAGGTAATACATAGAAAACATAACACATCCAAATGAATATCTGCAAAGCAAGTCCAACCCCTTCACTACCACAGGAAAACTGAGAAATTATCGATTTTCTTATTAATATAAAGTTTAAAACAAACCAGTTAGACAATCTGAGAAAAAGATCTAGAGATATATCTTTCCTGGCTTATCTAAACCAAAGACTGTACAGGGGAAGATAAACATCCGGTCTCTTTTCCCTATATCATATATAGTATATGAGTAGTGAGGACAGAAACACTGGTTATGTCCCTTTGAAACGTGACACATTTTACACATCGATAGGCCAGTTGAATTCTCCGTTCAAGTTCCAGTCCAAGTTTTTGGATA
The DNA here is from genome assembly GCA_017654935.2 of Phymorhynchus buccinoides. Classification (NCBI taxonomy): domain Eukaryota; kingdom Metazoa; phylum Mollusca; class Gastropoda; order Neogastropoda; family Raphitomidae; genus Phymorhynchus; species Phymorhynchus buccinoides. The sequence continues at coordinate 55,504,783 of CM065685.1, read as the reverse complement.
GCCTCCACTGTGAATAGTGTACACGTCCGCACTAACGATAACTCTATCAGCCCGGTTCGCCGAGCTATTAAGTAATCCATCTTACCCTTTTAGAATATCTTTGTCTAAACCCAAAAACCATCATCCCAGGACTATGACATCAAAAGTTATGACATCATCAATGACATCATTCAGTACCAGACTATCTCTTAGCCAGGCAGGGAAGGCAAAACAAATTATACTGAAACTGATTAATGTACAACCAAATGGTACTGGGCATAAGGGGAAGAAAGTTAACATAATACAAATATAGGCATCTGCTGGATCACTTTTCACAACACAAACGTATCACAACAATAACATGAATCAACTTGAAAGAAATGTCTCCCCCCCCCCCCCCCCCCCCCGTGGGATACCGGGGGGTCTTTTGTATAAATAGTTCCCCCACCTTCTGGAAGTTCTATGCTTGTAACTTCCTCTAAACTGTCACTCTCTTTGACTCTGCCTTTTTTCCCTTTGCTTACTGTCATCTACTATCCGTCTGCCTTTCCGGTCCATTCTCCTGCCCTTTTTTCAAGAAACACTTTCAAAAAGATTTCCTCCAGCCGAAGTCGGACATGCTGGGCCTAACTATTTCTTACTTAGGCGCATAACGGCAGCATGACGCATCTGCGCTCATAATTGACAGGAAACTGTCTGAGCGATCGAAGAAGAAAAAGAAGAAGAAGAAAGAAAGGTCACTGAAACAACACAGACTAGCGTGGTATACACAGAAAAATCACAACAATCATTCGTTTTTATCCAACTGAATGTCCAGTAAAAATATGGAAATACAAATAATAAAAATCGCTTTTGCAACGAGCGCACAGCATATATTAATTATAGGCAGAGGCGACAGTGATTATTTTCATCGACAAACTTTTGTCCAACCAAAACAAGATCCTAGCTGGCACGGTTATTATTCAAAAATAATAAAATCACCATAGCTTGAAAAAGCAAAAGCACACAGGCGCGCACGCACACACACACACACATACAGACAATTTTGTACAGCACAACCACTCCAATCCTTTCAGACCAGTGTCAATTCTATCTTCAAAATCAAAGCATCTGAATCTGCACGTAAAATATGTAGCATATTTTTCGGACTACAAAGCAATACTTTTTCCCCCCCAGACTAAAAAACCTGCGCCTTGCAAAATGACTAATAATATACAGTGGAGTCCAACTATAACGAACTCGCTTTTAACGAAATTTCGCGATTAACGAACTGACTTCAATTTCCCGGCAAATGCCCTTCTATTTGTCACTTGCAAAGCCATGGGTATAACGAACAAAAAATCCTTTTGAAATAACGAACATCCGCTTTTTACGAACACATGTTCTACGCCTCAGGATAATTTTATTTACTTGGAAAAATAGCCTGTAGCGAGCTCAGCCTGTGCGATGCGCTGCAAAAACCTAGGCCTTCAAACTCCAAGCTAGAACGTGTTGTCAAGAGGAAGGAAGTTGGAAAATATGAACTGCGCATGCGTGAACTCATTTAGATTCACACTGGGTCATCTGCTAGGCCTAGGCTTCCTACAGATCATTCGGTTTCTCAAGGTCGCTTTACAATTCGCGCTCAAAATAAAGATTGAAAAGTTCGTGAAAGCCTATAAAAAACTAAATTTGTGTGATGTGTTGTCACTTAATGGACAAACTTGTTGAAAAGTGTGCCAAAACAGATCAGCGTCAGACAACACTGCTGAACTTCTTCAAGCCTTGTACATCCCGTGATTAAGACAGACGATCCAAACTGGTCAAGTTTATGTTTTCGGTTATCATTGGTGAGTGTTTGAACTGTTTTTGTTTTCAACATACATTGTACATGTACATGTATAACGAAATCCTGATACAACGAACTGAGTCTGTGTTCCGTTAAAATTCGTTTTACCCGGACTCCACTGTAGTAATAAAAAATAATAGCAAAATCTGAATTATGCGTACAAATTTAAAAGGTGCGCTTTATAACATAAAAAAAATATGGTGCATAAATGTTTAGGCGATCACCTCCATATTTGAAGGGGTCTATCTTTATAATTTAAAATATTATTTTGAAAAACGGCATCAGGTGAAACGATACTATGCTTAGCGATGCACTGGTCTGAAACATAGTGCATCAGACGGCAGTTTTGAGCATCACACACACACATACAGGTGAGTCAAAATTAATAGTGCAGAATTTATTTCAGTAACATTTGGGAACTCTTTAGCAAAGAGAAATAATTTCTTTTTAAACACACACATTATTTTTAGAAGGAAGTTCAGTTTAACGTCGCGTATCGGCTTTCGCCATGTACGACGGGCTGAACAAACCAACCAGGGTATAAACAAAAATTTATGTTCCTGAATCACTGTCTTAGCCAAAAGGCAGAGAAGCGATCAGAATATGCTTATTTATTTTTAGACAGTAAAGCACGCCTTATAAAATGGTGCATTCCATCACCCAAGGATGACACAAAAGTCAGATTTTGTTCTTATATTTTCTGTGTACTATACTAAGTCATTATAAGGCATTAGGGACCCACTCCATCTGGAGAAAAGGAAAAACAAAAAACACCCCCCAAAACCTACTGCGTTATTGTCTGAAAATAAAAACAACTTAATGGTACCAACACCTAATTTTTATTTTTCATACGAATCTTTAAACCTAAAACGTCAGCTGAATATACAAAACATCAGATTAACCATTCATGTCTTTATTTATTTACCTATTTACAAAACTTAGGCGCCTGTTACTGTTTCTTTTTCTCTCATAAGCAAGCAGAAATGATAGTTTTGCCGGCTTCATTTGTTGAAACAAACATTTTTGTATGATGAAATTCTGCTTAACGTCATCCGGTCAGGAACAGACACATATGGGACATTAGTAGATGTAAAGATGGTGGGAACGATCCTGGAGGCAAATGCACGGAGGCAGTGCAACACCAGGAAAGTCCCAAATTTGTAACAATACAGATGTGGTGAAACAGTATATTTTGCTTTCTTTGTAGTTCTTGCGTATAACAATACATCTGGCACACTCTTTGAAGCAAATAAAAAAAATTTTTTTTTTTTTTAAACGCACAATATTTTGCCAGATTATTACTAAACAGCACGCTTTTTGTACATAAAATAAGTACACATTATAAAATCATATTTTCACCCAGGCATTATAAAAATGAAAATAAATCAAAATAAACAAACACAAACTTTATATTGCCTCAAGCTATCTACCCAAGAGAGAGCAAACAGAATTGCTACAACTACAAGCCATAATAAAAGACAAATCACAAACATACCTGTACACAACACTCAGACAAAGAGATTTGATTGAGTCTGTTGAGCATTTGTGATTAGTAAGAAAAAGCAAATGAATCCAACATGCAGGAAACAAATGCAAACAAACTTACAAAAAAGAACAGAAATGTTGCTAGATGCAAGGGAAGTAAACTCTTCTGGTTCTCCTCTTTGGGGGAAAAAACCAAAACGAACAGAAAAACAACATAAATTTGCCAACAGAAATAAATTATTTATAGTCTCTGAAATTGCACAACAATGGCAAATTACTTTAGTGGTGTTTTAACAACACCAGAGCCAAACAAAACTGAAACAAGAACTAGAAGAAAACGGAGATAAATATTGTATTATTAGGAACTGTAAGTGTAAGGAAAACCTTAGTATAATATAAGGCGCACCCTTAAAAATAAAATGTTACAGAAAATTCAGATTTCATTATCATACATTGTTAGTCATATGATTATTGTAAGAGGCAGGGGTATTTGTCTGAGTAATAATAATAATAATAATTGTGAAGCCTTTATATAGCACATTCCTCCACCAAATGTGGATCTATATGCGCTTAACAACAACAAAGGTAAAAGCAAGAAATTCAACGCAAAACAAATAATCGCTCACACACATATGCAAATAGGCATACACATACGCCCCCCCCCCCCCCCCCCCCCTACACACACACATACATACTCGCAGGCACGCACACATACAACACACCACCCAAGAACACAATACATGATACAAACTGTTGGAAGATAGCATCAACATTCCTACTCTCTCTCTTTCTGTCTGTCTCTCTCTCTCGCAACAAAGCTGACGTAGACTGTCAACACACAGTGAGCTAACAATAACATAGGTGGGGTAGGCGGGGGGTGAGAATAGAATCGAGAAGAATATCCCCTAAGAATCGAGAAGTAATATCCCCTTATAATCCGCAAAATACGGTACTTCGTTTGGCTGCAATTTTGCTTCACAAACAATTCCAAGAATATCTCTAACAAAATACAAATTTTTTACACGCAAGAGAAGATAATCTACTGACAGAAAGAGCAGCCTACTTTGCTCTTTTCTGTCATGAAATTATCTCCCTTAGAGTCATTTATGTCGATATGGCTGTTATCTCCCATACAACCTTTTCACGTGTCTTGTATAAAACCAAAAAATAGATAAACTCCTGTTCAGTTTGAAGTCTCAAACGGATATTGAATATTTGATCTTAAACTTCCTCGGTACACTAAAACATCATAATCAAGTAAGCCTACAATGATTATATATAGGGATTTTCTCAATAAACAGAATTCATTGTTAGCACAAATGAAATTTCACAACAAAAACTGTCGGTGTAAGACTTTTGAGGTAGAAATCAAAATTTAAAAAAAGGGGCTTCAAATAAAAGCAAGAAAAACATAGACCACCTGTGGATTTCGATTGCTTCTTGTCTCAATCTATCTCAAAAGAATTAAACAAAAAGTGAAAGAAATAGAATCAAGAAATATATAGGAGATGCACCCTTTAACTCATCATATCTTTATTGATTTTAAAAACTAGGGATTTTTCTGGTATTGCAGTACCTCCAGGAACGTCCCACCATCTTTATATCTATTAATGTCCCACATGTGCCTGCTCCAGGCCGGAGGACGTTACCGTAATTTTTGGGTTATAAGGCGATATTTTTCTCTCCAATTTTGACCTATGCGCCTAATAAATGAGGGCGCCCTATTAGTGAACAAAATCGTGAGAAGAGAGGCAACGATTGCCGTACTCAGTACAGTCTACCATGAGTCACAATCGAAAGTGGTCGAAAGTGGTAACGAGTCGCCGATACAATGAATACTCGCGTTAAAAAACTTTAAAATCCCTATTATCGTCCGATATACCATCCAACAGATGCCATAACCCTTCATTGGATGTAAAAAGCATTGTTGTAGAGCTTAAAATGCCATAATTCTACCAGTTTTCGCGAAGAAAAGTCCAAACACAACAACAGGAAGTTGCACAAACGGAAGTTTGATTATTTGAAAAGGGAGCCAACTCTCGTTTATGACAGCAGTAATGGCGGTCGGTAAGCGTTTACAGGATGCATACAGGCTTCAAAGTTTGACTTTCTTTTGCGAGGGTGCCCTTATAAACAAGGGCGCCCTTGTCTTTATTTTTTTCCAGATTGTGCTTGAAAATTGTTCTTCTATTCGCCTTATACCCACAAGCGCCTAATGGTCCAAAAGATACGGTAATCAGATTTTCATTCATAGGAGATGCAGGGCCAAAACACTGTCTTGATTGACGTCACAGCATGTGCATTTTTCTCTGAACACCCTCTGTTGTCCACCTTTCTCAAGAGTTTCTTGATACAGAATATTGCACCATATGTAAACCAATAGAAAGAAAAAAACAACTTTGGTCACAACAACTTTGCACATGATGCTAACACAGCGAAAAACAGAACCAGTGGCTTATAAGTTATATCAGCAAAGCAACACGAATAACACTGACAAAATGGATTCACAACCAAACAAAGAATTTAATACTGAAAGTGAAACAAAGTAACAATGAAACGTACAAATAAACAAAAAAGCGTAGTAAAGAAAAATGGGACAATTTGTTTTCACAAAATGTGTAATGCTGGCGAATAAGAGTATGCGTGCAAACCATGTTCTTCTTTCCATAGATGCCCCGGTCCTAGGACATTGACCTATTCAAATTGAAAATGTCCTGTTGTGTTCTGATTAAAAATGTTTAACACTATGGCACACTCTGTCTTATTGATTTATGCAAGAGCCAGGACATTGTCCTGTTGATTTCTCTTGTCTCATGACAGTTTGTCCTATCACTTTTTGATCATCGGCACATCACTGTTAAAAGGTGTAAAGCTGACACATTCATGCTTCCAAGACCGGTGTAACTCACACTAAGAGACTGTAATCAGATAAACTGAAATCATATCATATTATCATCATTCATTGGGCATAATTCCAAGACTCCCCCACACAAAACAGACTGCTCTTGTTGTTTACAAGTTGGTTCCATAGCATTCAACTCCTTACGTATGGGTGCAACTCCACTAAATGAAAACAAAAATGAAAGGCAGGGATCCTTGGACCCATGGCCCTGGCAGGGTATAGGGGCAGAGCCCTGTCGGACGATTCGGGGGGGGGGGGGGGGGGGGGGGGGGGGGGGGACTTAAGAGAGAGAGATAACGAGACAGACAGTTAAAACGATAGACAGAGACAGTATGACTCTGATAAGCCTTGCATAATTATTTCATTGCCTTTGTAAACTTCCAAGATAGAACAACCACGTTCAAAACGGCCCAAATCGCTCGCTTTTTTTGTGTGTGGATGAATTAAAAGTTCAGTTTCTGGTCAAATTAAAAACACTGAAATCAGTGTAAAACTGAAAGAGTAGCACCCATGTCCTTAGACATAGAATAAAGCCTCACGCTTCCATGCATAGACACTCCAATGCATAGGCACACGCACTTAGTGTGGACGATAAACATTGTTCCTCCCTATTCACTATTCACATTACAATGAGCTAAACAGATGAGAAGTAGAAGACAAAACAGAGCATGGTTTTCTTACACTGCGCTATCTCCACCCACACACACTTTTGTTTTATATCTTTCACATGTCGAGAAGCAAGAAAATTAAAAAAAATTAATATAGCATATTTTTGACAGTGTTATCAAAGCGTAGCACGTTTCCAACTTCCACACATTAAGGTCTCTGCACGCGCAAACATTTTTCACTCTTTTCCCACGGCAACACAGTGACATCCAAGTAATCTTATGAATGGCTATCACTGCGTTACCATTGGGGAAAGAGTGAAAAATGTGAACTCGTTTTGAGTCCATCAGCATTCAATCTCCTCTGGCTAACTGGAAGTCAATATCAGACAGGACCGATAAACATACACCACAGGCGCACACTGAACTCAACCGACAATACTTTTAAGCGAGAGATCATGGACACACACACGCATTTCAAGGCAGTAAGCAGCAGCAGGACCCTATTCGTCTGTCTGCCTCTTCTGATTACCGTCGGCAGAAGAACACAGACCGGGCCCGGAGAATAATAAGGATAGGTCAAATCCCCTCACTGGTAAATAAATGTCAACTTCATACTCCTGAATCTCCATGCACCCATGGCTTTTCATTCAGTAAACCGCCTCTGCGCAATCTCTCCCGTCGCAGTTAAGACAGACTACTGGATTGTAGCGACATATTTGAAAGAAGAATAAGCAAAGTGAGGTTGTTGTTTTTAGCTCCGCCCTTTTTCTTCCATCTTGGCTGTTCCATCACCCATGGCTTTTCATTCAGTAAAGTGAGGTATTTTTTTAACTCTGCCCCTTTTCATCCATCTTGGCTGTTCCATCAACCTCCCTCACATAGATTATCTAGGCTTTTTATAGATCTCCATGTAATGATTTTTTTGTTCCGTTTTGACACGAAAACAACCCTGACCTAATACTAATTCTATCCCTTAAACCCGAGCAAAGCGAAATGTTGCTGCTTAGTTAGTGATAATTTTCAAAGAAAAAGGATGTTCTTGCGGTTTCTAGCAAAAGCCACATTCCCGCCATCTCACTACAGAACCGCTTAGCTTGGGAATTCCACGAATGGGCAGGGACGTCCCCAAACCACCTAAGATGCTGAAAATTGCAACAGGGGTGTACATTTTTGGAAGGTAGATGGCAGAGGGGTTAAGATGGTCGTCTGCCAATCTCTCTATGCATTGAGTGACCCGTTCGTTTATTGCTATTAATAATAGCTTTAAGAACCCTTATTTTATTAGTTATTTTAGCAAACCTGGAGACTTTGTTATTAACATTACTTACTGTATACTGCTAACCATATATTTCTGAATGAATACTCAATTATACTTGTCATTATTTTTTTTATTTTTTTTTAAAGCTCATCTGTTCATTAATCTATAATTCTATGCTCTGGTTAATTTTATTCTAACTGATAGTCCAAAGGTGTGTGTGTGTGTGTCATAATTATTTATAAAATGTGAATGCCAGGCAGCGAATTTCTTTGCTTTTCGTGAAGACAATAAAATGACTGAATTGACTGATTGGATTGAATTGAATTGAATTGGTTAAAATCCAGGGCGTTGCCCTTTCTTTCTAGTTCAACGGGAAAATCAAACTGAACATCGAGTCCTTCGGATGGGGACTTAACTCTTCTAGCATGTGTTCGCCCATGACATCACTCAGACCAAATGCAAAGACATTCACTGCCAAGCACCCTGCCATGTGTTTGTCTGCTTTTAGAGCTTATATCACAATTATCGTCCATTAACCCTTTCACTGCCAGCCATTTTTCAGCAAAACATTTCCATTAAACTTACCTGGGTAGAGAAAAAATTATGTCTGTAATATTGGGGATTCATCTGTGACGTATTTCAAGCCTTAGCAGGGTTCCCAGGGCTTTCAGCTATCCCCAAGTAAGGACCTTGTAAGGACCTGTAGGCCTAAGGATAATCTGCATATTTTACTTTAGCCAACGATCTTGAAAGGAACACTTTCCCAGCATTGTGAACAATGTCTAAGCTGATAGAAAAACTATGGCTGACACAGATATACGAGTTTTCTCGCAAAACGACACCAGGATAAAGAACGAGATTTCAGTCCAATTTCTCTTGACAACTCGCGGTGCATCGTTCGTCTGCTAAGCGGTCAGTTGAAACGGGAAGGTGGGGGAGGGGGGTAAGGTGAAGTAGGTGCTGAGCGATGTTTCTCAAGTGTAAAAGTGCTGCTTCTGCGATCTATTTTGAGTATGGTCTTGCTGCTCAGGGCAGTTTTTGGCAGCTGTCAGGACTTGTAAGGACCTTGAAGTGAATGTAAGCACTTGTAAGGCCTTACTTGGAGATTTCAATTGGTCAAGACTTATAAGGACTGGCAAGGCCCCTATGAACCCTGTAAGGCCTATCCTTACCTCCCAAAATTAAGAGAATAGGGTTCTTAGGATAACAGACCCTGATTTGATGCCTTTTAGTGACAGGGGTGTTAAACCATTGTGGAGCAAAAATGCGACGTTGGCGGTGAAAGGGTTAAAGCAACGCATGCACACTCGAAAAAAGATGGGAACGGACCACCAAGAACGTCAAAAAAGACATGGCGCTTAGAAGTAGAAGAGCTAAAGCTAGTCTGACCCGTGCATTTTACGGCAGTTGAAAAAGTCGGTAAGAGTAGTGAGAAATCCCGCTGCCTGGTAGCTAGGGTTCCCAAGTCAGCTCCCCACCCCCAAATAAAAAATAAAATAACTGGGTGGTGCTGCACTCGCGGCAACGCATTCTCCAGGTGGGAGCAACCCGAATTTCACAAGCCTCTGTGACAGGAATATATCGTGGGTGAAATTTAAAAAAACGCTGATCTCGATTTTTGGGGGTTTTGAGTTAGATACATAGTCAGCTTTCTAATTTTTCCCACCACCTTCCACCAAAAGCTTGTATCTCTAACGACTTTCTATCTGGGGTAAATGAGGTTGTGAAAATAGATGAAAAACTCTCGTAAGTCCCAAATTCAGATCTAGTTAAGGACAAAAACCTCGTATCTTCGTTCTTTTCAAGTCTAAATTTTTGTTTTTAAAGTAATTTTAACAAAATGCAGGACTAAACTCGAAATGTCTTGAACAACATATTCATCATAGTTAATTAATTGTGGTCAACGCGGAAACAATTTCATTTTTCTCAAAACTACCAAAATTGAGATGAGAGGTTTTTGAATTTCAACGACGATATACCAAATATCAAAGCAGCAAAGTTGAGGTTGTTGGCCAGTGGGTGTTAGGCAGTGAGGTAGTCGAGGGCCTTGTCGCGGTCCAGCTCATGCTTGACCAGGGCGGTCTGGATGCGCTCGCTGGTGAAGCCCAGCTCCTTGAACTGCTGGAACAGGTCCAGGAACTGCTCCGCCTGAAGTGAACACACACAAGGATGACAAGGTGTAGAGTGGCACAGAGGCAGACCTGTTTACCCCCTACACAAGTCTTGAGTAGTCAATGACAAGGTGTAGAGGGTCCTAGATGAGGGATAGAGGGTCCCAATGACATTGTGAATGCTAAAAGGAATGTTTCTAGTGCATCCCTGGGACCCCCTGCATATTCACACACACACACACACACACACACAATGATGACAAGGTGCAGAGTGGCACAGAGCCTGCAGACCTGCTAACCCCCTACACAAGTCTTGAGTTCCGTATTTTACGGACTACAAGGCGCACCTGATTATAAGGCGCACCCCCCAAAATTTTACACAAAATTCAGATTTTGTTATTATAGTTTCTTACTTTATTATTAGCCATATTATAAGGCTCAGGGGTCTCAGTGTTGGAATTTTTTTTGGCCTTATAGTCCATAACTCCCATAAGATATAGTAGTCTGGATAGCTGAAATGTGCAGTTTTATTCATTAAACCATCAAATGATGTTCACTGAAAATGAGTTGTAATCAAGAATTAAAAGAGCATTATTTTCAGTTTTGAAGAGAGTAGAGGTCCAAATTGAGTAGAATACTACTCGAAAAGAGTAGAGTAAACAGGTCTGCAGAGGTAACGCGTCACACAGAAAACGGGGGGGGGGGGGGGGGGGGTGGGGGGGGGGGGGGGGGGGGGGGGGGGGGGGGGGGGGGGGGAGGAAGGGGAAAAAAGAGAACAGGAACTAAGAAAAAAGGAGGGAAGGAATGAAAAAAGAAAAGGGTTAAAAATGAAATGAAGGTGGAAGTGGTGGTGGGTTGCATGATGAGTGAGCAAGATAGCGGAGAGCAGATGAATGATTGCGTGTGGTGTGAGAGTTACATATTTGTTAATGTAAATTTATGTTTTATACTTCTTTTTTTTTTACACGGTGGAAGACAAGTTTCCATACATGTGCATTGTACAATGCCAATGGACAATAAAGAAACTTATATGACTTATGACATGTATCACACCGATCCCTGTGTAGTGTAGTACCTTGCGTATGTCGTTGTGGAAGACCTGCAGGCTCATCTCCACCAGGGACGGGGTGAACATTGAGACAGGGACATAATACAGACAGGGGCAGATATATCACACCGATCCCTGTGTAGTGTAGTACCTTGCGCATGTCGTTGTGGAAGACCTGCAGGCTCATCTCCACCAGGGACGGGGTGAACATTGAGACAGGGACATAATACAGACAGGGGCAGATATATCACACCGATCCCTGTGTAGTGCAGTACCTTGCGCATGTCGTTGTGGAAGACCTGCAGGCTCATCTCCACCAGGGACGGGGTGAACATTGAGACAGGGACATAATACAGACAGGGGCAGATATATCACACCGATCCCTGTGTAGTGCAGTACCTTGCGCATGTCGTTGTGGAAGAGCTGCAGGCTCATCTCCACCAGGGACGGGGTGAACATTGAGACAGGGACATAATACAGACAGGGGCAGATATATCACACCGATCCCTGTGTAGTGCAGTACCTTGCGCATGTCGTTGTGGAAGAGCTGCAGACTCATCTCCACCAGGGACGGAGTGAACATTGAGACAGGGACATAATAGAGACAGAGGCAGATATATCACACCGATCCCTGTGTAGTGCAGTACCTTGCGCATGTCGTTGTGGAAGAGCTGCAGGCTCATCTCCACCAGGGACGGAGTGAACCTCTTCTCCACCAGCTTCTCCACATGGAACAGGTGGTCCAGCACCTGGAGAGCGACACGCAACACTTAGCATAGGAACATTCAAAACGTTGTTAACCCTTTCATCTCCACCAGGGCCGGGGTGAACCTCTTCTCCACATAGAACAGGTGGTCCAGCACCTGGAGAGCGACACACAGCACTTAGCATAGGAACATTCAAAACGTTGTTAACCCTTTCATCTCCACCAGGGCCGGGGTGAACCTCTTCTCCACAAGGAACAGGTGGTCCAGCACCTGGAGAGCGACACACAGCACTTAGCATAGGAACATTCAAAACGTTGTTAACCCTTTCAACTCCACCAGGGCGGGGTGAACCTCTTCTCCACATGGAACAGGTGGTCCAGCACCTGGAGAGCGACACGCAACACAACCAGGGCCGGGGTGAACCTCTTCTCCACATGGAACAGGTGGTCCAGCACCTGGAGAGCGACACGCAACAATTAGCATAGGAACATTCAAAACGTCGTTAACCCTTTCATCTCCACCAGGGCCGGGGTGAACCTCTTCTCCACATGGAACAGGTGGTCCAGCACCTGGAGAGCAACACGCAACACTTAGCATAGGAACATTCAAAACGTTGTGAAAGGAGCACCCTGACGGATGAGATTTTGCAAGAAACACGTCGAGATCACATGGTAAAAAACACCCTTTATAAAGTCAGACCTGGCTACCCCCCTACACATGTCTTGAGTAGTCTGGATAGCTGAAATGAGTAGTTTGGGTGTGAAATGAGCAGTCCTCTTCATTAAACCATCAAGCAAATGTTCACTGAAAATGAGTAATTAGAGCATTATATTCAATCTTGAAGAGTAGTTGAGGTCCAAATTGAGTAGAATACTACTCGAAAAGAGTAGAGTAAACAGGTCTGAAACATTGCTACACTCACTTTGCTCTGGTTTCCTAGACATCAAACCGTCAAATCGGCGATTCCTCCTAGGCGGAGGTGTTGGAAGTCAAATCCTTTCACCCAAAGAGAAGGCGTGTGCCGTCTCTTTTCCAAAGGTCGCCTGCGTTTAGACCAAATCGTTTGCACAAAATGTTTGCAATACAACCCTTTTTTTTTCTTTTTTTAATTTTATACAGCTCACAACAAAGGAAACAGGTCCATTTTTTTTTCTGCACTAGAAAAAAAACAACACTTCAACCACAATGATTGACCTTCACCCACCCCATCCAAAATGGCTACTCTCTCCGGCATCTCCGCCAAGGAGGAATCGCCGTTTTGACAGTTTAATTTCTAGGAAACCAGAGCAAAGTGAGTGTTCCGATCCTTGAAAAGGCTGTCTTTCTGGTGATCTCGACGCGTTTCTTGCAAAAACTCATCCGTCAGGGTCCACCCTTAAGTCACCATTTGGGTATTTTTACGTGCGGATCAGAGCTTTAAAGGCCCCATCCAAAGGATGTGACATTTAGTTCGATTCTCCTGTCAAACTAGAAAGAAAGGGCGAGGCCGGGATTCGAACCTGGGTCACTCGTGTCGCAATCACGCACTAAAATCAGCAGACCATCGTCTTACGTCTTACAGCCGCGGGTATTTTGCACATGGCGTTAGTTATGCATCCAGCTTATTCCATGGGGGTTAGTTGGCCTTTGGAGACCTTTCCGACAACCTGTCCTCAATTCCTCCTGACTGAGAGAATGGGAAGTGGAGAGTGCACTTGGCAACGCTCATTCACTTAACCCAATGACTCCCGATCAATCGAACCGAGAATCGATCCTATTGCATAAGAGAAGGGGAGTAACTCCGAATGTCACACCAAATCTTTTATCTAAAAAAATCACCCAGAATAAAGTCGAACTCACATTTCATTTCTGAAAGATGCATATTGAATAGCAATGATGATATTTTCATTCGAAAGCTAACACAATGTCACACAACAAACCATGAATTAGAAGAAAAAATCCGTAATGGCGCTCCGAGCATCACGCCGAGTCAATACTGCACACGTCACGTGGAAAGAAGAAAAAAATTTGGGGTCACTTCGAAAAATCCATTCAAAAAGACTATTGGGTGCTTTCCCTTGCTGTAAAGACCAAAAACGGATCAGTGAGTGTCAGGAACAGGAAGAACTAACCTAGTATATTGCATTGTGGGTAGGGAGAAAGTGAAAGTGAACGTACTAGACCTGGCGTTCAGCGGGCGCAATCGGCGTTTACGCGAGCCAGGGAAGGAAACAAATTTGGGCGGATTTGGCGTCTGCAATTATGAGAGGGTTAAACAAAATTACAGACTAGCCCTCTAGAATAGTTGCCTTTTCGACTAGATCTGGAAGCCACAGTGGAACACGGCAGAGAGGCACACATAAACTTTGATATCTTCGTTCATTAAGAACAAGTAAACTTTGATCATATATCTCTGTTCATTACGAATATATAGCTTTAAATATTCATTAACTCAATCGATCGAGTCACAAGTGTCGGAGAACACGGTAAACTTTAATCATATATCTCTGTTCATTATGAACACATAAACTTTGATAATTATCTCTGTTCATTATGAACTTTGATCCTATTTCTGTTCATTACGAACACGTAAACTTTGATCATATCTCTGTTCATTACGAACATGTAAACTTTGATATTTTTGTTCATTATGAACTTTGATCATATTTTTGTTCCTTACAAACACGTAAACTTTGATCATATATCTCTGTTCATTACGAACACGTAAACTTTGATCATATCTCTGTTCATTACGAACACCTAAACTTTGATCATATCTCTGTTCATTACGAACACATAAACTTTGATCATATCTCTGTTCATTACGAACACGTAAACTTTGATCATACAGTGGAACCTCCCTTATACGACCTTCAAAAATCATCCAAAATGAGGTCTTATAAGGGAGGGGTTTCATAAGGGAGGTAATTTTAATACTTACAAAGAAGGGCAATGTCTCAGAAAAGTAGGTCTTATATGGGAGGGAGTCTTATAATGGGAGGTCTTATAAGGGAGGTTCCACTCTACTTTTGTTCATTTTAATTAAAGGCCAACATGATCAAAGTTTACGTGTTCAAATTCAAATTCATACTTTAAAAACTGTTCAATTCAACGCGGCGTTCCCTCACCTCCGTCTCGTCCATGCCGTACTTGAGCACGGCGCGCACCACCCGCGAGCGGGTGTGACCGAATTGTGTTCCACTTCATAGCGCCTAAACCACTGAACCAATCTGAACAAAACTTGGCAGAAGTGTTCCTTAGGGTGCCTAGATGCCGCACGTGACATTGTGAAGGGGCCAATACCACAAAGTGAGAGATGAAGGCCTAGCCAGAAACAGCCAGCCAGCTCAATGGTGGGTGTGTGTGTTGTGTGTGTGTGTGTGTCAGGAGTGCTGGAATGGACAGCAAACACGTTGGCTCAGGCTCCCCTTTCACCACTTTTTTTTTTTTTTTTTTCAGTTGTAACAAATTTATTCATTCACAGATGCACTGACAAATGTGCAGGCCCTCATTGCCATTTTAAAGCACGCTATTTCATGTAAAATTAGAGCACAAAAAAATTACTTTGTCTGTCACAGAGATGCTTAGAATTTACTGTGCTGGAAAGAAATAGTTGCACCATTGCTGGCAACGGTGATTTTGGCTCTACATGAGCAGACTAGCCCATTGTGTGACTCGTGATTGTAATGAGCTTAGAGCTTGGTCTGGTTTTTATGACAGGCACATCAAATTGCATGTAGCAAGACATAACTGTACATTATATAACCACTTTTGCCTAACATTCCATGAGAGGCTGGGCCTATATTTGTCTCCCGTCTTTCTCACCTCCTTCTCGTCCATGCCGTACTTGAGCACGGCGCGCGCCACCCTGGATCGGGGGAAGCCCATGGGCAGCAGGTTGTTCACCAGAGCCTTGCCCTCCGCCGACAGCCGCGGGTAGGGGTCCATCTCACCCCGCTCCCCAGGGGGCGCCGCAGGCCCCTCCCCCACCCCCACCCCGGGGGGAAGCCTGGGGGCCGCGGCCCCACACTCCCCCGGGGACGGGGACAGCACCATGGGCGAGGGGTTCTGGCTGGGCTCTGTGGGTAAGCTCTCTGTGGAGGAACCGGAGCTGGAGCGGTGTTCCTCCGAGGCTGGCGGGGGCGGGAGGGGTTTGTAGGGGTTCCAGGGCTGAAAGAAAATTAATCTAGCTTTAAATATTAATTAACTCAAACGATCGAGTCACGGCAGAGACGGCTCTCCGACACTGTTCCGCTATGCTAACAGGCATCAGAATAGTCTGAACTCCAATCCTCTGAAAACCTCAGTAAAAGGGCCATCAAGGCCCTAGAATGAATAGGGACAACACTGAAATGAGTTCCCAATATCACCTAAAAGGCTTAATAATATAGATAGGAGAAAACCATTCTAGAAGTAGAAGGCTATTTAACAGAAAATCGAACATTGGATAAAAAGGCAAAACCAACAGAAGCCAATCCTCTGTCAGAAATTCTTAATCCTCTGAAATTAGCAGATCTATCCTCTTACAATTCTGATGCCTGGCTAAAGTCACATTGCCATCGGATCCACATATCCGACAACTTTTTTTTTATTTTTATACTGACGACGGTTACGATACAAGGGAGGTAAGTCGTGGTTTCAGAATCTTGTCTTCGCAGACTTTGCTTCCCTTAAACCATTGTCAAGTGCTTAGGAGTGTTTTTATATAACGGTTAGAGTGAACCTAGTCGAACTTCCTTCCAAGAACTAGACTAGTTTCAACATGGCGGACGGCGCTTAGGGGAAACCGCTTCACCCGCAACATTCGAGTGAATAAAGCGATAGAATTGCTGCGTGAATAAGGTTCAGAGGGGGAGGGTGTTGTGAATGCATTCAACGGTGAAGGGGACAAAGTTTCTGATTCTGATGAGTTTGATCTAGAAAACATGGATGACAACTTGGTTGACAGTGACCTAAAAGGTGGACTGTGGAGCTGTGAAAAAGTTTTTGATTTTCCTGTGAAGTGCACTCACTGTATTGGATTACCTGCATTATCCGAACAGTGTGGATTTCACATCTAAGGTAAACATGTTCAATAAATATAATACTTTACCTATCCATTGATACATGTTTTAATAACTTTTATATCTGCGAATGTGTGGTTGATGCTATGTGAATTTTTTAAATGTGCCAAAAATAGTGCGATCTGAGGGGGAAGCTACGTCACTTTGGTTGTGACTCCATTGAGTTAAAGTTTTAAACCTTTCAACGCCAGCCATTTTTTTGCAAAAAAATTCCATTAAACTTACCTGGGTAGAGAAAAAAAAATCTGTCTGTAATATTGGGGATTCCTCTGTGACATAATTAAAGTAAAGCCTATCCCCACCTCTCAAAATGAAGAGAACAGGGTCTTTGAATAACAGACCCTGATTTGATGCCTTTTAGTGACATGGGCGTTAAATCATTGTGGTGCAAAAATGTGACGTTGGCGGTGAAAAATCACGACCAAATTATTTAATCAAGATGGAAACAAACAATACATTGCAAAAGAAAGGCACAAGTCTACTAAATAAAATGACACACACAATTGGTATGCTTAGTCATCAGTTTCGTGTACAAAAAATATGCTCAGCAAAGCATCCAAAACGGAATTTCCGATTTGTTTTTAGCTGCCTTTTTAAAGTTTTTATTTATAAATGTAGGAACACAGCTGTTGCTAAGTGACTCAATTAAACTCGCAAACAATAAAATAAGGCCCAAATGGCTATGAGACGCAGTCTAACTTTAAGGGAAACAATCGAAACATGAATGAGTGTACTTTGACTTTCAAAAGTAAGCTCCCTTGATGCTGTTTGTGATGTTAAAAAAAAGAAGGGAATTCAGACGGCAGTTGTCTGCAGTCATATGACTTGAACAGAGACGTACACTACAGACATCGCCCGTCATGACTCCAATGAGGTTAAAGAGTTTATTAACCCTTTCACCGCCAATGTCGCATTTTTGCACCACAATGATTTAACAACCATGTCATAAAAGCTCTTGAAATCAGGGTCTGTTATTCAATGATATTGTGTTCCTGAATTTGGGCAGTAAGGATTGACCCCATTCTAAATGTGTCACAGACAAATCCAACAATATTGCAAACAAAATCGTTTCTGTAGCCAAGTAGCTTTACATTTTTTTAGTGGAATAGAAGTGTTTGGCTCAAAGATGGCTGGTGGTGAAAGGGTTATAAAGTAGATACATACTTTAGGCACACGTAAACAGTGATCGCTTTTAGTTTTACTGGTAATTATCAGTAAAATACTGATTGCAAAACCAAAATACTGAAAAAAAATTGACCTGTCAGTCCCAGGGACTGATAGTGATACATCTTTGCTAGGACTGATACATTGTTTTAGCAGTGATTTTGATATTGTGGGTTTCACTGGTTTTTGGTTCTCTGGGTCTGGTTTTGACACCGGTTGTTGGGGGGCATTGACGCTGATGGGATTGATTTTCAAAATTCATAGCGCGATCACTGATAAAACAGTAGCAACACAGGACAATCAAATTACACACACACACACAAATAGAAGGGTGGTGGGTGCTGTATTACTATTAGTATTAGCTGGGACGATTCCCTGTGACAATAAAATTATAAAACAATGCAACAAATGACAATAAAATCATAATGAATGGCGGCTAAATCAACAAGCTACAAACACTATTTCCATTATATATCTTCACAGGAAAAACCCCCCAACCTTACCTGAACATCAATAAATACAATAAAACGATAATTGTTTATGAAATGCCAAAATGCTCAGGGCTCCCAATCGCCCCGCAAAACAAGGGGTCCCAGGGACTCCTTCACTTACAATATAGAGGGTCCTAGAGGTGGGATAGAGGGTCCCAGTGGCATTGACCATTGTGAATGCTAAAAAGAGTTGTTCTAGTGCATCCATGGGACCCCTTGCACATTATTTTAGAGGGTCCTTTAGAATTTTAGTGCTTCATAGACCCCCAAATGGGGGTCCCTGGGAGCCCTGATGCTAATTAATCACCTGGGGGGAAGAAACCGAGCCGTGGGCTGCTGCCGACAGATCGGCATCGCTTCTGGCGTTCCTCAAGGCTCCGGCTCCTCCAGTGGGACTCACGACGTCCCCGGGACCGGAGCACTCCGCCTCCCGGTCAGCGCGGTCCCCGTAGAAGTTGTTGGAAAAGGAAGGCATGGACACAGTCATGATGGAGTTCACGTCGCAGCACGGCACGTTGGAGTACATGTGGTGCTGGTTCAGGTCCCTGGGCGCTGAGCAGCGGGGCGGGGCCACAGGGGGAGGGGGCTTAGGGTGGGGGCGGGGGGCATCCTCTGTCCGGTTGGAGGCCTGGCTCGCACTCGCGGAACCGGTCTGACTCGCAGAACCGGCCTTGATCACCTGACTCGCAGAACCAACCTTGTTATTCTGGCTAACCGAGCCAGCCTTGTTGTTGGCTTGATTTACAGAGCCAGCCATGTTCACGTGGTTCGCAGAGCCAGCCATATTCATCTGATTCACAGAGCCGGTCTTGTTCACCTGGCTCACAGAGCCAGCCTTGCTCACCTGATTAACACTACCAGAGCCAGCCTTATTCACCTGACTCACAGAAACAGCTTTGCTCACCTGATTAACACTTCCAGAGCCAGCCTTGTTCACCTGGCTCACAGAGCCAGCCTTGCTCATTTGATTGCCGGAGCTCTGAGCCCCACCACCCGCGCCGTAGAACACATTAGAGAAGGCCGGGGTGGAGGCGGTCATCACCGACGCCGAATCCGAGAAAGGGAAGTTGGAGTAGGTGGGATGAAGCTGCGCGTCCTCCGCGGCATCGGGGTCCGACTCCAAGTCCCAGGGACTGGCCGAGGACTCGGACCACGCATAGGCGCTCTGTGACATTCTGCTGGGCATCGCTTCCGTGTGGCCGCCGCTGCCGCTGCTCGTTCTGGGCAGGGAGTAGTTGACAGCGGGGTTGAACACAATACTGGTGGTCCTGTTGGTCTTCCCTGCACCACTGCAGAGCACCCGATCTCCGAACAAACTCTGAACTCTGGGCTGCACCGGGGGTTGTCGTCGTTGCTGGCCGAACCGCGCGAAAGCCGCGCTGTTGGTGTATAACTCCAGCGACTCGTCCTCTCCCTCTTCTCCTCCTTCTTCTTCCCCATTGTCCGACCTGGAAGCGAGATCCGTCTCTGAGCCTAGATTGGCGTAGAGAGAGTGCGACAGTGAATCCTGGAGGGAGGTGACCTCGGAGGTGGTCGTGGATTTCTGGGAGTAGTCCGACCGAATCATGACGTAGTCCCCGTCCCCCGTGGGCTCTATCACGAAATCGCAGTCTGGGTTTGATGCCTTACGCGCGCCGCTGGAAAGGCTCGACCCTTCCAGCGCCGCTGACCCCGAGTCAGCTACGCTTTCCTCTTTTCCCGCACTAGCGTCGGCCTTCACCGTGACATTAACGTATATTTTGTCACGCGAAGTCTCCCTGCCGCGGTCAGGTCCTTGTTGACTACTACTATTACAAACGTTACTCCCGCCGCCTTCAGCCAGCTGAGAGGCCACCATCTCGCTGTTGCAGTACATGGCCTGGGGGTCATCTTCAGCAGGCGCCCCCTGCCCGGCACTGCCGCTCTGCGAGGTGCTGATCCTCTCCAGGAGGGCCCGTAACTCCTCCATGTCGTCGATGGTCTGCAGCTCCAGGGTGTCGAAAGGGTCACCCTCCTGCTCAAACAAGGCCAGGTCCACCGGGGTCTTAGGATCTAAGGGTGACTGCACCGAGGCTTTCGCAGCCTGGATGGGCATGGGGGTCAGGATGGTGCTGCTTCCCGCCAAAGGCAGCTGCCAGGGGGGTCTGGCTGCCGGCTGCTGCTGGTGCACTGCCCTGGGGGGCACCGCAGCTTCCCCGGGCACAGCCCCTTCCCTGGTAGTGACCGCAGAGCTGCCAGGGATGTCCAGGTTGTCTTCCGCCTCGGAGGCGGAAGAGCTGGAGTCTTGGGCGGCCGCTAGCGCCGCTCTGGCTCGCTCGGCCCTCTCTCTTTCCGCCAGGGCCTTGACCTTGGCCTCTTCGCGGGCCCTGGCCCAAGCCAGCACCCCCTCCTCTGTTTCGTAGTCGTACTGAAACACACAGTCCTTTCATATTATGTGTCAAAAACCATGAGCAACTGTTTCACTTTTAACTAAGTGTTCTGTAGTCCAACTGAAACTAAGACTAGCCTTAACCTTAACTCAGTCAAGTCATTCCGGCCATATATGTCCGGAATTAATAGATAGCTGTCAATTTGATGCACTTGCTTCAAGGGAAGTAGATCTGTTTGCACACCATACCTTGGTCCCTTCTAAACTCGCTTCGCTCCCTTATACCACAATTTTGCCTCTGACTTTGCTTTTGTAGTGGTTTGTTGTGGGGAACCAATCGGTGTGGATAGTTTTTCTAAAGTCTATATTATACAAAAGTCTGATCTACCACTTCCCTATGTCTAAACCTGAAGTAAAAACCCGTAATATTCTTTCATTTCTCCTTATGTTTAAATGCATGTTTTGTTTGTGTGTATGGCTGGAGTGATTTGTAAGGTTTTTTTAATAATTCAAAATTGTTGCGATACGAATGACTTCAATGAGTTAAAGTTAAAAAGAGTCATTTATTATTGGGACACAGCAAGGAGAGGGCAGGACACTAACACTGGCAGAAACGTGGCTTAAAAACGAGTTTAATACACAGGGCGGTTCCACCCTAAAGATATGCAATCCTCTAAAGCCCCTTCGGAATGTTCTAATTTCACGCCACTGCTACGAGACTGACCTTTTTGAAGCTTTTTATCCATGACCAGCCACAAACTGAATCTTGTCTATGAATCAATAAGCAACACACATTCACAAACATAAGTTTCATAATCACATTGTCCAGAAGAAGAAAAAAATCTACCTGAAGCAGAAAAATATTGAAGAAAAGTTGCAAAAGTCAACCAGAAATGATCATTCACAGGGAAGCAAAGTTTAGTAAGTGTATGTTGACAAAATGTAATGGTGAATTAGAAAATCCTACATAAGTCGCTCAGAATGTTATTGAGCAAAAGCCCAAAAATAGTCAAAAACCCCCAAAATATCAATTTTCTATTTAGGGCATATTTATATCTATTTGTATGTGTTCTACCAGTATCCACAACATGAAAGACAATTTTGAATGATTTTTTGTGTTTATTTGATTGCTTTTCAAATCAAGTCGAGAGAAAGAAAGAGGCCAAATGCTGTCTTCTATGTCTGATTTCTGCAAATAATCTATCTCGAATGGCAAACTTCAAATAATTATAAAATAAAAACTAAATTAGATAACTCAATTAGAACTGTTTTCTGTGTGTTAACAAGAAATCTTTGCTCCATCATGAAACATTTGATAGCTTACTTATGTGGCGGTACCATAGCCATAGCCGATGAGGTTTAACCGAGGCGTGGTTACCGCTACACCTATCTATATTGTCAAAAACTCTGGACTTTACTGGTGTTGCACTGCCTCCGGGCATTGCAGCCAGTATTGTTCCCACCATCTTTGTATTTACAAATGTCCCATATGTGTATATGACCGAGAGGACGTAAAACACCATTTTTCATTCATCATGAAAAATTAAAATCTCAATTAATGCGAAAATTCCATTACAGTATATCTGTTTTTTCTATGCACTGTCACATATCTATCACTAGTATCAGTAGTTGCACACACACTCACCAAACACCACTTCTTCAAGTTCACATGCGTATGCACACACACACACATGCATGCACACGCACACACACATTGTGCACACACACACACACACACACACATTGTGCACACACACACACACACACACACACACACACACACACACACACGCACACGCACACACACACACACATTGTGCACACACACACACACGCACACACACACACATTGTGCACACACACAAATTCCTTTACCTCTTCATACAGAGGTCCAGACCCTGGCAGAATATCCCGCAACAACTCTGAAGGAAGACTTGGCTGAAAAAAACATAACAAAATGTGTTAAAACCCAATAACAAAAGAGGCAAAAACGAAACAAGAAAAAAAAGAGGAGGAAAATGCAAGAGAAAAAAAGAAAGCAAACAGAATGCAATGCACATTTATAATTATATCTCACTGTTCCATTCTCCTGCCTTTTTTCTATTAATTTTTACAAATATTTCTTCAGCCGAAGTCAGACATGCTGGGCCTAACTATTTCTTAGTCAGGCGCATAACGGCAACATGAAGCATCTACGCTCATATGACAGGAAACTGTCTGAGCGAACGAAGAAGAAGAAGACCTCCCATTATAAGACTCTCTCCCACATAAGACCTACTTCTCTCAGACATTGCCCTTCTTTGTACTGTATTAGTATTACCTCCCTTATAAGACCTCATTTTGGATGGGGTTTTTTAAGGTCTTATAAGGGAGGTACCACTGTAGATGATTTTCAGAAAAATAGAATGTGTCTTTTCACCACAAAATCGGATTGTCCCCCATGAAAAAGTAGGACAAACACCAACAAAATTGGAATTCAGATGGTGTTTGTCCTACCGATTAACTCGCGCAAACCATGAAATTATGTACCTTGGTTATTTGCGAACATGTCCTATTCTACTAATTTTATGATTTTGTTTATTCATATTAATAATTTTGCATAACAATACAATTATTTTATTTATTTATTTATACTTTGCTTATAGTCATGTCAACAGCAATGGTTTTCTCAGGACTGTCACCACAGTAAACATTGAACACGTCGACAACATCCCACAGTATGTATTTACCTTACAAACAACCTGAAAAAAATTACAAAAACACAAAACAATTTATTACATGACACCTTCATCATTGTACCCTAGGCTATAGCACATAATTCCAAACAATGCTGGAAACGTAAGCCATTCCGCTCTATTTATCTAGTCCAGGTTATAAAAAAAAAGAAGTAAAAAAAGGATAACAAACACATACTACTAACAAAAAATACATAAGAAAGGTCATATATATATATATATTAAAGGCAAATATGCACTGCAGAATGGACAACAGGTGCCCACTCAAGTGCTTAAGGTCGCACGCTTGGAAGCCAGTGTACAATAAAATAAAAATCTGGCATGTCATAAATTGTCAAAAAAGGAAAAATGTGGAAGGGTAAATAGAACAAAATGCAAGTGAATGGACCAATAAGGCAGAAAGAAGTAGACGCCAGAAAGCAAAAGGAAAAGAAAAGGCAGTCAAAGAGAGTGATAAGAGTAGGGGAAGTTACTGAACAACACTACAAAACAAGAGAGCACAATACACTAGAGCGTGCACAACTAACACTGCGCGGTGTCTCACCTGAGGGAGAAGCTTGAAGATGGGGCTGATCTTGAAGGGAACGCCATCGAGGCACGAGTGGCTGGATCCAGATCCCACCACTGCAACACACAGTACATAATAGAAAACGTTACAGAGCTCCCAGGGACCCCCATTTGGTGGTCTCGGAAGTACTAATATTATAAAGGACACTCTAAAAGAATGTGCAAGGGGTCCCAGGGCATGCACTAGAAAAAATATTGTTACTAATTTTAGCATTCGTAATGCTACTGGGACCCTCTATCCCGGCCTCTAGGACACTCTATACCAGTGTAAGTGAAGGAGTCCCTGGGACCCCTTGTTTGGCGGGATGATTGGGAGCACAGCGTTAGCTACTCACATGACTGCAAACATGCTCATAATTTGCTTAAATGCTGAAACTTCAAGGACCTGGTAGCTAAAAGGGTGTATGTATACACTGTGTATTGCCCTGTGGCTTTAGTTCAATAAGCATTCACTGTAAATTATAATAAATTTAATATTAAACTAGCGCAACGCCTAGTACCGGAAATACTGAGTACCGGTAATGCCTAGTACTGGTAATGCCAAGTACCGGTAATGCTGAGCAGCACGAAATATTATATTATTACTTTTGTGTCTCTCCTTCTTTCCACACACACACACACAGTGACACACACACACACACACACACACACACACACACACACACACACACACTGACACAGTCAGCGATACTGATAGTGCAATAATTGAAAACAAAATATTTAAAACCAATCCATACCACTAAAATGTCTGGCGGGCGGGCGGTGCCGTTGGTTAAATGCCATCTGAAAACAAAAACATAGTCAATAATGAGCTTTCAGTTTCACAATCAGCACAATCATGGTGTGGAACTCATGGGGTTATCCATTGGAGTCCGATAAGCCTTGTAAAATTATTACATTGCCTTTGAACATTTCCAAGATAGAACGACTAAGTTCAAAATGCCCCAAATCACTTGTGGTTGGTTTGTTGTTGTTGTTGATGAATTAAATTAAATTTCAAAAAAACTGAAGTTCAGTTTCTGGTAAAATGAAAAATACTGAAATCAGTCAGATCTGTATTTGTTACGTTGAAGCAATATCAGTTGTCAGGAAAGACTGACTTACTTAAAACTACCAAGCCTAGAAATAGTAGAATACAGAAGACTTAGACTGTTACTAGTGTTAGAGGGGATCTTATAAAAGTATAAAACTTAAAAGTATACAAAATTCTCCATGGGCTTTATGACTATGCTACCACAAAACAATTACTGAGTAACTGTGTGAAGGTGAAAGAACCTGCGGTCATACTTTTGCTTTAAGCTAATAACTATTAAAAAAAACCTACTAATGTTCACTAAACTTGCACAAACCTTTTTCACTAACCGTATTATATAAATAACAAAAAGAATCAATCTAGAGGGCAAAAGGCTGAAAAGCCTATAGTGCCAAGGAGCCTATGAAGGCTATTACTCAACGGGACGGGCAGAGCGCTTTGCAGTTTTAAAAACTTGTAGGCCCTAAAACTGTTAGTAAAAGGCTAATGTCTTGATGGTATGACACAATTGACAGTGAGTTTAAAATAGTCCTTCGTCCTGGGTATGGCAGTGAGTTAAAATTTTACTGTCCTGATGATATAACAGTAAGACAGTGTAACAATGAAAGAGTAGCACCCATGTATCTGCCAACGTACTGACTACAGATACAGACAGATCCATCCATTGATTCTGACATTGACAGCCGACACAGTGACAGTGACTCAGAATCAGACTCAGAGACTGTGACTGACTGTGACTGTGAGTCAGTGAGACAGATTTGAGACTCAGCAATTAGTTTCACGCTTTGTGGCAAATCACACAAACGTAAAGTTGCATCTTAACAATTGGTAACAACTAAACAGTGCACACACCTTTGGAACGGGGCATGAAAATGTCCCCTGCGGAGACGTCTGTCAAAGATAAACAAACAGTAGCATTACTCATCCAGGCGCCCGTCTGCATTTGTCAGCCATTGTTGGTCATGACGTCACTTCCCTAAATAAAGGATAAAGGGCGACAACCAAAGCAGTCTAGTAAATTGATATTCCCTCGGTTATATCCCTTGCATCTCTTCACGACCCCTTGTGAAGAGGGGGGGTTGTATGCGCACATGTATAATTATCAATAAAAACAGCAGTTGTTTTTATAAAGGTGGCATGACAGTAAGCAATCTACAGCAATCACAGGTCAAGAATAATGATGTCTTCACATAAACCTCTCCAGCACTGAAAACCTCCCTTCCCCCTACACCTACCCTCACATCCCTCCACCTACCCCCCTTCACTCCATCCCTCAACCCCTACATCATTTCTCCTGCCTCCCCCTTCCCATCCACCCATCCTTACAAACCAAAGCTTAGGGGGCTAGATTAGGTTGCTGCTGGACGTGGCATCATGGATGGAAGTTCAGTTTAACGTCGCGTATCGGCT